>CM076673.1:12135320-12735320 GCA_038501925.1 Xenopus petersii | reverse complement strand
AGAAAGAGCCTTCTATTGACAAACCATGGAGGTGCAGTGTGATGGTCTGGGCTTGGTTGCTTTGTTATTATTGAAAGAGATACGAGTTTCTATTTGTATCAGGACCTTTAAAAGTAACATTTTAGAACATCACTTGGGGGCCGATTCACGAAGGGTCGAATATCGAGGGTTAATTAACCCTCGATATTCGACTAGGAACTAAAATCGTTCGACTTTGAATATCGAAGTCGAACGATTTTGCGCAAATCCTGCGATCGATCGATCGAAGGATTTTTCATTCGATCAAACGATTAAATCCTTCGAATCGAACGATTCGAAGGATTTTAATCCAACGATCGAAGGAAAATCCTTCGATCAAAAAATCCCAGGCAAGCCTATGGGGACCTTCCCCATAGGCTAACATTGACTTCGGTAGCTTTTAGCTGCCGAAGTAGGGGGTCGAAGTTTTTCTTAAAGAGACAGTACTTCGACTATCGAATGGTCGAATAGTTGAACGATTTTTAGTTTGAATCCTTCGATAGTCGTAGTCGAAGGTCGAAGTAGCCCATTCGATGGTCGAAGTAGCCCAAAAATTTCGAATTTTTTTTAATTTGAACCCTTCACTCGAATTTAGTGAATCGGCCCCTTGGTGTATGGAGGCTGAATCTCAACCAGGACAGTGACCACAATACTGTAAACAAGATAATACAATGAAGGTTATGGAATAAAGCAAAGTAAATAACCAATGGTGTGTGACTCTGCTCTTCGAACAAAGTTTCACCAAGTCAAATAGTCCATTGGAAAAAGTTATATGGTGGTTTCATCCAGGGAACCCCCAGTTGAAGGGTTATCAATTGTTTAGGAAATACAGAAAAAAATTAAATGGGAAGAGAAGCAGTAGATACATGATTTGTAAAATTAAAACGTTTTTATTAGGACATGCATTAGCCTGATGCGTTTCATGCCCGATGAGTAAGGCACAAAACGCTCCCTAATAAAAACTTTTTTAATTTTTTAGATCATTTGGCTACTGCTTCAATAAAAGTAGGTCTCTTTCTATTTAATTATCTCTATGGAATGAACTAGTCAATATCTGACCAGAATTCGACTGAGATTCCGGTTGGTAACCCCCGAAAACGGTTTTTCAGACTGTTGAATCCTGGAAATGTTTCTAAATGACAGGAATTCTGCAATGTGTAGTGGGTCAGAATATCTTTCCAATGATTTGAGACCCTGGTCAACGTTCACCGGAAATGTTTATTTGCAGCCGTTGGTGGTAGAACCAAATACTGACTTGAATCAAAATATTGGAATTCTGCTTTTATTTCTCAAGCTTTATTCCAATATAACTAAACTAGCAACCTCATCTGAACACATTGCATGTAAAAAAAAAAAAACAAACCTGCAATATTAAAGAAAACTGGACATGGAAGGAAAGTTTATTTGTATACGAAGGGGCAACTGTCTGAATTCTGTGCCATCGTCTTAGTCAAGTCTCGTTACCGCTCTTGGTCAATGTCAATAAGTCTAAGTGCAATTCAGTTTCTAAATATAATATTATGAATGTGGAAATTTATAGCAGTCAGTTCCTTTCGATTAAGAGGTTGTAAGTATGCAGCCACCTAAAAGAATCTTTGTCGCCTTCAAAAAGACATTTATGAACCAGGTAAGAGCTGGCATTTATGGAAATTCAGAAGCCAAGGCAATTTCCTCTACCTGGGACTAAGTTAGCAGAATATACCCTGGAACACAGATACCACCATTGTGCTCTTTTCACTGCTTGACTAATGAGAGGAGTTTGTTCACACAGCAGTACACCTGGGTTTTATGCAATTAAAACTTTCTTCCAAGCCTGGAATTCAAAAATAAGCCCCTGCTTTGAGGCCACTGAGAGCAACATTCAAGGGGTAGGAGAGCAACATGTTACTCACGAGCTATTGTTTGGGGATCACTGCTCTAATCTATAGAGGGTCCCATGGGCACCAATTTGTCAGCAATTTTGTCTGGCTTCCTAGGCAAATAGAAAAAACTTCCTGGAAAATACTGAGTAAGGGTAAGTGATTTATTTACCTTATCTAAAATAAACCTCAGACATTCGCTTCAGAGGGGAAAATCAAGAAATACAAGAGACATATTATTATATAAAGTAGAGTCCTGCGTGGAAGCAATTATTGAGACCCGGACTCAATGGCACTAGGCGGCCTGGCCTGTTGTTGCGCCCCAATGGGGCGGGCGCATAACGCGCACGTGTGAGCAGAAAGAATGTTCGTGCATGTACGAAAAACCATGCGGCCGCATGCGCAAACATAAGAAGAAGGCACAGTGCGTATGTGCAAAAAACATCAAACACGCCTGCCGGAGCGGGGGTAGGAGAGGCAGAGAAGGTGCGTTCCTGGAGCCCCCCTAGCTTTGCGCCTTGGGCATGTGCCTACTCTGCCTACCCCTAGTTCCGGCCCTGCCCAGACCTGATCTGATCCCCCAACCCACAGCCCACGACCTGAACCGCAACTCGCATAATTACTCACTTCGATTCGATACCCTACCCAGGCCCACAACCACCGCCTTATCCACAACCTGATCTGCAAACCGCCGACCACCATTAAACAGGAAGTGCTGTTGCTGCAAACTGGAAGTGATGTCATAAAAGTGGATGGAGATTTTTTTTTTGTTAAAAAGGAGTAAAATTTAGACAAAATAACATAAGATAAGAAATATAGATGAGACCCGCAACCCGACCCACAACGCGCATCTATACCCACCCCGGAATATCCTCCCCTCATCCCACAGGGTACCTGCTTTTTTTTTTGCAGATAACCCGTGGGTATCCGACCCGCTGCAGGACTCTAATAAGAAGCAATTGTGAATATTTTTAGTACAGACACATGGCTGCAAATCTATTGCATTTCAACATCTAGCACCCGACCACTGGAGGAGATGGTGGGAGTTTCAGTCAAACAACAGTGGAAGGCTATAGGTTGGATATCCTTGATCTAACTTTCTTCTTTAAATTGGGTCTCTGATTTTCCTGCATTGCCAGGAGCCCCCTCCTCTCTGCCGCAACCTGGTTTTCTTAACAATTTTTCATCTCTTAAAAGTCAATACGACGCCTGTCTCAAAGCGTTGTCATTCGTCTAACTCTTAACTGATTGTCTAGCTCCTATTAACTGCCGGCCTGACACTTTTATATGCTGTCAGAATGAGAGATCCAGTGGCTGGAAGAACATGGAGATACCTTAATATCCTCGAAACCTGCTGTTTTTAAAAAGGGAAAATCAAAGGTGCAATATATAGAGAGACATTTTGTAGAGATGTGCCCGTTTCCGTTTTCTTTTAATAAAATGCTTTTATTGAACAGTAATAGCCGTAGGCACGCCTGTACTTATCCCTTATTCACATTGACCTTGCTGTCCACAGAAGGTCCTTCAGTCCAACAGCAGAGGTGGGACCATCACATAGTTACATAGTTGTGAGCTGGAAGAAGTTGGAAGAAGTAGGCTGGAAGAGGAGAGACTGCTAAAGTTGCCCAGGTAGAGGGAGTCAGTGCCCATATTGTGCCCTGTAGCTCTAGGGTCCCAATGTGGAGGAACCTTGAGAACATAGTGTCACCTATGAGAGCTGTACAGGTCAGAGTAATTCAATATAATCAATATATTAAATGTCCATAGTGGTTTTAATAAAGACATTTATGGGGGTTTTTTCCTGTTGGGCTGGGTATGTGGTCTCTGTTTGAACCACTGGTGGACTTCATAAAGTTTGTAATGAAACAGCAACAGCAGAGCTGTAAATGCGAAGTGCTGATTAGTTGCTGTCGGCTATAACCTAGTCAACAGTCAACAAAATCATATCCTTTAACTCGAATACAAGTATAGGATCCATTATCCGTAAAACCTGTTATCCAGAAAGCTCTGAGTTACAGGAAGGCCATCACACACGAACTGCATTTAAAGCAAATAAGGGACATTTTAAAAAATGGTTTCCTCTTTCTCTGTTATAATTATACAGTATCTTGTACTTGATCCCAACTAGGATTCAAGCAGGAGGCCAACAATCCTATTTGGTTTCATTTATGTTTGAATGATTTTTTTTTTAGCAGATTTAAGGTATGGAGATCCAAATTACTGTATTTAAAGGGATCCTGTCATGGGAAAACATGTTTTTTTCAAAACGCATCAGTTAATAGTGCTACTCCAGCAGAATTCTGCACTGAAATCCATTTCTCAAAAGAGCTAACTGTTTTTTTATATTCATTTTTGAAATCTGACATGGGGCTAGACTTATTGTCAGTTTCCCAGCTGCCCCTGGTCATGTGACTTGTGCCTGCACTTTAGGAGAGAAATGCTTTCTGGCAGGCTGCTGTTTTTCCTTCTCAATGTAACTGAATGTGTCTCAGTGAGACATGGGTTTTTACTATTGAGTGTTGTTCTCAGATCTACCAGGCAGCTGTTATCTTGTGTTAGGGAGCTGTTATCTGGTTACCTTCCCATTGTTCTTTTGTTTGGCTGCTGGGGGGAAAAGGGAGGGGGTGATATCACTCCAACTTGCAGTACAGCAGTAAAGAGTGATTGAAGTTTATCAGAGCACAGGTCACATGACTTGGGGCAGCTGGGAAATTGTCAATATGTCTAGCCCCATGTCAGATTTCAAAATTGAATATAAAAAAATCTGTTTGCTCTTTTGAGAAATGGATTTCAGTGCAGAATTCTGCTGGAGCAGCACTATTAACTGATTCATTTTGAAATTTTTTTTTCCCATGACAGTATCCCTTTAAAGACCCCTTATTTGGAAAACCCCAGGTCCCAAGCATTTTGTATAATAAATCCCATCTCTGTATTAGAGAGGTCTGCAGAATGAATGAAGAATGAATCCTTGGATTTGCCAAGCAATCATCATACTCCTACTACTTTTAGATTGTAAGCTCTTTTGAGCTGGACCCTCTGTACCGGTTGTATTTCTGTATGTGATCTCTAAGTTACAGCCCTGTGGAATATGTTGGTGTTGGTGAAATGGCGAAAAATTCACGAAACTGAGCCGGCGTCTCATTTTTTTTACGCCGGGGTCCGTTTTTTACACCGTCATCGGTTTTTTTGACGCCGGCAATTTTCGCTGCAGTTTTGCAAATGTATTCGCTGTCAGCAAATAGCGGGAATTCACCGCCTGGCGAATAAATTCGTCCCTCACTACCAGCTGCAAATAGTCCCAGAATATCTGTCTAAAGCACATCGATTTACATTTAAAATGTCCGTTTGTAGTGTTTTTTCCGTAGCGTAGCTGCTGCTGTGTGATTTTTTCTGCCCAAACTGTAACATTACAGGTTCTGCTCTATATTACTGGCCAAGCAGCATAGAAACCTAATGTGAAATCCAGAGGGTTTGGTGTAACAGTCACATATGGGAGGTGTAAATATAAACATCAGAGGAGATGGGAGGATTTTTCCTTGCCGACCTTAAAAAACCCACAGTCAGTCACATACGCTACATATGGAAACTTTATGTGAGCGTGAAAGCGCATGTTGTAATGGGCTGAAGAGGAAACTTGTTCCCATCCATATCATCTCCTCTGCCATGGGAATAAAAAAGGTGGATGAAAAGTACAGTCATTCCTTTCTGCTAGGGATGCAGGGAATCCAGTATTTGGCCTAATCCCAATCCTCTTTAGGGTCAGGGCACACGATCAGATTCGGGTAGATTAGTCGCAATAAATTTCTTCTTCTCTGGGGCGACTACTCTCCTCGAACTGCCTCCCGCCAGGTAGAATGTAAATTGCCTCACGAGGAAACTTTGGGCGACTTTGGAAAACGAAGGGCTCTTAGTGCCATCCCACCAGCGATTTACATTCTAGCCGACGGGAGGCAGTTCGAGGAGATTAGTCGCCCTGAAGAAGAGGAGGTTTGCCTGACCCTTAGATTTGGAGAAGAAAGATGAGAAATAAAAAGTAGCAATAAAAATACATTTCTAGCCTTAGGGCAGAGACACACGTTGAGATTTGGGGACATGTAGTTGCCCAGCAACAAATCGCCTTTTATTCGGGCGACTAATCTACCCAAACTGCCTTCCCGTCGGCTAGAATCTAAATCGCCGGTGGGATGGCACTCGGAGCTCTTCATTATCCAAAGTTGCCTGAAGTTTCCTCGACTTTCGAAAACAGAGCACTCCAAGTGCCATCCCACCAGCGATTTACATTCTAGCGACGGGAGGCAGTTCGTGGAGATTAGTCGCCCCGAAGAAGAGGAGGTTTGCCCTGACCCTTAGATATGGCTTTAACCAATAATCAAATGATTCTACGTGTGCGCATGGCGGGGTCTGTGGATCCCAACTGATATTCTTGTACTATGGATATTGGTCACTTGGGTAACTGAGCAACATGTCATTGCACATGGGAACTGCAGCTCCTCTTCCCTTTCTGATGTTCCTGTCCTTCATGCTCTTGCCACAAATGATCAGAACAGTAGAAAGGAGCAATAACATGTATGGCCCCATCATACACTCTCTGTCTAAAGGGCTGAGGATTGGTTGGTCACAAAGTGTACTTGATTGTTACGTATGTGGGCGCCTTAGGGTTGTCAAACCTAAGCTGGTATTGGAAATATTGCCAAAGAGTTTGCTCAGTGACAATACTGTCAAATTGAATGTCCTTCCATTGGAGTCAACAGGTTTTCCCAGGTCTGAGCAGGGACATGAAAGAGAAGGAAAGGCTGTTTTTACTTGGGGATGCCAATAGTTGCTCCCATGCAAAGAAAGAAAAAGCCAGAAGAGGATCTCGTGGTGCTCGTTGGAATAACCCCATGCCGGTGCAGTTTTCTGCTGATAGGAGTACCGGCCCAGGGTTTCAGGTAAATATATATAATCTATCTTTTGGCACCCATAAGTAAATGGGCCTTTTCTTCTCCTTTAAGCGTTCATCTGCATGACTCTGCCCAATATATACTTTCTGTTTAGCATCAGCCACACAAATATCTTCTGTTTTAGAAGTTTTTACATTGCATGTCTTGCATAAAAAGTCTCTTTTACTTCTTTTACCCTTTCTCATCCTAACAGTGATGGTTTTGCCATTGTTGCTCTTCACAAGCTGTGCTTGAGTATGTTACACTGAGGACATGTAAAACATACAGATCCTAAATGCACCGTTGGCCACAGACACATGAAGGAGTAAATTTCACCCATCATTTCTTAAACATGCGTTAAAGCGTCTCAGTAATTAGTTTAAAGGAAAAGGAAAGCTACCGAAGCAGTTGATTGACAATAGATTAGTCACAATAGTGCAAGCTATAACACTATATTTATTCTGCAGAATTCTTTACCATACCTGAGTGAACAGCTATAGAAACTCTCTGTTTGTTTAGGATAGCAGTTGCCATATCAGCTTGTGTGACATCACTTCCTGCCTGAGTCTCCCCCTGTTCACTCATAGCTCTGGGCTCAGATTACAGTAGGGAGGGAGGAGGGAGTGAGAGAGGAGCAAACTGAGCATGCTCAAGCCCTAGCCCTGGAGGTTTAAGCTGAAAACAGGAAGTCTGATACAAAAGCCCATGAGTACACAATAGAAGGAAATAAATTAGGTGTTTCTTTTAAAAGAGGTGTGTGTGTGTGTGTATATATATATATATATATATATATATATATATATATATATGTAATACACAAAAGCCATGAATATCTTGTAAATTATATCCTTATAAACTGTGAGTTCTGATGTTGTTTCTATCACATGACTCACTGAAATTTGTGTATTATAATAAATAAAGTACCCCCAGTTGCAAAATATGAGGATATTAGAAGTTACCTCGGAGTTCCATGACCTGTATAAAAACACTTGGTAACTTATAATATCCTTATATTTTACAAGAGAGGGTACTTTATTCACTATATATATATATACTGGTGTTTTTATATAGACCTTTCTGATCAAGCTTACTTAGTTTTTAGCCTTTCCTTCTCCTTTAAAGGATAAGTAAACCTTTAAAATAAGTGAATGTAAAATTGATGAGAGTGCTATTTTAAGCACTTTTCTAATTGACATTCGTTATTTATTTTCTTTTAATTCCAAGATATTAAGGGATACATGTACTGTTAATTTGAATGAATTTTGTTCCAACATCGCCACCTGCTGGTCAGTTTCTGACCAGTCTGACCACCAAATAGTCAAGGAAGTTGTCAGGAGAAAGAAAGAGGCTGATGTTCTTCTGCTTAGGAAAATCATTAGAAACCTTTCTCACATCTTTCCTAAGCAGAAGAACATCAGAGCAGCCTCTTTCTTTCTCCTGACAACTTCCTTGACTACTTGGTGGTCAGACTGGTGGGAAACTGACCAGCAGGTGGCGCTGTTTTATAAAAATTCATTCATATTAACAGCACATGTATCCCTTAATATCTTGGAATCAAAAGAAAATAAATAATGAATGTAAATGACAAAAGGGCTTAGAATAGCACTCTCATCAATTTTACATTCACTTATTTTAAAGGTTTACTTATCCTTTAAGGAAATGCTCTGTATGGTGTATTATACATGGGAATACTTTCTATTATAAGGAGGCTCTTACTTCTTGGGACAGAATCTGTACAACTCAATGCCCAACACACACCTTATCCGTTTTTAAATATGCACGTAACATTTGATCACAAAACAATTAAATAAGCTTAATCTGAATCCATATTATCTCATGAAAACCAGCATATGAGAAAAAATTGTTATTCGCTGTACTCCTATGAATTCTAGAATGATTGCGCAATAGTGATGTACGGGTTGGGTTTATCACGACTCGCACCCGACCCTAACCCGCCCCCCCTCAGCCTGCACCCACCCTCAGCCAACTTCCAGTTCCTTTAAATGACCTTCGCCGTCCCGCCGATGACGTCACAAAAGGGGCGGGTCAAGCAGGCGCACTGCTATAAAGCCTAAAGTTGGAAGGGGGCATTTGAAGGTGGTGGATGAGGAGAACAGGAGAAGAGCTCAACCCGCAGCCGCCTGCCACCTGCAAAGAGGAGTGTGAGGTCAGCCCAAAGCCGCCGGCCTGCACATCACTATCGCGCAACTCTGGAAGCGGCAGGAATGAGCTTTAATCTGTGCCAATACCAAGTAGCATTTAATAGGATGTGTGAGCAGTGCATCTGGTTTCCTGATCTTCAGGCTGCGGGTGCTAATAGGTATCATTGAACCAAGGCACATTTAGATATCTTTCAATGACACAATTGTTGCTTTGCTGCAGGGTCTGTAATAAAGATTTGCCTGTAAACTCCGTCAATAAAACATGACCAGACTGTTGTTTTCTATGCAAGTCTAAAATATGATTATAAAAAAGGTGCATTTTATTGCAACGCAGCCTTTCTGACGTCTATTATTCTTTTGATGAGAGTGTCTGTCCCTTCGGTTTCAAGGAAGAGTTTGCCGTCATTAGCCCAAGCATCTTTGGACAGACGCTATTATCAAACATTAGGTGTGTGTCATTGAGGGAAGAGCTGACACAATGGAAAATGTCTTATATGCAACAATTAAAGAGATATTCCATATTAATTTGAGGCAGACAAGGGAAGTGTTAGCAGATAAATGGACCCATAAACGTTTCTTTCTGTTACCAACAAATGTTTTAGTTATAAAGGGACCTCAGTTGGCTTTTAGCTGGACATATATGAGCAGAATTTGGGCTGTAGACACTGGGGCTTATTTATAAACATGGGCACTAACCCATAGCAACTGGTCAGTGGTTTGATTTTTTTCTGCCGGATGCAGGAAGAACAATGGAAGCAAACATCTCATTGGTTGCCATTGGTTACTGCCCAGTGCAAATTTGCCCAGTGTTTATAAATGAGCCCTAGACTGTCTCAGTCTGAGCTGGCTAGAATAGTGCTCACTCCAATGCACAATGTCCAAAGATGTCTGGTCACACTTAGTTGGCCAACCTTTGCAAGATCAGCACATCTCACAGTACAGTATTTGGCCTTCTGCAATCTAAAAGTGGTCATACAGGTAGATGGTTTTAGTCTTACTAACTAACCAACCATCTTCTGCAAGTATGGTCACCTGAAGGAGTTGTGCAGACACACTTGATGTCCCAATGGTAAGCAGTCAGTCTTTCAAGAAAGGAAGTGTATAGATGCCCATCCAGCATTGGTGGGGTTTAAAATGAGATGGATTGATCCATTAGAACAGTGAATTAGACAATTATTGAGCATTTGTCTGTTTTACGAATGGAGAAACTCTAAAATCTGCCCTTTTATTGCCACCTTAAGAGGCACCAGACTATCACCTCTGTCACAGATGTGGGCAGTAATTACATGGGGTATTTTCTATCACTAAACTGCTCCTCCTATTTAAGGACAAGTGTTGGGGGAATTCTGAAAAATTTTGGCTGTTGCGTTGTAGATGAAAGGTTTATCTCAGTCCAGTAAGCACCCTGTGTAAGTTAAAGGGGAACTATCGCTAAAATGAAAATTTTATTCAAGCTTCATCATACTAAAATAAGAAACTTTCTAAACACAAACAGTTCAATATTATGTACCGTTTCTGAAATAATCAAGTTTATCTTCGCTGTTCCTCTCTCAACATGTTTCTCTTCATTCAGGAGTTGGGTGTCAGATGAATGATCCAATATATCTTATATCATTTTATTTGTACTGAAATCGGTTATTTGACGGAGCTCTAATGCATCTGCTAGGAAAGGAGCCCCCCTGTCAATGAATATCTGACACCCAACTGCTGCATGAAGACAGAATGAAGAGAAACAGATGCTGAGAGGGAGAGTGAAGATAAACTTGATTATCTTAGAAACTATGCAGAATTTTTAATTGATTGTATTTAGAAAGTTTCTTACTTCAGTATGATGAAGCTTATCTTAAATTTTCATTTTCGCAATAGTTCTCCTTTAATAATCACATGATTATGAGCCTCATGATGCTTGAACTGGCCAAACACAGGGCGATATTGGCTGTTGACTTGGCCACTCTTAACCAGAATTTAACATCCAATAACATCCAATATCAGTGCCCAATGTTTTGAAAAACCTGCTCACAAATAGGTGGGTGGTTGAAAACAATCAATTATTTAAACAGATTCTCTGGTTTTGAGGGATGTAGTTATGTGCGTGTTGAAAAAAGTCAATGCCACCACCCTTTCCTGACCTGCCTTCTCCCAACCTGTACCCAGCCCAAACTGGGAAGCCGTTGTTCTTTATATACCCAAGCCAATATATGGACACACAATCCCTGTTTTGTTTAAAGGGGAGTGCATATTTTAGTAGCTTAATGCACAAAATGTCTTAATGTCCTTAATATATTGATAATGGTTTGAGTGCAGAAGACTTCTTCTCTTTGTCTATACACACACTTTCCCTATCTCTGACATTACTGGGGCAGCCACAAGAACATAAAAGAATATAAAAGAGCAATGACCGGCTGGCATGATGCCATGCATGTCCGAGCTTTGGGCCTAGAGATGGACTGGCAGCAGTTGTAGGGCGGCTTAGCCTGAAGGCCAATTATGGCGAGAATTGGGGAGAATATCCTTTTGCTCTACTAGATACACCTAAAAGTCTATCAGTACTCATTTCATGAGCAATAAGGATCCTTGACTAAAGGATGGACCTTCAAGGAGCCTCTGGCCAATGGTTGGACCTTCAAGGAGCCTCTGGCCAATGGTTGGACCTTCAAGGAGTCTCTGGCCAATGGTTGGACCTTCAAGGAGCCTCTGGCCAATGGTTGGACCTTCAAAGAGCCTCTGGCCAATGGTTGGACCTTCAAGGAGTCTCTGGCCAATGGTTGGACCTTCAAGGAGTCTCTGGCCAATGGTTGGACATTCAAGGAGTCTCTGGCCAATGGTTGGACCTTCAAAGAGCCTCTGGCCAATGGTTGGACCTTCAAGGAGTCTCTGGCCAATGGTTGGACTTTCAAATGGAGCTTGAATTTAAAAGTTTGGCTGTAGGCCCTCTCCATGCATGCTGGCAAAGACCTCCCAATGTGATCCAATTGGCCTGGAGGTTGAATGATTGGGTTGGTGTGATCTGTACGTGTATTTGAGGTTTATAGAATTATGTATGTATGTATGAAGTGTGGTGTGTCTTCAGAAAGCGAAGAATGTCCAGCCCTTCAACAAAATCATTTTTTTCTTTATTGTTTGGTAAAATTTCTCCTAACAAAAATGTAGAATGGTATGGGTGTTCATCACACCCCTTCACTACAGCAGCATAAGTCAGGCAAAAGTCCATGTCCCTAACATAGCCCCGCCCACCACACGAAAACTCCGCGTCACTTCAACAGTATAAAATGTAATAAAGTCAGATTGTTAAAGATAACCGCTCAGACTATAAAAACGATATAAGCGTTCAATAATAAATGTTAAGTTCCATGTCTACAACAGATACATCTTATAAAAACTCAATAAATTATATATTTATATATATTTATAATATTTAGTAACATTTCACTTCATGCACAGTTTTGCACAGTTTTTTTTTTCGGTAATGGAAAATGCATTAGGTACACGGAATGTACACAATTAGGAGACATTTGTAAGAAAATAGTTTTTTTTAAAAGAAATTTAAATAAAAAAACATCTATCAAGCACATTAACAAAAAAACTCAGAATCAATGGAAAAAAAAGTTCACCTTTTTTTGCCCCCCACCCTGCCAATGTGTCACCGAGCTGCCATATTTCTTGACCTGGCTGATACTGCCATAGAACAGCACCCTCTAGTGGTCATAAACAGATTGCTCTATGGATAGAGACAAGCAATGCGGCAGCTCCCGGTGCTGATGTTTAAAGGCAAATATTTCACTCACTCATTCTCTGGAACGTTATGGGAAGTCAAGATAAACCCTACGTACCAGAAGGGAGTGTTTGCACCATAAAGTAAATGCAACGTTCTTCTGTTGTCTTTTAGTAGGGAAAAACATGACCTGTTAGAATCGAAGAAATAATATACAGGTATGGGATCTGTTATCCGGAAACTCGTTATCCAGAAAGCTCTGAATTATGGAAAGGCCGTCTCCCATAGACTCCAATTATGATCAAATAATCCATAGTTTTTAAAAATGATTTCCTTTTTCTGTGTAATAATAAAACAGTAACTTGTACTTGATCCCAACTTAGATATAATTAATCCTTATTGGAGGCAAAACCAGCCTATTGGGTTTATTTAATATTTAGATGATTTTCTAGTAGACTTAAGACATGATGATCCAAATTACCGAAAGACCCCTTATCCGGAAACCCCCAGGTCCTGAGCATTCTGGATAACAGATCCCATACCTGTATCCTACATTCAGTAATGCAATATTTGGAAAATGAGTTTCATTGCAATCCAGGATAATCTGATGAATGGGTTATAATATGGCCTGTGCTTGCTGATATAAACTGTCAGTTCACACCAAAATGGCAGTTTATTGGCCCCTTTATAGGGACCCTTCCTGTTGGCCTGCCTGACAGATATCTGCCTGGAAATTAGACAAAGGCCACATTGGCTGTTAATGCGTTCCTTTATTTCTGGATGATGATTTTTGGCCAGAACGTGAGTGCCCAGATAAAGGGGGAACACAAATGAATATTTACCTGTATTCCCAACTTTGCATTTTCTTGCAGTACATGTATGGGGTCTGTTATACGGAAACCAGTTATCCAGAAAGCTCTAAATGATGGCTGTCTCCTATTTAATACAAATAATCGTAATTTTTTCAATTATTCCCTTTTCTATGTAATAATAAACCAGTAGCTTGTACTTGATCCCAACTAAGATATAATTAATCCTTATTGGAGGCAAAAGCAGCCTATTGGGTTTATTTAATGTTTATATGATTTTCTAGTAGACAAGGTATGGAGATCCCAATTAAGGAAAGTTCTGTTATCCGAAAAACCCCAGGTCCCGAGCATTCTGGATAACAGGTCCCATACTTGTACAAGTTCCGCTGTAATATTATGACATCTCTCTGGAAAGATTATGGCTTTGGCCCTTCATACCACACTGCCTTTGTCTCCATATTACGCCTTCTCCAAGGATATTATAACAAAAAAGGAGAATTATGGGAGGTGATTGGAAAACTGTCATGATCCAGCTGTACTAAGTGAGGCAAGGGTAACATTTTAACTTTAATTTGTGTATCACATTCATTCATTTCACTTCCAATACAATTTCAGCAGTAAAAAAGAATTTATTTGTGCAAGTGAAGCAACGTTTCGGGCATCACCAGCCCGTCATCAAGCTTCTCATCACATTCATGAATTTCACACTCTCAGTTCTTAACATTGGGCCCCAGTAGATATTGACAGATTACAACACCCAGAATGTCTTAAACCTGTATATTGTGGGGCAACATCTTTGTATCCAATGTTAAGGGATGTATAAGGGTTATACTTAAATGTTTATCCTTGTCTCAGGCTGGATGGCCTCCCATAACTCTCCTATTGTGTTACACAACCCTTTCTAGAAGCCAACATGGAACTAGGCGACACAAAGCAATAAGGAAACATTACTACATTCAGTTCTTCATATTTGCACAGGACAAAGGCAAAAGGTATGGGACCCTTTAACGTACTTCCCCCCTTTTATGTACACAGGTATGGGACCTGTTATCCAGAATGCTCCGGACTCGGGGCTTTCCGGATAACAGATCTTTCTTTTTTTGAATCTTCATACATTAAGGGCGTTTATTACTAAAGTTCAAATGCAAAAATCACTATTCTTTTATTTATAAGTTATTTATACGTTTTTTGGAATTTATTAAACCACGAGGATGGAAAATTCTGAATCAGAAAATCCGGCATCTCAGACCTATTGAGGTTGCAATGGGAGAAGTCCCAATGATTTTTTTTATGTGCGCTGGGTTTCGTGCAATACCCCAAAGTTTTCGGGTGAAAATTCAGAAAAAATCTTGAAAATCATGAAAAAATCCAAAAAGACTGAAAATCCAACTTTTTTACCGCAAAGCAAATTTTCGCGAAAATGTAATAATAAATAAGTGTAAAAACCCTGAGCGGATTTGATCGGAGTTTGTAGCAGAAAATATTGGAATAAATAACCCCCTAAGTCTACTAGAAAATCATATAAATATTAAATAAACCCAATAGGCTGGTTTTGCTTCCAATAAGGATTAATTATCTTAGTTGGGATTAAGTACAAGCAGAAAAAAGAATCATTTTTTAAAAATTTGGATTATTTGGATACAATTGAGTCTATGGAACTCAGCCATTCCATAATTCAGAGCTTTCTGGATAATGGGTTTCCGGATCCGGATCCCATACCTGTACAAATAATGAATTCTTTCACTGAGGCAATTCTGAACCCCAGCCTCTTTCCATGCCCAAACGATATATTCCGCCGATTTTCATCCGGAGAAATGATTCCAAGAGAAGCATCATTATACAGATAACACCCAGGAATTAAAACGTAAAATGTTTTAATAATAATAAAAAAAAGGTATAAATTAATACATTTTGGAACCTTTTGTAAATAGGTCTTTTTTTTCTTTTACATCTGGTTGCTACAAAAACGGCCAATATATACAAAAACACCCCAAGGCCTGTATATTAAGGGGCAGATTTATCAGGGGTCGAATTTCGAAGTAATAGGAGTTTTTTTGCACTCCAATAACTTTGAAATTTGAATTAAAAAAGACCAATTGAAATTTATCCAAAAAAAAATTGAAAAGTTTTTTTTTGGGCAAATAGGTCAGTTTTTGATCGAATTCGTCTTAAAGAGACAGAACATGATAAATTTCAATATTCAAATTTTTTTCAAATTCAAATCGAATTTGGACTATTCCCTAGTCGAAGTACACAAAAAATAGCTCGAAATTCGATTTTTTTTAAATTCGAATTTTCACTTCGACCTTTCATAAATGTGCCCCTACATGAAGTTAGTTATTTAGAGACTATACATATTTTTTTTTTACATGATCCTTTTTTGTGGTTTTATTATAAACAGACACAAAAGCGATATATATATATATATTTTTTCTGTTAATAAGTTAAAGGTATAAATCTGTGAGTGTACGCTGTGCATCTATAAAGTCTATAAATACCTTTACAAATATACACATTGCAAATTACAATTTTTAAAACAAAACTGTTACAAGTGTTTTTTTTTGCCCCGGGATCCATGTTATCCTAGATTGCAATGCTTTAGAATTCTAAAGGGAAATTGATGTATCTCGTCCAATTCTCCATCGAAATTAAAAGAGCTATTTACACAATGTCGATGATGTACAATGCAATAAACATTTGGAATATTCTCCTGGGAAAGAAAGAGGTTTGGGTTTAAGGCAGGAGGTGAGTGTTTGCTGAACTTCTATTCTCAGCTGTGGCTGAACGGATCGGTGAATCCAGGGGCGATGGTTCTTGGAGAACATTCACCGTTCATTCGTTTTTTCTCCAGCCAAATATGCAGACAATTTTCTAAAAGTATCCTTCAATGCCCCTGTAGTAACAGATAGAGCATTTGGGCCAATCAGATGCTTCGTTTCACTATTCTAAATCCAGCAGACCAGTAAACGCTCAAAGATGATTGGAGCGATTTTTCTAAAAGGATCCTTCAATGCCACTGAAGTAACAGAGCGGTTGGAACGATTTTTCTTTTGGGCTTGTTATTAGTTTAAAATGAATAGGGCACGTTCTGAACATCCAGAAAGAGTTAGGGGGAGATTCCAAACTGCTCAGTGAATCCTAAACATAACAGCACAAACTATCCATGTATGGCCACTAGGGGTGCTGTTCTGTCTCAGTATAGGAAATGAACCTTTGCAATCAGTGTCGGACTGGCCCGGCGGGACACGGGGAAAAAACCCGGTGGGCCCGACCCACATGGGCTAGACCCCCTTTCCTGTTGCTCTTTTTTTATTTTTTAAAAAGGATCATCGCGACGCGCATGCATGCCAATGGGGCGTCTTGTGCGCATGCGCGCCCAGAGGGATGGCGCACAGCAGGGGGACAGGGGGGCCTGTAGGGGGCCCTGGACTGCAGTCCCGGTGGGCCCCAGGCCCCCCAGTCCGACCCTGTCTACAATAAAGAAGCTTCCACTTCTATGTATCAATCCAAACCTGCACAAGAAGGAATGTTCTGTGCACCCATAAAGCAATGTCCTGCTACTTAAAGGGGTGGTTCACCTTTGAGTTAACTTTTACTGTTAAACAATTACTAATTCTAAGCAATTTTTCAGTTGGTCTTCATTATTTATTTTTTAATAGCTTTTTTAATTATCTTCCTTCATCTTTCGACTCTTTCCAGTTTTCAAATGGGGGGTCACTGACCCCATCAAAAAAAGAAATGCTCTGTAAGGGCAGAGACACAAGTGGAGATTTGGGGAGATTAGTCGCCGGTGTCAAATCGCGACTAATCTCCCCCAGAACTGCCTTCCCATCGACTAGAATCTAAATCGCCGGTAGGATGGCACTTGGAGCGCTCCGTTTTCGAAAGTTGCCTGAATTAGCCTCACAAGGAAACTTCAGGCGACTTCGGATAATGAAGACTCCGAGTGCCATCCCGCCGGCGTTTTAGATTCTAGCCGTCGGGAAGGCAGTTTGGGGAGATTAGTCGCCCGAAGAAAAGGCGATTTGTTGCTGGGCGACTACATGTCCCCGAATCTCCACGTGTGTCTCTGCCCTAAGGCTAGAAATGTATTTTTATTGCTACTTTTTATTTCTCATCTTTCTATTCAGACCTCTCCTATTCATATTCCAGTCTCTTATTCAAATCAATGCATGGTTGTTACGGTAATTTGGACCCTAGCAACCAGATAGCTTAAACTGCAAAATGGAGGGCTACTGAATAAAAAGGGAAATAACTAAAAAAAGACAAGTGATAAAAAATGAAAACCTATTGCAAATTGTCTCAGAATATCACTCTCTGCATCATACTAAAAGTGAATTTAAAGGTGAACAACCCCTTTAAGGGGAAACCCCTATATAGAAATAGGGAATATTTTGCAGGGCATGTAATGTAATATATAATACTTAATAAAGTCATGAATGAACTATGCAGTTGGTAATGTACGTGGGAATACATTTTGGACCCTCGCATCTGCTTTCTCATCTATAGTTAAACTACATCTCACAGCATCCACCAGCAGCTACAAGCTGGGGTATGATGGGGGTTCAAAAATCCTGGTGGAGTTATCATTTACTGATGCATGAGGAGGCATGTTTATCGAATTTCAACATTTTTAAAAACTCTCCTAAATTCGACCATTCAAAATTGATTAATAAAATCACATTTTTTAAACTAGGATGAATTAAATGGACCCCGAAAACTCGAATCAAATTCGATTTGAATCCAAAAACTTCCTCAAATGTCAGGAAGGCTGCAAAAAAATCCAAATTGATCCCTGGACGTCTCCCATTGACTTAAACAGCAATTTGGCAGGTTTTAGGTGACAAAAAGTTGAATTAAGAGTTTTTAAAGAGCCAGAGTATGATAAATCTTGAAAATCGAATTAGAAATGTTTAAAAAAAAAAACCTCAAATCGAATTTTAAAAAATCTCTAGTGACAGCTTTGACCATAAAAACATTCTAAAATTCAAATTTTCAATTCGGCCCTTGATAAATCTGCCTTTAAATGTGCGTTTTAAAATAAGATTTCCAAATTTCCACCCCCCGCCATAGTGTAAATCTGTGAAAATGGTGCGCACGGTGACACGATCCGATCAGTCACCCAATCATGTTGCATAAAAAGAGGAGCAAGGTTTACATTCTATAGAAACGCAGTTCCTCGGCGGAACGTCAGTGTCTCGCATCTCAGGCACGGAATGGTTTGCTCTGGCACTCCATAGCTTATGGCTGAAGGTCCATCCTCCGAGCTTCAACGTTATTTTATATATATATTAGATTTCTGTATGTTGCCACAAAAACGAGTTCCTTCAGGTGAAACAGTGCTTCTTGACTTTGAGTACAGCAAGTGATTTATACGGCTCATAAAAATACAATCCAGCTTGGGGAGCTTCCTCCTTGGGATCAAGTCTACATTCCTTCTACTTTCCCATTTTTAATGTCCCACCGCAGTCATGTCGGGATGGCGCCGTTGCACGGCTGGTGTTTGGGAAGACACGGTTCATCGGGTAAAATGTCGTGAGCAAAGACTGAGTCGTCCCCTGAGGAGCAGGTGCTGTGACTGTCTTGGCTGGGTGGAGAATACTGATCGAATGCTACCGAGAGGTCTAGGTACTCCTGAAAGACAAAAGATACACACAATTGTATATATAGTAAAATACATCAACACCAACACTCCTTGTATACACACACACACACACACTTACATTAGTAGATGTTACAGTAAGAACGCGGTCAAGGTCTTCAACCAGCTGCTTGAAGGCGGGTCTTTGTGAGGGGACAGCGTGCCAGCACTCTCTCATGATCATATACCTGAGAGCAAGGGGGGAAAACAGACTGAGTCTCACGTTTTACAACAGCAATAATCTGCTTGTGGCTGGAGCTGAAGAACAAATAGAGCTAAATGCAGTCAATCTGATGGCCACATGTCAGCTGGGCAGGCCCATTGTCCCTATACCCCAGTGGTCCCAACATGTTACTCACCAATCCCGTGGCCTTAAAGGAGAAGGAAAGTTACTAAGGCAGTTTATTGCAAATAGATTAGCCACAATAGTGCAAACTATAACACTATATTTATTCTACAGAATGCTTTACCATACCTGAGTAAACAGCTCTAGAAGCTCTCTCTGTTTAGGTTAGCGGCTGCCATATTATCTTGGTGTGACATCACTTCCTGCCTGAGTCTCTCCCTGTTCACTTATAGCTCTGGGCTCAGATTACAGCAGGGAGGAGAGGAAGGAGGAGGTAAAGGGGAGGGGGAGAGGAGCAAACTGAGCATGCTCAAGCCCTAGCCCTAGAGGTTTAAGCTGAAAACAGGAAGTCTGATACAGAAGCCCATGAGTACACAATAGAAGGGAAAAAACTGTGTTTCATTTGACAGAAGACTCAAAACAACATTACTTTGTATTTACTAGAGTATTTATATAGACATTTCTGATAAAGCTTACTTAATTTTAACCTTTCATTCTCTTTTAAAGGAGAACTAAAGCTTAACTAAAGAAGTAGCTAGAAATATTGTGCATTCTTTTTTGTGCTTCAGTACCAGCCCAAGGCAACCACAGCCCTTTAGCAGTAAAGATCTTTGTATCCAAAGATGCCCCAGTAGCTCCCCATCTTCTTTTCTGCTGATTCACTGCACATGCTCTGTGCTGCTGTCACTTACTGAGCTTAGGGACCCACTCACAATATACAGTACACATAGAATAGAAATGTCACAATATAAGGCTGATTAGTAATTAATACACATATTTACTACATGGCAGCACAGAAACCAGTGCAATTAGCATCAGAATTTAATAATCAGCAAGCCTGTAGCATCAGCTTATATTACAGCCAGGGAAGCTCATTTTCTGCTGGATAATTAGTGACGAGCCCTAAGCTTAGCTTCTCAACAGCCAATCAGAGCCCACTGAGCATGTGAGTGTCACAGACACTTTCCAAGATGGTGACCCCCTGTGACAAGTTTGAAGTCCTGGATCATTGCTGCTATTGACAGGCTGAAACTTTAGGCTGGTGTGATAAGTTCAGTATATAAAATATGGTAATTTTTAGCCACATTCATTTTTAGGGACCCCTTTTATCCACTGACCAATAAGTTGCAAACTCAGTCTGTAGGGACAGAGTTGGCAGCTTTTATTGGCCACCTTAGTGATTAACTTCATGGAGGCTCATAAAAATACAGCTAAGGAAAAATAAAAATGCATTCAACTCCCAGTAGTTCCGTTAAACAGATCCAAAGTGAAAAAACCCCACAAAACAGGAAGTATAGTGTCTCTATAAACTCCATGAGTATAGAGAGAAGTCTCAGTTTATGAATGGAGCTAGTATATGCAAGACAAAGGCGTTACTTACAGTTCATGTGTGCAGTTTGCTGGCTTGTCCATTCTGTGGCCTTCTTTCAATAGCTTAAAAAGTTCCTCTACCGGGATCCCTGGGTAGGGTGAGCCCCCCAGTGTAAATATCTCCCACAGCAGCACTCCGTACGACCATCTGGGAATTAAAGGGAGACGTTTCCAATTCACAAGGGATCCTTTCTGGATGGCGTTTATTTGTGGGCAGCCATGCATAACTAACAGAGTCATCAGCCCCATGACTAATTGCCTGGTCAATTTTTTTTTCTAGTTACTTGGAGATGGCTACTGGCCGGACTCAATAGAAAAAAAAAAAAAAAAAAACCCTTTAGGCACAGAGTCTGAAATTGAAATGAGCATTTAATCAGAAGGCTGACAGCTTCTCCATTACTCCAGTCCCCTCTTTGTTGAGATTTCCAGCAGTCTCAGTGAATGGAACAAATCAAATTAGCCATGCACATATTCCCTCCGCTGCATTCCAGCACTGAGGGACGTGAATGGAGAGGAGCGACACTGAGCTTTGGCTATAGCCAAGAGACCGGCAATGAAAATAATTGCCCACCTTTATTCTACAGAGATCACTACTAAACCAAACCATTAGTAACACATTAGACTGACAAAACGGGGTCTGCTAAAGGTTTAACACTACACAAAAATATAACTACGCAGTTTGTTTTAAAGGAAAAATATACTCACGGCAGGCAACCCAAATCCAGGCTTGGGAATAAAGAAAATATCTTTATTATTAAAAAAAAAAGAAGTTAACACTTTAGCCTGACGCGTTTCATACAATACCAGCACACAATATGTCCAAGCTAAAGACGTGTTACTGTTACTTTTATAATAAAGATCATATCTTTATTCACTAGCCTAGATTGGAGCTGTCCTTTTAGACTGTTTTGGGCTAGGAATGCATTGCTCAAGCAGTTAAAGGAACAGTAGCATCAAAAAATGAAAGTGTTTTAAAGTAATACAAATATAATGCATTGTTGCCCTGCATTGGTAAATCTAGTGTGTTTGCTTCAGAAACACTACTATAGTTTATATAAATAAGCTGCTGTGTAGCAATGGGAGCAGCCATTCAAAGGGGAAAAGGCTCAAGTTACACAGCAGATAAGCTCTGTAGAACATAATGGTGTTATCTGTTATCCACTATTTAGCCTGTCCCATATAGCATTTTTCAATTTCCACCATTGCTACACAGCAGCTTGTTTTTATGAACTATAGTAGTGTTTCTCTTTAAAACACTCATTTTTTTGGTGTTACTGTTCCTTTAAATAGTTACTGGACCACAGTAGTTTATGGATTCTTCCTCATCCCCCATGCTGGAATACATGCTGTCATTTTGTCGTCTGAACCATATGCTGCCATATAACCATTTGCTGAGCTGAATGCGGTCATTTAAATGGACACTTCCCCAGCCGTCAGCTGCCACTGCAGTGGTGAGAGTTTCAGTTGAACATATCTGGAAGGCCTATGGGTAACCCATTCTCAACTGCCTCAAGATGGTTTCACAGCAGATACACAGCAGGGGTGCAGGAGCACCTTACACTTATTTTGCGTTAGTTACCCTTTACTAGATAGATAAGCTGTCACTCATTTGTTCCCAGAATGCTTAGTAGTGGAATTTGGCCTTTGTGGGTAGTTAATGCTTACACATCGCTGTGATGAGTGTAGATACGGTCAAACAAAGCTTCCGGAGCCATCCATTTCACAGGCAGCCGACCCTGTAATTGGGAAGACAGAAAGGACTGTTACATCAGCACCCGGGAGCAGTCACAATGGCACCCTCCAATCTTGTGATCCACTATCTAACGCTTCCACTACCGCTGACTTCAGCTGCTCTCTGGCTACAGATAATGGGTAAACAGATTAACAGAGAACAGGTGACTCCGCAAGACTGAAATGCTTATCAGCGTTGGTTATCATCATTTGCTCTCACAATGCACATTAGGCCTTACAATGGGAAAACGTTATTTTAGCAGCAGAACGTGATTATAGAAATGTACTGCAGTTTGATAGTAAATAAGGCTAAGGGTACACGGGGAGATTAAAGCTGGCCATAGACGCAAAGATTTGATTGTACGGATCTCCGTTTCGTACGATTTTCGGGCTGTGTGTTTAGTGTCCCGACATTTTTCGTGAGATGGCGATCAGTCGTTCAGATGATCAGACAGGTTTGAAAATTTCTGTTGGCTACCGATAATTTCTCTGCGTGTATTGCCAATCTGACGATATCAGTGGGAGACTGTCACCAGCTTTTGTCGGACATAACTTCCGTACGATTGCTTTTAGGGGTAGAACATCATCTGATCTGTTCTTTTACTACTTTATTTGATCGGAATGGTTAGTGGCAGTTTGGGAGATGGCACCGAACAATCGTTCGTCCGATATGAAGGTAAATCTGCAGGTCTATGGCCACCTTTAGTCGCCTGACGACTAATCGCCTCTTCTTCAGGGCGACAATCTCCCTGATCTGCCGTCCCCTAACTTCCCGCCGGCTATAATGAAAAATCGCCAGCGGTATGAAGTGAAAACTTCGGGCAACCTCGGAAAACGAAGCACCACGAGTGCCATACCGCTGGCGTTTTTTTATTATACCGGCGGGAAGTGGGTCGTTTTTTAAGCAACATAGCATGGAAAATGTCCATTTTGTTTGCATCACTTACATTTGTTGTTTTCTTGTAATAATCTATGTTGTGGATGTCCCTGGCCAAGCCGAAATCTGCAATCTTCATTACGTTGTCATCTGTTACTAACACATTTCTGGCTGCCAGATCTCTGTGAATGCACTGGGGGAGAAAGGCTAAAACACGTCAGTACAAGAGGCATTGAAATAAATATAAGCAAGATGAAACTCCTCACTGTCAAAGCTACAGCTCTGTGCCCCTGGCAGGCACCCACACCCACCCACTGTCCCACAAACCCGGAACTATCCCTCATCCTGGGAATATGAGGCAAGGTTGCCCAGCAGGTATCATTAGTCATTCGTTCTGCTGACGCAAGCAAGAGAACCTTCCTATTTTGCAATGCATGTATCATTGCCATCTAAATCATATCAACTACAGCATTGGTTCCCTGAACTGTAAGACTACCCCCCCCCCTCCGTGTGAAGCAGTGACAAGGGACCACTGCACTGGTAGGTCGGCCAGGAAGCCCAGCCTGAGTGTCACTTAGTGTGAGATTTGGGGTGAGACTTAATTACTATCCTAGATAATCTTGTAACTATGACAAAATGACTGAGACACCAGTGTTTACCTACATCTGTAGGATAGGGGCCCTACCCTAACACTGAACCTCCAAGGGGGGTTTAAAGGGCATATAAATGCAAAAAAATTAAATCCCATTTTTACTTTCTTTAATGAAAAAGAGACCTATCTCCAATATACTTTAATTAAAAAATGTTTACCGTTTTTATAAGAACCCTGACTGTATGCAGTGAAATTCTCCCTTCATTTACTGCTGTGGATAGGAATTGTCAGATGGTCCCTAACTGCTGAGCAGGGAAACAATCATACTTATGAACAGCAGGGGGAGCCCCCGCCTTACTTCCCAGCCATGCAGAACTCAAGCAGCTTTGTTTGTTTCCCTGTAGAGCAGTCAGCGACTGTGTAAAGATTTGTATTGGATTTTATTTTTGCCTTTACATCCCCTTTACTGTTTCCAACTCCAGCTGCAGGGACAAAGATCATGGAGCCAGATTTAAACAGATAAACTAGGATCCTACTTGGAGGATTATTTTGCTGCAGCCACTTGCTCTGCAGAATTGGATAAAGTTTGTATTAAACAATACAAAAACTATAAAATCCACATTAGATTACATGACAACACAGGACCCAGTGCAGTCTGTATATTCTGATTATTAATCAGTCTTGCTGTATCGGCTTCTGGCAGATATTATTTGACTTGTGCTGTTTTGATAATTTATGACGATCCCTAAACAGGTCAGACCACACTGAGCATGTGCACAGTCTTGGTCTTGCAAAGACGTTTAACATAGTTAGTTGTGGCCAACTTTGAAAGCATAAATCATTTGTTTGATTAGGCTTGTGGTGCAGTAAGTTCATGTTTATGTTAAGTATACAAAATTCAGCATTTCTAGCCTTATTCTATTTTAGACTTTACTTCCCTTTAAGCAAAGAAAGCCTGACCCCCACTGGCCTACAGGATAATCCATCTCCGTCAGCATTCTATTATTCCATCTGGTTGGTTGGTTCCTGCCTTGCTTACCTCAAAAGCACCAAAATGTCATTACAAAATGCATTTTAGTTAACATTTGATGGACAAAATAACTCTCGCTTTAACCCATCGCCAGGGACCTCAATGGAGTTTAAAATGTCAGGATATTTCTGTATTTGTATGTTGTTCATTGTGTATGTATAGGGATTGGCCCATCTCCCAAATGGCTTGATGTCTACAAACTATTGATTGCTGTGATTGTTCCTGGGAAAGGCCTTGGAATTATTCCCATTATGCTAAAATGAAAACAGCACATGGGAGTGATTATGATATGACCAGCAAATTTTGGGGAACAATCCTGCCTGTGTTCCTTACTAATTCCTATTTATATAATTAGGAATAATCCTGTGTATTTTTGTCTCCAGCAAATACTGCAAATCCTTGTACTCCTTGTAACGTGTAGAACTGAATTCTACATTCTAGTCTTTAGAAAAGATGCTATAGGTTTTATTCTTCTCCTTGCTCTGGCCTAATATGGGGAACAAAGAGCGGCCCTAGACATTGCAGTCCAACATCCGTCTTTTTTTGTTTTGTGATGAGATAATCTCTCGGAATGATCTAAAAAGCCAACAGAAGTGAAGTCCACTGAAGAAGCCCATTTGCAATCTGCCTGGTGGAAGGGAGTTTGGAAACGGATACAGTGCAGACATCTAACTGCACTTTCTACTATTGCCCTGAGGCTTAAAGGGGTTGTTCACCTCTGAGTTATCTTTTAGTATGATATAGAGAGTGATATTCTGAGACAATTTGCAATTGGTTTTCATTTTTTATTATTTAAGGTGTTTGAGTTATTTAGCTCTGTATTCAGCAGCTCTTCGATTTATTATAAACTAATCTGGTAGCTAGGATCCAAATTACTCTAGCAACCATGCATTGATTTGAATAAGAGGCTGGAATATGAATAGGAGAGGGTCTTACTAGAAAGATGAGCAATAAAAAGTAGCAGTGTTAATAAGTGTGTAGCCTTAAAGAGTATTTGCTTTTAGATGGGGTCAGCGACGCCCATCTGAAAGCTGGAAAGAGTCAGAAGAAAAACGCAAATAATTATAAAACTATATAAAAAATAAATAATGAAAACGAATGGAAAAGTTACTTAGAATGGCCATTCTATTACATATTAAAGGTTTACTAAAATGTGAACCACTCCTTAAAGGCTTGTTGTACATGGTGTAGCTGGTGCAAAATACTTGAAAGCCATCAGTGATTATAATGAAATTCTGCCTGACACCACTTGTTATACCTGTAGGTGGATTTGGGGATTGGCTCAATGGGTTTGTGTGCTTTTCAGTAAGCCTAAGGGCCATGGCACATGTGGTGCAACCCAAAAATCATCTGATCTGCGCTCTAAGGTATGGGGTAAAGGAACAGCCTCTGGAAAAGTGTTTGATGTATTTGGTGAGAAGGAAGAGAGACATGTGGGGGTGAACCTCATACAGGGTAAGAGGGTATCATAGGAGAACTCTTTAAGGAGAAGTAAAGCTACAGAGGCAGTTTATTGCCAAAAAAATAGCCACAATAGTGCAAGATAGAATGCTATATTTATTCTGCAGAATGCTTTACCATATCCGAGTAAACAGCTCAAGAAGATCTGTTTGTTTAGGATAGCAGCTGCCATATTAGCTTGGTGTGACATCACGTCCTGCCTGAGTCTCTCCCTGCTCACTTATAGTTCTGGGCTCAAATTACAGCAGGGAGGGAGATAGGAGCAAACTGAGCATGCTCAAGCCCTAGCCCTGGAGGTTTAAGCTGAAAACAGGAAGTCTGATACAGAAGCCCATGAGTACACAATAGAAGGAAAGAAATGTGATGTTTCTTTTGACAGAGGACTCAGCATCACTTTGAGGGTTTACTGGTGTATTTATGTAGACATTTACTTTGTGTTAACCTTTCCTTCTCCTTTAATATAATATTTGCAAAACTCACTTTTTGTGATGCCAGGTACTCCATGCCACGAGCTACCTGGTAGGCGCAAGAAACTAGGTCCTTGAACGTCAGCTGCTCAGCTGGAATTTTGCAGGCGTCAAAAGAATAATCCATTCCTGGGGGGCGCCGTGCCTTTAAATACTCCCTGAGGCTCCCTTTGGATGCGTATTCCACCAGAACGTACAGCGGTCCTGCATGGGATAAATGAAATATTCAGAACCTTCATTAGCACGGTCAAACCCAATAAAAGTGAAATGCAGGGCTCCCTTTGTATTAGAGAAATGCAGGTGTGAGATAACTTCTAACTTCAACTGGAGGCTAAACTGCAACTCCCACAGCTGGAAGCTTTCTTGAATCAGTGGTACAGGCTGATACATTAGATAGGTATAAGAAGGGGTTGGATGGTGTTTAGCAAGTGAGGGAATACAGAGATATGGGAGATAGCTCATAGTACAAGTTGATCCAGGGACTGGTCCCATTGCCATTTTGGAGTCAGGAAGGAATTGGTTCCCCTTTGAGGCAAATTCGAGAGGCTTCAGATGGTTTTTTTTTTGCCTTCCTCTGGATCAACTGGCAGTTAGGCAGGTTATATATAGATTTAAAAGGTTGAACTTGATGCACATGTTTCACAGGGTAGAAACTACAGAAAACACTAAAAAATGGTCGCCTGGTGTATTTTATCTCTGTGCTCCATTATGTTCCTTCCTATTAGAAAATATACCTTTACATATTATATATATATATATATATATATTTTTTTTTTTTCTCATCCACTATGAACACTTCAACAACACTGATATAGTTTGCAGCTATATAATTTACAGAACATTTTTAGAACATAGGTTTACGTACCATCCTGAGTGCATGCTCCTAGTAGATTGATGATATTTTTATGCTTCCCAATCATTTTCATCATCTCCATCTCAGAGACCAGATCTGAGAGATCTTTATCTGTGGCATCGTCTGCAAACAAGTGGCAGAAATAGCATTAAGTGTTACTGCATTAGAACCCTATGGATGGAAACATTTAGTCATTCCATGGTTTGTGTTGTCACGGCTTTATGAATTCAGAGCATCTAAGCACGAAGAAACAACTTCAAAAAATGGTTAGAAAAATCTATACCAACCATGATGAGGTGACACTTGAACTAAAAACCTTTCATACCAACTAAGCTATTAGATATAGATTCAGAAAATACTCATAACTGCCTAAACTTCAATTCTAAATGGAAGATCTTCTCTGAAAACCTAGACTCTATAGAAAGATACAAAATCAACAATATCCTCTAGTCCTAATAGCAGAGTAATATAAAAATGTACCCAATGTAATCCTATAATTCACCGTTTTTTGACAGGTATTGTACTATTCATTTTTTTTTTATAGTATTTACTGTAATTTTTATTTCTTTTGATTTTTAACATTGCTTCTAGATTAACAACTTGTGTTTTATTTAAAATCTTTAAAAAATTCAGGGCATCTAGACGATCTAGATCAGTGATCCCCGACCAGTGGATTGCGAGTAACATGTTGCTCACTGACCCCTTGGATGTTGCTCCCAGTGGCCTCAAAGCAGATGCTTATTTTTGAATTCTTGACTTGGAAGCAAGTTTTCCTTAGCCTCCTGTAGGCTGCCAGTCCACATAGGGGCTTACAAATAATTGATCACAGGCCTGCACCCCCAGGAACTATTTTCATGCTTGTGTTGCTCCTCAACTCTTTGTAAATTTGAATGTGGCTCATGGGTAAAAAAGGTTGGGGTTCTAGATAATGACAAGTTTAGTCACAGTTTATTTTCTTGCTGGGTGGCACTGCCCAAACCAAGATGTTGAGAACGGTGGGTTTAATAAAGGTGACAAAAAACAATTGAAGTAAAGCCTGACTAATCACTGCACCTACTTCTAAAGCAGTCTGAGATCCTGTTCCACCCCACATACCTTTAAGCATCTTTACAGCTACAGTAGCAGGCTTATTTGGCCTTTCCTTATCAATGCCAATAGCTTCTGCCATCACCACCTGTCCGAAGCAGCCTTCCCCGAGGGGCTTTCCTAAAGTCAGCCTGCAAAAGTAAGACAGATAAGTTGCCATCAGCATAAAAGTTATCAACCAATATCCCATCTATGTCTAAGGAATTCAACTTACCTTGATCTCAATAACTCCCACTTGGGGTCAAGTGGCAGGCCAAGTTCCGACACATTAGCCAGCATGGTTCCATCGCTGGAGGACAGATGAGTGATCCTCACCAACGGGGTGTTGGAATTCATAGAAGAGTTGGACTCTAGAGACACCTGCTTAAATAAAACAAACCAATTTGTATTATTGCCAACTGCTGAACCTTGTCTAAATCAATAAAAATGAAAGGTGAAACCTCAAAATAGGTGCCCACAGTTCACCAAATGGACTGTCTTTTACTTCTCCTTGTTATTGGTTATTTATTATACTGCTTCACCCCTTAAACTGAACAGATTTGCCCTTTTACAACCAAATGGCTTAAAGGAACAGTTCAGTGTAAAAATAAAAACTGGGTAAATAGAAAGGATGTGCAAAATGAAAAATGTGTCTAATATAGTTAGATGTAATGTATAATGGCTGGAGTGACTGGATGTGTAACATAATAGCCAGAACACTACTTCCTGCTTTTCAGCTCTATTGGCTTCCACTGATTGGTTACCAGGCAGTAACCAATCAGTGACTTGAGGGGAGGCCACATGGGTCATAACTGTTGCTTTTGAATCTGAGCTGAATGCTGAGGATCAATTGCAAACTCACTGAACAGTTATGTCCCATGTGGGCTCCATTATAGTCACTGACTTACTCATAGAGCTGAAAAGCAGGAAGTAGTGTTCTGGCTATTATGTTAAACATCCAGTCACTCCAGACTTTATACATTACATTTTTGGCTAACTAACTATATTAGATACTGAACTGTTTCTTTAAACTGTGTTTGTAGCAGGTAAGCAGAAAAAGTAAACATGGGGAGACTAAGGACTTAAAATGCTATTGTGGTCATAACCACATATTCTAATATAATTCTCTGTAATGATATACGAGCACTTCATTGTAAAGCCCTTGGGATGTATATGCCCCCCCCTTATAATGTTCAATAATATACCTGCTCTTTATACTGAGTGTCATCCAGCACAAATAGGCAGTGAAGAGAGAGATTGTTAGGAGGAACAGTACATTTCAGAGGATAAGAAAGGAAAATATATGTATTCAGTCAGAACTGAATACAGGTTAACAGCCAGTAAAAGATTATATAAGGAAAAGGTAAAGCAAATACATGCAATAATGATAGGTGAATTAGCACTTATTACATGTGCTATAAAAATTCTATGCATGTTTAGTACTGAGTATTGCTTAGTATTTTAATTATATTTAAGCAGGGTCTATCTTCCAATTATTTTATTTTAAATAGAGGCCTTCTTTATGTGTATTATGTGCTTCACCTCCAGTAAACTATTCACTGGAATGACATAGCAGAATATATTATACTCTATATATTATACTGTACATATGTTGCATGCTGCCAAGGGGAAACCAATGTATAACCGTAGCCATCTGCATGGCGCAGACCTTTCATATTGAACTGCTACAATGCTGGTGATAAATGTAAGTGCAGCTTTGCTTTATAAACACAGTACACTTTTTTCCTTTGTAAGTAATTTCTCATGGTGCCACGGATGAACTCTTGTGCCCTTATCTGACTGAGCATGGTCAGCAAACTGAAAATCTAGGCAGGCTGAATGTGATCCTTTTTTGTAACCATACAAATGTGAATGCATAGCAGCTTCTATATAAGATATTTTGTACGACAGTTCCTCTGATATCCTTCCACCAATTTCCTGCCAGATTTAGCCTTTCCCCTTAACCAGCTGGGCAACTAATACGGATGCACAAGTGTTGCAAGAGAGAATGCCCTCATAGCTTAAAGGGCAAGTAAAGGCAAAAAAATAAAATCCCATTTTTACTTTCTTTAATGAAAAAGAAACCTATCTCCAATATACTTTAATTAAAAAATGTGTACCGTTTTTATAAGAAACCTGACTGTATGCAGTGAAATTCTCCCTTCATTTACTGCTGTGGATAGGAATTGTCAGACGGTCCCTAACTGATGAGCAAGGAAACAATCATACTTATGAACAGCAGGGGGAGCAACCACCTTACTTTCCAGCCATGCAGAACTCAAGCAGCTTTGTTTATGACGATCCCTAAGCAGCCCAGACCACACTGAGCATGTGCACAGTCTTAGTCTTGCAAAGATGTTTAACAAAGTTACAAGATGGTGACCCCCTGTAGCCGACATTGAAAGCATAAATTATCTGTTTGATTAGGCTTGTGGTGCAGTAAGTTCGTGTTTATATTTAGTATAGAAAACACAGCATTTCTAGCCTTATTCTATTTTAGACTTTACATGCCTTTTAATTTCCATTTAAAGAAATAATGGAAGATAGATTCAGTTCATAAAAAGTGAATATATTCCCATTAAAGGGAACAAAAACACCAGTATCAAACCACATGCCCTGCCAGCTGTGGCAACCGAAGATCCAAGGCAAACAAATCCTGCAGAGCAGTGTGCATATTGACTCTTCCATAAAGAATAAGTGGAAATTCACCCTTGAGGAAAAACAGAGAGGAGTAGAGTACAGTAATCTTGTATCTACTTTCTGTTACCTGCCGTTTGAGGGGGAACTTGGAGACTTTATGCACCGGTGGGGCGGTCATTGACTTCTTGGAAGGGACCTTCATGAGGTGGGTGATGACGATGATAACCAACAGTATGAACACAATGGTCGAGGTGACCACAATAAGGACGGTGATGGAGCTGGAAGATGTTGTCAATGCCTTCTCCACTGGTTCTGCTGAGGATAGAGGAGAATCAGATGCAACCGAAAACATGCAGTTCTCATTGCAGAAGCTTTTAGAATGGTATGAGAAGGGCCTACTTTTAGCCTTTTGGTTAGGATTAGAGAGACAACCACATACCGACACTACACTAACCACTAGCCCTACGGAAGTGGTTGGGTGAAAGCAAGTTGAGACATTGGGGCTAATATGCTAATATAGGTGTTACATTTCAGAGATTTTTCCCATAGAAGCCAAAAGGCAATTTGTTTTCTCATACTGACCAAGTCCTGTTCCCTACAATGTTTGGTTTTTACAAGTGTGGCTTGAAACAATTATTTTCTGAAAACTACTCCAGCCAAATCCGCATGGGGGTTTTTCGCCTTATTTTATCACAAAACTTTCCTTTGCCGGGAAAAAATAAGAAAAATTTGTGAGAATTTCAGACTGTACAAAATTTCCGGATGAAAACTCTTAACTTTTTGGATTTTTTCCCGAAATCTTCGGATTATTGCACAAAACCCAGTGCAGATCAAGATATCGCCGGGACTTCTCCCATTGACTTATATGCAACCTCGGCAGTTCTGAAATGCTGTATTTTCGGAATTTGACTTTTTCCAACCTCGGGTATAACAAATCCCGAAAAATTCAGGTTTTTTTTCCCCACAAAAATTCGGATTTTATAGTACAAAAACACAAATCTTTCGTGTTTTTGGTATTCGGACTTTAATAAATAACCCCCATAATTTTCCACCTCTTGCACCTCCCACTCCCATTCATAAGAGGAAGCATTTGTGCAGTTGTGTTTACACATGGAAAAATAGAGTATACTAATAAGCTACGTCTTGCCATTAGTTTATAATGTCTAACAACCCTTTTGAAATGTCGAACAATCAGGAGTCAAAATCCTTTTTCTCATACACTGAACATGCATACAACAGTTCAGTTAAGGGATTTACTTAACATTTCCTATGAGAATATTTCCTGCCCAAACATAGGAGTTTGGCTAATTATTGGTGGGTACAATGGCTGTTGGTATTACACATTTTTTTAGTGCAACACAATTGTTATTAATACGATACAAAATAATTCAGGAAACAATGCATCTTTCCATTAATTCATTCTGCTACAATGGATATTTGATAGCAAGAAATAAAAATGGAGAAGAGCCAAGAGTAACAGAGAGCGCTGAGAGAGAGAAAGAAAAGGCGTTTTATCCAGCACCTTGAGGAAAGAAAATCAGGCCATTAACTGATCCAGTGCCACAGCTGGATCAAGGACACTGAATGAGTTAATCACCCATAAGCACATGGTAGTATTATTGAGATTCAGTAAGAAGATCACATGTACAGAAATGCCAAACTGAGTCAGTTAAAACAGGATAATATATATTATCTGATAATCCTTTGCCTTCTCTGACCCTTTTTAATAAGCCGAGTCATATGCACAAGGCAAAGAGGCCTATACGATCCCAATCTGTGGCCATTGCTAAAGAAACAAATGTGAATGGAGATTCCAAAGGTCTTTACAGAGACCCAGGTATGGCTGAAGCCATTGCATTTTTGGTACATGTATTGGATCCATTATCCAAGCTCTGAAGTACAGGAAATCCATCTCTATACTGGGAGAATCCTCTATGGTGTCTATATGGCTGTATCTAAGTGGCTCAATCTTTTAGGCAACTTCAAGCTTTGGCAACAACATTCCTTTCATTAAAAAGAGTGCATTCATCCTGAAAGGAGTCTGTTTGGCATTTCTTGGGTACATGGAAAGCGCCACTGAGACGATGTGATGAGCAAGAATACCTGGGAGAACCGTCAGCCAAGCAGTGTGATGTGAATAGCCAATAGAATTCCCAGCCAGACAAGTATATTCCCCAGCATCCTCAAAGGACACATTGCGTAAAACCAGCACCTCAAGATCCTTATCCGAGGAGTAAACACCGGTAGGCTAAAAAAAGATCAGAGAAATTAAAGATAAAGGAAAAGAGAACGGGGCACATGGAACAAATCGATGAAAGGCAACCCAGATTCCCGGCACAGCTCAGAATACTGAAAGACAAGAATTAGAAACCAAAGCAGATGGAGTTGGCAAAAGACCCAAATGATGACACCTGTAGAAATAAAAAAAAAAAAAAAGGACACCAGCCCCCATCACCAGCTTTTTATACACCTGTAGAAAAAAAAACACCAGCACCCATCACCAGGCTTTATCCTTTTTGTCTCATGGCAACATGCATGCAACTGGCGCCTGCAATAACTGACCCACAACACAGCACTGAGCACATGAGATGGAGGAACCAGAATGTTGCTAGAAATGTTTAATTTGGCTCTAGAATGGATGTTCAGTTTGTAGTTCTAGAACAGTGATCCCCAACCAGTAGCTTGTGAGCAACCCCTTGGATGTTGCTCCAAGTGGCCTCAAAGCAGGTGCTTATTTTTGAATTCCAGGCTTGGAGGCAACTTTTGGTTGTATAAAAACCAGGTGTACTGCCAAATAGAGCCTCAATGTAGGTTGATAATACACATAGGGGCTACCAAATGGCCAATCACAGCACTTATTTGGCACCCAGGAACATTTTTCATGCTAGTGTTGCTTCCCAACTCATTTTACTTCTAAATGTTGCTCACGGGTTCTAAAGGTTGGGGATCCCTGTTCTAAAATGACTACAACGGTACTGGGCAGTAAATGCAAACAAGAGGTTCCCGTGGAATTGTCTGGATCTAATGCTCGCTCAACACAACTTGAATACATTTCTTCCTCTGCAAATGATCAATCAGCTCAGGACTGGATGTCAGTAATAAAATAGATAATAATGCAAGTAATACCATATACTTAAAAGAAAGTATTATGGCTTTGCTAAGGGATGGGGCCAGTCTATATAGAGGATCTTTGTTGAGGTAACTAATAGGACAGCTTCAAGAACAGAAACAAGAGGGGAATGTTCTCCACACACAGTTAGTTGTAACTATCAATTTATAAATCAGGAGTACCCATACTTTACTAATGCAAGATCTACTTCTAGTGATCTACATCCATAATAGCATTGTGAGCATTCTGTTCCATGGAAAATATTGATTTATGAGAGAATTTATTTTGCTATATTTAAGATACAACTATTTCTTATGTAACCGTAACATAAATATCTGAATGAAAACCATGAAATAGGAGGGAGATTAGACAAGCTGTTTATTGACAGTGTTTTGAGATCTACTGATCACCATCTAAAGGTCTACTGGTAGATCCCAATCTACCATTTGGACATTTGCTGATATAAATTGTATATATATATGTATATATATATATATATATATATATATATATATATATATATATATATATATATATATATATATATATATATATATATATATACAGTAATGAGCATTGCTAATTACATTTTAATTAAATGGACAATACACTTACTACCCATTCAAATGTTGTGGGGCTTGTCATGCAGAATAAGGAGAAAGGGTGTCTTTATATATTAAAGATGCCAAGAACGTTACTCTAGGGGGCAGATTTATTAAGGGTTGAATTGAAAATTTGAATTTTCGAATTTGTTTTATGGTCAAAACTCTCAAATTGTGAATTATCCAAACTATCTACTGGATTCAATTGAGCTTTAGATCCAAATTATCCCCGTTCCTAAAAGTCATTGCATTTCATGAATTAATCCTGACTTTATGGCAAAGTGAAGGTTAGCTGGTTGTGGGTCCTTTTGTGCGACAATCTATTGTATTTCAGTGTTGAAAAGCAGAAAGAGTAGCAGATGTTAAGTCACCCAAGGACCGGGTAGATTTTTACCAGAGCACCCAAAGACTTGACGTATCAGAACACCTCTCCCCGTTCACATGGCTCATATTTGCATCCATACCAAGAATATTTTTTGGGGTGGGGGCAGACGGAGCCTATAGTTTTACCTGGTGATGGTTTGTAAATGTGGAGCCAAAAGGATGCCTCGGCTACTCCTATGAAATTGTTGGCTCTACACACATACTGTCCTTCATTGGTCTCGGTCACATTTTTTAGACTTAGGGTAGAATCGACTTCAGTGCCATTGCTGAAAGACTGCAGGAACAGATAGATGCTGTGACTTCAGTTAGAGGGCAAAAAAGCACATTGCTATGGATACCTAATTGAGAACACATTGTATTGTTGAGATGTCTCTAAGTGAGTTCCAAGCAGGGAAACTTGCCCTTGGGCCCCTCACATAATAATGGGCTTGTGGCCATGTACCTTCCTTCATATGCGTCATGAAACTCCATGGCCAATAAATCATATACAGTATAAGTCAGGCTGACTTTAATGCAAAAACAACACTTTGGAGGCCAACTTGAATATAACGCATAATGCATTTTGCCCCAGCAAACAGCATTCTGGGATTGGAACTGAAAGCAAGAGTCATCTACAGAACACGCATCAGACACGCAGATGAAGGCAAATAAAGCTGCAGCTGATATCTGTTTATAACATTATTTAAGAATATAAAGGCAACGTCTGTAATTGTGTTGAGGATACAAAACACTGCCCAAGAAATTCAGCTTCCAACCCGCATCAGTATAAATGCTGTTTCAATTACCCGGATTTATATATAGGATCCGGAGACAAAATAAAAAGCAAAATCTGCGGTCTGAAGCTGCGGGTGTCGTAGCCCATTATAAGTAAGCAATGTGCTTCTCCACATCAGAAACAAACCTTTTCATATAATCCAATATATCCCAAGCTTTATGTACAAGCCCAACACTGCGTAGGAGGCGATGAGATTAAAATCAAGGGAGTTATTAAACATACGACAATGGTATCCCTTTAAAAAGGAAATTGTACAGGCGTCCCTGGCCCTAAAACAAAAAAATCTATTTTATAAGCAAATAGTACAACCTTTTAAAGAAAGAGCCACCATCTTTCCTTTTCTGGACATTTCCTCTAGGGCAACTTACTTGCAACACTGAGACGTAAGGATCTCCGTCTGGGCCGTATTTGCTGCCATTCACTTCCACGTGTTTAAGCCACTGAATATGAGGTTGTGCGTCACTGTAGACTTTGCAGTGGAATTCCACATCGCTCCCCAGCACAACCGTCTGGTTGGCGGGTAATCCAGCCTGAAGGATGGGCCGGTGAGAGGACCTCTCTACAAACCGGAAACAAGGTACTATGTTAGGGTGAAGGGGGTACACACATGGCAGCTCCCACTCCTATTTATAGCTACAGTTATGTAGAATAAAAATGTTCTGGGCAAACAATTGCTACATCCTCAAAAAAATTGACAGAGCTCTGCACCCTCAGTAAGTTATGCTGGTACTCTTAAAGGACATGTAAACCCTCCCCACGAAAATGTAATTAGCGAACAGTCTCTTTGAAATCATTTGATAACTGTCACTCTGGTTGTTTAAAGGTTAACAGTAAATCTGCACCATCCCCTTAATCACTCCTTGTCCTCCTCTAACCCTCTCTGCCCCCTCCCTCAGAAATGTACTTTGGCTGTTGGCTCATGAGCATGCTCAGTTCTTCTCAGCTCAGATTACTAAACACACTCTCCAGTCTAATAGTCAATGAATAGATAGCATTGGCTGTTACCATAGAAACTCTAGCATAACTTTTTAATCAAAGTATGTTGTGCCTGTGTAAACCTGCATTCTGCATTGCATGAACTTTTCAGCATACATTTATCAATGTTATTGATGATGTGTCAGAGGGAAGATGGCCGCTGGGTGAAAGCTGCTATTTGTTTTAGGAAAATGATGTGCTCTGTGTGGGGAATATATGCCAACTTACATACATGGAGGGAAAATGTAGGCTTTACATGTCCTTTAACAAGTGTGAGGTTTATTGTCCATTTACTGTACCTTAAACAGTTCCACTTTAATTTATATAATTTGAACATGTCTATTTAGAAACCCTACAGAACGCTGGAGATTATGTGTGACTTTCCTTTGGCCTCCAAAGAAGAGGCATGGAACAGATAAATACAAATGTCTGTGGTTACAGAGTATATATTGTCCATTTACTGTCCTTTAAATAGTTCCACTTTAATTTATATACTTTGAACATGTCTATTTAGAAAGCCTACAGAATGCTGGAGATTATGTGTGACTTTCCTTGGCCTCCGAAGAAGAGGCATGGAACAGATAAATACAAATGGAACAGATAAATACAAATGGAACAGATAAATACAAATGTCCGTGGTTACAGAGCACTTCATTGTTGTGTCTCCGGACATGAAATTATAGACCCGACTCCTGCTCCAAACCGGACAGTCTTCTTCATGCTTAAAAGCCATCTCCAAGGCCACGATATTTTTCAAACAAACTTCCATTAAAATATTTAGCACCCCACAATCTTTAAATAAACAGTTTTTAAGGTGTCCCTGCCAAAACCTTTTTTGGCAGATTCTTTACCCTTTCACTGGACCTACATGAAAGCTCTTCTGAGATGTTGTTGTACGTGAGGCCTAGAGACCCCAATCCCTTCATTTCCTGAGGAGGCATTGTACCACCTGAAGCTCATGAAGAAACCTCTATGAAAAGCTGGCAAGCCACCCCAACATTAGACCTGGAACCTGCCAAAAATGGGGGTTACGTTTCCCAGGATTTAGGCAATCATTAGAAACTTATTGTAGGGCTGCCAGGAACATAATCTCCTCAGCCGTCCACAGGTATAAAAGCATAAACAAAACAACAAACAAAACAGGTATTGTAACTGTAGCACACGTATACTGAGCTCCTTTAACAGGCACTAAAGGGTGGCAGGATCCCAAACAAGGCAAGTGTTCAGGGCCTCTCATGCATATGAATGATACAATTTACATGGAATTAGCCTTACTATGAATGGGCCAAAACTTGTTCTAAACTGATGTCTAGACAAGCAAACTCTTGACGTTCCTCAAAGCCATAGTGTGTACAGCAGCCAGCATAGGTTATACCCGGTAGGCTTACCAAGGACATCAAGTTGATAGGTTTGACGGATGCTTCCATATTTGTTCTCCACCACACACGTGTAGTTGCCTTTATCTGATGGGACCACACTCTCCATAACAAGGCTCCACTGTTGATGTCGGAGCTACAATATAGAAAACATGCAGCAAGTCAGTATTATGGGCATCTTACTGGATTGTGGTTTGATAAAACAGTTTCATTAAAAGTAGTTATCTTCTATAGCATATACAGTATATATATATATATATATATTGAAAGGGTTAGAGAATTCCATTGAACAAAGACTTAATTGGATGTTGATGTCACCAGTAATGATTCAATTGTTGGGCTGGGTAAGCAGAACTTGCTGGAATAGTATGCAAGGTTGATTTAATCACTGTTGCCAAATAACATTTATCTGATACCTGCTTGCTTTTATACATATGTATGGGTGCAGTTACATTGTATTCCTTAGATAAGGGGGGGCTGGTCATCAATGTTTTTTAAACCTTGGGGGTGCTGGCTATCAATGTTTTTTTTAACTTGTACGGGGGGGGGGGGGCGCTTGACCATCAATGGGGTGGGCCGGCTCTGGGGAGGGTGGGGTCTGGAAAAAGTTGTTGTACAGGGCCCTGCGATTTCTGATGGTGGCCCTGTTTGTATGCCTGCTTAGATGATAAAAATGTTTTACACTTCACAGAAAAAAAACCTGCAAAGCAGCCAGAAAAATGTGTGTCTGGAGCCCATCAGCTGAAAGCAGCTACTGATGTTTGAAGGGTCTCCTGAACAGTGTAACAGAAGGTCAAGCATTGCCTTCAAAAATGTTGCTGTTTTCATTATTCCTCTACACAACTTTGTTTAAATTTCTCTCTATCACAAGGTCCCTTCTGTTTCTTTTCAGAGTGAGACCTGTGACTGACTAAAATAGGGTGGTGACTTCTTGCCAATGGCAAATGTCTTATCTGGGGATGCTGGGAGCAGGGCTTTCTTTAGCTGTGGACAATCTCGGGGAAAACCAAAAATTTATGGTCCATTATATAAGCTGGACTTTAATACATCTGCTACTTGTCCACTGCTCTTAGAGGCTGATTCAAGTTACTCTATAGAGAGATTGAAAATCGCAGATTTTTGTTTTTTAGATTTAGATGTATAAGGGCATAGACACACTCGAATATGCGGGGAGATTTAGTCCCTCGGCGACGAATCGGCTCTTTTTCGGGCGACTAATCTCCCCAAATTGCCTTCACGCCAGCAATTTCGATTCTAGCTGGCGGGAAGGCAGTTCGGGGAGATTGTCACCCTGAAGAAGAGGCGATTAGTCGTCAGGCGACTAAATCACCCCGAATATGTCCGTGTGCTAAAGCCCTTAAAGTTGCGGAATTCTCTCTCTGAAGACATTGTAGTAGCAGATTGATAAAATGGCATTTAGCCCTTTCTTGAAACTATCTTATCTATGTTTGGCCTGTGATGAACAAACAACAGAACAAACAGATAAGGGGCCAGACACAGCCAAACAACTTATTCCCTCTGCAACCTTTTACTTTCTTTGTCCTGATAGCCCCTGTCCCAAGATGGAAGCAACTACATAACATTTTCAGTGGTTTCTAAAGTCATTTGCAATTGCAGCTGAAAAGCAGCATTTGTTCATACCTTTCTGTTTCTTGGTTCCAGAGTCAGAACCAGCAGTACAGAAATGATAAAGAGCCAGACAAGCACTTATTTTAAACAGCAATGACATTTACAAATAACTTGAAAAACACTGAACTATTTTACTGAATGTATAGTAGAAAGTAGGGATACTCCGAATCCACTATTTTGGATTCGGCCGAACCCCTGAATCCTTCGTGAAAGATTCGGACGAATACCGAACCGAATCCTAATTTGCATATGGAAATTAGGGGTGGAAAGGGGAAAACATGTTTAACTCCCTTGTTTTTCGATAAAGTCATGTGATTTCCCTCCCTGCCCCTAATTTGCATATGCAAATTAGGATTCTGGTTCGGCTGGGCAGAAGGATTCAGTCGAATCCGAGTCCTGCTAAAAAAGGCCGAATCCCAAATAGAATCCTGGATTCGGTGCATCCCTAGTGGACAGTTCATTAGAATGACGCATTATTTCATTAGGCCAAGTATCAGCAATGCAGACGCGCACAGGTTAACGGCGTGGTGAGAAAGAATGCGTCACCTGGGCCAACCTGTCAAATAATAACAGCGTAATTCACAGGGAAGCAGCCAGTCTAAACAAGTTAGAAGAACAAACAATTAGTCTGTTGCCTAAAAATAACATTGTTAGCTTTGTTTAATCATGTAAAACTCATTGTGGTTAATGCAGTTACGAAGGATGAATTACAAATGCTCAGTATTTACATTCGTAGGGCTCTGAATTTAACCCATTCACTACCAGAATGCATTCCGTAGGGAGACAGTTTGCGGTGTTAAGGCTAGGGCCACGCTGGGGGCTGAAATCAGCCATCTGGAACACGCTGGAGTAGCCTCCACTCTCTTCTGCATTCAGAAGTTGAATTGGAAGTGGCGCCTACAGATTCTGCTATGAACTGTGAGTCTCTGCATTGTGAGCAGAAATTCGCCGAAGTCTGTTCGCGTCACTTCCGATTCAATGTTTCTGAATGTTTCTCCGGCTGGCCCAGTACCCAGCAACTTCTGTCAGCTGTGACCAACCATGTTCCACAATTTGGATAATGGAAGGATAGGACCAGGCCCGGACTGGCAATCTGTGCGGAGGCTAATGCCGAGGTAGAGCTGAAATAAGCCAGTTTATTTCAAATAACTGATTTTGGCCCCCGTGAGCCCAAACCTAAAAGCTCTGAAACTGATAATGTCGGAAGATTGTCCTATCCAGGTCTGGACTGAGAATTAAAATAGGCCCTGGCATTTCAGGTACACAGAGGCCCAATCAGCCCACATAGAGGCCCAAACAGCCCCCACCAGCGCACTAAATACTGACTTTCTATGGCACCTTATAGCAGCCCCTCTGGCATTTGCCAGAACCCACAGATTGCCAGTCCGGGCCTGGTCCTATCCTTCCATTATCCAAATTGTGGAACATGGTTGGTCACAGCTGAGAGAAGTTGCTGGGTACTGGGCCAGCCGGAACACCTCAGCATGCATTTTAATGTTTTTTCTTCCTCTTGGACACATTCCAATCATCCTCTTCTTAATCACTATCCTCATCTACTTATATAGCAGAGCAATACATACCCTAAGACCATTAAGTTTTTCATTGAGGAGTAACTTTATTCGCCAGCCATGGATTTGTGGCGAAATTCCAAATTTCCCCATGTACAAATTTTTTCACGAAACTGCAGTGACAAAACGCCCATAAAAAAAAAACACCCAGTGACTTTAATGCATTTGGAGGGAAAAAGTCGGCATAAGAAAAAACGTCCATTGACTTAAAGGCATTAGGACAAAAAAGTCGCCATAAGAAAAAAACGCCCATTGACTTTAATACAGTTGGAGAAAAAAGTCCCATCAGAAAAAACACCCATTGACTTTAGTGCATTAGGACAAAAACAGTTGCCATATGAAAAAACGTCCGTTGACTTTAATTGCAGTTGGAGAAAAAAGTCGCCATCAGAAAAAACACCCGTTGACTTTAATGCATTAGGACAAAACAGTCGCAATAAGAAAAAATGCCCATTGACTTTAATTCATTTGAAGCGAGAAGAATTGTTGCAAGCGTAAAAATTTTTTGGGTGTAAAAATTTGTCGCGCATAATGCATTAGGACAAAAACAGTCGTCATAAGAAAAAACGCTCATTGACTTTAATGCAGTTGGAGGAAAAAAGTCGCCGTAAGAAAAAACGCCCATTGAATTTAATTCAGTTGGAGAAAAAAAGTCGCCATAAGAAAAAAAACCATTGATTTTAATTCATTTGAAGCGAGAAGAATTGTTGCAAGCGTAAAAATTTTTTGGGTGTAAAAATTTGTCGCGCATAAAAACGCCCATTGACTTCAGTGCGTTTCACTCGTCTATGACATCACGCCTCATTTTTTAACTCATATGTACCCCTAAAAACAAGGAATTAAAGAGCGAGCGTTCAGTTCTTACTGCAGTGGGTTTAAGGGATTACTGGAGCCTGTTGGTACCAAACAACAATGTAATGTCCCCATCATGTGTGTCATGTGTTTGACCTTCACATTCCCAGCAAACTCATTTTCACATGTGCTTTATAGAGTAGAAAGCATGTAAACTGATTGGTGAATGAACAAGACTACAATTAGGAATACAGGGGAAACGTATACAAATGTACCCTTACATACTGTACATGGGAAATAAATGTTCCCAATGCTTTGGGATGAGCCTGTGCTATAGGTACAGGCACCAGGCTGAGATGCTATTTTTTTCCAGAGAGCTCTTGGAAATGGGGAAAGCTATTGCACAGGCTGGGCAAGTGACCCAGTGACTGTTTACAGGACAAAAATAAAGCATTAAGGGCCACAGTCAGGACCATCAGAAATTGCAGGGCCCCATATGACAAGATTTTCTGGGCCCCCTGGGCTGCACCCACCGCAAGCCCCACCTACAGGTCCGCCCCCACCCCACAGATCCGCCCCCACCACACAGTAAAAAAACAAAAAAAAATCGGTGGCTAGGGTTCCCACATGTTAATAAAAAAATAAAAGATATTGGTGGTCAGGGCCCTCCATAAAAAAACATTTGTGGCCAGCCCCTCCCCCCCCATTAAAAAATATTGGTGGCTAGGACCACACATGAGAAAAAAAAATTGGTGGCCAGGGCCCCCTCCCCCACATTATGAGAAAATTGGTGGCCAGGATCCCTTAAATGTCCATGTCTTCCCGAAGTCAGCAGCTCTCAGAAAGATGGGGGGCCGGCTGATCAAGTAAGTGTGACGTGGCTGGGCCCCCCTTACCCTCGGGCCCCCTACAACTCTCCCCCCTGATGGCTGCCCTGGCCACAGTATATGGCTAAAAGTATGTAAAGTAGATACTTCCTTGTACAACAATATTCATATCGAACGAACGATCGCTCGGTGCCATCTCCCGAACTGCCACTAACCAGTCAGATGAAATAAAGTAGTAAAAGAACAGATCAGATGATGTTCTACCCCTAAAAGCAATCGTATGGAAGTTATGTCCGACAAAAGCTGGTGACAGTCTCCCACTGATATCGTCAGATCGGCAATACACGCAGAGATATTATCGGCAGCCGACAGAAATTTTCTAACCTGTCCGATCAACTGAACGACCGATCGCCATCTCAGGAAAAATGTAGGGACGGACGATAATCACACGTAACGGAGATTCGTACGATTAAATCTTTGCGTCTATGGCCAGCTTTAGTATGAAGTTGGTTTTTACGTGGCCTTTGCCCTCTACTGTTCTGGAAGGACTTTCCACTAGATTTTGGAACATTATTGTTGGGATTTGCTTTTATTCATATGTAAATTTGGCCACGAATGTTGGGCCATTAAGGCCTGGCTCACATTGGCATTCAAATACATTCCACAGTTGGGCATTGATGATCAAAGAGTGAACCATAGAGTAGTGAACAAGAAAAACTCACTTTGATGCCACCAATACGATGTTCCCCCCTGAACTCCTTTCCGTTCTTTAGCCAGTGGATGGTAGGGGTGGGATTCCCTGCGGCTGGGCACCGGAAGCGGATTGTGTTAGCAGCAGGGACTGCAATAAGTTTCTTTTCCATCCTCTCAGGTTGGGTCCAGCGAGGAGGTTCTAGGATAAGAGGGAACAAGCAAAGCGACAATGAAGGTGTGATAAATTTATTGTCTTCAACCCAAGACTTTATTTCTAATAGTCTTGTATTGTGACCCAGCTCTTCGTCAGTCTTAAATACACATAACTTATGCAATCAACCTATTCTTTCACCAGTATCATATGAATAAGGATCCATTTATTTCTCTGAAACACATGAAGACGACATAATAACAACTACTTGAGGTGCTGGTGATTTTCTTTTCAAGGTGGTATCTACTGTGTCTATGTGCACCCACATTTTTAGATACACCTTTATCATAAATTGAAGTTAAATAAATGGAAGATAACCCCCAAGGGAATATGTTGACACTATATAACTAAAGAATAAGTGTCATACCCATTCATTAAAGGAGAACTAAAGCCTAACTAAAGAAGTAGCTAGAAATGTTGTACATTATGTTTTGTGCTTCTGTACCAGCCCAAGGCAACCACAACCCTTTAGCAGTAAAGATCTGTGTCTCCAAAGATGCCCCAGTAGCTCCCCATCTTCTTTTCTGCTGATTCACTTCACATGCTCTGTGCTGCTGTCACTTACTGAGCTTAGGGACCCACTCACAATATACTGTACACATAGAATAGAAATGTCACAATATAAGGCTGATTAGTAATTAATACAAATAATTACTACTAAAAAGCTGAAAGAGAGGTGAGCACTTAAACGCAGATTAACTGCTTGTTATTATTTATTCATGCTGCTTACACACGACATGTTTCGGGCAGGTGTTGCCCTTTCTCAAGTGTGTAAATAATTACTACATGGCAGCACAGAAACCAGTGCAATTAGCATCAGAATTTAATAATCAGCAAACCTGTAGCATCAGCTTATATTACAGCCAGGGAAGCTCATTTTCTGCTGGATAATTAGTGACGAGCCCTAAGCTTAGCTTCTCAACAGCCAATCAGAGCCCACTGAGCATGTGAGTGTCACAGACACTTTCCAAGATGGTGACCCCCTGTGACAAGTTTGAAGTCCTGGATCATTGCTGCTATTGACAAGCTGAAACTTTAGCCTCGTGCAATAAGTCCACTATATAAAATAAGGCATTTTTAGCCACATTCATTTTTAGGGTTTAGTTCTCCTTTAACACAATGACCATACATTACGCAACACATAACACACATTAATAAAACAGCAGCCTTCAGTTACTGAGAGTTCTAGTTCAAAAACAGCTGGGGAGCTGAGCATCTTACCCTAGCCATAAAATGCAAAGTAAAAACATCCTATTAACAGAGATAAGTAGCTCAGAAATTCTATGTACACTGGTGTCACTCTGTGATAAAGAACAGGTGTTGGGTGCAAACACTCGCCTTGTTTGCTCTACACTGTATAATCTTGCCTCTGGTATGTACGCAGCCCGATCGCAGCACCAGATTGATTATTTCTCATTTACTGTATCTCACATTTTATTTACAGTGCCCCACTGGCATGGGATACGCCTCTGGATAATATTGGTACAGGGCAGCTCAATATTCAGATCGATAAGATATTATCAATATTATAAATATTAGAGTTTCACAGGAAGAATATTAAACTTGAAACTGAGAGATATAAACGGATCCATGAGCGCAGCGATTCCAAGCATTTGTTTGATGGAGGACACCGAGTGATGCCTACCCTACGGGAATGTATACATGGACTTTGCACACAATTATACAGGCCCGGATTTGTGGAAAGGCCACCTAGGCCGGCAGGATTTTAGGGGGCGGCATGCTGCCCAACCACATTGGTTCAAAAACTGGGGATGCTCTGTTTTTTAAAATTCCCATGTGCCAATCCCCATTTCTCCAGTCCAGATTTGCACGAATAAAGGGGAGGGACCAATGGCAGTGGGCATAGGGGCGCCAACTACATAAATCCGGCCCTGCAATTATATCATGGATATACTCATTTATGTACGTCTTCATTTTAGGCAACGGGCCTTTAGAATCCCTTTAGAACACTGTTCTTTCCCCCTAGACCTTGAAATGTAAATTTTGCTGGAATTTGGTAAATTGCAGTTAAACATTATACAGCAGCAGCCTAAGCCACTAATTTAAGTATTTGGCAAAGAGAACTTTGTTTTGTACAGGTATGGGACCTGTTATCCAGAATGCTCGGGACCTGGGGTTTTCTGGACAAGGGATCTTTCCATAATTTGGATCTTCATACCTTAAATCTACTAGAAAATCATGTCAACATTAAATAAACCCAATAGGCTGGTTTTGATTCCAATAAGGATTTATTGTATATCAGTTTGGATCAATTACAAGGTACTGTTTTATTATTACAGAGAAAAAGGAAATTATTTTTTATTTTTTTGGATTATTTGGATAAAATTGAGTCTATGGGAGACAGCCTTTCCATATTTCGGAACTTCCTGGATAACGGGTTTCCGGATAATGGATCCCATACCTGTACAACAGGCCCGGACTGGCAATCTGTGGGTTCTGGCAAATGCCATAGGGGCTGCTGTATGGTTCCATAGAAAGTTACCATATAGTGGGCTGGTAGGGGGCTGTTTGGGCCTCTGTGTACTTGGAATGGCAGGGCCTATTTTGACTCCCAGTCCAGGCCTACTGTACAATAATATTGCTATGTGTATGGCCATCTTAACAAAGATGAAAATGTGCTGGTGATTTTAGAGTGATGTCACAATGGGCATCACTTCAGCATGGCACAGGCAAACTCCTCAGCATAGTACATGCCAGGGTTTCCTAGTTTTACTCTCAGGGGTTCCCATATGAAGAATGACAGTCAGATCCATAATCCAAGGACTCGCTTACAATTAATTATAAGACTAATTTTACTGCTTTGTAAAATTCCACTTTATTAGAGGGGATTATGGATACCCATCAAACACAGTGACCCATTTTAGGTTCTGATGTACAAGGTAAGAATCCCAGGTGCAAATGAATACAAAATAAGGTATATCATACTATGACAAAATAACAAAAATTAAGCAAATGAAATTAAGTGTCTTATTTGGTGGGTGCAAATGACAGCTGTCATCCATCATAAGGGTCTAAAATGAAGGCAGTTAAATAGGTCCCTCAAATTAGCATACCATATGTACACAATTGGCTGGTAAGTGGGAAATACACCAACTGGAATAAATTTACATGTTAAGCATTGTTGAATACATTTTCATTTATACTGTGTACAGTATTTCCCCAGGTAATTGGTGGGAGCCATTTTACTGGAGATGCCTGCGTTTGAAGGATTTTCTATCTTTCTCGCTTTGATTTTCTAGGAAATCCGTGGAGTAAAAGTGACTTTGCATTTAATAAAGTCACCCTTACAGAAGGCCCAGAGAAGTTATGGCTAGTGAAGTTTGGGGATGCACCGAATCCAGGATTAGGTATTCGGCCAGGATTCGGCCATTTTCAGCAGGATTCGGATTCGGCCGAATCCTTGTGCCCGGCCGAACAGAATCTGAATCCTTAAAATCATGTGGCTTTTCGTCACAAAACAAAGAAGTAAAAAACTTCATACGCGGCTTTATTTTTCTCTCCCCCTCACTGATTTGCATATGCAAATTCGGTTCGGTATTCCGCCAAATCTTTCACGATGGATTCGGGGGTTCGGCAAAAATCCAAAAAAGTGGATTCGGTGCATCCCTCGTGAACTTGTTCAAGTAAAAGGCATACAGAGTAAGTGGAAGGTCTCTGGGGTCAGATAAAAGCATAACTATATGGCTACTCTCATAAACAGGTGCAAATTAAATAGTCATACAGTATAAAGTTATATATTCTCCAATGGAAAGCCTTCTATGAGTAGTTTCCCCAAAGAAAAATGTCACCATCTAACCCTGGCAAAATACAGTCCAACTGATCTATACTCATCAGTTGTTGAGGTTGGGAGTCCTGTGCAAATCCCACTTTTAGGATCAGCTTAATTCTATTTTAGAGATCCAGGCTTCCAATGACAGACCAGCAGTAGGTCCCTGCAGAACTCCCACTACTTTTCAATTTGCCTGCTACTTTTAGAACGCAATTGTCTTTCAGCGTGAAGAATGGCTGCGAACTCTGTAGCCTTGTGAAGCAAACAAGGTTTTGTAGAATAACGGTAATGATTTTTATTTGCCTCCAACCACACACACAGCAGGATTCCTACCGTTCTCAGCAGAGGAGGAGGCCCTATAGCAGGAGTGAGATTTGGTGGTTGTATTCCACACCAAAGCTGGCCATAGACGCAAAGATCCGATCATTGTACGATCGGACTTCCCCATCTCCCAACCCGCCACTAACCATTCCGATCAAATAAAGTAGAAAAGAAAAGCCGATGTTCTGCCCCTGACAGCAATCGTACGATATTTATGTCTGACAAAAGCTAGTGACAGTCTCCCACTGAAAATCGTACGATTGGCAATACACGTAGAGATATTCCCCGCAGCCAACAGAAATCTTTCAACCTGTCCGATCGACCAAACGAAAAATGTCGGGACTCTCCACACACGGTCTGAAAATCCTTGATTCGTACGATCAGATCTTTGCGTCTATGGCCAGCTCAAGTCATTGACAGGTTGGGTAGGAGAAAAAAAACAGAGAGATGTACTCTGTAATTAATTTTAGCTCATGCAGTCCTTTCCCCCCATCCAATGTTACAGCATTGACACAAATGAGTGTATTTATAGAACGTTAATAAAGTCTGCCTTCGTAATATCTCAGGAACATAAAGGAACCATCTGCTATTATGTATTTGCCAAGATCCTCAAGAGCAGATGGTCAAAGATCAGGCAAGTGCACTCTCCCAAACAATAGATGGATTGAAGGCAGAACATCACATGAAGGCTCACGGAAAGGATTTACACACAGGTGACGGAACACTGACAGTTTCATTCCGAATAAATTATTGTAACTGGAGAACTTATATTTTCATCATCAGCATTCTCAGCTGTACTAAGGTGTCCCTGATAAACCTTTTGCAGTACAGCTCCTGGCAGGGCGAGCATTGATGCTCTCATTCTAACAGGACTTGGCAGTCCTTCCACTTCAGATCACCTCTCTATGGTACTAATACTCTTTATTTGAGGTCAGCAGATGGATGAGACAGGGTTCCACGCAATGCAATGTTTCTTAAAAATGTCAACCAAAGAAGCCATATACTAGAGGGCAGCCTTCAAGTAGTCAGTCAGTTGTGATATTTGCTACAGAACCATTCCCGCTTCTCAGACTTTCAGGTCTGTCTGACTTTTTCCTAACCCTTTGTAAAAGATCTCTAAAAACACATTTATTTAGAGAAGCCTACCCTAACTCTGTTTTGCTACGAAATTACATCTCTCACCTGCTTATTTCTGATCTTGCCCACTCCCACACCTTGTGTCTCATTCCCTTCCTCTTTAGATTGTAAGCTCTTTGCAAAGGGCCTTCCTCAACTTTTGTACCGATACTGGTCATTACGTGTGCAACTATGTATGTTCTATGTACAGTAGAACTCCCATTTTACATCTCCTGATTTTAAGTTTCCCCTCATTTTACATTGTTGTTTTGTGGTCCCACCTATATATTGTGCATAATACATTTCCCTGATTTTACACCTTTTTTCTCTGGTCACCTGGTAAAATGGGGGTTCTACTGTATCTAATTCATGTGATTTCTATGTATAAACACATTTATTTTACAGCGATGTGCAATATGTTGGCGCTATAAAAATACATGTTAATAATAATAATAATAATAAGAGAAAACAAGGTTTCCTTCCCAGGATACCCTCTGCTTTGCACACAAATGTGAGTGGGTCTCTTCACTCCAATTGCTTTTCAGTTGACTCAACATATGCTGCTGATCAAAAAACCCTGCACTACACCAAAAAGCCTCTATCATGGTTTTGAAAATTAAAATAATATTGGTGGGAGCTGATTGTGACTGTGCTTTAAAACTCGGTGGGGGAGGTAAAAGGGGACCTGTCACTCAGACATAAATGTATAATAAAAGTCCTTTTCAAATCAAACATGAAATCCAAATCCTTTTTTTTTTTATTAAACCATTCATAGCTGTTGTAAAGTAATTTAAGAATCTCAGCTGTCAATCAAATATTGTCTGCCTTAGGCATAGAGGCGGGGCAGGCAATTACTTTCTTAAGACCTACTGGTAAATAAAGCATTAGAGAGATCATTATATGACCCCCTTAAATATTTATACATAGTTATCATATCACCTCTTAAACGCCTCTTCTCCAGCATGAACATGCTTTGGCCAGTCTTTCTTCAGAGCTAAGATTTTCAATACCTTTTACCAGCTTAGTTGTCCTTCTCTGGACCTTCTCTAATACAAAATGTCCTTTTTGAGAGAAAACCAAAACTGTACGTCATATTCTAGATGGGGGTGACGGGTCCCCTTTAAACCTATTGGTTTACTGAAAAAGGGTGCTCTTTTAGTGAGACTCAAGCGAGGGTGCTGCGTGGGTCCATTTTTTGGAACCCGTACCCTACCCATACCCGCACCCTGCAATCAGCAACCCGGCCCTGCATTCTTACCCATTTGGACCCGCTACCCGACCCGAATTGCAAGTACCTTAACCGCAACCCGGACCAGCTGACCATCAAGAATCAGGAAGTGCTGTTATTTAAACCGGAAGTGACATCATCGGAAGTAGGCATGATCAGGAAAAAGGAGTAAAAATCGCTATTGCAGAACCCGCGTCTATACCCGCAACCGGAACTTCTACCCGCAACCGCAGGTTTTTGGGGAAACCCGACCCACTGCAGGACTCATCTTGCCTCCTGTCCCAGTACGTTTATAACTGCCCTGGGCCATACCCAGCAGAGATAACAGCTTAGGGAATACCAACTATAACAGCTAATTAGCTGCTCATAAGCAACTTTTCATGAGCCAATGAGCTTCTCCAAGGAGCTTGCAATATGGAACATTTGGATTCTGGATTCCCAGTAAAAAAAATAGGAAAAAAAAAAGATAAACTCTTAAATATTTTTCTCAATATGTTTAGCTTGAAGTGAGATTTCTGTTCTAACAGTCTTCCCATTGCAGTGCACACAAGGACGCGCAGTACATGAAAAAAAAATAAGATGTGCACTTCAATGTCTCCTTCCTGCAATTTTCTCTTAAATAAATTCTGACTGTGGGAGAGAATCAATTCTGCCTGAAACCTCCAAAGAAAAAAAAAAGTGATTATAACAGGAACAGCCCAGTCTAGAGGAGTGTTCTGCCCAGATGTTAATGAAACAGCAAATATATTACCCAACACTTGCCTATACCTTAAGGAAAATGAACATTAATGGAAAAAGAAGAGATAAGCTCTTCCCTGTCTTTGTCTGAATACATACTTTCAATCAACTGAGCTACTGAACTGGTAGACAATGTAATTGAAAAATACTTGCCTTCTTTATATTGGGAACTGGGAGTATTGGATAAGCTTTGCAATCACATGCTGGACTTTAGAAACGACTTGATTCTCCTCAATCCAGAGACAAGAAACCCTCTACTCCATAATAACTGTATCGTCTGACATACAATTCTTTGCTGAAGCCCATTATCATAACATATCATCTGCTTATTCAGTGTCACCAGTCTATAGGGTGCCATAAAGACAAAGGGGTTTTTGTTGTTACCTTTAAACTTACTTAAAGGAACAGTAACACCAAAAACTGAAAGTGTCTTAAACGAATGCCAATATAATATACTGTTGCTCTGCACTGGTAAAACTGGTGTGTTTGCTTCAGAAACTCTACTATAGTTTATATAAACAAGCTGCTGTGTAGCCATTGGGGCAGCCATTCAAGCACAGGATACACAGTAGATAACAGATAAGTACTACTATAGTTTATATAAACAAGCTGCTGTGTAGCCATGGGGGCAGCCATTTAAGCACAGGATACACAGTAGATATCAGATATGTACTACTATAATTTAAATAAACAAGCTGCTGTGTAGCTATGGGGGCAGCCATTCAAGCACAGGATACACAGTAGATAACAGATAAGTACTACTATAGTTTATATAAACAAGCTGCTGTGTAGCCACAGGATACACAGTAGATAGCAGGTACATTCTGTAGAATCCCATTGTATACTACAGAGCTTATCTGTTATCTGCTGCCTTTTCTCCCTTTTCAGCTTTGAATGGCTGCCCCCATGGCTACACAGCAGCTTGTTTATATAAACTATTGTAGAGTTTCTGAAGCAAACAAACCAGTTTTACCAGTGCAGCAGAACACTACATTATATTTTCATTACTTTAAAATACTTAAATTTTTTGGTGTTACTGTTCCTTTAAGATAAGCAAATTATTACATGGAATAGAATTTAAATTAGCAATGCTAATTCTTCTAGGACCAGGGAAATCAATAGAAGACCCACGGACAACAAAAAAACACACGTGTACCTCAAACAGAACAAAGGATATTAAAGCAAATCAGAAGTAAATAACATTTTAACAAAACAATAAAAAATAAATGCTCTTTAAGGCTACAAATGTATTGCTATGCCTACTTTTTATTACTTGTGTTTCTATTCAGGTCTCTCCTATTCATATTCCAGTCTCTTATTCAAATCAGTGTATTGTTGCTAGGGGTCACTTGAACCCTAGCAACCAGATTGCTGACATTGCAAACTGGAGAACTGCTGAATAAAAATCTAAATAACTCAAAAAGCCCAAATAATAAAAAATGAAAACCAAATGCGATGTCTCGACATCATACTAAAAGCTAATTTCAAGGTGAACAACCCCTTTAAATATATTTCTCGCCCCAGATGAAATAGAAAAATAATAAAAAGAATATGAAATTGATTATGTCTGTGTAATTCTCAGGTTAGTAACCTTCAAAGAACAACGACACGGATGGGATAGGAAAAAATGATCATCTTCCTCCAGTCTGCTGAAATGCAGCAGACATATATTTAAATATAAATATAATAGGAGCCTTAACCTCATACCAAGAACTTTTTTTTCAACCTCTTTATTGCTAAGGATATTATGAAATAGGTTGTTCAGCGTTGCCTTAGAAGTGTTTTAGTAAGACATTATTCCCTGAAAAATATTAGTCATAGAGTTCAGATCTTTCTTTTTGTTCCATTACTTCCCACACTCCCCAAATAACCGTGTTTTTACTGACTGTAATTAAAGCCAACACTTAGTGCTGTAAATATTGCATCACGTCTGTCCCATGTCTGTCTGGCCTGCTTAGAGAATAATCCATTGCACCCCGAGGCTCTTGAGAAATTGGGAGAAAATGGACTCTAATACGATGCATCCATATGTTTATATATCCACTGGGATGACTATGAAGATTTTCATTCATCCAGGTCATGGTATATCTAGTAAAGGTCAATCTAAAAACAACTGGACTTGCTGAGTAATCAATGAAGACGTTTCACTACTCATCCGAGCAGCTTCTTCAGTTCAACTGACTGGTGTGGGAAGTTCTCGGCATATTAACTCTTCCACTAAACCAATCACAATGGCACATTGTAACTCTTCAAAGAGGTGACATCTGAAGAAACTCACAGAGGTGTTGATTCTGTGTAGTTACTGTGATAGGACTATACAATGTGTCATGCAACTCCTAGATACAGGTGTTACTTGTGAGAGTTGCATGAATGGATGTGTGAAGTGTTCTGAAACCGCGGGGTACAGATGTTAGAACAGCATTGTATGTAGCAGACAGGTGGTGTCGAAGGCCCCCGCCTCTGTTCAGGGATGGTTTCTCCACCTTGAAATGAATCGCCTCTTTAACGCCTCATTCAAACCAGCGGTCTTCTTTATCCAAGATTTGGACCTTGCTGTCTTTAAAGGAGTGTCCCTTGTATTTTAGGTGTTGAAAGACAGCTGAGTTTTGCCCTGTAGAGTTCGCCCTCCTATGCTGAGCCATTCGCTTGGAGAGCAGTTGTTTTGTCTCCCCAATGTATAGATCTGTGCACTCCTCGCTACACTGGACTCCGTATACCACATTGCTTTGTTTATCTTTAGGGGTTGGATCCTTTGGGTGCACCAGTTTTTGTCTCAGTGTGTTGCTAGGTTTGAAAAACACAGGGACGTGGTATTTGTTGAAAATCCTCCTCAGACACTCCAGCTATATATGGGATGACTATGTTTCGCCTACTATGGGGCAAATTCACTAAGATGCGAAGTTGCGCCAGGCGTATTTTCGCCAGCGCTCCGCAAATTCACTAAAATCCGAAGTTGCGCACAGGGGTAGCGTAAGTTTTCGAAGTTGCGCTAGCATTAATTCTAGCGATGGTTCATTTGCATACGGCGCAAAATTCAAATTTCAATGGAGGAACACGTATCTGCACTACAAATGCCTAGAAAACCTTCAAATCAGCAAATAAAAATTTTATTTTGCCCTACACATGTGCCCACTGTCTAGGTAAGTTGCCATGAGTCAGGAAATGTAGGGGGGAAGGAGGGGAGCCCCAAAACATTTTTCGATCTTTTTCAGCCTATCACCCATCATGTAGAAAACACGCCAGCGTTTTTTGGGACTTAGAAAAAAACGTGACTTTTTTGGAAACAATCCCTAGCTACTCTATTGCGCTTCGCCAGGTCTGAGGTGGCGAAGGAAGTCTAGCTTAAAAGGTAGCGTTCAGTACACTGCGCAAGTTAGTGAATTTGCGTAGTTACATCGCTAGCGAAAATTCGCCTGGCGTAAGTGTGCGAAGTAACACTAGCGAATTTACGCCAGCGTTCAGTGCTTCGGCGCTTAGTGAATTTGCGCCTTGGTGTCTCCGGGCGGTTTTTCTATTGGTGTTCCTGTTGGGCTTGGTTGCTGCTGTTTTGAGTATTTCAGTATATTCGAATTTATTAGAGTTAAAAAACTCACATGAATTTGAATTTTGACCTTTGATAAATGGGCCACTAAGAGTGATGAAGACACCCTATTGGTCATAAGCAACGATGGCCAAGGCAGCAAGACTTTTGAAGAAAATAAACCATCAATTAAGGTCAACTGTGAAACCCAAAATACAATGGTCAATTGTAGTTTATTAGGATGCTATAGGTAACAATAAAGACAAATCATCACAACCAGTCAAACCTTCTACGTAACACCCCAACAAAGGTATCATACACCCCGACATGTGCAAGAGAACATACGGACTAATAGGATTAAAAATAAATATACATGGTTATTCCCTGCGCACAAAATGAAAAAGGAACACTTGTATGAATAGTACATTTAGAGGCACATTTACCAAGGGTCGAATTTCTAATTCATAGGAGTTTTTTTTTAAAGTCCAGTAACATAAAAAATTTAAAAAAAAAATATGTTTCTACTTAATGGAAAAAAAAAACACCAAGGCAGTTTTTACTTTCAATTCGCAAAAAGTCTTTATCAAGAAATTACTTACTGATTCTCTGCTTGCGCTCCTCTTCAGAAACGGCAACAGGGCAACGATCCATCGTGGGTGCTCGATTTCTCCTCGCTGGCTAGCTCCTATAGAAGGCAAGGAAGAAAAATCGAGCGTCGCATGATGGATTGTCGCCCTGTCGCTGTTTCTGAAGAGGAGCGCAAGCAGAGAATCAGTAAGTAATTTCTTAATAAAGACTTTGCAAATTGAAAGTTAAAACTGTCTTGGTGGTTGTTTTTGTTAAATACAAACAATTTTTTAAAAAAAAAAAAAAATGAAAATTATGTTACTGGTCTTTTAAACCCACTTAAATACGAATGACGTGAATGTCAGGAAGGCTGTAAAGATCTCCAATTGATCCCATTGACTTTAACAGTAAATTGGCAGGTTTTATGTGGCGAACAGTTGAATTCGAATTCAGAATATAATAAATCTCGAAAATCAAACTGAAATTTTTTTAAAAAAAGTTTGGATAATCCCTTAGTCGAATTTGAGAGTTTTGACCATAATAAATCTGCCCCTTAGGGCAGAGACACACGCTGCGATTCGGGGAGGTAAGTCACCGGCGATAAATCTCCTCCTCTTCTTCTGCCTCCCCGGCTTTCCTGCTGGCTAGAATGTAAATGGCCGGCGGGATGGCACTAGGATCACTTCGTTTTCCGAAGTCGCTTCAGAACGAAAATTCGGGCGACTTCAGAAAACTAATCGATCCGAGCCATCCCGCCAGCGAATTACATTCCAGCCGATGGGAAGGTAGGGGAGGCAGTTTGAGGAGATTAGTCGTCCTGAAGAAGAGGATATTTATTGCCGGGCGACTAATCTCCCCAAATTGCAGCGTGTCTCTGCCCTAACTCTTTCATCTAATCTCCTATTTAGCAAGCCAGGTCATAAGGGGAGTGAAGTAAGCCTTTCTGCCTACGCACTTTATTTTCATAGAACAGAACCCATACTGTATCATGATATGTAAACGACAGACACATCAATGAATGCAAATTTCCAGCAAACTCTAGATTAGATGGCATGTCTGCTAAATATTTACATGTACGTAGGCTGGAGACAAATAGCAGGTTCTGTAGCAGATAAGCCACTAAATTCCTGTGGTTGGTGGTGATGAAGAAATACTCCAGTTTGTGTCACAGGAGGCTGTTTATTTGTTTCAAAGGAAATTATCCCAAAAAAGCAAACATTGATGGCAAAGGCTGGCACCATCCAACCCTCAATTACTTTCAGGCTCCCCTTTCAGAAGCACAGGAATAACAAATGTATTACAGAGGAATGTTTGTCTAATGCTGATTTTAGGGCAGAATGATGACATCATGTAGAAAAATAGACACAATAGTGGCTTCCCACACCAGCCTGCTCACTCCTCACATTCATTTCACCCACCAGGAACTTCCCAAATCAACAGAATAATTTGAGTAAACAAAGGATACAATATATAGTAAAAAAAAGTCGGTATCTTGCGTTAATTAACCTCCTATCCTGATTATGGTCATGGAAAAATATGCTCTGCAGCCAACAGTTTAGCTACTAAATCTAGAGGAACAAACCTTTGATATGTGTGATTGCTGGGGAATAGGGTTGGCACCTTTCCCCCTGACGAAATTTGGGCAGAGGGGGGCAGTGATGCACCGGGGCTGGAGCCGTGACATGCTGGGGCGGGAATGTCACACAGGGGGTGGGACTATGACATGGTAATCGCTATTGGCCACGTCAATCTCAGGAAATCCTGCGCGGGTCAATTTTTTGGAACCCGTACCCGACCCGTACCAGCAACCAGCATTCTTACGCGCTTGGACCCGCTACCCGACCCGCAAGTACCTTATCCGCAACCCGGACCCGCGACCAGCTGACCATTAAGAATCAGGAAGTGCTGACATTGTAAGCCAGAAGTGACATCATCGGAAGTAGGTGTGATCAGAAACAAGGAGTAGAAATCAATATTGAGAAGAGCAGCGGCCCGACCCACAGAACCGCCGTTCCGCGTCTATACCTGCACCTGGAACATCTACCCGCAACCCGCAGGGTACCACAGGTTTTTGCGGGTACCCGCCCCCCTGCAGGACTCTAAATCCTTCCCCCGATTTCCTAATTTGAAAAAGTGGGCAGCCAATTTTGACCCGAACAGCCCTTCAAAAAACCAGGCTGGCTGGGTAGAAACCAGACAGACGACAACCCTACTGGGGAACATGAGGAGGCCCATTTATCCACATTTGAATTTAATGGTTTTAGAGATTTTCAAAATTACGATGAAACTCTATTTCACTTAAATATTATTAAAAAGTATTAACAAAAAAAACATATAACGATGTGCTAAAAAATCTGAAAAACTCAAAAAATTCGAGTTTTTCTGATAATTCATAGCAAAAAAAAAAAAAAAATCTGTACATTTCTAAAAGTCTGAATGGCTAAAAAAAGGTCCAATAGTATCAGAGCAGCTCCAATCAACTTCTATAGGACCTTGACTACTTTTACTTGTTTTGTACTACGGGTATGGAATCCTTTATCCGGAAACCCGTTATCCATAAAGCTCCAAATTACGGAAAGGCTGCCTCCGATAGACTCCATTATAATCAAGTAGCTTGTACTTGATCCCAACTAAGATATAATTAACCCTTATTGGAAGCAAAACCAGCCTATTGGGTTTATTTCATGTTTACATGATTTTTCTAAGTGATACTGATGCTAAAAAACTAAAAAAAAATAGTTCAGAGCCATATATCCAAACTTGCAGACAGTCTATTTTGATCTTGTTAGATCTCATCAGTGCAAGATTTTGGAACATGGCTTCTGAGTGGGTAGGACTTGGAGAACAGCAGAGCATGTAAATACCTCCTGATTTCAGAAGTTTTTTTTGTTGCATGTCTTGCATTGTGAATGTATTTTTGGCTCCTTTTAGTCCGTCTCACAATAACCAGTTTGATTTCTCTTAAAAAAAAAATTTAGGAAGGCTGTTTTTTTTTTTTTGTTGAGAAAAGGTAGCAAAGAGATGAATATTTAAGGTGGCAAAGAGATGTATATATGACAACAGACAAAGGCAATACTAGCAAGGAAGTCTGAGAATAGGTCTTCAATAACTAGTGTCAACTGTCAGATAAAATTATAACTATGATATAAGGACACTGGTTCAGTATATAGGCAACTCTCAATACAAGCTAGGATGTGAGCAGAGAACTATCAGCTATACAGTAGTTCATACAGGTTAAAGAGATTCTGTCATGATTTTTATGATGTCGTTTATTTATAAATTACCCTTTAGGATGGAACTGCTTTCTGGCAGGCTGTTGTTTCTCCTATTCAATGTAACTGAATGTGTCGCAGTGGGACCTGGATTTTACTATTGAGTGGTGTTCTTAGATCTACCAGGCAGTTATCTTGTGTTACGGAGCTGCTATCTGGTTACCTTCCCATTGTTCTGTTGTTAGGCTGCTGGGGGAGAAGGGGTGATATCACTCCAACTTGCAGTACAGCAGTAAAGAGTGACTGAAGTTTATCAGAGCACAAGTCACATGACTGGAGGCAGCTGGGAAACTGACAATATGTCTAGCCCCATGTCAGATTACAAAATTAAATATAGAAAAATTAATTCGCTTTTTTGAGAAATGGATTTCAGTACAGAATTCTGCTGGAGCAGCACTATTAACTGATGCATTTTGATTTTTTTCCCCATGACAGTATCCCTTTAGGTTGTAGTTAACAAATCACTTAACAAAATGTATGAAACGCTCTTTTAAATGCTCTTGGCTCTCAGTCACCTCAAAACATCATTTATTATTTTAAGAAAACTGTGAGCTGTATATAGCAGAAAACTGTATTTTTACTACTACAAAGCAACTGTATTTTATGGCAAAAAAAGTAAAATAAGCAAAATGAACATTATTGATGAGAGTAAGGTTCAGTATAAACCTTTATTCCCAGTTCCTTAAACTTGGCAACAGATTTACACTATTTCTTGAACATTTATTGGACATGGAAATCTCCCATAAACTCCAATAATACGGGTTTCAGCTGCTAAACCTATGAACTACATCTTGTTTAAAACCAAAGTTAAATTATACACAGATGATATTTTGCATTGGTTTAAGAGCCTGTTGATGGCAAAATTCAGAAAGTCTATATGTTTGCTTTCATCCACTTGTGTACTCAAACATCTGTGTATGATTTATATTACATGCCAACCCAAATCTCCAGCAGTATAAATGCTGATCACGTTTTTCTTTCATTGGAAAACTATTTATATTGCATCAAAAGAATAAAACCTTTTCTTAATTAAAAAGTCAATAGAGATTTGTGCTCTTTTACATACATATCAGTTGCTGGGAACTCAAGCTCCAAGAGAAACCTGTTGTGAAACATTATATCGCTAAAGTGCAGAAGTATAAATGATCCAACATTGTATGGACATGTTTAATTTGGCATACAAGGAAACCCTAAATAATCGTTATTTTAAAGATGATGCAAGTAGATGAAATAGATTTATCACATTGAATAACATGCCTAACATTACAAGCAGCTTATCTCAAGCTAAAGAAACATTATAGCTACTTGACCTGTTCTGAAGAATAAACTGGTTAGCTCAAAAAAGGACCAACCGGTTATCTCAAAGAAAGGATCATCTTGTTGATGCAATGGCCATGGATGCAAAACTGGTTGACTCAAGTTAAAGTCAAACTTGAATCTATGGTGAATGGGAAAATCAAAGAAAGGACTGAAGCTGACCAACACTGAAAGATCCACTCATTTGGCCTCACCAAACAATCAGATCATATCAACGGAGATGCAAGCCGTCATGAGAACCACGTTAAACCTGATGGGATTTTTAAAACGGACGACCTAGGGTTACCACCTTTGTGCGGCTCATGATCTGGGCAGGCCATGACATCACAGGGGCAGGTCAGTGATGTTGCAGGCAGGGTGTGCTATGTCACATGGGTGGGGCTACAACGTTGGTGATCAGTGACTGACTGATCATCATGTCAATCAGGGGAGGTCCTGCCTGGAAAACTGGGCAGACTGTCTTGACTCAGGCAGGCCTTCTGAAAACTGGGTAACCCATACATCGACCAAAGACTGACCAAAAAATGGACATGGTTCCAGAAAACACATTGATGCAAGGCAAAATTGGCTCAAGTTAAATTCAATGTGAATGACCGAGAATGGGAAACTCAAAAAACATTAAGATAACTCAAACAAATGGCTGGTATGGTCCTGCTAAAAAAAGAGCAAACATGGCTACAATAACATTCCGCTCAGTTTCAGCAACCATTCTTGATAAAGAGCATATGTGGCTCCTGTTTCATTCCTTTCTTCATCTGAAAGTTGAAAGTTTACTGAACAGAAAGTACAAATGACAAAAGGAATGGCTTGTTAGACTTGTGATAAACCGGGGGAACTGAAGAAGTAAAGAAAAGCTTCCAGAGCATAAACATCTTCTAAATGAAAATAAATTCCTCCTACCTCTGTCTTCGGTTTCATCATCATCATCATCATCATCATCATCATCCTCCTCATCGTCACCAGATGATGGCAAGTCTAAAAGGCAGAAAGCATATAAAATGTCAGAATAGACATCCATTATGCTTCTTGGGCTTCGGGAATGTAAGAAAACTATATTCTCATATTGATAGCAAACCATTATATGTTTGCTTCCAAAAGGCTTCAGTTTGGAATAACCAAGTAATGCATACCTCCCAACTGTCCTGTTTTTAGAGGGACAGTCCCTCTTTTGACAGCTCAACCCGCAGTCCCTCGTTTGTACTGGAAAGTCCCATTTTTTTTCTACTTTACTTCATCTGAATGGTTAGTGGCAGGTCGGTAGATGGGGAAGTCCGATCATTCGAGGATTCGAACAATCGGATCTTTGCATCTATGGCCAGCTTTAATTGGCTTTTAACAGAGAGCCCAGAACAGCCACAGCAGCTGATAAGATACTTTTGTAACAATTTTGAGATAAGCATTCTGGATAATAGGTCCCATACTGAAAAAACTTGAATGTCAGGAAGGCTGCAAACATTACCAAAATGATTCCTGGAGCTCTCCCATTGACTTATAGAGCAATTTGGCAGGTTTAAGGTGGCAAATAGTCGAATTCGAGTTGTTTAAATTCGAATTTAGTCGAGTTTGGATAATTCACAATTTGAATTTGAGAGTTTTGGCCAAAAAAAAATTAGACCCTTAATAAATCTGCCCCTAGGCACGTGATCCAAATAGCGATTCAAATTATGTAGAAAAAAACCCAAAAAACCTTATACTGAAAATCCCAGGTCCAGAGCATTGGGATAACAGGTTTAATACCTGTATTTACAAACTGAGTTTTGAGAGGCTTTATGTGCATTTTGACTACAACAGGGGTGGGGGTTCTCTAAAAATAGAGCTCCAATGAAAAATATATGCAGATAATATACAATAACCACCATATTATGGACAGGCAAGAAAGCCCAGTTTAATCCTTCCAGTCTTGTAGATGGAGGCAATATTAACACATACAGTAAATCAGGAACGCATTAAAGTTATGGCTTCATGATGAGCCAGTCTAAAAGTGTATAAAGAGGGCCAATCTGTTAAAACATCAAGATGATGGTTCTTCCTACGATCCAAACATATCTTTGATCCATCATCTTCCTGGAGTTACAGCTGCTTTCTATTGAAGACACTGCCAGCCCGCCAAACTATTGCCTCCGAATTGCCCCTTGATCCAAAGCATTTTAATGCAATTTTATAGACAAAACCACATTTTTTTAGGAACTCATAAGTTCTTCTCCTGTTACAACTTTATGGGTGTAAGGAGGGGTGGGAAGGAATCGAAAAAGCTCCTTTGACTATTTAATTGATCTGACCTCGAAATGTCTCCCGGAATCTTAAATAATGTGTGATTAAAATCAGATGTATATCAATCTGACAGAGTGAGAGAAAAAGAAATAGCAATCCCCCTTCCAAAGCCTTTGTTTCTTTATTTTTAATGTTTAATCCTGGCCAGAGACAGGCACTCCCCTGGAAATTCTACAGGAATACCACAAACTCTGCTTGGCTGGTAGTAAATGCAATGGAGGAATGAGGGAAAGCTGTGATTACCCCACATATTAAACAAAACTATGCCCCCATATTCTAAAAAAAGAGAAAGATATGGGTTAATCAACAGCTGGCTTTGATAATTAATTCCATGCTTTGCTAATTGCTTTTTAACGAAGGGATAATAAAATTGTTGTGGTTTGGGCTGTGTACACATGGGGAAATCCATTTACAGGATGATAATAAAATTGGGCTCACTAATCCTTATGGATGTGTGCACACAGGAACAAATGCTATAGGATCACCAAATATAGAAGACAGATAAATCACGCATTAGTTACTTGTGCAATTGCCAATCATTCAGTGTTTCTCTGGCCCCATGTTTATGCAGCACTAAGGATAAATAATTCCTATTTATCTTGCAAAAAGGAAATCACATACAGACTCAAGCAGACTTTAAACACTGAATGTTTCTGATAGAGAAACACTAGAGACTTTACATTTATTGCATGAATTCTGATACATCGGAAGCCAAAGTAAAGTTCAATTCTATATACATACATTTGGAATCTATGGGAAAAGGCTGTATTTTTAACAGTGGGTAAGGTTACATGATCCTCGTCGTCTTTTAATCCAATTATCAACCCTTTCACCACCATATGATGCTGTATGAGTTTGCAGGCTTTCATTATGAGGCAGTAGATGAGGCAACAGAATGGCATAATGCAAGATATATATAGATAGATAGATATATATATATATACACACACACACACACATATATATATATAAATAAAGGAAATTATAAAAATACTATCTTGTATTGTAACTTTATGTCCTGATTGTGATAGCAACTAGTAAACTATTGGCACCCATCTAGAGTTGCCAGCTCACCCCTTTAAAACCAAACACATGGAATCCACAGCCTGCATGGCTAAGGCTCTTACTCACGAGTGTTTTTACCTGTGCTCCCCTGCGTTCCGTTTTTCGGCGTTCAGCCGCAGGGGAGCGCAGGAATAGACGCATTTCATTATTTCAAATGGGGCTGTACTCACACAGGCGCGTGTAGGCGCCGAACGCAGGAAAAATGCAGCATGTTTCGTCTCAACCTGCGTTCGGCGCCTACATGCGCCTGTGTGAGTACAGCCCCATTTGAAATAATGAAATGCGTCTATTCCTGCACTCCCCTGCGGCTGAACGCCGAAAAACGGAACGCAGGGGAGCGCAGGTAAAAACACTCGTGAGTAAGAGCCCTTATTTGCAATTCATGTAGATTTATGCTGTAGACTGAACTGATTTATGTGCAGCCATGCATCTAAATGAATTGCTAATTAGCCATGCAGGCTGTGGATTCCATGTGTTTGGTTTTAAAGGGGTGAGCTGGCAACCCAACACCCATCATGGGTGATTATTTGCTGAATATTAGTAAAGTAACATCTGAACAGCACTAAAGTAGCCAGCAAACATCTTATTGGTTGCCATGGGTAACTAGACCAGGTGCAAACATTACCACTCTTATTGCATTCGTCTAACCCATTTGGATCCAGACACAAAACAGAAAAAGCCCAGCGTGGATGAAAATTGTACAAACATTATGTACCTGAGCTATATAATACCAGGAACTGGTACATGATAATTACCTGTTACTCTGATGGTAAAATTGCGCAGAATCTCGGTAGAATGCCATAGTCTGCAGCTGTATATCCCGGAGTCATCGGAGGAGACGTTGATAATCTTCAGCAGGCCCTGCCTTGTGCTTGTTCTGTTGTTCGGTACAATGCCAATACCATCCTTACACCACTTGGTAGTTGTGGAAGCATCTTCTGCAGCGCAGGACAACTCAATGGTTTCTCCAATTGTATACATGAGTTCATCGAATGGGGGCTGTTCTACCATGAGATAATCTGAAAGAAAAGCAGACTCTCATTTGAGTACATAGAGAAAAAAATAAAACATTTTTTTTATATATACTGTATACTTAAAGGATGGTAGGCATACAAGTTTGGTAGAGCAACACATATAACATATATCATCATGTAGTTGTTTCATTAGTAACTACCTTGCTTCACCATGCTCAAAACTCATTAGGCCATTTGATATGTCCTGATAAAGTAGATTTTTTATTCTATAATTACTGCCTTATTTACTTTTTGAGCGGTTCACACAATCCTATACAAATCTGTTTTCTTCTTTTGACTGGGGCTTCGTGTGTATAAATACTTCTATATCTGTTTTATTTATTTATTGAAGTACAGTTATGGGACCTGTTATCCAGAATGCTCGGGACCTGCGGTTTTCCGGATAACAGATCTTTTCGTAGTTTGGATCTACATACCTTACGTTAATCATGTTAATTTTAAATAAACCTAATAGGCTGGTTTTGTTTCCAGTAAGGATTAATTATATCTTAGTTGGGATCTAGTACAAGATACTATTTTATTATTACAGAGAAAAAGGAAATCAGTTAAAAAAAAAATTTGGATTATTTGGATAAAATGGTGTCTGTGGGTGACAGCCTTTCCGTTATTCAAGCTTTTTGGATAACGGTTTTTGGATTACGGATCCCATACCTGTATATAAAACTCTTGAGTGAGCAACCTTCACACTTCATTTTTCGATTTTGAATCCCCACCCCTATAAACCTCGCAATGCACTTGCATTTGTAAATAACCCCTTATACCAGTGCTCGACATCTAGCTTGTTATGAAAATAAATATTCCATAACCACCCTGAGATATAAAAGCCTTAAGTAGAACTGATATTTAACAGCCTACACAGTCCAAGCTACCTGTAGGTGAGAGGTGAAGATCGCAAGGAGGGCAATAACTGTCAGTCTAGAAATACATATATCTCTAAAAAGCATTGGCAAGTCATCGAGTTGCATATTAGGCTGAGATCCCTGCAGGCAACACTCAACATGCTTGTCAGCTTAACTCAAAGTTGGCGAGAAAGCAGTTTCAACGTTCTGGTAAGAAGCCATGCTTCGCTTTAATTAACTTTTCTCGTATGGAGGACAAGCCTTTTCAAGTTGTTCAGTAGATGTGTTCACCAAAACACTTCAATTTGCATGGATAATTAAATTTCACTTTTTCTTTTTTTGGAACAATAGTTCCGTCGGCATCACACCCACTTGACAGTAAAATTAAAAACTGTTTTACAAACCTAAGATGTTAAGTAATTGCAACAGTGTGCCTTTTATTTTTCCTCTCCTATTTACTTAAAACCTCCAAGGGGGCTGCTTATTTTAGCTTAAAAGCTGCCCTTGACTTCAGATGACGGCTAAACCAATTTAAAAAAAATCTAAATAAACAAAAAGGCTGTAAAAATGTGCAGTCGATTTACACTCTGCTCATGTTTCCCGTCAAATAGTTTTTGTCAGGGTGACGTTTAGACATTCTTGGGTTTACAAATCTGCCCAGAAGGCCCATCACTGTGCAACTCTTTGGATCAAGCTTGTCAGAATAATTACGCAAGTGATAAACAGTTTTTCATTGCTAAACGCTCGATTTTCTTTTCATACCTTACAAAAATAGCTACAGAAAGAGAAACAAGATCTCTCTTGTTTTCTGCAGTAGATATGATTGTGTGAAGACTTCACTGATGCTATCACTTTATTAAATGTATAGGGTGTCATTAGTTAGAATAGTCATCGCTGAGTCACAACTTAAATATTGGAGCCACCAGCAACTGTTTCCTTAGCAGCCTTGGGAAATGCTCAAGATTGCCTCAAGTTTTATTAGAATAAATAAATATATAGATAATATTACATTTCAAGGTTATATTTTGAAGAACATATTTATAGAACAGGTACTTATTTGTTCTGTTTGTTCCACCAGCTTTCTGGTGGTGTTGGAGAAGCACAGGCCAATGGTGAACCCTATATAGGATTAAAAGTGTACCACAGCATTGGGCCCTTTGGTTCAACCTGCCTACGCTTAACTTATAAAGAGTTGTATTGAGGAACATTAGGACAAATAAGAGCTTACCCTCCACAGCTCACGAGTGTGGTGACTTTGTTGTCTGCCATACCCAGGTCAGCAGAAAAGCCATAATATACTCTGTATTTGTGTGTGTATATATTTATATATATATATATATATATATATATATATATATATATATATATATATATATATATATATATATATATATATATAAAACAGTGGTTGACTTTTTGGTTACAACACAAGCCATATTACAATTTTTTAACTCTGTTCCTTGAATGGGGAAAGCTTACTTCTTCTTCTCTGCTACTAAAATGGACTTCAATTGTCCATCAGCGGTGTTATTGAGGGTAGGCACCCTTTTTGGATTTGGCTAAACACTTTAAGGGGTCGACTGAATCCAAATTCTGCAAAAAGGGCTTCGATTTGACCGAATCCTGAACTGAATTCTGGGTTTGGTGCTTTCCTAGCAGAGACAGAACATCAACAGAAGAAGAGACAAAAAAGCACAAGCTGTTTACAAAGCATTAGGAACAGAAGAAGAAAAATATTTGGGCTAAAAGCCTTCAAAGAAAAAATGGAGTGGCTCAAAAATCTACCCTGGCTTTAGGAAGAGCTGAGCAAACAGCTGCCTAAAGGGCTCCCAATGAAGAAAGGGCTCTGTGTAACAACCTTCCTGCTTTTGCGTTGCATTTTTTTGGTGTTACATGTAACACACACAGATTTTACTCAGTCCACCCCTTTTTGCCTTTTGAACATCACCATCAATTAGAGACAGAGTGCATGAAAACAGAAATGCACATAAATGGTTTCAAAATGTTATAAATCCACCATGCTTGTTGCAGGACCAATTCTGACCTAGTCTACAAGCCTCCGAGTGAGCGGCCATTAGTTGGAATCCTATAAGCCACTTCATAATGGTTTAATTATTTCACTTGAGCACTAAAACCTAGAGGTTGATAGGTCACTTCAACCTTGGGATGGGATATATATTTTTTTTCTTTGAGAGAATATTCAAGACTCCTCAATGCCCTGATCTGGGATCATTTGAGAACTGTTAAGCACTTATCATCGATCTAAGAGATTAAGCATTATAGTTTGCTAACCTCACAGTCATACTGGAATATTATGAAGAATTAGGAAAGGGTCCATCAAGGAAAGCTCGCAAAAGGGGTTTTGTGAATTGTTCTTTTATGACTTAATGCCTCATGGTCTAGGGTTGAGTTCAAAAGCAAAGGTAACCAAATTTCAAAATGCATCAGTTTATAGTGCTGCTCCAGCAGACTTCTGCACTGAAATCCATTATTCAAAAGAGCAAACATATTTTTTTATATTTAATTTTGAAATCTGACATGGGGCTAGATATAGTGTCAGTTTCCCAGGTGCCCCAGTCATGTGACTTGTGCTCTGATAAACTTCAGTCAGTCTTTACTGCTGCACTGCAAACTGGAATGATACCACCCACTCCTCCCAGCAGCCCATCAGCAGAACAATGGGAAGGTAACCAGATAGCAGCTCCCTGGTTGATATAAGAACAACATTCAATAGTAAAAATCGAAGTCCCACTGTGACTCCTTCAGTTACATTGAGTAGGAGAAACAATAGCCTATGAGAAAGCAGTTCCATAGTGCAGCACTGGCTCTTTCTGTAAACACATGACCAGGCAAAATGACCCGAGATGCATCTACACACCAAAATTACAAGTAAAAAATATATACGTCTTGGTTCAGGAATAAAATTTTCCATGGTAGAGTCAATTAGTTGCAGTAAAATCAGAAATAAAACTACACCATAAAATCATGACAGAATCCCTTTAAGTGTATGGCCATATAACTGCAAAAGGGTTGTACATTAGTGTACATTGTCGGTGAGCAGTAATGATTCTAAATGCACCATGGATTTAGTGCACCAACAGGCAATGTCTGACTTGTACAATGAGGGGCCTTGATCTCCAATATGAAATATTTTGGCCAAAGTTAGGTACTAAGTCCTCATTATTTATACAAAATGTATAGGGGTGCTGCTAGCTTGGCTAGGTCAAGCATTGGGAATTTTTTCCATTCAAGTTCTGCCTCCTTCAGTGTTGTTACATGGGGACACACAAAGCAATTAAAAACATGAATTTCACAAGGACTTTACACAAGTCCATTTTATTTCCAATTCTAATCATTTTAAATGATTAGAGAGTCTTTTAAGGTAAAGAAAGGCTACTTTCAAGAATTTTGGTATCTGCCATAAATATATAGGAACCATTACTTTCCAGCACTGTGGAACATTCCTAATGCCCAGACTATAAAAATATCATTGAGGTTCACCAACAAGAGGAAAACTTGCCTCTGCAGTATTACGCATTTAGAACAGAATTATCTTATTGCTTTATTTTCAACTCATTTCTGACTCATGTAAATGTCAGGCTTTTTATACACATTTTTTTAATGCTGGTACCTGTGTGGCCACAGTTATTTCCATAAGCAGAAAAAAAGGTCAAATCCCTTCTTTTATAGATACAGTCAACCATGGGCAAGCAAGATGCAGTGGATCAGGGGCTGGCATTTACTAATGACCCAAGAGAGCAATAGCTGTATTGGAGAAGAGTGGAGGCCTAGCTGTTTATGTATGACAAGATGGTAAAAGAGTTATAGGGAGTGGTGGTTGTAGGGACACTTTAGTCTTGAGTAAGGGCTCTTACTGACGAGCGTTTTTACCTGCGCTCCCCTGCGTTCCGTTTTTCTGCGTTCAGCCGCAGGGGAGCGCAGGAATAGACACATTCAATTTTTTCCAATGGGGCTGTACTCACACAGGTGCGTGTAGGCGCCGAACGCAGGAAAAATGCAGCATGTTGTGTCTCAACCTGCGTTCGGCGTCTACACGCGCCTGTGTGAATACAGCCCCATTGGAAAAAATCTAATGCGTCTATTCCTGCGCTCCCCTGCGGCTGAAAGCAGAAAAACGGAACGCAGGGGAGCGCAGGTAAAAACGCTCGGCAGTAAGAGCCCTAAAGCTCCCAGAATCCTCCAACAGGTGCACTGATCTGTTAAAGGTGCACTGATCAGTTATTTTCTTTTTTAGAACCATTTTGGACCCACCGACAAGTCTGTTTAGCCACATAACAATTAAAGATACATTTGCCTACAGATGGACTTCAGCTCCCAGCATCCTTTGACAGCCCTGGGCCATGACTCAGCAGGTCGGCCATTCTTTACATAGCAGCTTTAGGGCTCTTACATACGAGCGTTTTTACCTCCGCTCCCCTGCGTTCCGTTTTTCTGCGGTCAGCCGCAGGAGAGCGCAGGAATAGACGCATTACATTTTTTCCAATGGGGCTGTACTCACACAGGCGCGTGTAAGCGCCGAACGCAGGTTGAGACGCAACATGCTGCATTTTTCCTGCGTTCGGCGCCTACACGCGCCTGTGTGAGTACAGCCCCATTGGAAAAAATGTAATGCGTCTATTCCTGCGATCCCCTGCGGCTGAACGCAGAAAAACGGAACGCAGGGGGAGCGCAGGTAAAAACGCTCGTCTGTAAGAGCCCTTATACTTCCACTTAAAAAGAGAGAAGACTCCCGTTAATACTTTTTGGCTGATTCTGCACACTAGCTAACCACCTACACATTATAAAACCCCCCTGAGGTCTGCGGTTATTATCTTTCCAGAACATACTTCAGCGACAGAATGGGAAGCAGCAAAACGTATTCCGTATCATGCATATTGGATCAAATGGAGAACTCAAATAAACACTGCCTTTCAAAGAGCACAGGAGGAAATGAAGATAAATGTGCCTGTCTTCCATCAAAACCTTGGAAACCAAACATCATGTCAGGACCTCATATTGAAAGCACATATCATTGTCTCTAAACTCAGATTCAGATACAATTGCATAATAATTGAGGATGAAAAAACAAGACACGTGTCCATCAATTTTAACCTCTGATCAGCTATTAATACCAGCAGCCTTGTATTGTCTTACTTAAAAGCAACCAACCCTTTCTTGAACCTGTCTACAAGTACAACAGCTACTGACAGCCACAAATCCACAATTCTTCCATTAATATAATATAATACAACTCCCAGCATCCTCTAATAGGGCTTAAACCTCAACAGTAGGGCACCTAAAGGTTAAATAATAAGATGCGGACCGCCATTGAGAGGATGCAGGTTTCTGTGCTGCATTTAGGGGTGCAGAGATCTGTGGCGTTACTTTGGGGCTGATTTATTAAAGGTCGAATGTTAGAGTTTTTTAACTGGAAATTCGAATAGTACCTTATTTAAGAAAAAACAAATTTGACTAAACTCAAATCAAGTTTTTTCCTCTGAAAAAGGCTATTAACATCTTCAAATGGGTCACTGGACTTCTGCCACTGACTTCTACATGAACTTGGCAGGTTTTTGGTGGCGAATAGTCGAATTCGAGTTGTTCCCAGGGTCAAGGTATGAAAAATAAGATAAGTTAATTTGTGAGTTTTGACCAAAAATCCGACTCGAAAATTTGAATTTTCAATTCGAACCTTAATAAATGTGCCCCTTCATGTTTGTAAGTGAGAGTGCAAAAATCATGGAAGATTGTACCCATTAAATTAATATTTAATTTAATGGGTACAATCTGCCATGATTTTTGCACTGTGCCTTACACATTTTGTATTGGTCCGCACCATAAGAGAGAGAACAAAAATCTGGGCAAATAAAAAGAAAATAAAGCTAACATGTAATTATGTGATACAGGAAACATCAATTTTCTGTAATTCTTTGATGCAGAATCACACATTTATAATTGGCAAAAACCCACAAGTGCAAATTAGACCTTCTACAAAACTTAGGCCTAAAGTAAAACACCTGTGATCATGCGGAATGTTTAGTAAAAAGATGTTTCTTGGCTGAGCAACTTTATTTCAGGCCTACAGAACGAGTAGCTGTATATGAGCAAAATGCTTATCATAGCATCACGATTTATGCAAGTGATATTCAGCCAGCTGCTGCTGAACTATAACTCACATATACAGACATAGATATCTAGGGGCAGATTTACTAAAAGGCAAAGTGACTAACGCAGTCGAAAATTTGCCAGCGTGACGCCATTTTGGTACTTCGCCTATTTACTAACGGTCGCTGCCGACTAAGATGCGTATTTTACTGAACGTTCCCTCTTGCGCCAGACTTGCCTTTGCCAGCTCAGACCAGGAGTAGATAGAAGTTCCTCAAAAAATAGTTGAAAATGTTTCAATAAACGCTAGCGTCTTTTCCTTTTCCAGAGTGATAGGCTGAAAAAGATCGTAATTTTTTTTGGTACCTGCCTTCCCCCCCTAAATTCAACTTTAAATTCCCGCCATATGCAAATTAGGCAACGCTGGTGCAACTTTGATTTGCTTGCTGCAGTAACGCTAGCGAAACTTCGCCAGCGTTCAGCGCCCTGGACTTCGTATTTTAGTGAATTAGTGATGTCCTGGCGAATCTACGCCTGTGAAGTGTTGCAGTGTTAGCGAAGCCGTCGCCGGCAAATTTTAGGAAGTTAATGAATTTGCACCTAGACTCTCAGAATAAGGTCCCTGCATGTAAAGTCATATATCTGATGTGCATGTGCTCTAGCGAGAGCTCAGAGAATACAGGAGTATAAAGCGAGGAAACATTCACTCTCTCACTCACTAAAGGCGTCATTGCATTTAATTTATTGCTGCCAATTAGGTTTTAAAGAAACCACATGAAATAAAGAGTTGAGCCAAAACAAAGAAGACAAATGTAGGCATTTTAATTCAAATAACAAAGGAAGTGCACATTTTTCATGGAGAAAGGGCTAAGAAACAAATGAAATGCTGAGATAGATAAAACAGATCTGTATCTTATAAGTACTCGATTTACTAATTTATCAACATTGGTCCCATTTACACTATATTATACTATATATAATATATACAATATATATACATAAAATATAATAATATCTACACTATATTATACATACATAGGGTTGCAACCTTTTCTGGGGCAGGAAAACGGGCAGGGGGCGGGTTGGATGATGTCAGAGGCGGGGCAGGGCAGGACCCGGTGATATCGGGGGCGGGACTGGTGATGTTGGGGATGGGACTGATGATGTGGCACTTGGCGATTAAAGAGCAAGTTAAAAAAACATAATTATAAAAAGAAAAACTAATAATGGCAAAATGCAGTTATTATAGCACTTAACCATATCCCATAAGTAAATATTTAATTCAGTGTCCCCTTTACAAGCCACAATGTTAAACTGAGATAAATCCCATTCCATTTGATACAATAGTAACAAGTGCAGAGTCAGGAATTCAGAGAGAATAATTGCTTTTGTCCTGCTGAGATTGTTTGTATTAGAAGGTTGGCATGTTGGCGTCATTGCACAAACCGTAACGCTAGCTGGCAACGAAGAAAAGAACAGGCTTATTTTGACTGGTGATGTTCTAAAAGTCTGTTCAGGTTACCGTATATATACTCGAGTATAAGCCGTCCTAAGTATAAGCCGAGGTACCTAATTTTACCTCCAAAAACTGGGAAAGCTTATTGACTCGAGTATAAGCCGAGGGTGAGAAATGCAGCAGCTTCTGGTAAGTTTCAATCTCGTTTTTGGATGACTATTCTTAGGCGCCAGCTACTATTCTAAGCACCGGCGAATATTCTTAGGCGCCGGCGAATATTCTAAGGCGCCGGCTACTATTCTAAGGCGCCGGCTACTATTCTAAGGCGCCAGCGAATATTCTTAGGTGCCGGCTACTATTCTAAGGCGCCGCAGAATATTCTTAGGCGACCGTTTTTTGCGCTTGACCCGAGTATAAGCCGAGGTAGAGTTTTTCAGCATATTTTGGGGGCTGAAAAACTCGGCTTATACTCGAGTATTCAAATAAGGACTGCAGCTGCACGACTGCGTGTCCAGCACAGAAAAACAGACATTTATGGGGTTCATTTAATAAAATCCCAAAATGTCTCACTATTTTCTTAAAACCACATTGAACAAACTCCCTTCCAAATTTTTACCGTATTTATCAATAAATTTACTCCAAAAAAAAAAATCTAGTGCAGGAAAAGACTCAATAAAATCATTAAAAAAAAAACGGATTATCGCCGGAAAACCACAAATTATGTGGGTTATTTATTATCTTCCAATTGTGAACAAGACATCTGCCATTGACTTCTACATGACCTCGGCAGGTTTGCAAACATTTTGGAAATACAAAAAGGGATAAAAAGATTTGACGTGCTGACATTTTTTCACCATGAACATTTGTGTGGCCCCCTAATTACCATGTTCATTTTACAGAATTTGACAGGTTATGAAAGTTTGAACACATTTCTGTGGTTTTTATGTATTATTACAGTTTTGCTAATGAGGGTGAATTGCCCTTTAAGCTGCAAGTCACAGTTTCCCCCTGCTTATCTTAAATAGTTACAATTAGGGATGCACTGAATCCAGGATTTGGTTTGGGATTCGGCCTTTTTCAGCAGGATTCGGATTTGGCCGAATCCTTGTGCCTGGCTGAACCGAATCCTAATTTACATATCTAAATCAGGGGCAGGTAGTGAAATCAAAAAATAATAATTTTTCCACTTTTTCCTGTCCCTAATTTGCATATGCAAATTAGGATTCGGATTTGGTTCGGTATTCGGTCGATTCTTTCACCAAGGATTCGGCCGAATCCCAAATAGTGGAATCGGTGCATCCCTAGTTACAATTGCTTCGTTGCTTATCTTAAATTGTTACAAAAGTATCTATTTGAACCTGCCACATATTCTGGGTTCTCCAAAAGACAATAACGTTTTAGAAACGTTGTATCTTTTTCTGGCTGTTCAGTGCAGGAGATCAAAGAGAAACTTGGGACATTTCACTAACAATCGGGGACTGTGGGTTGAGTTGTCAAAATCGGCACTGTCCGGCAAAAAAACGGGACAGTTGGGAGGTATGGGTTTGAGATGGAGTACTTTTTTATTTGGACTTTTAACAGCATTGGGGTTTAATAAACCTAAAAAAATTGTAAATTTTTTTTACTAGAAGAAATTGTGTTTTTCCCCTTTAAAACTACGATTGGAAAAGAATGGGACTTTAATAAATAACCCCCTTAGTGTAAGCAGTCATTGAACTAGTGTCCTCAAGAAATAAGACCCACCCTCTTAAGGGATATCAGTGTGAATGTGTTACATGATTGTGATGTGGGTGAAGAATATCATAGTCTACAAATGGATATTAGCTTCTGCAGCCTACGTGGTATACATGCCACTGTGTGGTAGCAGCAGTGAAATATTACGTTGAATAGGTTGCCGGAGTCCGTGTCCTTAGTAACCAAGGAGCTTTTTAAATTTCAGTTCAGAGAGAGCCACAAGAAAAGGCTGATAAATCAAAAATACACAAGAAGATATCGAATATAAGTGATTCTAAACAAACAACTGGACTTGCTGAGTAATCATTGAAGACGTTTCACTAATCATCCACACTTAAATAGTGAAACGTCTTCAATGATTACTCAGCAAGTCCAGTTGTTTTAGAATTACTTATATCAGATATACCATGACCTGGATGAATGAAAATCTTCATAGTCATACACAAGTTCAGACTGGTTGTATTTAGTTTCAAAAGAGCAGTGCCAACTAGGATTGCCACCTGTTCGGTTTTAACCAGAATAGTTCGGTTTTTCTAAGGCCTGTCGAGGTCTCAACTTTTTGTTCGGTTTTCAGCCTTGTGGAACCCGAACAATAATCTGCCCTAAAAATAAAAACATTTAAATAATAAGATAATCATCTTAACACAACCTAGTTATTATAAAATACAGTTAATTTCTTATTAATTCAGAAACAAAAAAAAGCAAATCAGAGTTATATAGTTAAGTTGGGTTGAAAAAAGAACAAAGGCCAAGGAAAAAAGACCAACGTCCAATCAATCAAAAATAAGAAATTGTTTTTCTAAATTAGCATTTCTGTATCTCAGAGCTTTCTCGATAACCAATTTCTGTATAATAGATCCCATACCTGTAAGAAATTTGGGTTTACTCATCAGACACAATATAGATAGAGATAGGGTTTCCATCCCTGTGGTTTTGAACTGGACATCTCAGTGTTCCAAAGGGCTGTTTGTTCAAAACTTTCTGTCCGGTTTAAAACATTTAAAAAACTGGACAGAAATCAAGCCATTTGCATCTAAATGATGCACTAATCCCGCCCCCGGCATCATAACTCCACTGACATCATTGTGCCTTCCTCTGATGTCATCATGCCCATCCCAACATCACTGCCCCACCCCCAATGATATCTGCCTCTTTATACGGGTTTAACTGCTGGCAAAGGTGGCAACCTTAGTGCTAATATTAGTCTGACGTGGGACTTAAGGAGGCCATAGACGCACAGATATTGTACGAAAGAAATTTTCGTACGATATTCGGTGCGTGTATGGTGGGAAAAGAGACGACCGATATCGGCAGAAGACTTGGATATCGGTCGGCTCGTAGATCGGGCTGGACGGAAAATTTTGATTGGGTGCCTTTGAATTGACCCAAACATCAGCCATTGTTAGTGCTGAATCGTCAGATACAGGTAGAATTCTATTGTTACTACCTGTATATCTGAAGATTCAGCTCTACATGTGTGTATTGAAATGAACAATCTTTACTGGAAAGATCCTTCCCAAGAAAGATCGTAATTGTTAAGTCTATGGCCACCTTTAGATGGAATATTCCTGATATAAGAGCTGAAACTATTAATTATGTAGACCAGTTCTAGTAGCCCTGTGGCAAAATAGTCCGTACAATGTGCCTGGTTGGACTACAACTCCCAGCTGACAGTAAGGTAGATGCATTTCGACCACCTCATGGTGGTCAAGTTGGAAAACACGGGGATAAAAGGATTAGTGGCCCCATCTTACGTAACTGTCAACCAGTTTGCGCCTCCCAAAAGACAGCTCTGTGGCAGTTTATTGCCATTCTTCCCACTGACTGAGAGCGAGGCACAACTCCATTCATGTGAATGTACTTCCAGCTCTAATGTGCCTAATGTTCCCTCAGTGGCGGCAGCTGGCAGCAAATATCCCAGGACAATGAGCCTAATCCTATGTATCCTGGAAAACCCAAAACTCTAAAAGGAAGCGAAATAAAAAGGACAGCCTGATTGCAGTCAGCCAGGGGAAATCTAAGATACTATTTGGGACAAAAAAATCCTGAAAATGGAACAATGAGGTAAAATTTTGCTGGCCCCGCTAATTAAAAGTGGAAACCAGAGGCCCTTTATAGAGTTAGTGTTGTGCAAGTAGAGTTTTTCTGCCTATTCAATAGCGGCCCCCCACCAGGACTATATTCAGGGAAAATGAATTGTTATTCCGGCAACAAGTGGCCAACTTTCACAGCAAAAGCTATTTCTCGGCGAGAGGGCACGGCTATATATGGATAGAATGCCTTTCTAGGCATGAAGAACTTGCTGATTGTAGTGTGAATCCTGAGCATTATATTTCTCAGTAATCATAGCATTGCTACATTTTCTGGGGGCACAGCCAAAAGTCAGCACTGAAATCAATGGCCTTCATTATAGGCTTTTAGCCTCCCCCTACACACAGGACATCTTTCTATTTCCACATGTCCAACACTAAATCTTGGTCAGTCTCATGAGGCAACTGAATAAGCGGAAATTAATTGCAAAACACCTCAGGGTTGTCAGGTCTGATCTTCAAAACTAGCCAAAGTCGGCAACAAAACCAGCTCAAAACTAGCCAAGAGGCACTTCAACAGTAGCTCAAAAATAGCACAATTTGTGCAGTGAAAAAGATGGCAAAAAATAAATTAATTTGTTAAAATACACCTTTCACAAATTTTATGTTGAACCAAAATGGGACAGACCTCTATAGCCGCTAGATAATTTTGGTGGCCAGCAGATTTTTGCCCCAAAATTGAGGAATGTGAGAATTGGATGGTAGACTGGGGTACAGAGCCCAAAATCTGGTACGACTTCTACACAAGTCAGTCCCATTGCATGCTGGGTATTGTAGTCTTACATTAAACTTGGCAGTAGGCAAATTGCTAAATAAAAATTACCCAACATGCAACGGGAGACACAGGCTTGGCACATTGGGGCAAGAAAAAAACTTTGGCTGGTTTTCAAAGTACAAACCAGCCAAAGCCCCAAAAAGTAGCCCAAATCCGTACCTTGGCTAGTTTGTACTTTCAAAACCCGCCTAAGCTTAAAATTAGTAGCCCAATTTGAGTAAAAATCTGGCAACCCTGAAGCACCTCATAAAAGTCACTTGTTACAGGCCCGCCTTCTTACTCCTCATGCCATTCAAAATGTTTTACACAGCAGAACTGATTTAGTGACAGAAATCCTTATATAAACTGTTATAGGTACAACTGATCCAATGACAAACAGCCGATGCACAATTACCGACAACTTCCTGCTTTGTCGCTTCACTGCATTACTGCACCACAGGAAGTCTAATCTCCATGGCGATTTAGCACTGATATCAGTAAACAAGTCCTACTGCCACTGTGTGGATACACAGAACTCAGGATCTGGCCACATTTTAGCCCTCTTTGCAGGGTTTGGAGTCACGTGATTCATTATTAGACAGATGGACCAAATCACGTGACTTTAAAGCTCTGAGCAAATTTGGTTTCCACAAATGATGCCATTTTTATATTTTTCCTCAAATGTGAATATGCAGATTCGATTTCAGATTTGCTTTACTGCTCAGGAGCGTTCAGTGTTCGGCTGTATTGAAAAATGTTGGATTTTGGTGCAGGTTTGCCCTTGATTTAAAGTCACGACTAGAAGGGTTTCTATTGTGTTCTGCTAAAAAACAAAAGGATTCTGGCATATCTAAACATGCTTGCCAATTCCTAAACCAAATCCCAGATTAAGGAAATATCTGGTTCATATTATAGTATTCTGCATAACCAAGACAAAATGGTTCTACACCACTCTACACCGACACAAGAAACTGCTGAGAGAAAAGCATAAATACAGAAATAAATATGGTTAATGGACACTAATAATACCCATAGTTGTATGTATCTAGTCCAGCCTATGTCCATGTATGAATATCTGTCAAAATCTTTGTCTAAAAGTAACTTTTGGTTAAATTCCAAGAGATCTAATCGCTGCCTCCGTGCACAAAACCTGTATGTTTGTCTTTCCTATTTATTCTGTTCTGCAGAATACTTCTTTAAAGAACTGGTCCTACAACACTGATGAGCTAAGGACAAATAAAGTTTATGGAGATAGCACCACCTCCCATTCAATAACAAAGCCGATAACGGACCGATAATAACGACAGAAGTCTGTAATTAGGCATGGGGTATAAGGATACTCCTTAAAAACGAAAGAAATAAATAATACAATAATATATTTCTAGAAAATATTTATCCTTAATTGTGCTTTAACAGGGAAGCTGAACCTTTAGGTTAAATCTCATTCTTTTTATCTGACAAAACATCAGCTCAGTCATGCTTTCTGGTTGAGATCCTAGCTATCTTTATAATACAGCATTCAGACCATAGTGGTCAGAGACCCTTTCTTTTATATAATAACAGTAAGAGTAGTAAAGAAAATGCATAGAAAAAACCCCAAAAAGCCTGGCATTTAAAATATCATAAAAGGATATTTTTAACCATTTAAAAATCTTCATGAATACATCATAGACTACATGACAGTTGGTAGTGCACTGCGGTTTTCTACCCCAGACACAAAAATGCTGAGTGTACGTTGAAAAAAACAGATATGACATTAAAAATGTGGATTTAAAGTGTATGTAACCCAAAGAAACCAAACATTTAATAAGAAAAAATTTAATTTTAAGCAACTTTCCAATGCAAAGATATGAAAGACTTTCAGTGGCCTTGAAGTTATTCATAACTGCAGTTTTAGCACCGTTGGACAAATAATGTAAAAACCACCGAGAACTTGTAATTAAAATATATTTGAAAGTGCTCTGGAATGATAGTTTCTTTCTTTATGCACATTTTTATTTTTGGGTTTCTATCCCCTTTAAGCTTTTAATTCAGAGTTATTTTTCCAGACCTGCCTTGTAACCTGCAGCAGAAGGAGAATAGCAGATGTTAAAACCCCACAGGATAAATCTACTACTACGGAAAAGGTGGACAAGACAAACTAAAGGTGCTTTTCCTGGGGGAAATTCCACAAATACTGTTGATTTTAACCACCATCCCCCTCTACAAGTGATAAATTGTAAAACCTTCCACACCAGCAACCTGATTCAACAATTCTCCCAAGTTGTGGTTCTAATTTGTCATAATTAATGTGAATTAGGGCAGGGCAAGAGCACCACTAGCCAATACGGTTTTTACTCCTCTTCTGTTGGAGTTGGCACTTGCATCCCCCCCCCCACGAGCCTCTCTTTTTAAAAGCCGCCAACAAAAATACCTCCTTTCACTGCCAATTAGAAACTAACACATTTACTCAAAGCAGCAGTGTGAGAAATGAAAGGCTTCCCAGTTCCAAATAGCTGCGGAATGTTTAATTCCATTCATGCAACGGCACTGACATGTGAGTTTCACTGGGTCTCACTTAACTCCGCTCAGCTCCTTGTCAGCTAGAACTCAGCCTGCCCAGAGTGCTTTGCTTATTCCATTGCCCTGTTTGGCCAAGGTGTGGGGCCTTCAGCTGCCGTAACTAGAGATCAAGGGTGGCTGGAGTAACTCACTGAAAGCATTACAAAGGGTCACAATTATCACGTCGTTTCTCACTGTTAAAGCTCCTGCACTCTTTAATATACAGCTGAGGAATGTCATGTTACTTTCTGTTACAAAAAGAGATGAGGATTCACAAAATTGTCATTAAGCTAAATTTGGCAAAAAATGTTCCAGAAAATAATTGTACAACACACATCTGAAAGCAACACTACGCCAAAATGTTTTTAAATATCAAATAGCTGGAGTAACAAATTTACACCAATTTAGCTAAAGCATTCTGAATTTGACTTTACTAACACAGCCAAAATTTATTTCAGTGTCTTACATAGTGTAGGTTGGGGTAAACTTACCCAAATGAATCGGGGGTCCAGGTGTTCAAGCCCCAGACCTTCAGCTCAGGGAGGCAAACAATTGCAAAATAGAAAAAGGCTGGCACAATACGGACACAGGTTGATGCAGTAAAAAAGTATTTATTTAGGCAAAAAAACATCACAGCAAAGAGACTTATGCGTTTCTTGCCTGAGAGACACTTAAAGGGATCTTGTCATCGGAAAACATGTTTTTTTCAAAATGCATCCGTTAATAGTGCTACTCACAAGACTTGAGGCAGCTGGGAAATTGACAATATGTCTAGCCCCATGTCAGATTTCAAAATTGAATATAAAAAAAATCTGTTTGCTCTTTTGAGGAATGGATTTCAGCGCAAAATTTTGCTGGAGCAGCACTATTAACAGATTAATTTTGAAACAAATGTTTTTTCCCATGACAGTATCCCTTTAATCATAGACAAAATATTAATATGGCTGTGGCAGGTGACTATAACAGTTGAGTCATGTGGCATGTACCTGTAAAAAATTCACACACACTTGACAGGAAACTATAACAGTTCACTTACATGGCAGGCAACTGTAATTCACATGGCAGGTGACTGTAACAGTTCACTCACATGGCAGGAGACTAACAGTTCACTCACATTGCAGGTGACTAACAGTTCACTCACAGGGCAGGAGACTGTAAAAATTCACACATTGTAAGTTTACTAACTTGACATGCAACTGTAGCTGTTCACACAACTGGCATGCAGCTAGAACAGTTCATACACATGGCAAATGGCTAGAACAGTTCATTCATAAGGCAAAGAGCCTGGAACAGTTCACACCCATGGCAGAATTAGATGGTCAAATAACAATTAATAAGACTGAAGGCGGACACACCAGAAACAGAAAAAGAAGCAGGGCATTTTAGTTAATAAGTTTACTTCTTATAGTTAATTGTTTTGTTTTTTTACGCTGAAGGCTCACATTTGGGCACCTGGGCCTCCATACTACTGTAAGACACTGCCAGTCACTGGGTGTTCGCCTCATTGTACTCACAGCCCTATGCTGAGAAACCAAATTTCCATTAATAGACAAATAGGGACCTCATTCTGGAGTCTTGTGGTTTCCAGCAACTCTTCATATTCCTGTTAAGCCTCAGCTTTGGGGATTGTAAATAGCCCCAGTGACAGATCTGCACAATCAGACCCCAGATGTTTCCCGGGTCAGTTATCCAGCACATACAAGAACCTCAACTACATGAACATCTGTGACTAAAGCTGCTCTGGAAGGATTAATCAATGAATGAATTGAATCCCATGGACGGCGGCAGCAGCAGCTGGAGGAGACGGATCAATGGTTAATATAGGCCTATCACTGAAAGCTCTGAGTAATCTTAAGATTAAAGGCAAGAAAATACTGAGACAGGCAATATATCCAGGGATGTAAGGATCATCAACACCAGCAGCAACATGGGTTTTATCTCCTCAAGTGCTGACTTTAATAGGCTTTATTTATAAGGTCCTAAAGTGAGTGTAATGTTTATACCTAGAGTTGCCATCTAACGAAATGCCATTCTAAGCAACCTTCCAATATATGTTCATTAAAATAAACGTCATTGGTTTTAAAATGACGTGTGAGTGTAATTGATATTAATTCACAGTAGTATCTGTCATTTCCTTTGGAGGAGAACGACGTACATTGTTTCAGGAGTCAGAACTGAACAATTAATGGCTTTCAGATGCAATTACATTTACAAACAGCTTTGTTCCATTTTTCCATAGGCTTGAGTTTTCATGTTATTAAAAGTTTCTCCCATCAACTAAAACTGTTCAATAGATATTTTTATACTTTAATACTGGGGCAAATATTCATACCATAAAACTGGCCCTCTGACTCTTGTTTGTATAAAGGATTTTTCATAAAGACCCATAGTACAATATGAGTATCTTACAGTCTGGTGTTCAGCCATCCATAATGGTAAATATTTTGTAGTAAAAAACAGCAAGACTAGGACAATTTGAAGGCAGCCACCTGGCTCTGTATTCTATACAACATGGATGGAAATAGGGCGCGGGCGCACAGATGTTCTCCCCATTATACAATAAATCACTTTGGCCAAGATTTATGAAAGTTGAGTAAAAGCACCAGGAAAATTTATACACAGGATTCGGGTGCAAGAATCATTGCTCAAGGCTACAACTGGCATTCATCTTCATTGGATTCAAACTGGTCAGTCCTGATGGGGCACAAAGTGTTTTTATTTTACATTAGATCACAAAGCAGCAACTACAGAGAGTTTTCAGAACATTCCATCTTGGCCGGATGGAACATTTTTAAGAAAATGTTTAGAGCTCTGAGATCAAACACGGGCCTGTATCACGCAGAACAGGGTTTGGGGGCTCTATGTCATAGAACAGTATTGATCAGAGTCGTATTGCGTTGTGCGATGTTGAACGATAAATCATAAGGATGTGACTGAACTAAAGAAAGTACAGAGCTGAACAACTAAATTAGCAAGGTAACTGGAGGGGAATTCTGACCCCCCCCCCCCCCCCCGGGAAAGCACTTAGTGACAAGAGATGTGACAGCTCAGCATTGAAACAGGAGACTTGTTTAACTGACACGTGAAAATAGGCAGAAATGTTTAACTTTTCTTAATGGAATGTGAAAATCACATGTATTTAAGTCAAATGCAATCCAATTATCCCCACATGAACGGAGAGGTGTCAAAGATCACGTTACAGGTTAGGTCAATGCTAACCCGCTTCACATACCTAACCCTGACGTTTAAAGGGTAGCTTCTGCACCATGTCACAAAGCAGGAAAATCAAAGCCCGCGTGCCTGAAGGCTAAGACGCTCAAGGGATTTCAGGAGCATTACTGAAAAAACTTTGGTCTGCATTAAAGGAGAAGGAAAGTTACTGAGGCAGTTTTTTGCAAATACGGTAGATTAGCCACAACAGTGCAAGCTAGAACGCAATTTTTATTCTTTAGATTGCTTTTCCTTACCCGAGTAAACAGCTCTAGACACTGTCTCTCTTTTTAGGATAGCAGCTGCCATATTAGTTGGTATGGCATTACTTCCTGCCGGAGTCTCTCACTCATAGCTCTGGGCTCAGATTACAGTAGGGAGGAGAGGAGGGAGAGGGGAGCAAACTGAGCATGCTCAAGCCCTAGCTCTGGAGCTGAAAACAGGAAGTCTGATACAGAAGCCCATGAGTACACAATAGAAGGAAAGAAATGTGGTGTTTCTTTTGACAGAGGACTCAGAGCAGCATTACTTTGAGGGTTTACTGGTGTATTTATGATAAAGCTTACTTTGTTTTTAAGCTTTCCTTCTCCTTTAAAACAGCCTTATTCCACAAAGAGTCCAGCAGACGTGCCACCTCACCCCCTTTTAAAACATAAGAAATGCACATCCTGCAGGCTAGCACAGGTATGGGATCCATTATACTGAAACCTGTTATCCAGAAAGCTCCAAATTACAGAAAGATCATCTTCCATAGACTCCATTTTATCCAAATAATCCAAATGTTTAAAAAGTATTTCCTTTTTCTCTGTAATAATAAAAGAGTACCTTGAACTTGATCCCAACTAAGATATAATTAGTTCTTGTTGGAAGCAAAACCAGCCTATTTGGGTTTATTTAATGTTTACAAGATTTTCTAATACACTTAAGGTATGAAGATCCAAATTAAGGAAAGATTCCTTAGCTAGAAAACCCCAGGTCCCGAGCATTCTGAATAACAGGTCCCATACCTGTAGTTAATGCCAGTGGCTGCATGACGTCACAATGGTTAGCACTGCTGCCATACACCATTTGATCCCTGCGGGTATCTGTATGCAGTTTATTCTCTATACCAGTGCAACACTGAGATACCAATTTACCCCATGTCAGCAGGGTGATAATGATCCAATCCTGTTTTTTTTAAAGGGGATACAAACCCAAATTACCAAATATAATTTTGCTTACTGAAAGAAATTGTTATTCTGAACTACCTTCCAATATACATTTATTAACCCACTCTCAAGTACATAAACACACTGGACTGCACCCAATGCCATACAGAAAAACAATGTATCCCTGCCAGATCTGTAGGGAAGGGGCAACATCTGGGAAAATAGAAGATGTCAATTACCTGCAGGAAGTGTAAGCTCTGCTTCATAAATCTGTCACTGAGACTTCTGCAACAAAATCCTGAGAGCCACTGCCTGGGGGGCCAAACTGTGAAAATTCCCAGGTGTGACTGTGCACAGGGTTTAACATTCCTATTCCTTTTAGTTATGGGTCTCTGTTATGATTTGCCAATAAGGTGCTGCTGCGGAACTGCCACAGGTCTAAGCAGTCTGAGTCTACTAGATGTCTAGTAAATCCCACTGTGGGATTGCTTTGTAAGGGCCCTTGTACCTATTGAAAATCTCAACGAAAGAAATCAATAGATTCCATGTAATCGTATCTGCTTGTCGCAGGCAAGGCATAACTTCATAGAAAGACGACCAACTGCAAAGTTGCAAACTACTTCCATGAAGCATATACTTGTTTAAAGGAGAAATTCTGCTAAACCTAGCCAAGCTGTTCCAGTGTTTTACAATAAAAGGCTTCTACCGGTTAGCAACTCCCTGCACCGGAAAAACATGGTGCCCCAGAATATATTGTAAATGACTCGCCAAATGGTAAATGTGGTCCAGGTGCACCAGCCCCAGACCCCCAGCTTTAGGGAGCAGCACAGGACCAAATTAAGATTAGTTACAAAATATCTTTTATCTGTACAAAGTTAAAAATGTATATTTGCATCTCCATCCGCCCTGCGCGTTTCGCACCCACCCACGTTCATTTGGTCCATGACTAAGGGCCATGGGTGGGTGTGAAACGCGTAGGGCGGATGGAGATGCAAATATACATTTTTAACTTTGTACAAATAAAAGATATTTTGTAACTAATCTTAATTTGGTCCTGTGGATCCGTTTGAGCGCCGGTCGGCCCTGTTTCTTCTTCAAATCCTGTGCCGTACCGCTCCCTAAAGCTGGGGCTCTGGGGCTGGTGCACCCGGACCACATTTACCATTTGGCGAGTCATTTACAATATATTCTGTGGCACCATGTTTGTCTCAATCTACTGTAACTCCCTGCACCCCCAGGTGCTGTGAACTATAGGCAGTTGCCAAAAACAGTAACAAACATACCACCTATGTCGAAAAACATAAATATCACATGCCTTTAAAAGACTAATACATAAGAGAATGCCTAAGGGCCACTTTAGGGATCATAGAGAGTGAGAAATCACTGCTGAAACATGTGCCGGCAATACGGTCACGGCTTCTTGCAAAAGGGGTTAATTAATCCGGCTTAGGTCTGACCAGAATCGGGACCTCTTCTGCATCAAGGAGATTAGAATTTAAAAAAGCAGAAGACACATCTTAAGGAATGTTAATGTTCTACAGCTTAGTTTACATGAAATACCCTTTAGATACAGCAGAAAGCAGACTGATAGATTGCAAGCTCTTGCGAACAGTGTATAGCTTTAACAATAATGACAGAAACATATTTGCAGCTGCAAAGGCATCAAATGCAAACTCTGTCTCTCTCTTTAGGGGCATACAGCCGAGGCCCTGCAGTCTGATTGGATCACTCAATAGACGGGATATACTAAACACAAAGTAGAAATACAGTCCAACAGCAGCTCAGGTGACTCGCTCACGTTTCAGTGGAAAAGACAACACCTGACGTGGTCAATTTATTTGGCTTCCATGGTTCATTGGGGCTTTCATTGTAGGGAAAAAAAATCAGGTGCATTAAAAAAAAAAACAAAAAAAAAACAAGAAACAATAACAACTCCCACTCCTAAACCAATGAGGATTCTGGGAGATGTAGTTCATACAGATAGCATACTGAACAAGCTCAGCGCTTAGCTCCCTTGATGTCACAACTTGGAGTAACCCATAACAGCCAATTAACTATTTGCTTTGCCTGTAGCTGCCTAATCAAAGCCAATTGCTGATTAGTTGCTCTGTACGACTGCAATGGGCCAGATTTGTGCTCTGTAACACTAAATGATCCTTCCATGGCATTAAGGGTTAATATGTTCAGCCAAATGAGAATTCTGTGCTCTATTCAGCAGGCCCCATTCATTCCTATAGGAAAATGACAGATCACTCATTCCCACCCCACCATAATTACTGATAATGGAAACATCTCTATGATAACATATATAGTGAATAAAGTACCCCCTCTTGTAAAATATAAGGATATTTTAAATTACCGAGGAGTTTCATGACCATATAAAAACACGAGGCCGAAGGCCGAGTATTTTTATACAGGTCATGGAACTCCGAGGTAACTTATAATATCCTCATATTTTGCAACTGGGGGTACTTTATTAATTATAATATACAAATTTCAATGAGTCATGTGACAGAAATGACATCAGAACTCACTGTTTATAACTGATGACATCAGAACTCAGCGTTTATAAGGATATAATTTACAGAATATTCATGGCTTTTGTGTATTATATACTGTATAGTATATATATATATATATATATATATATATATGTGTGGGTGTGTGTTCCATTACCGCAATACAATATACAGCTGAGCAAAATCACTTACCAAGCCCAATCCAGCTCCTCCCACCACAGGGCTCTACATTGTTCCAAACAAAGCCCAGCCAATAAAAACACATTTTGGCAAATACATATTTGTTGACTGTTGAGCAGCAGCCAATGTATTTAAAGGAGACATATAGGATAAATGAAAAATCATTTTGTATGCAATTATAAGTAATATATGGTGTTGCTTTTGCATAGTGCTAAAAATTAATATTATCTTTAAAAATAGCCCCTTAAGTAGAGCCTATAGATGTTCTCTGGTCCCCGTCTGTGTTTCAAATGAGTGGTGGGCGTGTCCTAACGGTCCCTGCCAGAAGCACAGTAGGAGGAGGACAGCCAATCACAGTCCTGCAATCACACAAGCGCAGACAGGCTTCAGTTCCCTATCAGGTCCTGCTAGATGCTGATTGGTTCCTGTGCTACAATGCAGTGAGCTGAGAGCCGCCGGCTCCCCTGTACAGCCTGGGAATTCAGGGAGCAAGAAGTGGAAGGGAGGGATTATTAGGGTTTTTTTTTCAGAAATATTCAATAAATCAGCCCAAAACATGACTTTTTAAGCACAATTCTTCTATATGTAAATGATTATAACGCACTGGTACATTCTTATTTTTTACACAAAATGTCTCTTTTAAGGCCACTGTCAAGAGAAAGATTAACGGCAGAATATGAGAGGGAATGAGAAGCAGCCGAGTGCTGACAACTTGTAGCCACTGGCGACTGAGCACTCGGGGTTAATGCAACAGTCACAAGTATAAACCTACCTGGGATATAATCAGCACTAGAACAGCTACAAGTCACAAGTCTATATAACTAATGAACGTATAACTGGGCGCTATAAACAGCCACACATATATAAGTAACTAATTTACAACTGTGTACAGGTATTGGGATCCATTAACTAGAAACCCATTATCCAGAAAGCACCAAATTACAGGAAAGCTATCTCCCATAGACTCAAATTGAATCAATTCAAATAGAAAAAAAAAATCCTTTTCTTTGTAATACTAAAACAGTACAGGTATGGGAGCCGTTATCCGGAAACCCGTTATCCAGAAAGTTTAGAATTACGGAAAGGCCATCTCCCATAGACTCAATTTTATCCAAATAATCCAAACTTTTAAAAGTGATTTCCTTTTTCTGTGTAATAATAAAACAGTAGCTTGTAATTGATCCCAACTAAGATATAATTAATCCATATTGGAAGCAAAACCAGCCTATTGGGTTTATTTAATGTTTACATGATTTTCTAGTAGAGTTAAGGTATTAAGATCCAAATTACAGGAAGATCTTTTATCTGGAAAACCCCAGGCCCGAGGATTCTGGATAACAGGTCCCATACCTGTACCTTGTTCTCGATCCTAACCAAGATAGATTTAATCCTTATTCCAAGCAAACTATCATACTGGGTTTATTTAATGTTTATATTACTTTTGAGTCATGGAGATGCAAATTATTGAAAGATCCCTTATCTGAAAAACCCCAGGTCCCTAGCATTCTGGATAACAGGTCCCATATCTGTACCATAACAGCCACAGGTATGAGGTATATATGTAAATAGTTTATACCTGGGTTCTATAACAAGTTATACAAGTGGGACCTGTTATCCAGAATGCTTGGGACCTGGGGTTTTCTGGATAATGTATCTTTCTGTAATTTGGATCTTCCTACCTTAAGTCTACTCCAAAATCATGTAAACGTTAAATAAACCCAATAGGCTGCTTTTGCTTCCTATAAGGATTAATTATATCTTAGTTGGGATCAAGTACAAGCCACTGTTTTATTATTACACAGAAAAAGGAAATCAGTTTTAAAGATTTGGATTATTTGATTAAAATGGAGTCTATGGAAGGCAGTCTTTCCATAATTTGGAGCTTTCTGGATAATGGGTTTCAAGATAACAGATTCCCATATCTGTAACTGGTTACTGTATAAGCAACAAGTATATAAGTAATTGGGGTACTATAGAGTACTATACTAGCCACTGTTTTTAACTGGGTATTATAATAGGCACACGTATATATTGTAAGTAACTGGGTTATATCCCAGTATACTGTATATATAACAGCAACAAGTAACTGACATAAATAGGTATTATGACAGCCATAAGTATATATTGTAAATGAATAGAATATTTAAATTAGATATAAATCTTATATCTGGGTATTATAAGGATCACACCACAGGTATGTACTGTAAGTATTTGAGTTAGAACTAGGTACATATACTGTAGGTAACTGGAGCAGCCACAGGTATATAATTAACTGGGATATAATCAGAAGTGTAACACAGTTACAAGTACAATATACAAGTAACTATGACAGAACTGTCTATAAGAGCCACAGGTCCATCAGTAAATGGGATATAAGTCAGTACATATAGGATCCCTTATTGGGAAACCCGATATCCAGAAAGCTCCGAATTACGGAATGGCTGTCTCTCATAGACTCCATTTTATCCAAATAATCTGAATTTTTAAAAATGATTTCCTTTTTCTCTGTAAAAATAAAACAGTAGCTTGTACTTGATCCCGACTAAGATATAATTAATCCTTATTAGAAGCAAAACCAGCCTATTGGGTTTATTTAATGTTTGAATGAATTTCTAGTAGACTTAAGGCATGAAGATCCAAATTACGGAAAGATCCATTATCCGGAAAACCCCAGGTCCCGAGCATTCTGGATAACAGGTCCCATACCTGTACTATAATAGCTGCAAATATATTCTTTGGAATAAGGGAAGAAATTTAAGTTAGACACTTTACTATTGCTTTATTATGGCATAAAATAATGCCAAGCCATCGCCAGTAACTAATTGCTTCCATCCAGCCCAGAATAACTTACAGAATAAGTCTGCTGCAGGCGGAATACTCAATACTAATCATAGCATTATAAATACAGAATAAAAGGGCATTATACTGACCAGTCATGAAAGGAAACTACACCTACTTTTCTTCCTGAGCACAACAAAGTCTCTATTGCTAGGTTAACCCAAACAACCACGATGTATGGGAATCTGACCACTAGAGGGCGCTGTACAATTGGAATGTTTGGATGAGGTCACCTCATCAGAGAAATTACAGCCGCTTCCACACAATTACATACATGGGGCTAACTATGCAGAATAACCTAAGCTCACGTTATAAACATTGGCGGTGAAAAGGAATAGTGTTTCCCCTTTAAATGGGGAATGAATCACAGAAAAAACATCATCAGCAGGGTTAATGCCTATAAATCTTTCTATATACAGTCAAAAAGCCATTACCATTCCTGGCGTCAGCACTTATAAGCACTGTGTTGTACTGCAGCGTTCATTGATCCATAAGTTGCTATACAGACACGCACAATAAATGCAGATGAGCTATGACTGATCAGCCAATCATAACATGCAAATCTTTGGTCGTTACATAACGCGTTTTGCACATTACAGCAATATCTTTTTTTTTTCCAGCCAATTCATAGTTTCCAGTTTTCACAGCATCTCCAAATCATATTTCTAGGAAACTGGTTACAAACCCTCACTCACCCCCAAGATATGTAGAACTATACCTCCCAGCGCTCCACATCAGCCAGGTATGATGGGAACAGTAGTTCTATAAAGATAAGCCGAGCACCAAACAGCTTACAAAGCGTATTCATGTTTATATTATCAGTTTGACAGAGCTGGGAACTGTGGGGGGACAAGGGAATACAATAGGGGGTCTATAAGGATGAACAGAGCTGAGCTGGGCACTCTTCGGGCAAGAGCTTAGGATATAGATCAGGAGCAACATCATATGACACACACCTGATCTGGATTGTGCAGGAAACATCCAGCAACAATAAGGGCAGGACTAGATGATGCGTTTTGACCCGACCGAGAATCGCATGTAAACAACTACATTGATCCGACTGTCGGATGAAAACGCATTGCGACGTGTTGGGTTAAAACGCATCATCTAGTCCTGCCCTTATTGTGATTATTCCTGCTGCAAACAGCGCACTCATGCTGTGAGCCCGGGCTTGATCACATGAGCGCTTGGGATGTACCATGTGCCAGGGGTGTCTTTCCTCTTCCAGATGCCATTGGGAGATTTTGAATATCGAACAGAGAGACTGCAAGAGCGAGCAGTTTGCACCATCCAAAATGATGCAATGAGATAGCACCCTACTAATAGTCTTGGCCTTGCTTTTTTTTTTTTCTAGTTCATGCACATTTCTAGTCCTCTGCCCAAATGAGATTGTTTTACTGTTCTTAAAGGGATACTGTCATGGGAAAAAGATAGTAGAGTTAATAGTGCTGCTCCAGCAGAATTCTGCACTGAAATCCGTTTCTAAAAAGGGCATACAGATTTTTTAATATTTAATTTTGAAATCCGACATGGGGCTAGACATATTGTCAGTATCCCAGCTGCCCGCGTCATGTGATTTGTGCTCTGATAAACTTCAGTCACTCTTTACTGCTGTATTGCAAGTTGGAGTGATTTCTCCCCTTCCCGCCAGCAGCCTAACAACAGAACAATGGGAAGGTAACTAGGGATGGGCGAATTTGACCCGTTTCGTTTCGCCAAAAATTCGCCACCGGCAAAATGTCACTGACGCCCATTAAAGTCTATAGGCGACAAAAGAATTTTGTCGCGCGGCGAAATTTTTTTGACGCACAACACCATGCAAGTCTATGGGCGTCATTTTTTGGCGAAACAAGGCGAAAAAATTCACCCATCCCTAAAGGTAACCAGATAGCAGCTCCCTAACACAAGATAACAGCTGCCTGGTAGATCTAAGAACAACACTCAATAGTAAAATCCAGGTCCCACTGCGACACATTCAGTTACATTGAGCAGGAGAAACAACAGCCTGCCAGAAAGCATTTCTCTCCTAAAGTGCTGGCTCTTTCTGAAAGCACATGACCAGGCAAAATGACCTGAGATGCACCTACACACCAATATTACAACTAAATACACTTGTTGGTACAGGAATGAAATTTTATATTGTAGAGTAAATTATTTGCAATGTAAACAGTGTCATTTAGAAATAAAAAAAACATCATAAAAACCATGACAGAATCCCTACAACGTCCTGAACCTAGTGCTGTGATTTGTGGTTCAACTACAGATAAAATATAACTGCTGTTATATAATTTCACCAAGTGATGGGGGGCCCAGGGTCCTATACTCTAATGGAAGTAATGATGGACAAACGTTGGTGCCACTTGAACATTTACCAAGTGATTACTGAGCACCCGTAGGAGCCGCCTGGGCTCCCTGAAGGCACTGTAAGCTCATTAGGCCCCATCAAGCACGGCCTGACTGTAAATTAGAGGAGTCCGGTCAATTAAAGTTAAAGGCGTTAATCTGCAACTCAGCCATCCTGATGATTAATTAGCCTCGTCTAACAATGCCCCCCTGCTATTCTCTCCCAGGGAATGCCAGGGACAACAAGTACATTTGCATTTCTCAGGAGCTCCAGCAAGGGTTGGTTTAATCCATAGGCATCCCTCATGTCAAACAAACCATTCACTCCCTGCTATGCCATTCACAGCAACAACGATTTTGCTTTTCTTTTAACCCAGTGCTTTCCTAGCAAAACCAACAAGGCTAAATCCAAATCTCTCTCTCTTGCTTACCTGGTGCTTTTCTGCTCGCTCTGTCCTCTCCAGGGAGCGTAACTGGCAGTCGGGCAGCCGGGACACCGTTCACAGAGACCATAAAAAAGCAGAGAGTACAGAACAGGGTGACCATTCCCATATGGATCCCTTGATAAAGGGCAATTCCAGCCTTAGACATCCTCTAGTCGCATACTTTCCTTGGGTGGGTAATCCTCTTTCTAGTGCCCTTGTGCCAACCTAGAAAGATGAAAAAAAAAAAAAGGTTTTCACTTTAAGAACTCTCACATTAAAAACCCTTCCCAGTCTTGATATTCAGCCTGCAATCTTCAGCCTGCAATACCAGCACCCCATAAGTTCGACTTTAAGTTAAAGGGGTGGTTCATCTTGAAAGGGATCCTGTCATGTTTTTTCAAAACACATCAGTTAATAGTGCTGCTCCAGTAGACTTCGGCGCTGAAATCCAATTCTCAAAAGAGCAAACTGATTTTTTTTATATTCAATTTTGAAAATCTGACATGGGGCTAGACATATTTTCAGTTTCCCAGCTGCCCCCAGTCATGTGACTTGTGCCTGCACTTTAGGATGGAACTACTTTTTGGCAGGCTGTTATTTCTCCTACTTAATGTAACTGAATCAGTCTCAGTGGGACTTGGCATTTACTATTGAGTGTTGTTGTTAGATCTTCCCATTGTTCTTTTGTTGGGTTGCTGGGGGGGGGGGAGTGGGGTGATATCACTCCAACTTGCAGTACAGCTGTAAAGAGTGACTGAAGTTTATCAGAGCAGAAGTCCCATTACTAAGGGCAGCTGGGAAACTGACAATATGTCTAGCCTCATGTCAGATTTGAAAATTAAATATAAAAAAAATCTGTTTGCTCTTTTGAAAATTGGATTTCAGTGCAGAATTCTGCTGGACTATTAACTGATGCATTTTGAAAAAAAAAAACATGTTTTCCCATGACAGTATCTCTTTAAGTTAACTTTTAGTATGTTATAGAATGGCCAATTCTAAGCAATTGGTTTTCATTATTTATTTTTATGGCTTTTGAATTATTTGCTTTCTTCTTCTGATTCTCTCCAGCTTTCAAATCGGGGTCACTGACCCCATCTGAATAGAAATGCTCTGTAAGGCTGCAAATGTATAGCTATTGATACTTTTCATTACTCAACTTTCTATTCAGCCCCTTTCCTATTCATATTCTGGCTTGTTATTCAAATCAATGCATGGTTGCTATGGTAATTTGAACTTTAGCAACCAAACTGCTGAAATACCAAACTAGAGAGCTGCTGAATTAAAAGCTAAATAACTCAAAAACTACAAATAATAAAAAATGAAAACCAATCACAAATTGTCTCAGAATATCACTCTCTACATTATGCTAAAAGTTAACTCGAAGGTGAACAAACCCTTTAACTTTCATTATGCTATAGAATGACCAATTCTAAGCAAATTTTCAATTGGCCTTCATTTTTTCTTTTTTACAGTTTTTGAATTATTTGCATTCTTCTTCTAACTCAATGCATGGTTGCTAGGGTAATTTGGACCCTAGCAATCAAATTGCTGAAATTTCAAAACTGGAGAGCTGCTGAATAAAAAGCAAAAACCACAAATGATAACAAATCAAAACCAATTGCAAATGGTCTCAGAATATCGCTCTCTACATCATACTAAAAGTTAATTTAAAGGTGAACAACTCCTTTAAGCTTATCCCTATATTCAGGCATTCCTTTCTACGCATCATAATTGCCCTCAAAATAACGCCAGGTACCTAAGGTTACTGCCCGTATTTACCAGTTAGACATTGGAGAGACGCAAAACTGTTTAAAGGAATGCTCAAAAGGTAAAATAATGATAGCAGATTTCCTGTTAAAAAAATACTTTATATAATCAATTTTTCTGATAACGATCAATCCTATGTCTCAGAATACTGTATATATAACTGTACCACTACTGTATATCACTAGTATTTATATATAGTGAATAAAGTACCCCCTATTGTAAACTATAAGGATATTATAAGTCACCAAGAAGTTCCATGACCATATATTTATACAGGTCATGGAACGCCGAGGTTATTTCTAATATCCTCATATTTTCCAACAAGGGGTACTTTATTTATTATAATACACTAGTTTTAGTGAGTCATGTGACAAAAACTACATCACTACTCACTGTTTATAACTGATGACATCAGAACTCACTGTTTATAACTGATGACATCACTACTCAACGTTTATAAGAATATAATTTACAAGATATTCATGGCTTTTGTGTATTATATAGTGAATAAAGTACCCCCTCTTGTAAAATATAAGGATATTATAAGTTACCGAGGAGTTTCATGACCATATAAAAACATGAGGCCGAACAGGGCATGGAACTCGTAGGTAACTTCTAATATCCTCATATTTTGCAACTGGGGGTACTTTATTTATTATAATACACAAATTTCAGTGATTCATGTGACAGAAATGACATCAGAACTCACAGTTTATAACTGATGACATCAGAACTCACCGTTTATAAGGATATAATTTACAAGATATTCATGGCTTTTTTGTGTATTATATATATATATATATATATATATATATATATATATATATATATATATATATAATTCAAAAAGACCAGCAACTCCAGGATGTTTGTTGAAAACAAAATCATTATATTTATGTGAGCTTATACAGATATATATATATATATATATATATATGTGTGTGTGTGTAACATTAGAAAGTGAAAAGGGCACACTTATCTCACACCAGTTACCCTTTAAAGGTTTCCCATTACCGAAACCCCAGCGGGAAGCCTTCCCTCCTGCCATGACAATAACTTGGATTTTACAAATGCATCATTACCCACCGAAATCTGCAGCCGGCTTCAAACTTACAGAGCACAGCAAATATTTTTAAACCAGCACATTTTTTGGTCTAATCACGGCCAGCCGCAACAAACACCTGCGCTTTCTAACTCGCCAGTCATTGTACAGAGATAATGATCCACAAAAATAATTCTGTCAAGTCACAAAAAAATGCACGAAGGTGCAAGAAACCGATTGTTAGGTTTTGGATATACGTTTGAAGAGGCTTAAAGATAGAAATTGTGTAGTATATATATATATATATATATATATATATATATATATATATATATATATATATATAAAATGTAAAACACAGAAGTGATTTTGTGCTCAGAAATCAAGTCTCTAGCTGGGGAGCATGGGTTTGGCAGATGGAGCTCTACAAGACGGGTGAATTTGCTGGTGATTTTGCTGAGGAACACCAGGGAAAAGGGAGTGAGACACAAAACAGTATTTCTGAGCTCCTCGTCAGACAGGAGTATTGATGTCCGGTAGCAGTGGTGTGTGTATAGGGAAGGTATTTAGGATGCTAACTATATACTATTTATGTATAATAAATTACTGACAGCAGGCAGCATGTGGTTGATAGGAAATTATAGAGGAAAAAGGCTTTGGATCTCTGACTACAACGGTCTCTCGGTTTGGGTATGGCAGGGAATTATGGAGTCCCAGGGGGAACTCCAATGTAATATATGATATATGCTGTACAGGTATGGGACCTGTTATCCAAAATCCCTGGGCTTTTTCAGATAATCGATCTTTCTGTAATTTGGATTGTCATACCTTAAGCCTACTGGTTTGCCCCCAGTCACAATCAAGTCCCTAGCTAGGGAAGCATGGGTTTGGCAGATGGAGCTCTGCAAGACGGGAGAATTTTGCTGAGGAACACCAGGGAAAAGGGAGTGAGACGGAACATTCACAAGAAGCAGTTGACAGCAACAAGCAAGTAGCTAGAATAATCCATAGCTAAACCTAATGGCATCCCATTCTCCTGTGCCTACAATGTATCTGCTGCACGGGGGATCCTGAATGTAGGCTCTAGGGGTGCCAGCTGTACCCAGGGTGCCAGAGCATGAAGCTTTGGGTAAAACACAAGAGGGATCAGAGTTGCTGCAAATGAGCAGTGGCTGCTACAATGTGTCAGATGGCACAGGACATGCACAGGTTGCAGGAGGCGTGTGTGATATGTATTGAGCCAGGTATTGAGGTATTGAGCCAGGTATTGAGGTATTGAGCCAGGTGTTCAGATATTGAGCCAGGTATTGAGCCAGGGTGGCCAGTGGCATGGGTGCACAGGGAATGGAGGTGGTTAGTTGCAGGGTCAGGGTTGTACAGCGGATCAGCACTAGGCTGCTACATGAGAGGTAAGAAGACAGGATCCTATAGGAAGGGGTGCCAGTGAGTTCCTGGGTGACAGTCAGTTCCTGGGTGCCCGGGAGAGAGGAAAGAAGAAGTAAGCGCAAAGCTGTCCCCCGGCCGGACTCATTGATGCACTGGGAGAAAGTTGCCGAGCTCTGCAGAGTGAGTAAAGGACACCTACCTGCACTGTGATACAGAGATCCCTCCCAATAGACTGCTAGTCCCAGGCGCACCCTCAACAGATCCTCCTGCGCCCGTAACGATAAAGCCGGCCCGGGAACAACCCTCCTGCTGCTGCTGCTGCCCCGACGTCCTACTCCTCTCCTCCCGCTTCTACTACTCTACACTGCGGCCACTCTGCGGCTCCGCCCCCTAACTCCAACTACAGCGTGCTGGGCGGGGATCCGACTGTAGGACACGCCTCTCTCTGCTTTACATCATCATCAATACATATTAACCCGCGCGTATCTGCAGCGCTTTCATAGCTGGACAGCAGCGCTTCTTAAAGGGATACTGTCATGGGAAAAAAAAAAACTTTTCAAAATGAATCAGTTAATAGTGCTGATCCAGCAGAATTCTGCATTGAAATCCTTTTCTCAAAAGAACAAACAGATTTTTTTATATTCAATTTTGAAATCTGACATGGGGCTAGACATATTGTCAATTTCCCAGCTGCCCCAAGTCATGTGACTTGTGCTCTGATAAACTTCAATCACTCTTTACTGCTGTACTGCAAGTTGGAGTGATATCAACCCCCTCCCTTTCCCCCCCCAGCAGTCAAACAAAAGAACAATGGGAAGGTAACCAGATAGCAGCTCCCTAACACAAGATAACAGCTGCCTGGTAGATCTAAGAACAACACTCAATAGTAAAATCCAGGTCCCACTGAGACACATTCAGTTACATCGAGAAGGAAAAACAGCAGCCTGCCAGAAAGCATTTCTCTCCTAAAGTGCAGGCACAAGTCACATGACCAGGGGCAGCTGGGAAATTGACAAAATGTCTAGCCCCATGTCAGATTTCAAAATTGAATATAAAAAAATCTGTTTACTCTTTTGAGAAATGGATTTCAGTGCAGAATTCTGCTGGAGCAGCACTATTAACTGATGTGTTTTGAAAAAAAACATGTTTTCTGATGACAGGATCCCTTTAACCTCATACTTGCCTAGCTTCTAGCCTGGCAGCGCTCTAGTCTGGCCTTCTTAAAAGTTTACTTTTAGTATACTCTAGAATGGATAATTTTAAGCACCTTTTTAACTGGTCTTTATTATTATTTATTTATTTTACATTATTTGCCTTTTCTTCTGACTCTTTCCACCTTGGTCTGCCCATAGGCTCAAAGGCATCTCTACTAGTCTTGTCATTTTGGTGCATTTTCCCATAATTACTTATTGTTTCTGTTGTCACATAGGCTTATACTACAGATATGGGACCTGTTATCCAGATAATGAATCTTTCTGTAATTTGGATCTTCATACCTTAAGTCTACTAGAAAATCAATTAAACATTTAATAGACCCAATAGGCTGGTTCTGCTTCCAATAAGGATTAATTATATCTTAGTTGGGATCGAGTACAAACTACTGTTTTATTATTAAAGTGAAAAATGAAATAATTTTAAAAAAAATGTGGGTTATTTGGATAAAATGGATTCTATGGGAGACAGCCTTTCTGTAATTCAGAGCTTTCTGAATAATGGGTTTCTGGATAACAGATCCCATACCTGTACTATGAATTAATTATATTTTTATTTATGTACCTTTTTTTAACCCATCCACCTACATCATTCTTATTTCACATATTTATATAGGATGCACCAAGTACAGCATGATATTCGATTTTGTGCCAAAGAGTGTCTGGCACAGTTTTTATTTGTACAGTAATAAATTATAATTCCTGTGATAAAATGTTCCAAAACCCAACGGAATCAAATCGCTTGTGCTGAAAATGTACACACAGGGGATTGTGGGCTGGCTGAGACTGCTGGCACCCACACGTTCTTATCTAGAAGCCAGCACATTCACTTGAGAAGGGAGTCATTTATATTATTACAGGGTAATCCCAGTTATAAAATATTTCCAAACCACCCCCTATGTTTACAATCAAATAAACCCAAAGTGAAAAAAAAATAATTTTTCCACTCGTGCAAATTGCTTGGCTAAGAATGATTGGTCGGTGCTGCTTCTCTTTCATTGCATTTCACTCAGCAGAATGCGGGCATAGATTATTGTGTAGAACCTTCTTTCTCTGGCTATTTGTATGTATCCCTATGAGTGGGAGCTGTCTTGTTGCTTGCCAAAGCTATACCATTATCTATACTATAGTATAATTCCACCCAGTATAATTCTTAGCAGTCTTAAGGTAAAGTTTTTGCTTTCAATGGAAGGAATATTCTCAAAGTCCTATAAGCAATGCATTAATAAATTATTTTGCAAATGGCAGGCACCTGCCTAGTCTCCTCATTGTCTCTAATAAAGCTGCACTTATGGCTGAGATTCTAGCTATCTGTATAACAGAGCATTCTGTCACAGTGGCTGCGCAGATCCTATCTGATCCCCATTGTAAGCAGCAGTCCTGTCCTGCTTTATGGCAGCTGAGATTCTAGTTATCTGTATAAGAGAACATTCTGTCCCAGTGGCTGCACAGATCCTATCTGATCCCCATTGTAAGCAGCAGTCCTGTTCTGCTTTATGGCAGCTGAGATTCTAGCTATCTGTATAACAGAGCATTCTGTCCCAGTGGCTGCACAGATCATATCTGAACCCCATTGTAAGCAGCAGCCCTGTCCTGCTTTATGGCAGCTGAGATTCTAGCAATCTGTATAATAGAGCTTTCTGTCCCAGTGGCTGCACAGATCCTATCTGATCCCCATTGTAAGCAGCAGTCCTGTTCTGCTTTATGGCAGCTGAGATTCTAGCTATCTGTATAACAGAGCATTCTGTCCCAGTGGCAGCACAGATCATATCTGAACCCCATTGTAAGCAGCAGTCCTGTCCTGCTTTATGGCAGCTGAGATTCTAGCAATCTGTATAATAGAGCTTTCTGTCCCAGTGGCTGCACAGATCCTATCTGATCCCCATTGTAAGCAGCAGTCCTGTTCTGCTTTATGGCAGCTGAGATTCTAGCTATCTGTATAACAGAGCATTCTGTCCCAGTGACTGCACTGATCCTATCTGAGCCCTGCTTTATGGCTGAGATTTTAGCTATCTGTATGACAGAAAATTCTGTCACAGATCCTGTCTGATCCGCATTGTAAGCAGTGGTTATCTCAAAGCCTGAAGAGGTGGAGAGAGTCTCCTGTTGTATCAGAAGCTACTCAGAGGCCTCAGGGTCTCTGGTCAATAGTGAAAAGTCGGAAGCTTTGTGGAGTCTGGAGGAAGAGCCCAGTTTTGAGTTAAGAACTTTCCCTGTTGCCTCCTCTCAGGTTAAAATACTTGGGGTTAAATTTGGGAGGGAAGATAATGCAAGGCTAAATTGGGAAGAGAAGTTGGATACCGGTTTGGCAAAAGTTCAGCGTTGGAAAGGGTGGAAGCTGACCTATAGGGAAAGAGTTAACCTTATCAAGACTTTTCTGATCCCGTTGTTCTTGTATGTGTCCTGTGTGTTCCCTTTGCCAGAATCTTTCTATGCTCGAGTCTATAGCTTATTCTTCCAGATGATCTGGGGGAGTAAGCTAAACCCAGTCAAAAGAGGGGTAACGTTCCTGCAGAGGAAAGAGGGAGGTTTGGGGATGGTCTGTCCTGTGACCTTCTTTGGTGTCATGTTCCTAAAGTTTAACTTTGGGGGTCTGACTCAAAGAACAAGCTCCCTGTGGGAAAGTTGTATCAGGTCTTGGGCATCGTCTTTTATCATGGACTGGCTGCAGGGCGGTAGGGCGAAAGAGGTCCGTATAAGACAGAGCTATTTCCCACCACACATTGCCCATGCCCTTAAGCTGATAAAGAGGTGGGACATTGGGGTGGCAGAGATCACATCAACCCCAAGGAAACAAATCTATGCCAGGGTACTAACATCCTTCTTTACTGTCCCACTGGCTATAAGAGATTGTACCAGCAAAACCCTGGAGGAGATACTAAAATATCTAAACAGTATGAGACTCCCCCCAAAGCTATTTGATAACTCCTGCCTGACACTGCAGGGCAAGCTGTATGTACGGGGCAACATGAAATATCTAAGTCATGTAAGAAAAGAGTGTCCCTGGGGGTGTGGAGTGGAGGAGAGTCAAGAGCACTTTTTGGTGGATTGTTTTGTGTCAAATCGTTTATATGAGGGTGTACTGAAGGTGTTGGGTATTTATAATATATGTGCTAATGACTATGCAGAAAGAGCCTACGGGATCATTCATAGGAAGCACCGCTTTAACCATGAAACTGTTTTTATTATAATGTCAGTCATTCGATATCATTTATGGAATATCCGATGTATGAAAACTTTTGGGAAAGAAAATGAATCAACAGACCAAACAATAAAAAAAATCTTAAGGGAAATTGTGTTTATTAAGGTGAATGAGATTCAGAAAAAAGCATGAATGAAAAAAATTGGATGAACTTTGATTTCTCTTGGTCAAATTCTTTGTAAATAATGTACATATTGTAATATAGTGTCATTTTGATATGCTTTGATTTTGTTATCATTTGTATTGTTTTTAATTTTAAATAAAAATCCCTATCTGAGCCCTGCTTTATGGCTGAGATTTTAGCTATCTGTATGACAGAAAATTCTGTCATAGATCCTGTCTGATCCGCATTGTAAGCAGAAATTCTGGCCTGCTTTATGGCTAATACACAGAATATTTTGAAAAGAGACATTTCAGGTGTGATTGCCCTCCTTTAAAATGGACCTAAAAGTGCTTACCCCGTGGCTGTGCTAGTTTGTAGTTTGTCTATGTGTAGAGACCTATTGGGTTAATTCTACCCTTTAGTTTTAAATGCCTACATTTCCTTGTTCTCTGGTTGCTGGGCGAAACCCCATGTATCTACTTTTGCTTATTAGCATAACGTGTGCAGTGTATCATTGGCCCAGAGGCTGATGACAAGTTCCTGCCACACTTCAGTATAGTGCTGGGCAGAGGGTGGGGCTTCCTCTTTTACCTGCCACTCCAGGAGGGAGTTCAAGGTAAGGGGAACCTGGAGCTTAGGCCTCAGTAAAGGGGAGGCTTTGCTGAAGTCAGGGATAAAGGGACCCTGTGAATGAGGAGTAGTCAGTACAGGGTAGTTCTCTGTAATAGCGCTTTCTAGGAAAGTGAGGCAGATAGAACTAGTGAGCAAGAGCAAAAACCCAAACACACTTCCTACCTTATTCAAAGGGCTCCATTGCTGCTGCTGGAAAATAACCATTTAAAGGTGAACTATCGCAAAAATGAAAATGTAATGCTTCAGCATACTGTAATAAGAAACTTTCTAAATACAATCAGTTAAATATTCTGCATCGTTTCTGAAATAGTCAAGTTTTTGTTCACTATCCCTCTCTCATCATCTGTTTCTATTCATTCTGTCTTCATGCAGCAGTTGGGTGTCAGATAATCACTGACAGTTAGATCCAATAAATCTTATAGGGGGGCTTCCTTTCCTAACAGACAGCGCCGGATTTCAATGAGGGACGCCCCTAGGCCGCGCGGTCCGACCAGGCGGCCGCACGGTCCTAGCGCCCACCTCACCTCCACTTCCCAGCGCGCCGGCGAAAAACCGCCGACGCAGCTGCTGTAATTGAATAGGGACGCACGCGTCCCCATAATGCGGCTGGGCGGCATGCCACCCATATTTTTTTGCCGCCCTAGGCCCGGGCCTATGCGGCCTTGCCGCAAATCCGGGCCTGCTAACAAAATCTAACAAAATAATAGCCTTTTGCACAAATTCTGCATGTAGAGAGACATGATGTCTGGTGATTTTAATAGAGTGAGCTCTAATACATCTTCTAGGCAAGAGATATAAGATATATTGGATCTAACTGTCAATGATGATTTGACACCCAACTCCTGCGTGAAGACAGAATGAAGAGAAACAGATGCTGAGAGAGTAATTGTGAAAATAAACTTGATTATTTCAGAAACCATTCAGATTTTAATTGATTGTATTTACTGCAGTATGCTGAAGCTTATATTAAGTTTTGACTTTTGCGATAGTTCCCCTTTAAGAGCCAATAAGGCACATTATTGTTTATCATCCATTATAAAACACTGTTTCGTACATCAGAGCCAGGTACATTACCAATTCATATGAGGCTACATTCTTCCCTGTGCCTGTGCGGCACGTTTATTCCCTTGCAAATTACATGAATTCGTGACTTTTCAATAGCGAATGCTTGAATTATTATTTATTTATTTTTTTGAAAGCCTGTCATAATTCAAAGTAGACTTTTCACCCCAAAGATCAGCGTTTTTTTCCCTCTCATTCTGTGCCTCACGACATGAAAGGGAACAAAAGGGCTTGTGGGGACGACAGAACTCATGCACACACAATAAAGACACTTTAATTCTGTCTATTCCGCTTCAGTTGCATATGATAGAATCACTTGCCTGCAGATCCCTGCAATGCTTATCCTGGCCACTGATTCTCTGGCTACTCATTTGCAGAGTCACATCAATTTTCACACTGGCTGACTGTTTAGTGAAGGTATTTCTTACTGTGATTTATGTGCTGTCTGGAGCACTGGACATCCATTAATATTATGTGCAGCAGAACCAGCCTAGTGTCGCTTGCTTTTTGGAGCTTTTCTCCTGGTTTGCACATTTTGGATGACAATTAAGCTGAACACACATATTTAGAATTGGTTTCACCTAAAGCAATTTTAAAGGAGGAGATATGCAAACTACGGATGCACCGAAACCACTATTTTTAATTTGGCCGAACCCCGGAATCTTTCGCAAAAGAATACCAAACTGAATCCAAATCCTAATTTGCATATGCAAATTAGGGGTGGGAAGGGGAAAACATTTCTTACTTCCTTGTTTTTTGACAAAAAGTCACGCGATTTTCCTCCCCATCCCTAATTTGCATATGCAAATTCGGACTCCGATTTGGTTTGCCGGGCAGAAGGGTTTAGCCGAATCCAAATCCTGCTAAAAAAGGCCAAATCCTAGATGAATCCCGAACCAAATCCTGGATCCCTAATGCAAACATTAACCAGGGGTCAATTATTTTGAACTCTCTTCCCTTACTCCAACCACAGCAGGGGATGGAAACAAACATGGCCGCACTGAGCATCAGTACAGGGGAGCAGAGTCTGTGCTACAGTCAGGAGGGGACTAGTACAGGGGACCACTGTTAATGTGTGACTTTCATTCCCATATAGTTAGGGGCACATTCACCAAGCTCGGGTGAATGAATAGAGGGGAAAAAAACCTCGAATTTCAAGGAGTTTTTTGTGCTCCTGGACTATCGAATTGGCGTAAATTCGCCGGAGTAGAATGATTCGAATAGATCGAGCGAAAAAACGCTGCGACTATTCTCCCATTCGATAGTCAAAGTACTGTCTCTTTTAAAAATCATTTGACTGCCTACTTCGCCAGAATCATTTGACTGCCTACTTCGCCAGATTAAACCTACCGAATTGCTTTAAAAGCCTATGGGAAAGTCCCATAGGCTTTTTTCTACGTTTTTGATCGAATAAAAAGGCATTTGATCGAATGAAAATCCTTCGATCGAATATTCAATTGTGCGAATATTCGCCCATTTGACTATTCGCCAGCGCATAAATTCACCCAAATTCCCTATTCAATTCTATTTCCCAGTTGAATTTCGAGGGATTTAACCCCTCGAAATTCGACCCTTGAAACATCTGCCCCTTAGTGTTATGATTGGCTATAGTTTGGTGTAGTCACACAGAAAGTTCTGTTTGGACAAGTGGAATTTACCCTGGGGTAAAAGTGGGCCCCTATATTCACCCTGAGCTTGTAGTAACAACTCAATGGGGGTCCCCAAAATATTATTTGCAGGGGGCCCACGTAAGTCTGTCTATACCACTGGTTTCCAAAAATTGTGTTGAAACCTGCCCCCTCCCCAAGCAACAGGCTGCTATTATGACCCCATACTAACCTATTACAGAACACCAGGTTATTTACCTTAAATGAAAAAAAAAACTGCAGAGTATATACTCCTTATTAAGACCTTTTGGCCAGAGTGTATCCAATTTATTAATCCAAAACATTTCCCTCTGTTCCTCACATCTAGGGATGGGCGAATTTGCCCATAGGCTTGTACTTTAATTGGCGTCAGCGAGATTTTGCAAGCGGCGTATTTTTGGGGAAACGAAACGGGTCAAATTCGCCTATCCGTACTCACATCTTGTGGTTGATTTATGTTGTGAGATTCTGTCCTGGACCATCTGTGTTGTTTCCCCAACATACTGTATGCTAGCCCACGTGGGCATTTTATCAGCTAGACCACATATGTGGATTCACAGGTAAAATAACGTTTGATGTTAAAACATTTTTTCCAGTGTGGGGATGTGTGAAGCTATTGCCCTTAGTTACGATGTTGCATTGGGCACAATTCAGACAGAAATGCCCCTGGTTTAACCTCAGTTATTTTGTGGGCCAAAAGAAATCTGTGGTCTAGCTCTTTCTGGAGTGGTCACAAGCAGGTCCGGACTGAGAATTAAAATAGGCCCTGGCATTTCAGGTACACAGAGGCCCAATCAGCCCACATAGAGGCCCAAACAGCCCAAACCAGCCCACTAAATACTGACTTTCTATGGGACCTTATAGCAGCCCTTCTGGCATTTGCCCGAACCCACAGATTGCCAGTCCGGGCCTGGTCACAAGAACAATCATTTCACCCCTCCAGGTCTGAACTGAGATTCAAAATCAGTATTTTAAATACCTAGGGGCCGATTCACAAAGGGTCGAATATCAAGAGTTAATTAACCCTCGATATTCGACTGGGAATTAAAATCCTTCGACTTCGCATATCGAAGTCGAAGGATTTTAGCGCAAATAGTGCGATCGAATGATCAAAGGATTATTCCTTTGATCGAACGATAAAATCCTTTGAATCAAACGATTTGAAGGATTTTAATCCAACGATCGAAGCAATATCCTTCGATCAAAAAAACTTAGGAAAGCCTATGGGGACCTTCCCCATAGGCTAACATTGAGTTTGGTAGCTTTTAGATGGCGAACTAGGGGGTCGAAGTTTTTTCTTAAAGAGACAGTACTTCGACTATCGAATGGTCGAACGATTTTTAGTTCGAATAGTTTGATTCGAAGTCGTAGTCGAAGGTCGTAGTAGCCCATTCGATGGTTGAAGTAGCCCAAAAAACACTTTGAAATTCAACGTTTTTGTACTTCGAATCCTTCACTCGAAGTTAGTGAATCGGCCTCACAGAGTCTCAAACAGCCCCCCCCGCACATGCTCAATAAATGGTCACTGCCATCTTACAGCAGCCCCTTTGGCATTTGCCCCAATCTGGCACCCTTGGACCCCTCTACCCACTGGGGAAGCATTTGAGGATTTTGGAATATGAACGGGGGGGCTTGTAGAGTGCTGTTGCTTTTATTTGTCTGGCAAGAGATAAAACAGGGCAGCTGAGCATGGCCGTGACTTAATACCAAGTAGGGAGACAGGCTTTACGGCGCTAAAATCCATGTTTTTGTCTAAGCTGTCCAAGGACAGACAACATCGATAACGAGGGACTGACAAAGTGTAGTATAAACTCCCTGTCATTCCCCTTTAAACAGTCCGTATGTTACCTTGTATGGATATACAGCTTCCCATGTACCGTCTGTCTCACTGTCATAAGTGATATCTTAATGAAATGTGTGTATTTGTCTATGGGAGAGAGGAGCTTGGAAAGGCTCGGAGATTAATACCAAATCATTTGCCTGCAGACACATTCATTTAGTGTACAATGTGCTCTGTCAGTACAAAATGGGACACACTGAGACATTCTGCAAACTGTAAATATTGTCTTTTACATTCACCCACTTCTGACAAGGTGCCTAGGACTGTTAGTTCAGACCCTCTTTTCTATGACGGATATTGAACCCCCCAGTGCTTTTATATAGGCCATGGAACCCCAAGGTGACTTTTAGGGGCCGATTCACGAAGGGTCGAATATCGAGGGTTAATTAACCCTCGATATTCGACTGGGAATTTAAATCCTTGGAATTCGAATATCGAATTTGAAGGATTTAGCGCTAAAAATTCGATCGATCGATCAAAGGATTTTTCATTCGATCGAACGATTAAATCCTTCGAATCGAACGATTCGAAGGATTTTAATAAAACGATCGAATGAATATCCTTCGATGAAAAAAACTTTTCATAGGCTAACATTGAGTTCGGTAGCTTTTAGCTGCCGAACTAGGGGATCGAATTTTATTTTAAAGAGACAGTACTTCGACTATCGAATGGTCGAATAGTCGAACAATTTTTAATTCTAATCGTTCGAACCGTTCGAATTCGATCGAATTCAACCAATTCGATGGTCGAAGTACCCAAAGAATACTTCGAAATTCGAATTTTTTTTTATTCGAACCCTTCACTCGAATTTCGTGAATCGGCCCCTTAATATCGATTGAGGGTACATTAGTGTTTATAATACAAATAGTCATACGACACACATAACTTCACTAAGTACCGATTATAATTGATGACATCATTAAGCACTGTATATTAAACTAGGATTTCATTTACAGAATATTCATGCCCCTTATAGATAACAAGAATACAGTAGAACCCCATTTTTACATTTTACAGGGGACCAGAAAAATCCAGGAAAAATGTAAAATCCCAGAAATACATTATGTATTATAAAGTATATCAGCGGGACCACAAATAATTGCACGAAATGCAGGAAAACTTTAAATAAGGATAGGTAAAATTAAGGTTTCACTGTATAGGTATGCGATCCGTTATCTGGAAACCCACAGAAAGCTTCGGAATATGGGAAGCCCCTCTCCCATAGTCTCCATTGTAATGAAATAGTTCAAATTTTTTAAAGTGATTTCACTTTTCTCTGTATTCATAAAACAGTAGCTTGTACTTGATCCCAACTAAGATATAATTAATCCTTATTGGAGGCAATGCAAGCCAATTGGGTTTATTTAATTATTTAATTAATTTTAAGCAGACGTGGTGGTTTTTGAAACCCCGACTATTTCTCTGAAACCACGAATGCCATGGAATTTATTAAAAAAGGATTTTGAAAGCATGAATGAAAAAAGTGCTGAACAAAAAAAAAAAAGTATGGCTTCCTCTAAAACTTCAAGTTTTTGGAAATTCCTAGTGAGAAAAAAAAATAAGAAAACCACTAAAAGCCTAAATTGATTTTAAAAGGTCCAATAGGATCAGCTCAGCTCCCACTGACTTCTATGGGACCTCAACAATAGTGATAGGTGAATTTGTCCCATTTTGCAGAAAAATTCTGAAATTTCCTGCGAAATTCACAAAACAGTGAAAAATTTCCGAAATGCATTAAAGTCAATGACTGTCAAAATTATTTTGACGCGCGTCAATTTCAGCGCTCACACCAATTTTTAAATGTCCACATATTTTGTCCAAATGCATTAAAGTCAATGGGCGTACGAATAATTGACGCACCACTATTCTGACGCGAGCCTAATTTTTTTCCGATGCGGCGGATTTTTCGCCAGTGAATTTTCTCCTCGGTTTTGCAAATCTATTAGCTGGCGGCGAAACGTGGTAATTCGCCACAAATTTGTGCCTGGCGAATTTATTCACCCATTACTACTTGACAACTCAGATTTTTTTATTTTCATTTTTGTGGTTTTACACTTAATACATTTTTAGAGTGTTACCGAAACACTGAAAAACTACACATTTTTATAGATTCATGAAAAAAATAGAAATTCGATAGCAAATAGGCCCCATAATGTCTAACGATCCAAATTACAGAAAGATCCCTTATCCAGAAACCCCTTCTATATAATAGGTCCCATACCAGTCTCAAGCTGTAGCAGAATCCCATGATCATATAACAATGGAGGGACACAGACCATGGGCTGATGAAACAGTGATATAACTACAGAGGCAGCAGACCCCGCAGTCGAGGGGGGCCTGGGGAACAGGGGGAGACCAAACCGCAAGGTCTGCTTCTTCTTTAGTCTTAGAATTCAACCTCCCCAGTCACTTTTTTTGCTTATCCGGCGCTAGCAAGTGGGAAGCATGTGAAGAAAGCCAGCGGGAGGGCCCAGGAAGGAGCTACTGTGCTCTGGGCCCGTGGTGGGAAAAAAAGTTGGAAGTAGTGCAGACAATGCCTAGACTAGGGGTAGGTGACAAAATAGGTAGGTGCCAGCACCACTACCCCCTCACCGTTGCCTCCTAAACACGTCTCTTCTGCTTATCTGGACAGTGGTGAAACAATACCTCCCAACTGTACCGTTTTTTGTGGGGCAGTCCTGATTTTGACAGAATTGTCCCGACTTTCTTTTTGATCTCCTGCACTGAACAGCCAGAAAAAGAGACAAAGTTTCAAAAAACTCAATTGGGTTTTGGCAGAGCCCTGTCAGGAGCCATGCGGAGTGCTCCTTCTCCCGTCCACGGAGAATCCAAGATGGCAGCGCCTATGGTCGCGACGTGGTTTCAGGCGCTGTGTTTTGGCGCCAAATTCAAAATAAAAGGACTCCCAGGAAGCTGGTTCAGACTATGCCAGCAGCAAGACTATAGGATTTGTTTCAAGCATTCATGGGTGTTCCCAGGGCCGGATTTGTCTTTACGGTGCAACTAGTTGTGCCCCCCCCCACTTCCCCCTGTCCCTATCTGCACCGAGGACTTGTGTGCACCCGTTAAGAAACTAGGAAATTTGCTATGTACACCGTGCATTCCTGGACCCTGACCCTGACCCTGCCTGTACCTTGACTTCGCTAATTATCCACCTGCCTTCTGAACTCCTGCCTGCATTTGACTACGTTTCTTCCTGAGCCCTTGTCTGTTACCGTGAACTTGGACTTTGGTCTAGAGCTTCCTCCTTGGTCCGGACTTCCCCCTGACAAGCCCAGAATAAGTGGCAAGGGCACTTAGATACTTTTGTAACAATTTAAGATAAGCAAAGAAACAATTGTAAACATTTAAGATAAGCAGGTCTCTTGGAGAAACTGTGACTTGCTGCTTAGCAAAACTGTAATAACACATAAAAACCACAGAAATATGTTCAAACTTTAATCACCTGCCACATTTTGTAAAATGAACATGATAATTAGGGGGTGTGGCCACAAAAATGGGCATGGTCAACAAATTGCCATGCTGCGGAGGTATGTGAAAGTTGATATTACTGGGCCCTACAGCAAATTATTTTTCAGGCCATCAAGATGTATAATGGTTGACTTGTTTTATCAATGTTTATTGAAATTGTATATTAATTAGGGCCTCATGGGCCCCTATGTCTCCTGGTCCCCCCTGCAGCCGCAGGGTCTGCTTCCTCTCTAGTTACACCCCAGGTTCTGGCCCTGCCATAAGGACAGATTTCTAACAGGGCACTAGACAGACAGACCCCAGACGCAAATGCCACAGTCTGTATTTAAGAATCAGCCCAAACAGTAACCTATCCCTCGGTGATCCAACACGTGACCCTATGACTGATTAAAACCCATCTGATGGCCTGAGCTGAAATTGGACCGTTCAGCTTTAATCATCCCACAGCTCTATGACATTTAAATAATTATCTAATAAAACAGATTGCTGGCTCCAGGGAGCACCAGGGTCTCCAATCTTACATTCATTTATTAATTTAATGAGGCTTACTGGGCCAATTATTATGGGATTTTAATAATTAGCCATAACAGGAACCAGTCTGAGGGCAAAGGAAAACATGGCTGCTTCAATATATGTTGCTCCTACCTTATGTTTATATATATATATGTAAATGTATTGTGTTTTAATGCAGTCAGTTGAATGTATCTACTTTTTCAGATTGATTTGTTTTAACTGATACTGTAGGCTTTGATCTCTCTAATAAATGAATTGCGATATTTTATTATAACCTTACAATAGGAATCCAGTAGCAAATTTCTGTAACACCAGTAACATTACACCTCTCATTCTATCATACCTGCTATCCCACAGTCACACTCCCTTCCCAGAGACTATTATCCACTGTTACTATAGGCACCATCTCTCCCTACTATACCTGCTATCCCACAGTCACACTCCCTTCCCAGAGACTATTATCCACTGTTACTATAGGCACCATCTCTCCCTACTATACCTGCTATCCCACAGTCACACTCCCTTCCCAGAGACTATTATCCACTGTTACTATAGGCACCATCTCTCCCTACTATACCTGCTATCCCACAGTCACACTCCCTTCCCAGAGACTATTATCCCACTGTTACTATAGGCACCATCTCTCCCTACTATACCTGCTATCCCACAGTCACACTCCCTTCCCAGAGACTATTATCCACTGTTACTATAGGCACCATCTCTCCCTACTATACCTTCTATCCCACAGTCACACTCCCTTCCCAGAGACTATTATCCCACTGTTACTATAGACACCATCTCTCCCTACTATACCTGCTATCCCACAGTCACACTCCCTTCCCAGAGACTATTATCCACTGTTACTATAGGCACCATCTCTCCCTACTATACCTTCTATCCCACAGTCACACTCCCTTCCCAGAGACTATTATCCACTGTTACTATAGGCACCATCTCTCCCTACTATACCTTCTATCCCACAGTCACACTCCCTTCCCAGAGACTATTATCCACTGTTACTATAGGCACCATCTCTCCCTACTATACCTGCTATCCCACAGTCACACTCCCTTCCCAGAGACTATTATCCCACTGTTACTATAGGCACCATCTCTCCCTACTATACCTGCTATCCCACAGTCAAACACCCTTCCCAGAGACTATTATCCCACTGTTACTATAGGCACCGTCTCTCCCTACTATACCTGCTATCCCACAGTCACACTCCCTTCCCAGAGACTATTATCCCACTGTTACTATAGGCACCATCTCTCCCTACTATACCTTCTATCCCACAGTCACACTCCCTTCCCAGAGACTATTATCCACTGTTACTATAGGCACCATCTCTCCCTACTATACCTGCTATTCCACAGTCACACTCCCTTCCCAGAGACTATTATCCACTGTTACTATAGGCACCATCTCTCCCTACTATACCTTCTATCCCACAGTCACACTCCCTTCCCAGAGACTATTATCCACTGTTACTATAGGCACCATCTCTCCCTACTATACCTTCTATCCCACAGTCACACTCCCTTCCCAGAGACTATTATCCACTGTTACTATAGGCACCATCTCTCCCTACTATACCTGCTATCCCACAGTCACACTCCCTTCCCAGAGACTATTATCCCACTGTTACTATAGGCACCATCTCTCCCTACTATACCTGCTATCCCACAGTCACACACCCTTCCCAGAGACTATTATCCCACTGTTACTATAGGCACCGTCTCTCCCTACTATACCTGCTATCCCACAGTCACACTCCCTTCCCAGAGACTATTATCCCACTGTTACTATAGACACCGTCTCTCCCTACTATACCTGCTATCCCACAGTCACACTCCCTTCCCAGAGACTATTATCCCACTGTTACTATAGGCACCATCTCTCCCTACTATACCTGCTATCCCACAGTCACACTCCCTTCCCAGAGACTATTATCCCACTGTTACTATAGACACCATCTCTCCCTACTATACCTGCTATCCCACAGTCACACTCCCTTCCCAGAGACTATTATCCACTGTTACTATAGGCACCGTCTCTCCCTACTATACCTGCTATCCCACAGTCACACTCCCTTCCCAGAGACTATTATCCCACTGTTACTATAGACACCGTCTCTCCCTACTATACCTGCTATCCCACAGTCACACTCCCTTCCCAGAGACTATTATCCCACTGTTACTATAGGCACCATCTCTCCCTACTATACCTGCTATCCCACAGTCACACTCCCTTCCCAGAGACTATTATCCCACTGTTACTATAGACACCATCTCTCCCTACTATACCTGCTATCCCACAGTCACACTCCCTCCCCAGAGACTATTATCCCACTGTTACTATAGGCACCATCTCTCCCTACTATACCTGCTATCCCACAGTCACACTCCCTTCCCAGAGACTATTATCCCACTGTTACTATAGACACCATCTCTCCCTACTATACCTGCTATCCCACAGTCACACTCCCTTCCCAGAGACTATTATCCACTGTTACTATAGAGTGAGGACGTGTGTTTTGGGAGCTCTGAGGAGCCTAAAGGATGGCTGGAGTGAGCCCAGGCCCTGCTAGGGTTGGTCGGGCTCCCCGGCAAACTGAGGCCCAGGCTTTGGGGCCTTGCCCCTGGGCAGAAACTACAAGGCCAAGGTTGAGGTCTTCTTCTGTGGGAGCCTCAAGATCTACAAATGCCCAGGAAAACAGCGAGTCTGAGGTGGATACAGAAAGCTTTATTTTGGATATAAAGAAGCAAAAGCAGAAAATTGCTCAAGCAGCACGTGATTTGCAAGTGGAGGCTCGACGTGGTTTTCCACAGGGAGAAAGTTCCCTTTCTGAGGTAAAAATCCCAAGCCCCTCTGTAAGTGCTAAAGTGAGGGGGACCCAGGGAAAACACCTCGAGCAAAAGGAAAGCATAGAAGCCCTACAGCAAAGTAAAGTGGCAGATAAAGAACAGTCTGTGTTACAGCCTGGGGAAGCTGCTCTCCCAATGTCAGAGCAAGAGGAAAATGTGTGTTTTAAACCTAAAGTTGCACCTGCTCCTGAATCAGCTGGAGAGAACAGCTTGGCCCCTGGGGATGCGCTACAGCCTGCGGAGGTAGAGTGTGGTAAGTCCCTGGGAGGTAAAGGAAAGTTGATGCATGTGAAAGTCAGGGCCCAGCAAACAAACAACCTTGCAGCCATTGCAGATGTGGGAATGCCAGTAACAAAGATGGCGCCGGCTGGGAGAGAGGAAGCAGCTAGCTGTGATGTCAGCAATGATGACACCAATTTACACAAACGAATGGACTGCCAGGAAGTGCTGCAAAGAAAACACACAATAGGATTTAAGTCTAATTCAGCAGGACATTCAAGTGCATTTAAAGGGAAAGTAAACCCACAAAATGTTAAATGCAAAGACTCAGCCAAAGTTAAAAAGAAGGATGAGGAATCACATCAGATCACTGCAGAGCGAGTTGCAGAGGCTCTTAAAGAGCTAGACATGCTGCAAAACAGGAAAAAGAGTCTGACTATATCCGTTAAGTATCTGACAAATGTGATTGCTAGCTCAGTAGGCGAAACTAAGAAATCAAACAAATCTAAAAGAGACAAGATATATGCTGAGCTAGCAGAAGTCGAGTCCCATATAGAGGATTTGTATAAAGAAGTGGCGCCATGGAAGGAAATTTATCAAAACAAGCAAAGATTTGAAAATATGAAATTTGAATCTGGACAAGTAAAGAAAAGACCAGTTTTACAAAAAGCTAAATCTCAGCCCAACCAGTCAAGTACTACCAGCAGCCCAGTCACCTCTGAAAGTGAAGCTGAGTTTGTAAAGCCGTTACCTCCCAGATACAAGAAACAGATTAAGTGGCAGAATATGGCTTTTAATGAGAGCGACGTACAGGAACAGGAGAAAAGGAGGTCTGAGCGAAAGCGCGTCACAATTCGACAGAAAGGGAAACAGGAACCAACAGCATTTGAAATATCATCGGATCAGGACTTTCCTGAACTTCCAAAGCCAGTGGGTAAATTTACAGCAGAGCAGCCGCCAGCTAAGAACATTGGACATCCTGAAAGCCAAGTCACAGATGCAGCTACAAGCAAAATGGAAGTAGCCCTGCATGAGTCTTCTGCAATTTCTAATGAGAGTGAAATGGATCCTAAAAGCCAAGCTGCAGAAGCATCAACAAGCGAAATGGAAGTAGTGCTGCCTGGTTCTATTGCTAATGAGAGTGAAAGGGTGAATGTGCTGAATGTGGGTGAGAATGGTGAGAGGGTGGATGTGGGGAGAAAAGTGGAAGTGACAGTTGGAGATGTGATGGAAGTACAAGAGGGGGAGGGGGAGAATGAGCAGAGTGATCACTCAAATCTCAGTGTAAACAGGGGTTTGGAGGAGGAAGTAAATGGGCAGGAGGAGGAGCAAACTCAAGATCAACAGGCAGTGCAGGAGTCAGTAGAGGTGCAGGAGTCAGTAGAGATGCAGGAGTCAGTGGAGGTGCAGTCAGTACATGTGGTTGGGGGTAAGGAAACAGAGTCTTCTGCTAATTTTTGGGAGAAAAGGAGACTATTCGCTGTGCCAGATCCCTCCTCTGATAATGAACCTTTTAGAAGGAAAAACTGGGTAAAGTTCAAGTGGGATGGCGAAAAAGAAAGTGTGCCCCCTAGGAGATTTGTTGTTAGATCTGTCCTTTTAGATGGCATGGGATTCTCACCAAGTGACCTCTCAGCAGTGATATCCCAGTCAGAAGTGGAGTTTGACATTACCTTTAAGTTGCCAGAGACTCTAGATCATTTTTGGAGACTTTATAATATTCAAAAAAAAGCAGGTAATCAAAACTGGCAGAATTTAGTGGTAATACCCATGACTAAGCCCGAGACAAAAAATATTACTATTGTAATGAAGAACGATGCAGTTCCACCAGAAGACATCTTGGTTTGGCTACGCCGCCATTGCACAGTGTTAACCCCTTTGGTTAAAGAATATGATATAGATGGGGTCTGGGCAGGTGTTTGGAAAACACAGGTGAAGTTGAATGTGTCAGGTAATGTGCCCGATCATCTGCCCAATTCCTTTTTCATTGGTAAGGAGCGTGGTGTATGTTTTTATGTAGGCCAGCCACGCCGTTGTTACAAATGTGGTGCAAGAGATCACCTGGCAAGGGCCTGTGCTGTCCTAAGGTGTGCCTTATGTAATGCAACAGGACATGAAGCCCAGTCTTGTGACCAAATAAGGTGTAATCTATGTTTGAAGTTGGGTCACACACATAGGAAATGTCCTGAAGCCTATCACAACATGGTCCGTCTCTTTCCAGGTTTGGATAAAGAGATGAGAAAGGAGATGTCACCACCAGCACAGGGAAATAGTCAGGAGCAAATTGCAGAGGTTTCAGCTTCACAGGAGGAAATTGTAACAAAAAGATCTAAGGCAAAGGCAAGAAATACTAAAAAGACAGAAAGGAAACCAGAGAAGGCACCAAAAATGGAAGCTAAAGGAAAGGAAGCTAGGCCTAGGCAAGTGAATAATGATGGGTGGCAAACTGCTCAAAAGAAACAGAACAAAAAACAAGCCCACTCACTTGACCCAGGGGAAGGTACTGCTGGAGTTTTCTCAATCAGCACTGGGAATAAATACTCAGTGCTGGACGATGACCCAGATTCCTGGGGCAATAGGGCAGAAAGGGAGGAACAGGAGGAGTTTGACAGGATACAGAAGGAGGAGGAGCAGGAGGATATGGAGGTGCAGAAGGCATCCCAAAAGAGGAGCAGGGAATCTGAAGATCAGCCCGTTAGGAGGAAGCACATGGGGGCAGTCACAGATTCTTTGGAAAAACCTAAGGTTGTTTGTGGTGATTTTCCAAGTGTTCAAGTGAAACGCTATAGGGAAAACACTTCTCCAGTAAAGGGATGGAAGAAAAATCTAGAGAACTTTAATGATGGTACAGTCTCCAGTTAAATTTTTAACATCTAATGTCTGTAGCATTAAGGCTGGAGATGCTAGAATTTTGGTCTTTGGTAACAGCAACCACTCAGATTTACACAAAATAGAAAGGATGGCTGCACCTGCCCTCCTGTATTATATGTGTGTGTCCGTTTTGAGATGTATATGCTTTGAGTCTAATACAAATTTCTTTTTATTTTTAGAAAAATGCAAAGTTAGAACTCATAATAATGTATCAAGCAGTTGTACCCACCATCCTCAGAAACAGAGATTATACCCTTTTCTGCTGGACAAAGCAAAAAGCAAAAAGACTCTAATCAGGCAAAATGCATTTTCTTTTGCTAGAAACATACATGTTAAATATATGTATATGCGGTGGGGTTGGAATTGTGTTATGGGAGAACTGTTGGATCTAAAGATCATTGTTTGTGTCCTTGTTTGGTGCGGGTGTTGGGAGGGTTTGTGGACAGTGGAAAGATATTTGAAAGGGATTGGGTTTGATGTTGGCATACTACTGAACAATGGACTATTTGATTGTGGGTAATATGTGAGTTTTCTTTTTGTACTCTCTATTAAGGCTTGATTCTTACTGTAAATTTACTGTAAATTGTTAAGTTTTCACTAATAAAAAATTCCCTTCCCAGAGACTATTATCCACTGTTACTATAGACACCATCTCTCCCTACTATACCTGCTATCCCACAGTCACACTCCCTTCCCAGAGACTATTATCCCACTGTTACTATAGGCACCATCTCTCCCTACTATACCTGCTATCCCACAGTCACACTCCCTTCCCAGAGACTATTATCCACTGTTACTATAGGCACCGTCTCTCCCTACTATACCTGCTATCCCACAGTCACACTCCCTTCCCAGAGACTATTATCCACTGTTACTATAGGCACCGTCTCTCCCTACTATACCTGCTATCCCACAGTCACACTCCCTTCCCAGAGACTATTATCCCACTGTTACTATAGGCACCATCTCTCCCTACTATACCTGCTATCCCACAGTCACACACCCTTCCCAGAGACTATTATCCCACTGTTACTATAGGCACCGTCTCTCCCTACTATACCTGCTATCCCACAGTCACACTCCCTTCCCAGAGACTATTATCCCACTGTTACTATAGACACCGTCTCTCCCTACTATACCTGCTATCCCAAAGTCACACTCCCTTCCCAGAGACTATTATCCCACTGTTACTATAGGCACCATCTCTCCCTACTATACCTGCTATCCCACAGTCACACTCCCTTCCCAGAGACTATTATCCCACTGTTACTATAGACACCATCTCTCCCTACTATACCTGCTATCCCACAGTCACACTCCCTTCCCAGAGACTATTATCCACTGTTACTATAGGCACCGTCTCTCCCTACTATACCTGCTATCCCACAGTCACACTCCCTTCCCAGAGACTATTATCCCACTGTTACTATAGACACCGTCTCTCCCTACTATACCTGCTATCCCACAGTCACACTCCCTTCCCAGAGACTATTATCCCACTGTTACTATAGGCACCATCTCTCCCTACTATACCTGTTTCCCACAGTCACACTCCCTTCCCAGAGACTATTATCCACTGTTACTATAGGCACCATATCTCCCTACTATACCTGCTATCCCACAGTCACACTCCCTTCCCAGAGACTATTATCCCACTGTTACTATAGACACCATCTCTCCCTACTATACCTGCTATCCCACAGTCACACTCCCTTCCCAGAGACTATTATCCCACTGTTATTATAGGCACCATCTCTCCCTACTATACCTGCTATCCTACAGTCACACTCCCTTCCCAGAGACTATTATCCCACTGTTACTATAGACACCATCTCTCCCTACTATACCTGCTATCCCACAGTCACACTCCCTTCCCAGAGACTATTATCCCACTGTTACTATAGGCACCATCTCTCCCTACTATACCTGCTATCCCACAGTCACACTCCCTTCCCAGAGACTATTATCCCACTGTTACTATAGGCACCATCTCTCCCTGCTATCCCACAGTCACACTCCCTTACCAGAGACTATTATCCCACTGTTACTATAGACACCATCTCTCCCTACTATACCTGTTTCCCACAGTCACACTCCCTTCCCAGAGACTATTATCCCACTGTTACTATAGACACCATCTCTCCCTACTATACCTGCTATCCCACAGTCACACTCCCTTCCCAGAGACTATTATCCCACTGTTACTATAGGCACCATCTCTCCCTGCTATCCCACAGTCACACTCCCTTCCCAGAGACTATTATCCCACTGTTATTATAGGCACCATCTCTCCCTACTATACCTGCTATCCTACAGTCACACTCCCTTCCCAGAGACTATTATCCCACTGTTACTATAGACACCATCTCTCCCTACTATACCTGCTATCCCACAGTCACACTCCCTTCCCAGAGACTATTATCCCACTGTTACTATAGGCACCATCTCTCCCTACTATACCTGCTATCCCACAGTCACACTCCCTTCCCAGAGACTATTATCCCACTGTTACTATAGACACCATCTCTCCCTACTATACCTGCTATCCCACAGTCACACTCCCTTCCCAGAGACTATTATCCACTGTTACTATAGGCACCGTCTCTCCCTACTATACCTGCTATCCCACAGTCACACTCCCTTCCCAGAGACTATTATCCCACTGTTACTATAGACACTGTCTCTCCCTACTATACCTGCTATCCCACAGTCACACTCCCTTCCCAGAGACTATTATCCACTGTTACTATAGGCACCATATCTCCCTACTATACCTGCTATCCCACAGTCACACTCCCTTCCCAGAGACTATTATCCCACTGTTACTATAGACACCATCTCTCCCTACTATACCTGCTATCCCACAGTCACACTCCCTTCCCAGAGACTATTATCCCACTGTTATTATAGGCACCATCTCTCCCTACTATACCTGCTATCCTACAATCACACTCCCTTCCCAGAGACTATTATCCCACTGTTACTATAGACACCATCTCTCCCTACTATACCTGCTATCCCACAGTCACACTCCCTTCCCAGAGACTATTATCCCACTGTTACTATAGGCACCATCTCTCCCTACTATACCTGCTATCCCACAGTCACACTCCCTTCCCAGAGACTATTATCCACTGTTACTATAGGCACCGTCTCTCCCTACTATACCTGCTATCCCACAGTCACACTCCCTTCCCAGAGACTATTATCCACTGTTACTATAGGCACCGTCTCTCCCTACTATACCTGCTATCCCACAGTCACACTCCCTTCCCAGAGACTATTATCCCACTGTTACTATAGGCACCATCTCTCCCTACTATACCTGCTATCCCACAGTCACACACCCTTCCCAGAGACTATTATCCCACTGTTACTATAGGCACCGTCTCTCCCTACTATACCTGCTATCCCACAGTCACACTCCCTTCCCAGAGACTATTATCCCACTGTTACTATAGACACCGTCTCTCCCTACTATACCTGCTATCCCACAGTCACACTCCCTTCCCAGAGACTATTATCCCACTGTTACTATAAGCACCATCTCTCCCTACTATACCTGCTATCCCACAGTCACACTCCCTTCCCAGAGACTATTATCCCACTGTTACTATAGGCACCATCTCTCCCTGCTATCCCACAGTCACACTCCCTTCCCAGAGACTATTATCCCACTGTTATTATAGGCACCATCTCTCCCTACTATACCTGCTATCCTACAGTCACACTCCCTTCCCAGAGACTATTATCCCACTGTTACTATAGACACCATCTCTCCCTACTATACCTGCTATCCCACAGTCACACTCCCTTCCCAGAGACTATTATCCCACTGTTACTATAGGCACCATCTCTCCCTACTATACCTGCTATCCCACAGTCACACTCCCTTCCCAGAGACTATTATCCCACTGTTACTATAGACACCATCTCTCCCTACTATACCTGCTATCCCACAGTCACACTCCCTTCCCAGAGACTATTATCCACTGTTACTATAGGCACCGTCTCTCCCTACTATACCTGCTATCCCACAGTCACACTCCCTTCCCAGAGACTATTATCCCACTGTTACTATAGACACCGTCTCTCCCTACTATACCTGCTATCCCACAGTCACACTCCCTTCCCAGAGACTATTATCCACTGTTACTATAGGCACCATATCTCCCTACTATACCTGCTATCCCACAGTCACACTCCCTTCCCAGAGACTATTATCCCACTGTTACTATAGACACCATCTCTCCCTACTATACCTGCTATCCCACAGTCACACTCCCTTCCCAGAGACTATTATCCCACTGTTATTATAGGCACCATCTCTCCCTACTATACCTGCTATCCTACAGTCACACTCCCTTCCCAGAGACTATTATCCCACTGTTACTATAGACACCATCTCTCCCTACTATACCTGCTATCCCACAGTCACACTCCCTTCCCAGAGACTATTATCCCACTGTTACTATAGGCACCATCTCTCCCTACTATACCTGCTATCCCACAGTCACACTCCCTTCCCAGAGACTATTATCCCACTGTTACTATAGGCACCATCTCTCCCTGCTATCCCACAGTCACACTCCCTTACCAGAGACTATTATCCCACTGTTACTATAGACACCATCTCTCCCTACTATACCTGTTTCCCACAGTCACACTCCCTTCCCAGAGACTATTATCCCACTGTTACTATAGACACCATCTCTCCCTACTATACCTGCTATCCCACAGTCACACTCCCTTCCCAGAGACTATTATCCCACTGTTACTATAGGCACCATCTCTCCCTGCTATCCCACAGTCACACTCCCTTCCCAGAGACTATTATCCCACTGTTATTATAGGCACCATCTCTCCCTACTATACCTGCTATCCTACAGTCACACTCCCTTCCCAGAGACTATTATCCCACTGTTACTATAGACACCATCTCTCCCTACTATACCTGCTATCCCACAGTCACACTCCCTTCCCAGAGACTATTATCCCACTGTTACTATAGGCACCATCTCTCCCTACTATACCTGCTATCCCACAGTCACACTCCCTTCCCAGAGACTATTATCCCACTGTTACTATAGACACCATCTCTCCCTACTATACCTGCTATCCCACAGTCACACTCCCTTCCCAGAGACTATTATCCACTGTTACTATAGGCACCGTCTCTCCCTACTATACCTGCTATCCCACAGTCACACTCCCTTCCCAAAGACTATTATCCCACTGTTACTATAGACACTGTCTCTCCCTACTATACCTGCTATCCCACAGTCACACTCCCTTCCCAGAGACTATTATCCACTGTTACTATAGGCACCATATCTCCCTACTATACCTGCTATCCCACAGTCACACTCCCTTCCCAGAGACTATTATCCCACTGTTACTATAGACACCATCTCTCCCTACTATACCTGCTATCCCACAGTCACACTCCCTTCCCAGAGACTATTATCCCACTGTTATTATAGGCACCATCTCTCCCTACTATACCTGCTATCCTACAATCACACTCCCTTCCCAGAGACTATTATCCCACTGTTACTATAGACACCATCTCTCCCTACTATACCTGCTATCCCACAGTCACACTCCCTTCCCAGAGACTATTATCCCACTGTTACTATAGGCACCATCTCTCCCTACTATACCTGCTATCCCACAGTCACACTCCCTTCCCAGAGACTATTATCCCACTGTTACTATAGGCACCATCTCTCCCTGCTATCCCACAGTCACACTCCCTTACCAGAGACTATTATCCCACTGTTACTATAGACACCATCTCTCCCTACTATACCTGTTTCCCACAGTCACACTCCCTTCCCAGAGACTATTATCCCACTGTTACTATAGACACCATCTCTCCCTACTATACCTGCTATCCCACAGTCACACTCCCTTCCCAGAGACTATTATCCCACTGTTACTATAGGCACCATCTCTCCCTGCTATCCCACAGTCACACTCCCTTCCCAGAGACTATTATCCCACTGTTATTATAGGCACCATCTCTCCCTACTATACCTGCTATCCTACAGTCACACTCCCTTCCCAGAGACTATTATCCCACTGTTACTATAGACACCATCTCTCCCTACTATACCTGCTATCCCACAGTCACACTCACTTCCCAGAGACTATTATCCCACTGTTACTATAGGCACCATCTCTCCCTACTATACCTGCTATCCCACAGTCACACTCCCTTCCCAGAGACTATTATCCCACTGTTACTATAGGCACCATCTCTCCCTGCTATCCCACAGTCACACTCCCTTCCCAGAGACTATTATCCCACTGTTACTATAGGCACCATCTCTCCCTGCTATCCCACAGTCACACTCCCTTCCCAGAGACTATTATCCCACTGTTACTATAGGCACCATCTCTCCCTGCTATCCCACAGTCACACTCCCTTCCCAGAGACTATTATCCCACTGTTACTATAGGCACCATCTCTCCCTGCTATCCCACAGTCACACTCCCTTCCCAGAGACTATTATCCCACTGTTATTATAGGCACCATCTCTCCCTACTATACCTGCTATCCTACAGTCACACTCCCTTCCCAGAGACTATTATCCCACTGTTACTATAGACACCATCTCTCCCTACTATACCTGCTATCCCACAGTCACACTCCCTTCCCAGAGACTATTATCCCACTGTTACTATAGGCACCATCTCTCCCTACTATACCTGCTATCCCACAGTCACACTCCCTTCCCAGAGACTATTATCCCACTGTTACTATAGACACCATCTCTCCCTACTATACCTGCTATCCCACAGTCACACTCCCTTCCCAGAGACTATTATCCACTGTTACTATAGGCACCGTCTCTCCCTACTATACCTGCTATCCCACAGTCACACTCCCTTCCCAGAGACTATTATCCCACTGTTACTATAGACACCGTCTCTCCCTACTATACCTGCTATCCCACAGTCACACTCCCTTCCCAGAGACTATTATCCACTGTTACTATAGGCACCATATCTCCCTACTATACCTGCTATCCCACAGTCACACTCCCTTCCCAGAGACTATTATCCCACTGTTACTATAGACACCATCTCTCCCTACTATACCTGCTATCCCACAGTCACACTCCCTTCCCAGAGACTATTATCCCACTGTTATTATAGGCACCATCTCTCCCTACTATACCTGCTATCCTACAGTCACACTCCCTTCCCAGAGACTATTATCCCACTGTTACTATAGACACCATCTCTCCCTACTATACCTGCTATCCCACAGTCACACTCCCTTCCCAGAGACTATTATCCCACTGTTACTATAGGCACCATCTCTCCCTACTATACCTGCTATCCCACAGTCACACTCCCTTCCCAGAGACTATTATCCCACTGTTACTATAGGCACCATCTCTCCCTGCTATCCCACAGTCACACTCCCTTACCAGAGACTATTATCCCACTGTTACTATAGACACCATCTCTCCCTACTATACCTGTTTCCCACAGTCACACTCCCTTCCCAGAGACTATTATCCCACTGTTACTATAGACACCATCTCTCCCTACTATACCTGCTATCCCACAGTCACACTCCCTTCCCAGAGACTATTATCCCACTGTTACTATAGGCACCATCTCTCCCTGCTATCCCACAGTCACACTCCCTTCCCAGAGACTATTATCCCACTGTTATTATAGGCACCATCTCTCCCTACTATACCTGCTATCCTACAGTCACACTCCCTTCCCAGAGACTATTATCCCACTGTTACTATAGACACCATCTCTCCCTACTATACCTGCTATCCCACAGTCACACTCCCTTCCCAGAGACTATTATCCCACTGTTACTATAGGCACCATCTCTCCCTACTATACCTGCTATCCCACAGTCACACTCCCTTCCCAGAGACTATTATCCCACTGTTACTATAGACACCATCTCTCCCTACTATACCTGCTATCCCACAGTCACACTCCCTTCCCAGAGACTATTATCCACTGTTACTATAGGCACCGTCTCTCCCTACTATACCTGCTATCCCACAGTCACACTCCCTTCCCAGAGACTATTATCCCACTGTTACTATAGACACTGTCTCTCCCTACTATACCTGCTATCCCACAGTCACACTCCCTTCCCAGAGACTATTATCCACTGTTACTATAGGCACCATATCTCCCTACTATACCTGCTATCCCACAGTCACACTCCCTTCCCAGAGACTATTATCCCACTGTTACTATAGACACCATCTCTCCCTACTATACCTGCTATCCCACAGTCACACTCCCTTCCCAGAGACTATTATCCCACTGTTATTATAGGCACCATCTCTCCCTACTATACCTGCTATCCTACAATCACACTCCCTTCCCAGAGACTATTATCCCACTGTTACTATAGACACCATCTCTCCCTACTATACCTGCTATCCCACAGTCACACTCCCTTCCCAGAGACTATTATCCCACTGTTACTATAGGCACCATCTCTCCCTACTATACCTGCTATCCCACAGTCACACTCCCTTCCCAGAGACTATTATCCCACTGTTACTATAGGCACCATCTCTCCCTGCTATCCCACAGTCACACTCCCTTACCAGAGACTATTATCCCACTGTTACTATAGACACCATCTCTCCCTACTATACCTGTTTCCCACAGTCACACTCCCTTCCCAGAGACTATTATCCCACTGTTACTATAGACACCATCTCTCCCTACTATACCTGCTATCCCACAGTCACACTCCCTTCCCAGAGACTATTATCCCACTGTTACTATAGGCACCATCTCTCCCTGCTATCCCACAGTCACACTCCCTTCCCAGAGACTATTATCCCACTGTTATTATAGGCACCATCTCTCCCTACTATACCTGCTATCCTACAGTCACACTCCCTTCCCAGAGACTATTATCCCACTGTTACTATAGACACCATCTCTCCCTACTATACCTGCTATCCCACAGTCACACTCACTTCCCAGAGACTATTATCCCACTGTTACTATAGGCACCATCTCTCCCTACTATACCTGCTATCCCACAGTCACACTCCCTTCCCAGAGACTATTATCCCACTGTTACTATAGACACCATCTCTCCCTACTATACCTGCTATCCCACAGTCACACTCCCTTCCCAGAGACTATTATCCACTGTTACTATAGGCACCGTCTCTCCCTACTATACCTGCTATCCCACAGTCACACTCCCTTCCCAGAGACTATTATCCCACTGTTACTATAGACACCGTCTCTCCCTACTATACCTGCTATCCCACAGTCACACTCCCTTCCCAGAGACTATTATCCACTGTTACTATAGGCACCATATCTCCCTACTATACCTGCTATCCCACAGTCACACTCCCTTCCCAGAGACTATTATCCCACTGTTACTATAGACACCATCTCTCCCTACTATACCTGCTATCCCACAGTCACACTCCCTTCCCAGAGACTATTATCCCACTGTTATTATAGGCACCATCTCTCCCTACTATACCTGCTATCCTACAGTCACACTCCCTTCCCAGAGACTATTATCCCACTGTTACTATAGACACCATCTCTCCCTACTATACCTGCTATCCCACAGTCACACTCCCTTCCCAGAGACTATTATCCCACTGTTACTATAGGCACCATCTCTCCCTACTATACCTGCTATCCCACAGTCACACTCCCTTCCCAGAGACTATTATCCCACTGTTACTATAGGCACCATCTCTCCCTGCTATCCCACAGTCACACTCCCTTACCAGAGACTATTATCCCACTGTTACTATAGACACCATCTCTCCCTACTATACCTGTTTCCCACAGTCACACTCCCTTCCCAGAGACTATTATCCCACTGTTACTATAGACACCATCTCTCCCTACTATACCTGCTATCCCACAGTCACACTCCCTTCCCAGAGACTATTATCCCACTGTTACTATAGGCACCATCTCTCCCTGCTATCCCACAGTCACACACCCTTCCCAGAGACTATTATCCCACTGTTATTATAGGCACCATCTCTCCCTACTATACCTGTTTCCCACAGTCACACTCCCTTCCCAGAGACTATTATCCCACTGTTATTATAGGCACCATCTCTCCCTACTATACCTGCTATCCTACAGTCACACTCCCTTCCCAGAGACTATTATCCCACTGTTACTATAGACACCATCTCTCCCTACTATACCTGCTATCCCACAGTCACACTCCCTTCCCAGAGACTATTATCCCACTGTTACTATAGGCACCATCTCTCCCTACTATACCTGCTATCCCACAGTCACACTCCCTTCCCAGAGACTATTATCCCACTGTTACTATAGGCACCATCTCTCCCTGCTATCCCACAGTCACACTCCCTTCCCAGAGACTATTATCCCACTGTTACTATAGACACCGTCTCTTCCTACTATACCTGCTATCCCACAGTCACACTCCCTTCCCAGAGACTATTATCCACTGTTACTATAGGCACCGTCTCTCCCTACTATACCTGCTATCCCACAGTCACACTCCCTTCCCAGAGACTATTATCCCACTGTTACTAAAGGCACCATCTCTCCCTACTATACCTGCTATCCCACAGTCACACTCCTTTCCCAGAGACTATTATCCACTGTTACTATAGACACCATCTCTCCCTACTATACCTGCTATCCCACAGTCACACTCCCTTCCCAGAGACTATTATCCCACTGTTACTATAAGCACCATCTCTCCCTACTATACCGGCTATCCCACAGTCACACTCCCTTCCCAGAGACTATTATCCCACTGTTACTAAAGGCACCATCTCTCCCTACTATACCTGCTATCCCACAGTCCCAGAGATTATTTTCCCATTGCTACTATAGACAGCTTCTTGCTTTACTATACGTGCTGTCCCTACTCAGAGCTTATGATACCTGCTGTAAGGAAGGGTGTACAATCAGCTCTAGTTAATTCCTTATTTCGGTTTCTGAGTTCAGAATTGGGTCCGCTTTAAATAAAAATTAGATGTATTAACGAAAATTATGAGATCATTCATCCAATGACATGTCCCAGATTCTTAGCTGGGAGATCCCTTTACATTATGATTAAAGCTGGACTGGAAGCTGCCCCTGTAGAAAGGGAAATGTAGGCTTTTCATGCTTCAAAGGAAACAGATGAGAAACAGTACTTTTCTGCCAATTATTTCTAGGCAAAAAGAAGAATTAACTATGATTTAGACATGAATATTCAATTTAAAATTCTCCTTGAGGTGTCTTTATTTTTTTAGCAATTTTCTGTTTAAGTGATCTTTCTATGCTAATTTTTCCTTAGCTGAAATTAAAAAATGTCATCAGTAATTTCATCCTATTCTTCTTTCAGTCTTCTTTACACAAAGGATCCTGGTTGCTATGCTTAGTAGAACACTAGCAACAACTGCATATTGTTCCAGTAAAGAGATATGCAGAGATATAAATGAGCCTTCCCCTTTGCACTAAATTTCCTAACTGTGCTGCCATCAGTGTTCTCCTCCGGAGTTGTTCCCTCAGCTCCATCTTTTGATGGTTTCTCTGCAGATCTCCAGATTCCTGTCCTTTATTTATCTGGGATTGCATTGACCTGGGTCAGACTCCAAATCTGTCTTGTCCTTGTGTTTGAAGGTCTCTGATGAACTTTGTGTATCCAAATATGTGACATTAGAGGTTTGTTATTAGAAAGTTGTGTGCGTGGGCTGTGCCATAAATCCGGGCCTGTATATAAGTCATGGAACCCCGAGGTCACTTCTAATATCCAATGACAGAAAAATCAAAATAGACGGCACTTCTGGACAGTTTAATAAAGCAGGTTGCTGGAAAAACCTAACGCGTTTCGGGATCAAATCCCTTAATCATAGGTTTTGATCTGATTTGATCCCAAAAGTTTTTCCAGCAACCTGTCCAGAAGTGCCATCTATTTAGATTTTTCTGTCATTGGAAACAGTGGGGATGCTGGAGAACGAGCGGTGAGCTTGAACTTTATTTATTATAATACACAAGTTTTAGTGAGTCGTGTGACAAACATGACATCACTAAGCTCCAATTAGTATAACTGATGACATTACTAAGATATCACTAAGGATATAATTTTCAGGATATTCATGGCTTTTGTGTATTTTATAGTGAATAAAGTACCCCCTCTTGTAAATTATAAGGATATTATAAGTTACCGAGGCGTTTCATGACCATATAAAAACACGAGACCGAAGGCCTTAGCAAGGCAGAGATTTTATTTATAACTAAGAATAGTAGTATCAGTAGCATTGCTAGCCAAGCCAGTTGGGAGATGTAGTTCATCAATAAAATAAAGATCTCAGTGCTGAAATAGGGTCTCTGGATGGTCAGTACTGAACCACATCAACAATGTACATTGCACTAAAATATAGGATAAGTCCCTGGTGTTTCACATTTTCAGACTTAGTAGTAGATGGTTCCAACTGAAAGAAAACGATCCTTACCCTATGGGGGGATCGGCTCTTTGAGCAGAAAAAGCTGAAGTCCCATTGGTTGCTAGGGGTTACTATGCCTGTGTGTATAATATGAATTGTTTTAGGTCTGGTTCAGATTTGGCACTTTGTATGTACTGTAATATAAGTAAAATAACAACTATAATGATATTAATACAATTATAAATGTATTTTATTCACACACACCATCCCTAGTTTGTATTCTTATATCCTTTAGCCATTCTATATAACTGTAATGTGTCAGTTACCAGCCATACTGCAGCCCTGACATCACAATGCAGGCTATGACTTCACAATGCACAGTCATGTGACACCATCCTGTATCCTGACCAGTAACAACAACACAATCATCAGTTGGAGCAGGAGATTGAACGAAGCAGTTATGCAGAGTTTTATCTTCACCCAAATCTTTATTTTTGTATATTTAATCAATTTTATCTTTATTGCTACGGGCTTCCCAGTTCACAGACTGGATGGTAATGTATCCTGTACTTATATTTACATCTTTTTCTATGAGGAAATGTGATAGGTAGTGCATATAATTGGGAAGGTTTTAGATAAAGAATCTTCAACTGTGGGATAGTGTGTATACAGCATATATTTATATATATTTTATTCATTTATTTGTAATGTCTAAGTTAATTGTGTTTATTTGTTCCTTATAGGACCCAATGATCAAGAGGCAGCAGTTACAACAACCTATACTAAGGAATTAAGAGGTAATAGAATCATTATTATATACTGTCTCTGTTGTTATCCTTTTATCTCCATCTCAGGAGACCACCAGCTTCCCCCCTTGTAGCACTTCATATTATTCTTTATATTTTATTCCTGTCCATTTATTGATTCACTGAACTTAAATGTTCTTTCCTCAAGTCATTGAATTCTCTTTTTCCCCCAGATTGGCATCCCACCCAGATTACTGGCAGCATCAGTGTAATTGGAATTGGTAAGATTTCTGTCTATTTATCTGTCTCTTGTATTTATTATTTTGGGCTACTTCTTCTATTGCTCTCCTTCATGCTTCACTTCATTAGAACCTTTTATTTGGCTTTTAGTATGTTCTAGAATGGTCAATTCTAAGCAACTTTTTTCAGTTTGGTCTTCATTATTTATTTTTGATTGTTTTTTAATTGTTTGCCTTCTTCTTCTGACTCTTTTTGGCTTCAAATGGAGGTCACTGACCCCATAAAAAAGCTCTGTAATGCTACAAATGTATTGTTATTGCTACTTATTATTACTCATAGTTCTACTCAGGCCTCTCCTATTCATATTCCAGTCTCTAATTCAGATTAATGGATGGTTGTTAGGGTAATTCAGATCCTAGAAACCAGTCTGCTAAAATTGCAAACTGGAGAACTGCTGAATAAAAAGTTAAATAACTAAAGAAAGACAAATAATAAAAAAATGTGAACAAACTGCATCATTCTAAGCGTTTAAAAGGGGGAAACCCCTTTAACATCACACTTGAATACAGGTATGGGACCTTTTATCCAGAATGCTTGGGACCTGGGGTTTTCCGGATAACGGATCTTTCCGTAATTTGGGTCTTCATGCCTTAAATCTACTAGAAATTCATTTACACATTAAATAACCCCAATAGGCTGGTTTTGCTTCCAATAAGGATTCATTATATCTTAGTTGGGATCAAGTACAAGCTACTGTTTTATCATTAAAGAGAAAAAGGAAATCATTTTTAAAAATTTGGATTATTTGGATAAAATGGAGTCTATGGGAGACAGCCATTCCGTAATTCGGAGCTTTCTGGATATCGGGTTTCCGGATAAGGGATCCTATACCTGTACTAATTATAATGTAATATTTACATTTAAAATTTACATTTTTCTAGCAAGGGCCTTTTAAAGCCTTTTATATGATGAAAAATCCATGTTAGACCCCTCGTCTTAAATTTGTTTAGTACTTACATGTTTATATTAATCACTTACATATGTGTTTGTTGTGTTGCAGATATCCCTATTCATCTTCTAATCCGTGTTACTGGTGGATGCATTGGATTATTTATTATCTCAGTCCTGGCTTTATGCATCAGATTCTGGTGAGTACTTCTATACCAACCAATGAGATCTTTGCTTTAAAGAGACCAATATATGCTATCTGCTCATTTACTATGGGTTACTACACTTGGATCAAATAGTGTGACTTCTATATATCTATAAACTGATTTACATTCATGTTATTGTTCTTCAGACCCCAAGAATATATTTGCCAATATAATGAGATAGTCTCATTATTCTTTAAAGCCAAACAAAGCTTGTAGTGAGTGCTGGTCTTCATAACTTCCCTTTAAAATTGCTATAAATTTTATTTACTAAAAATATTAATTGTATTTTTATTTCTCTCCTAGTAACAAACATGTAAAAGATTTAAGAGAAGCCGAGGAAGAGCTGCGTTGCCTCCAAATCGTTGTAGAAGGTAAAAAAAGTGTGGCTTCTTTTTTTTTATCCTATAAACCTCTGAAATAGGTCCATATGGGTAGAAAGGTGTTGCCTCTATAAAGCAATTGGGTTATTTATTAAGTACCAAAATAAAAGGTGCACAAAGCCAATATAATAAATCCAATTTCAAAAGTTGAAAAAAAGAAAACTAATGTAGGCAGGAGGGCATACTCACAGTTCACCCCAGTCCAAAGGAGCATGAACACAGTAACATAACCATAAATGTGAGTTTGTCCAATTAGTAGGACAGCAAGTAAAAAAATACAAAATATTTATAGGACATTTTGGCAAAGGCCTAACACATTTCGTGCCTGTTGGGGCACTTACTTATAACCTATGAGTAAGTGCTCCAACAGGGACGAAATATGTTGGGCCTTTGCCAACATGTCCTAATAAATATTTTGTATTTTTTGACTTGCTGTCCTATTTTTTGGAGGAACTCCCATTTATGGTTAGGTTTAATTATTAAGCTCCAAATTATTCTGGTTGGACTTTTAAAGGGGGAAATACAATTTTTTTTCGAGATTTATTAAAGTCCAATGGTTAAAAGTCAGATGAAAAACGAACTCCAACTCAGACCTGCCAAGAACATGTAAAAGTCAATGGGTTTATAAAAAAATCATAGCTTTCAGGCATTTTCACGAAAAAATTGTAGGATTTCGATTTTTTAATGATTTTATTGACTTTTTCTGCACAAGAAAAATTCATGAAAATGTATTGATAAATGGGGGAAAAGGTCCATGCGGATTTGGTTGGAGTGGATTTCAGGAAATAGTGAAGTCTTTTTGGATTTTGATCCAAAAATAAATAACACCTTCATTGTTTTTTTCTTTAACAATAAAAAGTAGAATCTGGCCTGTAATAGTAAGAGTATTCTAACATTTCTTAAGCCATGATGCCATGCCCACTTATACATTTTTGTAATGAGATTGTAACAAAACAGAAGGGCTGAGGGGTGATAAGGAAGGCTGTGGTGAGACAACCTAAGGCAATGGCAGCTTTAACAAGGCTTAAACTGCAGGTAGATAAAAGAAAACAACCATATGATTATTTATATATCAATTAAATAGAGGAATTAATTACTATAGGTTGTCTCCAAGCAATCTCTGCCCCTGTTATTATAGTAAACCCATTGCTTGAATGAACTGAACTGTTGAACTCTTACTCTTTAGGAGTCAAAATACAGAAGCCAGATGTAGACCCTGAGACAAAGGAAGATACTCCTATTAAAGAAATAGGAACTGAAGGGATATAAATACCTACAGAGTCTACTGTAGTGTCTACTATAAAGACTGATCCCCCTCATGAGAGCTGTGCTGATACAGAGAAAAGAGACAGAAGAAAGTAAGTACAAACTAAGAGAGAAGAAGAAATGAGCTGAAGGTTGAGAGTAGGCATATTAGGTCAACCAGACTAATACAGTAGCACATTAGGGGAGACTAAAAGTGCAACCTGAGCGAGTAGTACCCTCATCGATTCAATTTATAGGAGAAGGAAAGTGTTGTTGCACTTGGGGGTGCCAAATGTTAGGCACCCCAAGTGATTGTATTGACTTACCTGAAACCCCAGGTTGGTGCTCCTATCAGCAGAAAACTGCCCCAGCCCGGGGTCATACCAGTGAGCACCACTGAGCGATCCTCTGCCGTCTTCCTCTTTCTTCTCACAGCTCCGCATGCGCATTAGAGTGAAAGCCGAACATTAACTATAAAGTCGGCTATTTCGTTCTACTGTTCATGCGTCTGCCCCGGAAATTTGAAGACAGAAGAAGCCAGAAGAAAATCTCTCTGTGGTGCTCACTGGTTTAACCCCAGGCCGGTGCAGTTTTCTGCTGATAGGAGCAATGGCCCGGGGTTTCAGGTAAGTCAATACAATCACTTGGGGTGCCTAACATTTGGCACCCCCAATTGCAAAAAGACTTTCCTTCTCCTTTAAGGGGAACATAAGTGAAATAAAAAAATATAGTTCTAGCCTCTGAGACTGACATGACTTAGATTTGTACTCCAACGAGAGATAAAAGATTACATGGCTGGTGACACTAATATAAAAACTTACTATTATCCTGTCTTACTGTTGCCACCTTTCCCTACTAACCCTGATATACCCTACTCTTCCTATATAGACCCACTATGTGCGTGGCTCAGTGTAGCTGCTCCTGTTTATCCCCAATTGCCGACAGCTCTGTTTGTTGATAATGATGACAAAGAACAATGACAGATGCCTTAGCACATGGGAGAGATACTCTGTACTGATCTATTTCATGTTTTAGGTGTCAAGGAATTACAGAGAACAGAACAGGTTGAGATATTGATTGAGGAAACAGATGAACCAGAAGTTCATAAATAGAAAGAAGTAGTTGATAATATGAACAATGCAGCTCAGAAAGCAAATGAGACCAAACAGAACCAAGGGAAGACGAAGAAGAAGAGAGGAATCACCAAAAGTAAAGAGCAGAAATGACAGTTATGTGAGAGAATAAAAGCCAAGATGTGAAGGAGCCGCCATTCAATATACACAATGGAATAACAACAGCCCTTTGCAATAGGCCTTTGCGGCTCAGACTATGGCTATCCCTATGGACTAGGGCACACGGATGGACTGTGATGGGCATAACACCATTATATGCCTGTCACCACTTCCCATAGACAATAATAAATAAATAAAGCATTACATAAATAAAGATCTAAATTTTCATCCTTTTTATTGGGTTGCATGGCTTCTTCTCCCACACACGTGGTAATAAAATGCCCTTTTAGCATCACAGGGACCACTTGGAAAATGCAACATGTGACCCTTGAGATTATGTTGAGCTGCAGCCCCAAGTATCCTACCCGAGGCTGAGCGGAAAGTTGTAGTTTCAGCCCTGGTGGGGCTATTGATTGGTTTTTCCTGCTAAAAGGTGTGGTTCATCTTTAAGTTAATTTTAGGGGGTTATTTGTCAAACTCCAAATTCATCTCATTGGAGTAAAAAACTGTAAAAAAGGACTTGTAATGAACATTCAAGGGGGCAGGGGCGATTATTGCTATAATGCCGCCTGAGGCAGCCTTCTTTCGCCGCCCCCTTCTCTCCCCACGGCACTAACCTTTATAGTGCCGGAGAGGGCAGGGGCGGTCCGCGACGCTTGGTGCAGAGAGCGCAATAGCGCTCTCTGCACTAGAATAACCGAATTTCCGGTTTGAAAACCGGAAATTCGGCTCTTAGTTACGAGGTGCGGCATTTTTGCCACCCCGGGCAAGCAGGGGGGCGCTGCCGCCTGAGGCGAGTGTCTCAACTCGCCTCATTGGTGGAGCGCCCCTGCAAGGGGGAAAACGGGGAGTTTTAATGAAATGGCCGAAAATTTGATGAGAAATGCAGAAAACTAGACACAAAATCCAGGAAATGTCCCCCCCATTGAAATGCATTAGAACGTGAAGGGATTGAAGTTATTGTAAAAAATCATAAAATGAGAGGACATTGAGGACATTGAGGTTTGACTGTAGATCTAATAATATGGAAGGGATTCTATTATGAAGAATGGGGCTGTTGAGGAGTAGTTGCTGCACATGAGATTGTAATTACTCGTCATACTAAGGAAGTTATGACTTCATTTCTTGTGATTGGCGAATAAATTCGGCAGGTGCGTATTGACGGTGAATTTCCACATTTTGCCGCCGACAAGTAAATTCATGACATTTCGCCGAAATAAAATCCGCCACGTCAAAGAAATTTGGGCACATTGACGCCCATTGACTTCAATGCGTTTTGCTAATTTTGTTTGCTGTTTCGCAAATTTCGTGGGACTAATTCGCCCATCACTTTTCATATCAAGTAGCTGACTCAGCCGAAGGCAACTATGGTGACTCTGTTATACACTGTGGGACCTATAATCCAGAAAGTTTAGGGCCTGGGGTTTTCTGTAATTTGGATCTCCATGCTTTATGTTTACAAAAAAAATTACTTAAACATTAATTAAACCCAAAATAATTTTTTCTGCCTCCAATAAGAATTAATTATATCTTAGTTGGGATCAAGTACAAGCTGCTGTTTTATTAATACACAGAAAAAGGAAATCAATGTTATAAATGTGAATTATTTGATTAAAATAGACTCTTTGGGAGATGGCCTTCTTCTAATTCAGAACTCTCTGGATATCAAGTTTCCGGATAACTGATCTCATACCTGTAATGCATAAGATTGGGTGAATCACATTAGTGCCATTAGGTGAGAACCAACCCACCCAGGTGCTCTTACGTCTCACGGTCTGAGATCAAAACTGGCGTTTTTGTAAGATCATAATTTTAAAGTTTCAATGCCGGAAACCTTGGGTCTATCTAACTCCTTTTCCGAGTCTGTTATTTTAGAAGACTAATAATAAAGAACTCTGGTGTGATGGTTACTTGTCAGTCAGATATCAAGCATTTTCCGATGGCGCGATTTTCCAAATGGTTTTTATTGCTCAGTTAACAACCCTGCAATTGTGGTATCGCTGCAATATTTTTTCCGCTCCAGTATATTGTATGTATGTATTGTGTCACCTTTGGATGTTCAACCAAGTAACGAGCGGTTGGAGAATTTCGCATAAAACTCCTTTAACCGGAGGGAACCAGTTTCATTCCATTATACCAGTGCTCCTATCAGCAGAAAACTGCACCGGCCCGGGGTTATACCAGTGAGCACTACAGAACGATCCTCTTCCGGCTTCTTCTTTCTTCAAAATTCCCGGGGCAAACGCATGCGCAGTAGAACGAAATAGACTACTTTTTAGTTAAAGTTCTAAGGGATGTAGTCAAGAAGAGCTTGGGTGGTGGAGGGCATGTAGATATTCATATCCATTAACTTGCTTGTCATTCAGAGAGTGCTGGACGCCAAATGGCCCTGTAATTACCACCTGCCCTATTGCAAGCAGAAAGGACAGGGCTGACTTGCACCCACCACCTCTTTGCTCAACACTTTCTGCTGTGCAGATCCCAGATTTGCATTTGTGTCCAGGGTCAGAGGGTCATGTACCCCTCAGAGTAAGACGCACATGCCCTTTAATATCTGTACATATGAACTGGCACTAAAAGTGCCTATGAGAAAGTGCCCACACAGGCACGAAACGCGTTAATGTCATAATAAAGCCTTTTTAACATAATACTTGGAAATGGGCATCACCCTATTTGTATTTTTGCATATTGAAAGTTCAATGGTAACCCTTGGAGTGGGGGTTCTTCTGGTGAGAAACCATTTTGTTATTTTTACCTCTTCCTTATTTAATTTTTTGAGTTTCTTTATTTCTGGACTATTTATTTATTTATTACTGGACACACCGATATTTGTGTGTTTAATTGGCACTAAAGGTGCCTTCTAACTCTTATACTTTGTGTCCCCTACAACCAGAAAGTGAACACAACTATATTTTAGTGAATTCAACCTTCTCCCCAAAAGAAATCAAGATCAATGTCACACTGTAGTGGATTGGTCCACAACCTACTACAAGATACTTCCTCCACTAACTGTGTCCTCTCCACGCCTGTGCCAAATCACAATAAGCATTCAGCATCAGAAAAGGAATTTTAGGGAAAACTATGAGACCCAAGCTTGGGGGTTCAGACTGGCCAGAGGGGATGGGATTGTCATGGCTGTAACACCACAATGCAACTATGACTGGACAGTGGACATATTTCTATGGAATTGTCATGTTCAGTGTCTTATTAGTGCTTCATTAACTTTGGGTTTAGGGGACAAAAATTGAAAGACCGCTAAATTTGAGAGATTACTTTTTTAAAAACATAACACCAGCCCGGACAATGATGTGGGACATCAGTGAAGTGTGGGGTAGACCGTGGGACTATGATGTGAGGGGGAAGATGGTGAGATACCTGCAATGGAAGACAAACTGGGGTGGATCTGTGCCTAAATGGATGGGCCAAAAAGGAATTACTAATTTACTGGCAAATATATTGAAAGTACATTTCTGCCACCAACCCTGGGCCTGACAAGTCATTTACCAGCTAGGCCGGTGAAATACTGGCCAGGTGGCCAGTAAATGGTGACCCATGAAAAACTCAACATGCTGTCTGGGGGTAATCTTTGACTTCTCTCTCTCCTTCTCTGATCATATAAACAGCACTGTCAAAACCTGACACTTTTTCTTACGCAATATTGCCAAAATCCATCCCTTTCTTTCATCTGCTACGGCCAAGACGCTCATGCATGCTCTCATCCTATCCCGACTAGATTACTGTAACCTTCTACTAACTGTCCTCCCTATCTCCCATCTCTCCCCCCTACAGTCTGTATTAAACACTGCTGTCAGAATTATCCTCCTCTCATCCAAAAGGTACAGGCCCCTCCACTGCTGAAGTCCTTATAATGGCTTTCTATAAAACAAAAAATAACTTATTAACTCCTCCTCATAACCTTCAAAACCCTTCACTCCTCTGCACCTCACTACATCTCATCTAATGTTTCTCTATATGTTCCTGGCCGAAACCTCTGCTCCTCTCAGAGTAACTGCTTGGTTGTACCCCCCACTACTACTGCTGTTTCCTGGTTCTCTCTTGCGACTCCTTATATTTGGAATGTCATTCCTGAAACTCTCCTCAAAGAATCCTCCTTCAATGTCTTTAGAACTAAACTCAAAGACTCCCTCTGGGAGCACCTGGATAACACCTGAACTGGTACTTATATGGCAATGTCACCCACTGTAACCTACAGCACTTAATACCCCTCCGAATTGTGTCTGTAAGTTACCTCCAATTTAGACTATAAGCTCTTCGGGTTAGGGTCCTCAATCGTTTTGTCTCCTTGACACTGAGCGCTTAATCTATATTGTAATTATATTTAATATTTATGCGAATTGTATTTCTAATAATGCACTTATTGTTACTTATTATTGCAGTGACCCCTTGTTTGTCACTACTAATTTATTGTTTCGCTGTACAGTGCTTTGCCCTCAAGGAGCGCTATACAAATAAAAATATACAGACATACATACAACTTTAGTAAAATTTTATTTATACATGAAGCATACAGATTTCATACATGTGTTATCCACACTGAGTTAAAGTAGCCCCCGCTCATAAGAGTTAAATTTGAACTACCTTTGTCTGCTGCCTTGGTCCCAACTGCCCAACATCATGCATCCTGATTGGCCAATGGCAAAAACACTGAAAGAAATAAAATACAATGATATACTAATTAGGTGGTCATGTTGCCCTGCACCAATTGCCCAGCAGGATGGAAGGGCCAGGCCATAATGTTGTTATTAGATACTTACTTAAGTCAGCAGGATGTCTCCACCTGTGCAGCTAATAATTACTTTATTCCTACAAGCGTCAAACACACAACTAGGGGGGACTGGAGACATCAATGTAAATAATCCCTGGTTGTTGTTTGTAATTGTTTTACTGTAGCCTCCCCATTACCATGTGTCACTGCTGGCCCTGGCACCACAAAGGTTTCCTCTCTATCACAGCACCACCCCATCCTCCAAATAAGCAATTAGATCCAGCCATCTTCCACCAGAGGAACCGGTTCCCCAATGAATCAGGAGCAGCCGAGAGAACTCCTTTGCATGGTGTCTGCTGATAGGACAGAGATGATGTATTTATTTTGAAGGGTGAGATGTGTTTCAACAGGCAGCTGTTATCCCCAGACCTCACAGCATTAAAAACCAGTTGCCCCAGAATGATCAACCAGCAGATAAATTAGTATTTGTTATTACAGAGTTGTCACTGGCCAGGCCATTGGCTTTGAAACAGACCCCTTTGGATCCATCCAAAACAAATAAACCTCTATCTAATCAGAGAACCTCCATCAAAACAGCCTTCCGCTGCCTCATTCCACTTTCTACCAACCAGATCTGCCAAAGAGCTGAGTCTCACTAATACATTGGCCCAGCTACTGTATGGACTGTACTTTGACCTGGTGGCTCTCTAACATTCAATTGCCAACTAAAAATCCAGCAAAAATATTTTTCTTTTCATGCAATTCTGAAAAATGTTATTCTACTTAAAGAAAAGGTTGAATTTAGGTAACAAATGTACTTTGTTCCATGCACAAGCCTTATCTGTGTTTATCTGAGTATTTTCCCAATGTTTTTATGCTTGTTAAATGTTGTTTAGGTCCAGTGGGGCAGACCAGGGCCGTATTTGTCTTCCAGGAGACTTCTTTGGGGCGACTAATCTCCCCGAACTGCCTCCCAGTGGCTATAATCTAAAACACAGAAGAAGAGGCAATATATCGCTGGGCGACTGGATCTCCCCGAATCTGAGCGTGTGACTCTGCCCTAATGCATTGGGACATAAAAAGTCGCCATAAGAAAAAACCCATTGACTTTAATGCAATAGGACAAAAATTCACCATAAGAAAAAAAATGGCCATTGACTTTAAGGGAGAATTCAATCTGTAATTAAACCCCCCCCCCTACCCTGGGTAGACCCCCTCCCTCCTCTCCCAGCCTACCTGAACCCCCCCAGGGGGAAATGCCCCTAATTTTTTACTCACCCCTCCGTGCAGATTCTGGCCTTGGAGTTCACGGCAGCCATTGTCTTCTTTTCCGGTAATCTTCTTGTCTTGACAGAAGTTTTGGCGCATTCGCAGTTGGAGTAAATTTCTGGTTTCCGAACAACTGTGCATGCGGCGAAAGTCACAAAAATGGCCCAAAATTTTACTGCCCCCCCCCCCGGGCAAATGCCCCTCATTTTTTACTCACCCCTCCGTGCAGATTCTGGCCTTGGAGTTCACAGCAGCCATCGTCTTCTTTTCCGGTAATCTTGTCTTGACGGAAGTTTCAGCGAATTCGCAGTTGGAATAAATTTCTGGTTTCCGAACAACTGCGCATGTGGCGAAAGTCACAAAAATTTCCCAAAATTTTACAGAAATGTTCGTGACTTTCGGCGCATGCACAGTGGTTCTGGACCACAAATTTACTCCAACTGCGAATGCGCTGAAACTCCTGGAAAAGATTGAAGAAAGAAAATGGCGCCTGTGGCCATAGACGTAGAGATTCGCTTGTTTGACGCCCATTGACTTTAATGCATTAGGACAAAAAAGTCACCATAGGAAAAAACGCCCACTAACTTTTTGCACAACTGCATTTTGAGTAAGAAAAACTGTTGCATGCATAAAAAAAATGCCCATTGACTTCAATGTGTCTCAGGTCTACCTAAATGCTTTGTCCCTGTCCCTGATCTCCTGCTTGACCCCAGCTGTGGTTAATTTTGATCCATGACTATTTGCTATTTACCGTAAGTGATGTTACTCCAGAAGCAGACCAACAAATAAAATTCTCTCTTGTGATGGAGTGGAAAGACCAAATGCCCAGATTAGATTTGCGCAATGTATCCAGATACCCAGGAAGGAAACCTGCAGACGACAGGCACAGTCAGGCAATTGGAAATTATCCATCTGAAAACCATCCTTTTTGTGGGTATTCTGCAGGCACCCAATATGATGCAGCACTCTAGTCTGAGGGTGCAGGCAGGGGATTGTGATCTGCAGGCAACGGAATTAGAAGACCAGAAGCTTCATTGCTTAGTCATTAGAGATACTGCAACAAGCTAAAGTGGTCCATATCTCACTAGATGTTCAAACCAGTATAGGTGAGACTGTTATGTTAGCGCCCTCAGCTTTTCACCTGAAAATATGAGAGAACTAGAAATTCAATAGAATAAACTGAAAAGCAATAAAGTGAAGAGCGTTCAACTAAAGATTAATAAAGTGAAGTGTTTTTAACATGGGCTTTAAAGGTATCCAAGAAGTGAAGGAATAATAGTCCCTGAAAAAGCCAATATATATGTAAATCCCTGGGATTGGAATCAATAAAGGGGAAAATAAGTCCTGGGGAAAATAGCAGCAGTTTTACTTTTCAGCTAGAAAATCACTAGCGCATGCATCAAAAATTGGAGAGGGGGGCGTTAATAATCCTTAATAAACTGCAGTAGTGGGGTCATAATATTGGCACAATTCTAACCAAATTGCCCATTACCTGCTTGTGTGCTAAATGTGCAAATGGATTTCTGATCAGACTCTTTGAAGTAGGGATGCACTGAATTCAGGATTCGGCCAGGATTCAGCCTTTTTCAGCAGGATTCGGATTCAGCCAAATCCTTCTACCCCGCCGAACCGAATCCGAATCCAATTTTGCATATGCAAATTAGGGGTGGGGAGGGAAATCGCGTGACTTTTTGTCACAAAACAAGGAAGTAAAATTTGTTTTCCCTTTCCCACCCCTAATTTACATATGCAAATTAGGAGTTGGTTCGGTATTCGGCCGAATCTTTCGAGAAGGATTCGGGGGTTCGGCCGAATCCAAAATAGTGGATTCGGTGCATCCCTACTTTAAAGTCAGATACGCTGATAAATTCATTTGACCATTGACCATCGGTAGTAGCTATTTGCTTTGACCCCAGGCACACAAGTGCAAAAATACTTGGTTCTAGTTATACTACTGCTTGCAGGCAGGATAGTGAGGGCTGGTAGATATGGCAGGACAATATACATAAGGACAAGATGGAGACACAAGGCCTTAATGTGGCCATACACAGGGAGATCTCCTTATTTGTCGCCAAACCAGCGGATCTCTCCCCGATATGCTCACATTGAAGTGGGCGATATCGGGCTGATCCGATTGTGGGCCCTAGGGCCCGATGATCAGATCAGAATGGAGGCCAAACGGGCAGTCGGATCCCGGGACTGCAGGGCCCAGGGCCTACCGGAGCTGCTGTCCAGGGCCCCCTATGGACCCCTAGCCCCCACTGCTGCAGAGCCCCCACCACCCCCCCCAATGCACGACAGCTCTGATGAGTATGTGCGCTTCTGCATAGGCGTGCACTGCATTTTACACCGGTCGCGGCAGGAAGGAAGTAGCGTGAAAAAGACCCTGCCTCCAGGGCCCCTGCGTTCATACGAGAACGACAGTTGCGTGGCGCAAACTTTTTTTGGGGGGCCGGCAGATCAGGGGAGGGGGTCTGGGTTGGCGGGGGCCCATCAGGTTTTTTCCCGGTGTCCCGCCGGCCCAGTCCGACACTGCACATCAACGAAAAGATGCGACCGACTGAATTTTTTAACCTGCACGATTGACATGTGCCCGACTTTCGGCCAGATATTGATTGGGGATGCCCATTGGATGGCCCCACACACAGGCCAATAAGCTGCCGACTCGGCCTGTAAGCAGCTTTAATCGGCCCACTTATGGGGTCCTTAGGGTGGCAAGAGCATATGATCAATCCTTCAGCTGCTGTTCAAATAAACGGCCAACCAAAGGACAGTCCCATAAACGTACAAAGTATGGCCCCATGATCCAAGAGCTTGATGGGAGAAGCGACTGAGAAAATGTTTTTCATTCCCATGTTCATTACATGCACTCAGTCCTATACAAATATGTTCCTACATGGGGGAAACAAGACAAAACTCTTTCCAAGCAACGCAAATGTCACACTCCCAGACTGAGCCCTCGTTTATTTATCGTTTGCATCAAGCGTGGGTTAAAAGCCATGTGTATATTCCATAGCGTTTCCAATTACAATCTCCTGGGGGGAGGGGGATCTCTGGGTCCCTTTTGGTGACCTGTGGGTTACGTTTGCATTTGGAAAAACCAGCAAAGATCAGATCACTCTATTGGCTTTTCACCCCGGATTCCTTTTTTTTGTTTGGATTAATTTCAAACTCACAGCTTGTAAAACAAATCTATCACTCGTAGCCTTCACTCAACTTCACTGGGTGCTACTGAACCCATATTTATATATATATATATATATATATATATATATATATATATATATATATATATATATATATATATAAAACCATCCATAGAGGAGTCCGCACTCTCCATACTTAGTTCAAATGTACCTGGGTGCAGTGTCCGAAATGTAGAATATGTATCACACAGATAAGGTCCGCACTCTCAGGACTTAAATTAAAATAAAAATGTTTTATTGAATGACTAACATTTCGGCCTCTCCGAGGCCTTTCTTAAAGTGTGGAAAAGCACAATATGAATGCTTTAAATAGACATGACAGCGGGAAACGTTAATTGGCTGACCTATCAACATCGTCATCAGATGTAACCATTACAAAAAACAATACAAAACAACAAATTACATATATTGTGTCAATACTGCTATAAGTAAAAAAACTTTTCATTTGGCTATCTAAAGAATTAAAAACATGTAGAATTAAAAAAAATACTAAGGGGCACATTTACTTAGCTTGAGGGAAGGATTAGAATAAAAAATACTTTGAATTTCGAAGTATTTTTTTGGCTACTTCGACCATCGAATTGGCTACTTCGAACTTTGACTACGACTTCGACTTTGAATCGAACGATATTCGAAGTCGAAGGATTTTACTTCGACGGTCGAATATCGAGGGTTAATTAAAGGGATACTGTCATGGGAAAAAATTTTTTTTTCATAATAAATCAGTTAATAGTGCTGCTCCAGCAGAATTCTGCACTGAAATCCATTTCTCAAAAGAGCAGACAGATTTTTTTATATTCAATTTTGAAATCTGACATGGGACTAGACATATTGTCAATTTCCCAGCTGCCCCTGGTCATGTGACTTGTGCTCTGATAAACTTCAATCACTCTTTACTGCTGTACTGCAAGTTGGAGTGATGTCACCCCATCCCTTTTCCCCCCCAGCAGCCAAACAAAAGAACAATGGGAAGGTAACCAGATAACAGCTCCCTAACACAAGATAACAGCTGCCTGGTAGATCTAAGAACAGCACTCAATAGTAAAAACCCATGTCCCACTGAGACACTTTCAGTTACATTGAGAAGGAAAAATAGCAGCCTGCCAGAAAGCATTTCTCTCCTAAAGTGCAGGCACAAGTCACATGACCAGGGGCAGCTGGGAAATTGACAATATGTCTAGCCCCATGTCAGATTTCAAAATTGAATATAAAAAAATCTGTCTGCTCTTTTGAGAAATGGATTTCAGTGCAGAATTCTGCTGGAGCAGCACTATTAACTGATGCGTTTTGAAAAAAACATTTTTTCCCATGACAGGATCCCTTTGACCCTCGGTATTCGACCCATAGTAAATGTGCCCCTAAGTAACAAACATTTCCTGTCTTGTATACAATTGCTATTAGCTAGACCGTTTGTGTTATAAAGTAGCAGAGCTTGAGTGCAGGTGTAAGGTCTGCAATTGAGAAACCTCTTTTGGGTTAACACCATTAAAATCAATAATAAAATGTGGTATAGTAAGTGCGGTCCTCGGCCCAGTTCAGGAATCCATTATACATTATATATATTAACTGGTAAAATAGAGGGATAATACCTCCCCAGTTAACATATATAGGTTTCCTGACCTGGGCCGAGGACCGCACTTACTATACCTCATTTTATTATTGATTTTAATGGTGAGTTCAACATCACAATCCGATCATTTTAATTTCCCTCAGTTCTCTAAATGTTGCCAGTGGGAACCTGAACCTTGGGCAAGACCAAAAACTTGAATTCAACACCAATAGATGGGTTTTCCAATTTCTGGTTTGAAGTCCATTTTACCTCTAATAAAGATGAATTCTGTTTTAGCTGGGATTAAGTACAACATATTGTTTTATTATGACAAAGCAAAAGGGAATATTTTTTTTAAAAAAATGAGAACTATTAGATAAAAATGGAGAATATAGGAGATAGCCTTCCCATAATTCAGTTTTCGGAATAACAGGTTTCCAGATAACAGATCCCATACCATTTTCAAGTGGGATTCTCAGTAGTGTTGGGCAAATTTGGCCCGTTTTGCTTTGTCACAAAATTTGCGAAATTCGCAAATGGGCAAAAATGAGCAAAACACCGGTGACGGATCAAAAATTGATGCCGGCGACAATTCCAATGCCAGCAACATTTAACGCGCGTTAAGGTCAATGGACGTCTGTTAATTGACGCTGGTGTCGAAATTGTCACCGTCATAACTAATTCTCAGCCCAAAATGGACTCTAATGGTCCATAAAAACATCAAAATGTATCAGAAAAAATAAAGAACTGTCTAAAACAGAATATTATGTTTTCGATCACAAGTTGGCTAAAGGGCAAGTTTATTCTAAAATGAATATTTATACAGAGTCAAATCAAACTTTACCAACTTGCAGCTTTGTCTGTATATAGAACTCCAGTGGAAACGTTTGATCCCCATACGAGGGTTCCACTCACTTCCCCCTGTTTATCCAACACCGGCAGCCTCTTCCATCAAAAGACTCTGAAATGTGTTTGCCATCTCAGCCCTGGCTGGAAAGATCCCTTTATTTTGTTTGGGAGGGTAAAGAGCTTCTCTTTGGCAAAATGAGAGAAAAATCATATTGATGTTTGACTTGCAGCCTGGTGTTTTGTTGAAGTCACTGAACAAATTGAAGTGTTAGGATTTTAGAGAACATTGTACAACTTTGCCAAAATTTATTTAACTGCATTAACAGCTGCTTTACTTCCCTCTGACTTCAAATGCTCTGTGCTGCTGTCACTTACTGAGCTTAGGGAGCCACTCACAATATACAGTACACATAGAATAGAAATGTCACAATATAAGGCTGATTAGTAATTAATACACATAATTACTACATGGCAGCACAGAAACCAGTGCAATTAGCATCAGAATTTAATAATCAGCAAACCTGTAGCATCAGCTTATATTACAGCCAGGGAAGCTCATTTTCTGCTGGATAATTAGTGACGAGCCCTAAGCTTAGCTTCTCAACAGCCAATCAGAGCCCACTGAGCATGTGAGTGTCACAGACACTTTCCAAGATGGTGACCCCCTGTGACAAGTTTGTGTCTTTGGAGACACAGATCTTTACGGCTAAAGGGCTGTGTTGCCTTGGGCTGGTACAGAAGCACAAAACTTCAAATACAAATTTCTAGCTACTTCTTTAGTTAGGCTTTAGTTCTCCTTTAAGCACCTTTGGAATGGGTACTTGGTTAAAGAATCCTGAAAGAAGGAATTTAGGTTGGATATGGAACTCTGAAAAGAGAAAGTTGGGTATAGAAAGCTGAAAGAAGAAAGGTGGGTATTGAACTCTAGAAGCTGGAACTTGGATACAACATAATATCATGTAAGTGAGAAGCCAGAATGGTATAGAACCCTGAAATCAGGGCAGAGAACACAATGGTAAAAGCAGTTAGTTGAGTTTAGAATCCAGGAAGCAGAGTTGAGAACACAACCGTGGAAGCAGTCGTGAGGTGTAGAACCCTAAAGGTTGGAAAGCATGTAAAGAACACCAGAAGCTGGAAGTTCCTTCAAAAAAACACAGGAAGGAAGAAGTTGTAAATAGAACCCTGGGAGCAGGAATTTGGGTATAGATCCTTTGAGAGAAGAAAGAGGGTATTGAACACTAGAAGCAGGAAATACTGAAAGCAGGAAGTTGGTTAAAGAACTCTGAAAGAAGAAAAGAGGGACTAGAAACTGACAGTTGAGTATATGACCCTGGCAACAGGGAGTTGGTTAAAGAAGCAAGACTTTTGGTAAAGAGTTCTGGGTGCAGGAAGTGGGTTTTTAAATACTGGAAGCAGGAATTTGGGTAAAGATCATTGAAAAACCACAGGTAGTTGCTTATGAAATGCTGGAAAGAAGAAGTTCATATAATATTCCAAACATACCGCTTGGCTTGCAAGGCAGACGTAAATGCTTCATTCTTAAACAAAACCTGGCTCTGCATAGGGCCCCCCGGTTATTTTGTCATTTTTAATCTAATGAGCATCGTTTGATCAGTATCAACCTGTTTACACAAAGTAGCCCTGGGCACACGGTGTTCTGACGATGTGGATCGTCGCTGGGTGTCTCCCTGATGGGAAGATATACTATGGAAGGGCTGCGGAGGGCCGTACCGCCATTACTTATGCAACAATACTAAGAAGTGCTGCCAATTTCATTTTGTTTTTCATTAAAGGTTCATCAAGGGATTGTACTTGATAAATATATAAGATTCCCCTATGCAGATGGGCATATTTTAGCATTCAGGAATCTATGTTTTCCTGCCGTGTAATAACAGCCGTCTCCGCCCCAGCAAGACATCAATATATACATATCTTGTTCCTTTATAAAAACAGGCATGATAGTATTAATTTTAAGATTTAAGGGCAAGGTCTGTTCCTTGTTGCTGGTATCCCTGCTGTTCTATATAATGAAAGCCGCCTCTCCCTAGTTGCCACAGAGCCTTGCAAGATTTAAGAGAAAATTCTTGGGATTCCACAGAGTCTGACTCTCCATCTTAGGACACTGCCTTTCCCAATGTCTCTCCTCTGCTCAAAATCACCCAAACCTTCTCCACTCATCATCCCAACAAAGTTCTGTATTTATTAGGGCTCTTCCATCTCACGCAGGGATTTTTTCTTTTCTAAAAAGCAGCAGGAGGATTTTCAACTTGAACTTTCCTTCACATCAAAGTACTTGCGAGATTATCTATGCAATAAATCATTTTCATCCCCAAATCTTATTTAAGACATTGTTATATGCCGCAGACTATTACATCAGGCTCAGAGGCTGCTACAGGAAAGCTTGCAGAATACAAAATACGCTTTTATTTTTTTTTACCTTTTGTACACCAGAAATTTAGGAAATATTTTAAAGTTTGAACAAGCAAAAAACTCACTAGCCAGGTTGTGGATATAACTAAGATTTAACACTTTCGGATTTATCGTTAAAGGAGAAGGAATAGCATCTTATACATGGGGGTGCCAAAACTTAGGCACTCCCAAGAGACTATTTTTACTTATCTGACACCCTTGTCCGGCGCTCCTATCAGAAGAAAACTGCACCGGCCAGAGGTTCTTCTTGCGACCAACATGGAGAGATCCTCTTCCTGCTTCTTCGAGTTTTCTCGCAGTTGGAAAAAAGCTGAAAGCTGAACTTTAACGAAAAAGCCGGCCATTTCGCTCTACTGCGCATGTGTCTAACCCGGGAAATTTGAAAACCAATGAAGCAGGAAGAGGATCTATCCATGGTGCTCACTAGAAAAACCCCAGGCCGGTGTGGTTTTCTGCTGGAGCACCGGCCCAGGTTGTCAGGTAAGTAAAAATAGTCACTTGGGGGTGCCTAACTTTTGGCAATTGTAACAGTGTTATTATGTCATTCTTTGTTCTCCAGTCTATTGACATGCAGGGGTGTTTTGCCAATGAGGCAAATTAAGCAACTTGCCTTGGGCGGTGGCACCAAACAGGTTCCCAGGGATGGCAAAATTCAGCTCCTGGTATCTGAAAGAGCCAAATTTTTGTTTTAATAAACTCTTTGCACTAGCGATGCAGTCCCTTCCTGAATCCCTTCTGGTGCAGGAAAGTTAAGAGATGGGGGAAGCAAGATGGTGCCCAGCCTGTAACTGGGCTGGATGAGGTCACAGACACCGAAAAATGGGAAGGATTTCTCTGAACCCCTACATAAGCTTATGTTATATGTACAAAGCTGAAATGTGCTAGGTCACATTGTACCCAAATAACCAAAAATGTAAATGTTTTACATCAATAAAATATATGAAGTGGATTTGTACTCACATATAGATTCTGGGTTATAATTCACACACACACACAAGCCCCAAAAAAGAAAAAAATATATATTATAGTTCCAGGTTTATATCTGCAGCAGATACATGGAAAATGGACTTCAGAGATACCTGCCATTCTTCTTGTAATTAAATGTTAAAGCTTGTGTTGAGTCCTGGCAAATTGGAATGATGTAGAGCTCCTCTCCAGCTCTGTTCAGCCCCCAGCGGAGCTGAGTCCATCCATCACAAGTTGTTCTCACTTTGGAACATGTTGTGTCAGCTGGGAATGTTCTTATGTACAACAGATTGGAGAGTTTTAATCAACTACCACACAATGGAAATTGCTACGGTCCCTTGACAGGTTTCTTCTTGTTGTGATGAAGGTGCACAATATCTTCTTCCCTCTTCTTCCCAGGAGACAGAGGCTAGAAACCATCATCCACAGGCTAGATCACATAGTGCAATAAACGACTAATTGCAGGGTTGTAGAGTGTAAAGTGTACTATTAAACCATGAGGGGTGGGATATTGCATTCTTTCTTACAGTTTAAAGCATTGGTGCCCAATAGGTAGATCGGGATCTACCAGTAGACCTTTAGCTGGTGATTAGTAGATCTCAAGACACTGTCAACCAATAGTTTTTCTAAATCACCCTCTTGTTTCATGCTTTTCATTCAGATATTTATTATGTTAAGGTTAAGAAATAGATGTTTGTTAAATAGAGCAATATACATTTTCCCATTAATTAGTATTTAAGTAATATTTGCATGGAACAGAATGCTAACAATGCTTTTATGGCTGTAGATCATAATGGGACAACATCACTAAAAGTAGATCTCCCATTAGTAAAGTATGGGCACTCCTGGTTTAAAGGGTTACATATTATAATATTACAACGGAAACTTGGCCAAAGTCTACACCCATTTACTGGATAGACCCTTCCTTGAAGGTATTTTTGCCTCTTTTACAAGTTAGTGTATACCCATCCAGATCTGCTGTCCATACATTGACCTATTGACTTATATTCTGTTTGGATCAAAGGGGCATAACGATAGAGAAAGCAGGGCCTGTGATGGTTATTGAAAAGCAGGAGGGCTAAGTGGGCCACTAACAAATATGCAGTTGTAATAAATGTTTATGGAACATGTTCTATTCCTAAAGTTTAGGGAAGTCCTACAATAACTGTGTTGTGGGGCACAGGGATTTGTAGTTATGTTATCTGCAAAAAAGGGAGGAAAGATTGATATGAATCTAAGGAAACATTTCACTTAGTACATGCAGGGCACAACATGCAAAAAAACCCAGGTGCAATCCACCATATCCAAAATAGGGTAAATTGGCAGAGAGGGGAGACAGGTGCAAGTAATTAGGCAACATGGGTGCAACATGGGTGCATGAGGCAAAAGGAGCAGAATACTCCATAGAGCACAGACTTTAGATACAAAATACTTGGGGCAGTTTAAAGGGCTTTTCACCTTTGACTTAACCTTTAGTATGTTGTAGAGCAGGGGGTCCCCAAACTTTTTTTTACCCATGAGCCACATTCAAATGTTAAAAGTGTTGTGGAGCAACACAATCATGAAATGTCCCTGGGGTGACAAATAAGGACTGTGATTGGCTATTTAGTAGCCCCTATGTGAACTGGCAGCCAACAGGAGTCTCTGTTTGGCAGTGCACCTGGTTTTTAAGCAACTAAGCTTGTCTCCAAGCCCTGAAATAAAAAATAAACACCTGCTTTGAGGCCACTGGGAGCAACATCCAAGGGGTTGGTGAGGGGTTGTTTCTCGCGAGCCACTGGTTGGGGATCACTGCTGTAGAGAGTGATATTCTGAGATAATTTGCTATTGATTTTCATTTTGTTATTATTTGTGGTGTTAACATTTTATTCAGCAGCTCTCCAGCCACCCATTTCTGCAATCTGGTTCATCCAAATTTACCCTAGTAACCATGCATTGATTTGAATCAGAGGCTGGTATGCTGAGTCGGATTGGAGAGTGGTGGCTCAACGAGGCTGCAAAACGAAGGGCCCTGCTGGCCCCCTCCCGACCTCTAAACTCCCAGTGCGAAAAAGATGGCACCGCAGGGACAGCTGGTCAGCCCAGGGAGCAGGTCTGGGACGGATTTTTTCACAGTGTCTCACCAGCCCTGTCCGACTCAGCTAACATATGAATAGGAGAGAGCATGAGTAGAAAGACAAGTAATAAAAAGCTGTAATAACAATACATTTGTAGCCTTACCGAGCATTTGTTTTTTTAGATGAGGTCAGTGATCCCCACTTGAAAGATGGAAAGAGTCAAAAGAAGAGTAATTAAAAAACGATATAAAATAAATAATGAAGACTAATTAAAAAGTTGCTTAGAATGGGTAATTCTATAACGTACTAAAAGTTACGTTATAGAGGCAGAAATCAGCTTGGTGAAATCCGCTGGGCTATTCCAGCCCCTGACCACTAGCCGAATCATCTTCTGTTTGTGTCTGGAAACCTTGTGTCGGCCCCTGTGTGAACACACTTGCCTATTTTGTGGCGAAACGCAAGATTTTGCATTTCGCACTGAACTCTGCTGTGTTTACGTTAGAGATGGGGAGCAGCCGGGCAGTGGATTTTCTGCCTGCAGAGAATCTGTATCATCTGGTCTTAGCCTAAAGGTGATCCACTCCTTTAAATGAAACACAATGGAAATTTGCACACCCAAGTCTGAAATAGAATAATGCTAGAAATGCTGTATTTTGTTTACTAAACATAAACATGAACTTACTGCACCAGAAGCCTAATCAAACAAATGATTTATGCTTTCAAAGTTGGCCACAGGGGGTCACCATCTTGTAACTTTGTTAAACATCTTTGCAAGACCAAGACTGTGCACATGCTCAGTGTGGTCTGACCTGTTTAGGGATCGTCATAAATTATCAAAACAGCACAAGTCTAATAATATCTGCCAGAAGCCGATACAGCAAGACTGATTAATAATCAGAATATACAGACTGCACTGGGTCCTGTGTTGTCATGTAATCTAATGTGGGTTTTATAGTCTTTGTATTGTTAAATACAAACTCTCTCCAACTCTGCAGAACCAGTGGCTGCAGCAAAATAATCCTCCAAATAGAATCTCAGTTTATCTGTTTAAATCTGGCTCCATGATCTTTGTCCCTGCAGCTGGAGTTGGAAACAGAGGATGTAAAGACAAAAATAAATTCCAATTTTTACTTTATTATTTGAAAAATCTATCCCCAATTATAAATCTGTACCATTTTTTTTTATAAGAAACCTGACTGTATGCCATGAAATCCCCCCTTCATTTACTTGCTTTGACTGCTGTAGATATGAATTTCTACTCAATCGCTGGCTGCTCTACAGGGAAACAAACAAAGCTGCTCAAGTTCTGTGTAGTAAGGCAGGGGCTCCCCCTGCTGTTTGATTGTTTCCCTGCAGAGCAGTTAGTGACCATCTGAAGTTTCCTTTCCACAGCAGTCAGAGCAAGTAAATGAAGGGGGAATTTCACTGCATACCGTCAGATTTCTTATAAAAACATTTTCTAATTAAAGTATATTGGATATGGGTTTCTTGTTCATTAAAGAAAATAAAAATGGTATTTTATTTGTATGCCTTTCCATTCTCTTTAAACCACCTCATTTCAATGGGTGCATTTATTGGATAGATCCCTTTTGCTACAAAAGACAGGATCCAGTGCAGCCTTGGTACACGTAGCTACACATCACTAACTAAATAATAAGATTATTTGAGCAGTTTGTGCCACAACAACGAGAGCATTATCTGTGACTCCGAGGAAAAAGTGCGTCGTTGCTACAGGACAGATAACACAGGGTTGCTAAGGTCAGCCAACTGATTTATGACATCAATATCTTGGCTTATGTCCTCCTGCAAATAAACCAGCCATGGGAGAAACATGTTATTGAGCCCTTGTGTCCCTAGGAGAGGCTGGTTTGGATGATAAACCGTTAAATCAAAGACATCGGTTCTCCCCCCCAGGTACACTGACTCCCACTAGTTACCTTGTTGCCTTATAGTATGTCGCCAGCATTCCCACAAGAACAAAAGGAGGATGTTGTGTGTATCTTGTCAGTGGAAGAGTTCAGAAAATGTCGTTTTTAGGCTAGATACTGATATATATATATATAATAAGTTAGGTTGAAAAAAGACACACGTCCATCAAGTTCAACCTTTTAAGTCTATAGCCTGCCTAACTACCAGTTGATCCAGAGGAAGGAAAATTTCCTTCCTGACTCCAAAATGACAATGGGACCAGTCCCTGGATCAACTTGTACTATGAGCTATCTCCCATATCCCTGTATTCCCTCACTTGCTAAACACCATCCAACCCCTTCTTATACCTATCTAATGTATCAGCCTGTACCACTGATTCACTTCCCAGCTCTCCCTGTAACACCCCTTTCCCTCCTCTAATCTCATTGGCTCCCTCCTGTCTGCTGGGAGGAGCTACTGGTGAATAAAGCATCCAACCCTTCCTTATACCTATCTAATGTATCAGCCTGTACCACTGATTCCGGGAGACAATTCCACATCTTCACAGCTCTCACTGTAACAAACCCCTTCCCAATATTTAGGCGGAACCTCTTTTCTTCTAATCGGAATGGGTGACCTCGTGTCAGCTGGAAAGACCTACTGGTAAATAAAGCATTAGAGAGATTATTATATGATCCCCTTATATATTTATACATAGTTATCATATCACCCCTTAAGCGCCTCTTCTCCAGCGTGAACATCCCCAATTTGGCCAGTCTTTCCTCATAGCTAAGATTTTCCCTTTACCAGCTTAGTTGCCCTTCTCTGTACCCTCTCTAATACAATAATGTCCTGTTTATATATATATATATATATATATATATATATATATATATATATATATATATATATAATATTTAGACATTTTAGAGGGAATATGATTAAAATTACAAAAAAAAATTGTTTTCGGTAGGCTTAGCGGCGCTGTTTGCAATGTTAAATTTGCTGGCAAAAATTATTTTAAAAAACTGAAAATCTTGGTCGCTAATGTTAAATATATTAAATTCCCCTGTTTGTGCATTACTAGAAATTGCCCTGCCCTTTAAACAAAACAGGGATTGTTTGTCACAACGACGGTATGGGACCTGTTATCCAGAATGCTAGGGACCTGGGGTTTTCCGAATAATAGGTCTGTATCCATACCTTAAATCTACTAAAAAAAAAAATAATTCAAACATTATTTAAATGCAATTGGATTGATTTTCCTTCAATAAGGATTAATTATATTTTAGTTTGGATGAAGTACATGCTACTGTTTTATTATTAAAGAGAAAAAGTACATAGTTACATAATTAAATCGGGTTGAAAAAAGACCATCAAGTTCAATCCTGCAAATGAAAACCCAGCATCCATACACACACCCCTCCCTACTTTCACATAAATGATATATACCCATATACCTGTATATACTAACTATAGAGTTTAGTATCACAACAGCCTTTGATATTATGTCTGTCCAAGAAATCATCCAAGTCCCTCTTATAGTCATTAACTGAATCAGCATCACAACATGACCCGGCAGTGCATTCCACAACCTCACTGTCCTGACTGTGAAGAACCCCCTACGTTGCTTCAAATGAAAGTTCTTTTCTTCTAGTCTAAAGGGGAGGCCTCTGGTACGGTGATCCACTTTATGGGTAAAAAGGTCCCCTGCTATTTGTCTATAATGTCCTCTAGTGTACTTGTAAAGTGTAATCATGTCCCCTCGCAAGCTCCTTTTATCCAGAGAAAACAACCCCAACCTTGACAGTCTCCCCTCATAATTTAACTCTTCCCTCCCTCTAACCAGTTTAGTTGCACTTAGTCTCTGCACTCTCTCCAGCTCATTTATATCCCTCTTAAGGACTGGAGTCCAAAACTGCCCCCATACTCCAGATGAGGCCTCACCAGGGACCTATAAAGAGGCAGAATTATCATCATTTTTAAAATTTTTAATTATTTGACTGAAATGGAAGCTATGGAAGATGGCCTTCTCAGAATTCAGAGCTTTCTGGATAACAGGTTTCTGGATAACATATCCCATACCTGTATACATGTGGCCAACTAGATCGAAGCCATCCCTTCTCTCTGGCGAATTTTCACAGCAGTATCGTGAATTTATTCGCCGGTGGCGAATCGCACAAGTTCGCAGTGAATTTGTGCCTGGCGATAAATTCGCCCATCACTAGTGGGCTCATGTCTAGGACATTAGAGGACATTAGAGGATCTCTTTTGTCTTTATTTTGCTTCCTTGGACATGTTTAATAATAAGTGGCCTCTTCAACATCTCTATTAAAGACGTATATATGACCTATATGTACCCACCTTATTCAAATTGGCCTAAGCGTAAGAGTACTAATGAAGTTTCACTAGGAAGAAAGTAATGCTAGTGAAGGTTCGCTTTGAAATGATCGTGAAATGATCGTGCTGATGCATTTTCACGTTCGTCTGCGAGACAAAACGTTTTTGCGTTTTGATGAATTAGCGTCATTGAAAGATGGCTAACACCCCTTAGTATATTTAACTTACCTTGTCTTGTAGAAATAGAATTTTTTCTGTTTTTGGATGAACATGATGACCCCTTTTTTTGTCAAATACAAAAAGACCCCATTCATTTCAATTATTGTGCATTTGCTCGACCATGCCCAAGTTTCCCAAGGCCGCCTTCTTCAATGAGAAAAGAGGAGCAAATACTGCAGGGTCCAGAAAAACACAAGGGTGTTGGGCTGTGATGGATGAGATGAATCCACCTTAGTCAGCACGAATAGAGATTGCTCGGCCATCTGAGTAAACTGAATCACACTGTCTTTCCACTCAATAGACTGACGCTTGCACCGGTCAACTCTACACGTACATACATGCACCTAGGAATGTACAGTATATGTGATAAAATACGTTGGTAGAGGTTGTATCAAGGAGTATATTCCTGCAGGACATTATTAAAGAACGATGGGTACTAGTCAGGCCTACAGCAAGTCTTTTATGTGCGTTCTGCTTTCCATATAAATACCCTACTAGTGCAATGTGGCTAGACTGCTTTAATATACAATTCACACGGCAACCAGCAGTTATATTATGGGTAAGTAGCACCATGCTGGTTAGTGCCACCAAGCTTTAAACATCATTGAGTTCAATTACATACACTGTGCGTGTTCACAGAAGCCACTTGTTCGCACAAACTTTGCAAGGAAGTGGCTGAGGTCTGACAAAAATGACGCAATGAAAATCTTGGTCGCAAACTTTTCACAATGGTCTTTGCAAATGTTTTTTTGCGCCAACAAAACATATTACATTCCCCTGTTTGTGCATTAAGCTACAGGTATGGGACCTGTTATCCAGGGACCTGGGGCTTTCCGGTTATCAGATCTTTCTGTTAATTAGATCTTCATACATTAAGGGGGTTATTTATCAAAGTCCGAATTTATCTCAATATTTTCTACAAACTCCGATCAAATCCGCTCGGGTTATTTATTATTACATTTTCCCAAAAGTTTGCTTTTTTGGATTTTTCATCCAGTTTTCCAGATTATTTGGAATTTTTCACCCAAAAACTCAGATTTTTTCCCGAAAATTTCAGGGTATTGCATGAAACCCAGCGCACATAACAAAATCATGGGGACTTCTCCCATTGACTTATTTTCAGCCTCAACAGGTCTGAGATGTCGTATTTTCTGATTCAGACTTTTCCATCCTCGGGGTTTAATAAATTCTGATAAATTCCTGATTTTTTAAAAGTCCGATTTAAAAAAAAACTCCAAGTGATTTTTGCATTTGGAGTTTAGTAAATAACCCCTTAAGTCTACTAGAAAATCATACAAACATTAAGGGGCAAATTCAACAAGGGTCGAATATCGAGGGTTAATTAACCCTCGATATTCGACTGGGAATGAAAATTCTTTGACTTCGAATATCGAAGTCGAAGGATTTTGCACAAATACTTCGATTGAACGATCGAAGGAATAATTGTTTGATTGAATGATTAAATCCTTCGAAGGATTTTAATCCGAAAAACGAAGGATTATCCTTCGATCAAAAAAAACTTTCGACCTTCCCCATAGGCTAACATTGGGTTCGGTAGCTTTTAGGTGGCGAACTAGGGGTCAAAGTTTTTTAGTACTTCGACTATGAAATGGTCGAATAGTCGAATGATTTTTAGTTTGAATCATTCGATTCGAAGTCGTAGTCGAAGGTCGAAGTAGCCAATTCGATGGTCGAAGTAGCCAAAAAAACACTTTGAAATTCGACGTTTTTTTACTTCGAATCCTTCACTCGAGCTTGGTGAATGGGCTCCTAAATAAACCCAATATATTTTTTTACTTCCAATAAGGATTAATTATATCTTAGTTGGGATCAAGTACAAGCAACTGTTTTATTATTACACAGAAAAAGGAAATCATATGTAAAGATTTGGATTATTTTGATAAAATGGAGTCTATAGGAGATGGCCTTTCTGTAATTCTGAACTTTCTAAAAGGCAGGTTTCCAGATAATAGATCCCATACCTGTACAAGAAAATGCCCTGCCTTTTAGACAAAACAGGGATTGTTTGTCCGTATATATCACAATGCAGCTATGGGACCTGTTATCCAGAATGCTAGGGACCTGGGGTTTTCCGAATAATAGGTCTACAAGTAATTTGGATCTCCATACCTTAAGTCTACTAAAAAATACAATTCAAACATGAATTAAATGCAATAGGGTTGATTTTCCTTCAATAAGGATTAATTATATCTTAGTTGGGATCAAGTACAAGCGACTGTTTTATTATTACACAGAAAAAGGAAATCTCTGTAGTAAAAAGGAAATTATTATTGCTTTAAAAACAAACCCCATGCTTCGAGCTTTGATGAACTGTCCTCAGTACAGGATTCTTTCTCAAGTGACCAGGTAATGGTAAAGAACACGAGACTCGTTATGGGAAGCGCCATTGAATGATTCAGTGTAAGTCGTTCAAACAAGACACCAAACTCAAGTAAATAATCCTCTGCTGTTGATGGATGGGGTCATATTCTTTCCCTGTGCCACTTAATAGCCCTTTATTGAAGCTTCTTGCTATCTACGCACTATTAACTCCCAATCTATACCCTAACCAGTGGCCCAGTAATTAGAACTGATGATGTACAATACAGGGATGCGGGGTGGCTGCACTCATACATCATATGACAACATTTTGTGCATTGCTATAATTACATTATATCCTGTCAATGCAATAATTCCGGCTCCCTCTGCTCCGAATCCCCATCTTAAATGAAATCGGCTTTAGATAGAAAGAGGAAAAACAGAAAATAACACTTTTAAAGCGGAAATATAATTATAAAAAGCAAGGCCGCTGTTTTTTCAATGGTTAAAAGTAGGGATGCACCTAATCCACTATTTTGGATTTGAATCGAACCGAAGCATATTTGCAAATTTGCATATGCAAATTAGGGGCGGTAAGGGGAAAACATCGATTTCCCTCCCCGTCCCTACATTGCAGATGCAAATTAGGATTCGTTTCCGCCGGGCACAAGGATTCAGCTGAATCCGAATCCTGCTTAAAAAAGCCGAATCCTGGATTCGGTGCATCCCTATTTAAAAGTGACTAAGTTCAGATGGATTCCCGGCAGTTCAGTCTAAATTCTTATTTCTCATCACTTTTCGGGGAGAAAGACCCCTGACCCCAGCTGCTTACTTTATTTTGGCCACCTGGACCCTGGCATGTTTAAGTCTTGATCTTCTACTGCTGGTCTAGAACGGCAATGGATTCATTGGATTTTAAAATAAGTAAATTAGGGCGGCCCTATTGTATTGCACTCTATGGGTGTGCACCTTTGTGCATCAAATCCTGACCCTAATACACCTTTACTTGACTTGGTTATTGCAAAATCCTAGGCATTTTCCCTAAAATATTGTTATTCTCCGAGCATTGGCGGGGGAGTGGGAAATCTCGCTCAGGTGGAGCTGAAATATATCGAGTTGGCAGGGCATTTCTAAACTTATTTCACTGCTTGGTGGGAGGATTGTCCATGGACCCCCCACAGAGTAGCAGATGTAGGTAGGGAAAGTGAGTGTCAATTTATAATGGGGCAACGGTCAGCATTATAGGGTATATATAATATAGCTTATATCTTTTTACCCAATAAAATGCATTCAGGCTCATTTATCAACACTGGGCAAATTTGCCCATGGGCAGTTATCAATAGCAACCAATCAGTAATTAGCTTTTTAAAGCCAGCTGCAAGTAGAACAATGAAAGCAGCAATCTGATTGGTTGCCATGGATTAGTGCCCATGGGCAAATTTGCCCAGTGTTGATAAATGACCCTCACGTGACTTTAGACTCCTTACCTCAAAATAATGCAAGATCAGAGGGCTTATGGTAAAATCCTTTGCCCAATGTTAATGTATCAGTAGTGATGGGCGAATAAATTCGGCTGGCGTGATTTCACTGCAAATTTCATCGTTTCGCCGCAGGCTAATGAATTCGCAAAACTCCCAAAATTCGCTTGCACCAAAAAAATTTTGGAGACACGTCGGAAAAATTGCTTGTGCCAAAACCGTTGCATGTCAACACTATTCGGACGCCCCATTGACTTTAACTCTGCCATCAAAATTGACACGGGAGTCAATTTTTGAGTTATGTGGATTTTTTGCCTTTTCACAAATTTTGCTAATTTTTCAGCGAATCGAAACAGGAGAAATTTGTCCATCACTATGGAAGTTATTTATCATTATTATTTCTTTTTTGCTACAAACTCTGATCAAATCTGCTCGGTTTTTTACTCTTATTTATTATTACATTTTCCTGAAAATTTGCTTTGTGGGAAAAAATCTGATTTTCACAAATTTTAATCCTTGACTTTTTCATCCAATTTTCAAGTTTTTTTTCGTAATTTTCACCCGAAAACTCCCAAAACTTCAAGGTATTGCCCTCAACCCTCAACCCAACATCAAAATAATCATTGGGACTTCTCCTTTTGATTTATATGCAACCTCGACAGGTCTGAGATTTTTAGAATCTGACTTTTCCATCCTCTGGGTTTAATACATTCTGAAAAAAGTCAGATTTTATAAAAAATAAATCACAATTTTTTTTTTGTGATTTTTACATTGTGAGTTTAGTAAATAACCCCCCTATGTATCAGTACAGACTTGAGGTTCCAGTAGGAGTGATGAGAATTCCTTTCAAAATGTTACAGGTTTTAGATAAATCATGGATTATTTTAATTAGGAATAATATAATTGAGATTCCAAATAGTGAAAACTCTCAGAAAAAATGAGTGAGAGCTGGCAAGCCTGGATCCTAAGAGAAAGCAGTAATATGTGTGTGCGCTGGCGGTTGTAGAGGAAATGTTTCTGGGAAGCAAAGCTTGAACTGTGCTAAATTTCTGTGTCAAATAATGAATGACGTTGGAGCTTCTGCTTCTTTGCGTGGAACAATCATAGACATTTATGGGAGAAGAGGCATCTCTCAGTAACGGTTGATTGGTGGCAAAGCGTCTGTTGATTCAAAGCTCTAGCAACCATGAAGAGAGAAGAGGTTATATCACTTTACTTCTATAGCTCTATGAACAGGTGTGCTAATGGAAAAAGATCTCAGCAGGATTCTCATCACTATAAATGTTGTAAGTGGGTAGAGAAGAAATCAAGGGTCTGTAGCAACCCATGGTGCTATCCAGTGATTCAACCCCTAATGAGTTGCAAAGGAAAAATTATTTATTTAAAGCCTTTCCCCACCTAGACTCAAAGTACATCACAGGGTTTTATCATGGTGGCCTTCAAGTACATGATGAAACCTGGAGAATGAAAGAGTGATTTGTCCACAGGATTTGAACAAGGATATCCACCATCTAACACAGGTCTTAGCACATGTTTTAAACACTGGGTGCCATTTCCCTAACATACTGATTCCAAAACTATGGATCTGGACCTCCAAGATAGGGTTGGACTAGTGTTGGGAATAGGGTCATGGAGTTATGGTGAAGCTTAGAATGCCTATTCGCTCTATTAGATACTCCTGGAACCCCAGATAAAAAGTCAGTGAGTGTGAAAATAGGGGTTAAAACGTATTTGACTCTTGGAACTGTGGCTGAATCATTGATAGAGTAAAGCTGTTTTTTTTTCTTTCGACCAGCCGAAATTTGGCTGATTTCTGCCCTACCGCGGGCAGTAACCTCCTCTCTTTTTTTTTTTTTGTCCGAGTCTGTTCATTCCAAGCAGATTCAGTGTGGAAGAGAGGAGGCTACTGCTCGCGGTAAGGCAGAAATCAGCCAGTCGGATCTTGGGTAAAGGTTTTCTGCCCCTGTGTGACCCTCGCCTTAAGCTTGTTGCAATTCTCACCTTGCCTCATGGCAGGAGCAGCCCTGTCAAAGAGGAAAATGAACCAAGACATAAAACCACTACTCTGTTTACTGAAGAATTTCCCTCACTCCTCAATAGGGATGTAGCGAACGTCGGAAAAAAAGTTCGCGAACATATTCGCGAACTTGCGCAAAAATGCGAGCGGTTCGCGAACGGTTCGCGAACCCCATAGACTTCAATGGGAAGGCGAACTTTAACATCTAAAAAAGACATTTCTGGCCAGAAAAATGATTTTAAAGTTGTTTAAAGGGTGCAACGACCTGGACAGTGGCATGCCAGAGGGGGATCAAGGGCAAAAATGTATCTGAAAAATCTGCCTGTGTGTGCTTGGAAGAGATAGTGTAGGGGGAGAGCTGTTAGTGATTTCAGGGACAGATGATAGTAAGTTTGCTGGCTAGTAATCTGCTTGATACTGCTCTGTATTGGAGGGACAGAAGTCTGCAGGGATTTGAGGGACATTTTAGCTTAGGTAGCTTTGCTGGCTAGTAATCTACTGTTCTCTTTAAACAACTGCCATACGTTGACCTTGTAGGCATTGTTTGCCCAGTTTTTTTGGACGCAGCCACTGAAGCACAGTTGCCAGAAAAAATATGCCATATAAATGCTGAAAATAGTCATTTTTCGCCATACGTTGACCTTGTAGACATTGTTTGCCCAGTTTTTTTGGACGCAGCCACTGAAGCACAGTTGCCAGAAAAAATATGCCATATAAATGCTGAAAATAGTCATTTTTTGCCATACGTTGACCTTGTAGGCATTGTTTGCCCAGTTTTTTTGGTCGCAGCCACTGAAGCACAGTTGCCAGAAAAAATATGCCATATAAATGCTGAAAATAGTCATTTTTTGCCATATACGTTGAGTCAACGTATGGCAAAAAATGACTAGAAAAAATATGCCATATAAATGCTGAAAATAGTCATTTTTTTGGTCGCAGCCACTGAAGCACAGTTGCCAGAAAAATTATGCCATATAAATGCTGAAAATATAAATTTTTTTGGTTGCAGCCACTGAAGCACAGAGGCCAGAAAAATTATGCCATATAAATGCAGAAAATATGCATTTTTTTGGTCGCAGCCACTGAAGCACAGTTGACAGAAAAATTATGCCATATAAATGCTGAAAATATAAATTTTTTTGGTTGCAGCCACTGAAGCACAGAGGCCAGAAAAATTATGCCATATAAATGCAGAAAATATGCATTTTTTTGGTCGCAGCCACTGAAGCACAGTTGACAGAAAAATTATGCCATATAAATGCTGAAAATATAAATTTTTTTGGTTGCAGCCACTGAAGCACAGAGGCCAGAAAAATTATGCCATATAAATGCAGAAAATAAGCATTTTTTTGGACGCAGCCACTGAAGCACAGTTGCCAGAAAAAATATGCCATATAAATGCTGAAAATAGTCATTTTTCGCCATACGTTGACCTTGTAGACATTGTTTGCCCCGTTTTTTTGGTTGCAGCCACTGAAGCACAGAGGCCAGAAAAAATTAAACCAGTAGGGTTTGCACCCTAGTTTGTAACGGTGGCGGAGGGAGGAGGACGCTAAAGGACAGCTGTGTGTGGAGTCATGAGGCTTGAAGAGAAGGACAGCTGCATAGAAGTCAGAACAAGTCTTCCGGCGTGCAGTAACCCTCCGAGATCCACCCCTCATTCATTTTAATAAAGGTCAGGTAATCGACACTTTTGTGACCTAGGCGAGTTCTCTTCTCAGTTACAATCCCTCCTGCTGCACTGAAGGTCCTTTCTGAGAGCACACTTGAGGCTGGGCAAGACAAGAGGTTCATGGCAAATTGTGACAGCTCTGGCCACAGATCAAGCCTGCGCACCCAGTAGTCCAGGGGTTCATCGCTCCTCAGAGTGTCGATATCTGCAGTTAATGCCAGGTAGTCCGCTACCTGCCGGTCGAGGCGTTCTTTGAGGGTGGATCCAGAAGGGTTGTGGCGCTGCCTTGGACAGAAAAACATTTGCATGTCTGATGTTACAGACCGGCCAAAGGGCTTTGTCCTTGCAGGTGTGCTCGTGGCAGGATTACTGGCACCTCTGCCCCTGGAATGTTGATGAGTTCCTGAAGTGACATCACCCTTAAAAGCATTGTACAACATGTTTTGCAGGCTGGTTTGTAAATGCCGCATCTTTTCGGACTTGTGGTATGTTGGTAACATTTCTGCCACTTTATGCTTGTACCGAGGGTCTAGTAGCGTTGCGACCCAGTACAGGTCCTTCTCCTTAAGCCTCTTGATACGGGGGTCCTTCAACAGGCATGACAGCATGAAAGAGCCCATTCTCACAAGGTTGGATGCAGAGCTATCCATCTCCGCTTCCTCATTATCAAGGACTGCATCATCCACGGTCTCCTCCCCCCAGCCACGTACAAGACCAGGGGTCCCCAAAAGGTCACCACTAGCCCCCTGGGAAGCCTGCTCCTGTTGGTCCTCCTCCTCCTCCTCCACAAAGCCACCTTCCTCCTCTGACTCCACTTCTGGCACCTCTCCCTGCGTTGCAGCAGGTGCCTGGGTTCGTTCTGGTGATTCCGACCAGAAATCGTGCGCTTCCAGCTCCTCGTCACGCTGGTCTACAGCCTCATCTGTCACTCGTCGCACGGCACGCTCCAGGAAGAAAGCGAAGGGTATTAGGTCGCTGATGGTGCCTTCGGTGCGACTGACCATATTTGTCACCTCTTCAAAAGGTCGCATGAGCCTGCAGGCATCGCGCATAAGCACCCAGTAACGGGGGAAAAAAATCCCCAGCTCTGCAGATCCAGTCCTACCACCCAGTTCAAAAAGGTACTCGTTGACGGCCCTTTGTTGTTGCAGCAGACGTTCCAACATAAGGAGCGTTGAATTCCAGCGAGTCTGGCTGTCAGAAATCAAACGCCTGACTGGCATGTTGTAGCGCTGCTGAATGTCAGCAAGGCGTGCCATGGCTGTGTAGGAACGTCTGAAATGGGCCGACACCTTTCTGGACTGGGTGAGAACGTCCTGGAATCCTGGGTACTTGGAGACAAAACGTTGGACTATTAAATTTAACACATGTGCCATGCAGGGCACATGTGTTAAATTGCCCAGTCTCAACGCTGCCAACAGATTGCTTCCATTGTCACACACCACTTTTCCGATCTGCAGTTGGTGTGGGGTCAGCCACCGATCGGCCTGTGACTGCAGAGATGACAGGAGTACAGATCCGGTATGGTTTTTGCTTTCCAGGCACGTCATCCCCAAGACAGCGTGACAACGGCGTACCTGGCACGTCGAATAGCCTAGGGGGAGCTGGGGGTGCACAGGTGTGGAGGAGGAGAAGGAGGACCCAGCAGCAGAGTAAGAAGAAGAAGAGGAAGAAGACGAGGTAGAGAGCGATGGAGGAGTAGAGGTGGTGGCAGAACCGCGTGCAATCCGTGGCGGTGACACCAACTCCACTGTTGTTGTTGTTGAGCTACCCATTCCCTGCTTCCCAGCCATTACCAAGTTCACCCAGTGGGCAGTGTAGGTGACATACCTGCCCTGACCATGCTTGGAGGACCATGCGTCAGTAGTCATATGGACCTTTGGCCCAACACTAAGTGACAGAGATGCGGTAACTTGGCTCTGCACATGTTGGTACAGGTGTGGTATTCCCTTTTTAGAAAAAAAATTGCGGCTGGGTACCTTCCACTGCGGTGTCCCAATTGCTACAAATTTGCGGAAGGCCTCAGAGTCCACCAGCTGGTATGGTAAAAGCTGGCGGGCTAAGAGTGCAGACAAGCCAGCTGTCAGACGCCGGGCAAGGGGGTGACAGTCAGACATTGGCTTCTTACGCTCAAACATGGCCTTCACAGAAACTTGGCTGGTGGCAGATGACTGGGAATGGGAACAGGTGGTCAAGGTGGAAGGCGGAGTGGAGGGTGGTTCAGACGGGTCAAGGAGAGCAGAGGTAGAGCAGTAAGATGCTGGACCAGAAGGAGTGTGGCTTTTAGTTTGCCTGTTGCCTTTGAGGTGTTGCTCCCAAAGTGCTTTGTGCTTGCCGCTCATGTGCCTTCGCATAGAAGTTGTACCTATGTGGCTGTTGGGCTTACCAAGGCTCAGTTTCTGACTGCACTCATTGCAAATTACAATGCTTTTGTCAGAGGCACACACATTAAAAAAATCCCACACTGCTGACTTTTTGGAAGTGTGCGATCTGGCGGTAAGAGTAGAAGTTGGCGGCATTGGCGGCAATGGCGGGTGCGTTGGCCGGCTGAACACAGGTGCCGATACATGTTGTTGCCCTACTGATCCCTGCGGGCTGTCCTCCCTGCTTCTTCTAAGTCTTATTCTCCTACTGCCTCTCTGACTCTCCGTCTCTCCATCTGAACTACCCTCCTCTTGCTCTCTTCTACTAGGCACCCACAAAACATCAATCTCCTCATCATCATTCTCCTCAGATGCATCAATTTCTTCTGACACATCACAGAAGGAAGCAGCAGCGGGGACCTCCTCCTCATCACTCATCATTATGTCCATCTCTGTCGTGTTCTCTGCCAGAATTAAATCTGGTGTAACGTCCTCATCTCCTTCATCTTCTTCTGGCAATAATGGTTGCGCATTACTCAGTTCAAGAAACTCATGGGAAAATAACTCCTCTGACTCCAGTGAAGAAGGGGCACCGGTGGTGGAGGAAGTGTTACGTGGGGTGGCCATAGCAGTGGAGGATGAGGAGGATGTTGTGGTAAAGTTAGAAACGGTAGAGGATGGGGTGTGCTGTGTAAGCCAGTCAACTACCTCTTCAGCATTTTGGGAGTTCAGGGTCATTGGCTTTTTAAAACTGGGCAATTTGCTAGGGCCACAGGATTGCATAGCAGCACGGCCCCTAGCACGGCCTCTGCGTGGCGGCCTGCCTTTGCCTGGCATTATTTTTAAAAAAACAACAACAACAAAAACTCAGTTGGTTTTTCTGGAAACGATAATACACACAGCTAGATGGCGGTTTGAAGAAAACAGTGTGCAAATAATGCCTACAAGGTCAACGTATACACAGCGGTGGATACGGATTACGTAAAATATATGAATGCTGCTTGAAAAAAAATAACTCAAGTGGTTTTTCTAGAGACGATAATATTATCAATATTTAGACAAAATGTGAACAAGCTCACACAGCTAGATGGCGGTTTGAAGAAAACAGTGTGCAAATAATGCCCACAATGTCAACGTATACACAGCGGTGGATACGGATTACGTAAAATATATGAATGCTGCTTGAAAAAAAGTAACTCAAGAGGTTTTTCTAGAGACGATAATATTATCAATATTTAGACAAAATGTGAACAAGCTCACACAGCTAGATGGCGGTTTGAAGAAAACAGTGTGCAAATAATGCCTACAAGGTCAACGTATACACAGCGGTGGATACGGATTACGTAAAATATATGAATGCTGCTTGAAAAAAAGTAACTCAAGTGGTTTTTCTAGAGACGATAATATTATCAATATTTAGACAAAATGTGAACAAGCTCACACAGCTAGATGGCGGTTTGAAGAAAACAGTGTGCAAATAATGCCTACAAGGTCAACGTATACACAGCGGTGGATACGGATTACGTAAAATATATGAATGCTGCTTGAAAAAAAGTAACTCAAGTGGTTTTTCTAGAGACGATAATATTATCAATATTTAGACAAAATGTGAACAAGCTCACACAGCTAGATGGCGGTTTGAAGAAAACACTGTGCAAATACTGCCCACAAGATCAACGTATACACTACTACAGCGGTGGATACGGATCTCGTAAAATTTATTATGGCTGCTTGAAAAAAGTCACTCCGGTGTTTTTTCTGGAGACAGTAATATTATGGATATTTAGACAGAATGTGAACAAGGTCACACAGCTAGATGGCAGTTGGTTGAATAACACACTGGGCAAAAAATGCCTACAGGGCAAATAATGCCTAAAAGGTCAACTTATACACTACTACAGCGGTAGTAAAATAAAAAAAAGTAAAATAAAAAAAAATGAATATTAAAAAAAAAAAAATTAAAGTTGGTGCTGCTGAACTACTAGGAGCAGCAGATTAGCACACCAGTCCCACTCCCCAACACTGCTAGACTAATAGCACTGGGCTCTTATAGTAGTAGTAGTAGTAGTAGTAGTAGTAGTAGTAGTAGTAGTAGTAGTAAAACAACAAAAAAATAAATAAAAGCAGTCCTTACAAGGACTACTGTTATTGCAGCAGTCAGCAGATGAGATCAGAAGCAGGACAGCTGCCCACTGCAGCTACATACAGAGCACTGCAGTAGAAGGTAGATTACTAGCCAGCAAAGCTACCTAAGCTTAAATGTCCCTCAAACCCCTGCAGACTTCTGTCCCTCCAATAACAGAGCAGTATCAAAACGATTACTAGCCAGCAAACTTTCAACTGTCCCTGAAATCACTAACAGGCAGCAGCTCTCTCCCTACACTATCTCTTCAGCACACACAGGCAGAGTGAAAAAACGCTGCAGGGCTTCGGTTTTTATAGGGAAGGGGAGTGGTCCAGGGGAGAGCTTCCTGATTGGCTGCCATGTACCTGCTGGTCTGGGGTGAGAGGGCAAAAAAAGCGCCAACAATGGCGAACCCAAAATGGCGAACGTCGCGCGACGTTCGCGAACTTCCGGCGAGCGCGAACACCCGATGTTCGCGCGAACAAGTTCGCCGGCGAACAGTTCGCGCCATCCCTACTCCTCAAGAGCAACAGGCCTCTAAAAATCCCACAGAACTCATGCATATGCTTCTTTCCCTTTTCTGCCAGTGTTTCTCAAAGTGAATGTCTAGAATAACTTGGGCAAGATAAATGACAAGACAGAGACCAGTAATGTTGTATAATCAAATCCTCTATGAAATGGCAATTTCAGGCGATTACGAGCTATAGATGCATAAACAAACATTTGTTCTCAGCCAGTTCTGGTTGACAACAAACAGACCCTTTGTTCCTTCATAGAAACTATATAAAGTGACAGTCTGCTGCGCTGAGCATGGTTTCTGGGCAAAGATTGGAAAGGAATGCTTGGGACCAAGGAAAAGTATTTGTAAGATAAAACATTGAGTGCATTGAGGTATTCTGGTTATGGATTAAAATGTAAATTCAAATAAGACTAGTGTTAGGGCAGAGACACACGCTGCTATTTGGGGATATTAGTCGCTAGGATCGAAATCGTCAGCGAGATGGCAGTAGGAGCACTTCATTTTCTTCGGAAAACAAACCTACAATGTAAATCGCCAGTGGGAAGGATTTTCGGGGAGATTAGTTGCCCGAAGAAGAGGCGATTTGTCTCCGGGTGACTAAAGCTCCCCAAATCTTAGTGTGTGCTCTTACCCTTAAAGTCTTAGATGGGTGAGGCCATGATGAAAGTTCCTTGACAATCATTGTTCTAGAACAGGACAATCATCAAGGACACACAAGAGGTGCAACTGGTGGGTCTTGGAAATCTAATATAAACAGTAGGTCTAAAATATTGAAGAAGGTTTTATGGTGTCCTCGGGTGAATAGTCGCTTTAGCATAAAGGCATCCAGCTCCCTAAAGGTGCTCATAGACACCCTAATATTTTCTTAGAAAAGGTCTTTTATAGGATAATAATAAAGGTGTGTGTGTGGTGTGAGACAAGGTAACCAAATTCGGTAAAAAGCCTTGCATATCGGTAGTCTTGTCGATTGGGCAGGACTGAAAATTTTGATTGGGCACCTTCATAGTACCTGAACATCGTAGCATCTATGCTGAATCATCAGCTAGAGCTAAAGAATTCTTTTTGTTTTTACTTGCATTATCTGATGATTCAGATCTTACGTTAGTAGAGTGGACAATAGATCATTGGTACGCCCAATGGTTGTAGGCAAGAGTGTAATTCTAGCATGGATGGCCACCTTTAGTTCTTTATATGTGGCTTCATTTTATTAAGGAATTCCAAATGTGGCTCCCAAAGCTCCAAAGAGCCATGAGATTATGTGAAGCTCTACAAGTGCCTCCTACTAGTAATAATCAGTCATGAAGTTTGCAGCAGATACTTTGTGGGAATAACAATCACATCCCCCCCCCAATCGGAAGAGAAATAAATCTTAGTCTACTCCGTTTTTTTTATCCTGGGCCCCAATGCTGGGCCATGTCTTGTTTTAGATCAATAATTCATTCATATGTAAAGTTGGTGCAAGTTGGCTGATCTATTGTGTACTTCAAAGTTCACTTTGTCTGGTGTTTATCAAGGCTCTGAATGGAAGCCATTGTCTGGGAGAGTGCTGGGATCTGTACTCCATGTAACCTATGTGTTGTGAACTTTATAAACCTTCTATGAACAAGTGAGTGATCAATGTGAGGGTGAGACCAGCAATCTCAGCCAGGGGATAATAGAAAACAGTAGCTCAGCATTAGCTGCTGCAGCCATGAATTATATACATTATTAAAGTAACTGGCAATCTTGTTTGCTCTTATATACAGGAACAAGATGTCCATGGTTAATGTCTATGGCACAGTGGGTTATGGAATAGGTGGGTTATCCCCCCAAGATAATTTTCCCCATGGCAACAAAGCAGCCTAATCATATAAAATATGGTAGTCTTTCTAAAGAAAACACATAACTTTTACTAATGCAGGGCAACAGGGCATTATATTTTAATTGCTTTAAATCACATTTATTTTTTGGTGTTACTGTTTCTTTAAGGCCTGGGGACAATGACTGGGCACACACGGGTGTTTATGAATTCTTGATATTGCAATCAATACATTTGGCATGTTCCCAAATTTAGGCATCTCTAAGTACAGGTATGGGACCTGTTATACAGAAGGCTCAGGACCTGGTGTTTTCCGGGTAAAGGGTCTTTCTGTAATTTGGATCTCCATACCTTAAGTCTACTAGAAATTCATTCAAACATTAAATAAACCCAATAGGCTGGTTTTGCTTCCAATAAGGATTAATTATATCTTAGTTGGGATCAGGTACAAGCTACTGTTTTATTATTACAGAGGAAAAGGAAATCATTTTAAAAAATGTGGGTTATTTGGATAAAATGGAGTCTATAGGAGACAGCCTTTCCGTAATTAGGAGCTTTCTGGATAACGGGTTTCCAGTTAATGGATCCCATACCTGTATTATTGTAGTGTGTATAAAGGTGTAGGGCAGATAATTGTTCACCATTCCAGATGTCTATTCTTAAAAGTCTGAACTATTTTGTTTTGGAAATTAATTCACATTTAGATTATTTCTCCCACAAAAACTGGTGATTTGCCCAAACATCAATTTTTTTTTAAATGTATTTTTCCCTTTTTCAACTGTTGGCCTGCCTAAAGCCGGCAGTTACCGCGACTCTGACTATGATATAATCTTTTGTTTTGGATCACTTTGTTTAAAATTTGCTTTGGAAAGAACTTAGAAATTCCAAAGAATAATTTTACGTGTTCCAAGTTCAGAAATCTAATAAACCTTCGGTCTGACCGCTGAATCCGGTGCTGAAAAAAGAATAGGTTTTGAGTTTTCAGTTTCAGATGAACTTTTTTATTAACACAATCACATGTCATAACTCAATTTGATAAAAAAAAAAAGGGCAATAGTGGTGCTGCCATAATGCAACCTCCTAATTGGAGAATCGGATGTCCCATGAGCAACTTGGAGCCGGGTTTTTGGGGATAAGTTGACATAAAAAAAAGATGTATATCTATATTGAGGGGCGCTTAGATGAGGCTATAAAAGAAAAACTTGAAAATAAACATAAAAATGCAGAAACCAAAAAGAAAAATCAAAATCAAAAATAAAATTATTGAAATATAGGAAATGTCTATTCAATAAATGTATAGTCCAAAAAGTCCCAGTAGCCAATGGGCATTTAGTCTAGCTGCACTCCTTTTATCTTTGGATGCTGCCTTTTCATATAAACGGGTGGTCAAACCGTTGTGTATCTATAAAGTAAGTAAAAAGAAGGGTGCGTTCCCCTAGTATAATTCCATTTAAAAGTTTTGGGCTTTATTAGAATAAAATGCACTTACACCGTTGTAGGCATCAAGTTTGTGATAAAATCCGCCCAACGCTTCTTCAGGGGCACGCGATCGGTAAGAGTTGTGGCAAACACAAACCGCCCCATAGTTTGCAGGTTTGTTATTCTAATAAAGCCAAAAACGTTTAAATAGAATTATACTAGGGGAAGGCGCTCTACTTTTTACTTACTTTGTAAAAAAAAAAAAAAAGCTTATGTTTTGTATTTTTATGGGGAGATGTACAGTATTTTCTGGTGCTCTCATTTCTTTCTGTTACAAAAGTCCAGACATGCTTTATGGTAAGAGCAATGATTCAGGGGACATTTTCTCCTCTGCAGTAAATCGGCGATACGGCAAGTGACACAAGTTGTCTTGCGAGGAAACTTCAGTCTACTTTACTACACATATGTTTACCCACTGGAAATTCACATTATTGTCAGAGAGAAGGATACTGGGCAGGCCTGGACTGGCAATCTGTGAGTTCTGGCAAATGCCAGAAGGGCGGCTATAAGATGCCATAGACAGTCACTATTTATTGGGCTGGTGGGGGGCTGTTTGGGCCTCTGTATACTTGGAATGCCAGGGCCTATTGTAAATCACAGTCCAGACCTGAAACTGGGGACATTTCGTCACCCATGATAGTGTAGATTTACTGCAGGTAACAAAATACCCCTTGAGCCATTTCCATTACTAAAAGGCATCAGTGTGATTACATTAGGATAACCATACACCATTCAACCAACTGGTCTGTGTGCCAATAACTGTGATATGTCAGACTTTGGCCATCCATTCTGATGGTACATAGCTTGAGTTAAGATGGCCATACATGTTGAGATCCGCTTGTTTGGTGAGGTTGCCCAATGTGACCAGCAACTCACTGAGCTTAATTGGGCTGATCCAATCATTGGCTCCAGGGTCAGCCTATGGATAGCCAACAGTCAAGGACCACATTAACGTGCCCAGGAGTTCCTTGCCCAATGGGATTTCTGGATATCTGGAAAACATTTGGCTAGATATTTATTGAACAGGCTGTCCTAAAGGTCCTATACATGGGCTGAAGGTGCTGAGAACAACTATTATCAGCTTGTTTAAGGCCAGCTTAAGTAAGCCCTGGTGTAACTATAGAGGAAGTAGACCCACAGTTGCTTTCTCTCTAGTTAAGTCTAGTTTCATTTTCTAGTTAAGAAATTAAAGAAGAAAGTGATAAAATCCCCCTCCCCAGCCACTTTCTTACCATTGGGAATGGAGTGGAGGACACCGGCAGGCAAGGAATGGGTGGGCAGGGTGCCATGGTATGATTGGCCTCGCTGAAGATTTTTTTTTTCAGGAGACACTAGGCCAACTTATTATGCCACTGTCTAAATGTATCAGTCCTTTAGCCACTCCACTGACCTGCACTACTGAGTAGCAACTTGACCAATCAGAATGCCCATAGTTTGTATTCACACACTTGAGCAGTAGCAGTATCAACACACATTATTTAGCAGTATCAACACACAGGCAATTGGATGTTCCAAAATATGGCCAAGATTATTGATAACCTTGAGAAATGAGGTTTAAAAAAACAAAAAAACAACCTAGAACTGCCCCTTCCAAAACAAACAAACCCTACTTCCTAATATAAAATTCCATTACACATGTAAATAAAAAAAAAAAAATGCCCCAAATTCCACCAGATATTCCTCATTCTCACATTTAAATTGTGCGATTTGCATTAATGAATACATTTTGTTAATACCTCCTATTTATTTCCAAAATAAAGAGAATAAAACAATGAATCACATAAACCCCTGTAACACAACAGAACAGGCCCTGTCCTCTGTAAGGTGATGATAAATATAGGATGTCAAGGTTAGATTGATTCCAATAAAGTAGGCGGCCGTGATTGGGAGGGAGCTGTATAGGGGTGACAGCTGAACCAATGAGAATACTAATTAACATACATGAAGAGTGAGAAGAATTAGTTCTCAGGACCGGACAGATGGCCTCTGACACTCACAAACCTCGCTCCTTCTAATCCTTGTCTGCGCCGGTGGCTGAGGAAATTTGCATTCATCCCACAATAAGGCATTGAATGGAACTCGCTCTCCTCCTCTTTGTCATTACCTCAAACACACTGCGGGCTATTACTGATATGCAAAGATCATATAAAAGGAACAATTATTATCACGGGGAGCTGTGGAATGAAGGATGAAATGTAACGATAACTCAATTGCAAAGAGTCTTCGCTTGGCCTAGGAACATTCCTGCGTTCTTCCGCACGGATAATCCGCCAGCTTTCCAGGACCAGTGCATTCATTATCACGTTGGATGGAAAGCAATGGATTGAGCCAATATTGGACGGGGGTTGAGCTATTTACATTTATTTTTCATCCTTAAATTGCAAGTTAATCCAATTTGGAATAACCAAATATACATGTAAGTTCCCATAACTCATGCGCAATGTTTGTTAGTTGGCAAAGATCAGGGCTCAAGAGATGTCACAAGCCAAACGCACCCCTATACTGAACCCCTATACTGAACCCTTATACTGAACCCCTATACTGAACCCTTATACTGAACCCCTAAACTGAACCCTTATACTGAGCCCCTATACTGAACCCCTATACTGACATACAGACAGTAGCCATATTTTTTGGCAGTTACCCTGCTTTGTCCCATCTTACCCAGTCATCAATAGTGATGAGCAATTTTTTTAACCAGGCATGGATTCGCGAGAAATTCCACACTTTGGCATCTGATAATTTTTTTGCGAAACTGTGTCAAAAAAAATTTGAAGTCCTGATACTGCAAAAAGACCAGAAACTATGAAAAGAGTCGAAGTTGAAGTCTTGAACCTGCATAAAGACTAAAAACTATGAAAGGAGCTGAAGTTGAAATCCTGAAGTCCTAGAAAGACCATAAACTATGAAAGGAGTCAAAGCTAAAGTCCCGAAGCTGCAAAAAGACCGGAAACTATGAAAGGAGCCGAAGTTGAAGTCTTGAAGCTGCATAAAGACTAAAAACTATGTAAGGAGTCAAAGTTGAAGTCCTGATGCCGCAAACAGACCAGAAACTATGAAACGAGCCGAAGTTGAAGTCCTGAAGCTGCAAAAAGAGCAGAAACTATGAAAGGAGCCAAAGTTGAAGTCTTGAAGCCGCAAAAAGAGCAGAAACTATGAAAGGAGCCGAAGTTGAAGTTTTGAAGCCGCATAAAGACTAAAAATTATGTGAGCAGTCAAAGTTGAAGTCCTGAAGCTGCAAAAAGACCAGAAACTAAGAAAGGAGAGGAAGCTGAAGTCCTGAAGGTGCAAAAAGACCAGAAACTATGAAAGCAGCCGAAGTTGAAGTCTTGAAGTTGCATAAAGACTAAAAACTATGAAAGGAGCCGAAGTTGAAGTCTTGAAGTTGCATAAAGACTAAAAACTATGAAAGGAGCCGAAGTTGAAGTCTTGAAGTTGCAAAAAGACCATAAACTGTGAAAAGAGTCAAACCTGAAGTCCTGAAGCTACATAAAGACTAGAAACTATGAAGGGAGCCAAAGCTAAAGACTCGAGGTCATGAGTTCAGTTGAGTTCTATGTCTGTTTTTTATTCTATTAAACCCCTGGTCACCAATGTATTATTTTAATACTCTATAGGCCCCTGCCACCAATGTTTTTTTTAAAAAAATATTCTCTGGGGCCTCAAGGATACATAGTCAGCTGTTAATATAGTACCAGGAATTTTATTTCCTGTAGTAAAATGTTTCTTACATCCAATTCAGCAACAGCTCAAGTGTGGATCAAACAATAAAAATTAGTTGAACGTCAATCAGTTTTTATTTCATTTTGCCCCAAATAATGTCTTCATCCTCCCATGGGAAATAATGGCATTGGACCAGGTCTGAAGAAAATGTAATTTTTGCTGTTAGTCAGGGGAAGCTTAAAATTTGCATTAAAATGAAACATTTCCATGGAAACTGGAGTTTTATGAGCAGAATTAGATAAAAGAATTACATTTTAACCAAACTGGGCCAATTATATTGCTTAAATGGTTTATGAATAGGGTCATTCTTTCGACAAAGTATTAAAACTGCTCCTGTTAAATATAATGTTTCCATTTTCCCACCTTCTCCTACCTCTCTCTACCACCTACAATGCATTTCTGCTGATATTGTTTCTTGTAATTTCCCTGCTGTGTAGCTAAGTTTGGCTCAGATAGTTCCATTAATGCTTACGGACATATTATATAGGTATGGGACGTATTACTCAGAATGCTCAGAACCTGTGATTTTCCATTAGGGATGCACAGAATCCAGGATGCAGTTCAAAATTCAGCTTTTTTAATTAGATTCAGATTCGGCAGAATCCATGTGCCTGGCCGAACCAAATCTGAATCCTAATTTGCATATGTCAATCGTTATCCTTCGACCAAAAAAAGTTAGCCAAGCCTATGGGGACCTTCCCCATAGGCTAACATTGGTTTCGGTAGCTTTTAGGTGGCGAACTAGGGGGTCGAAGTTTTTTCTTAAAGAGACAGTACTTCGACTATCGAATGGTCAAATAGCCAAACGATTTTTAGTTTGAATCCTTCGACTCAAAGTCGAAGTAGTAGTCGAAGGTCGAAGTAGCCCATTCGATGGTTGAAGTAGCCAAAAAAGTTTTTTTTCTTCTATTCTTTCATTTGAAGTAAATGAATTGGCCCCTTGGTGTTCATGAAACGTAATTGTTATGTTCTATGTTTACTATAAGGGATGCTCTGACCAGATAATGGACCTATAAGGGGGTCCTATTTTTCCAAAAAGTGAGGAAACTATGGTTAAGGACATGTTGGCATGAAAATACGAGCCTGTGATGTCCATGTTCGTGTTTAACAGTTGAAAGTTCTTTGATGCATTTGAATTTGATGAGTGAATACACATGAATACACATAGACTGTAAGCTCTATGGCTGTCCCCATGGCTACACAGCAGCTTGTTTATATAAACTATAATAGTACTTATCTGTTATCTACTGTGTATCCTGTGCTTGAATGGCTGCCCCCATGGCTACACAGCAGCTTCTTTATATAAACTATAGTAGTACTTATCTGTTATCTACTGTGTGTCCTGTGCTTGAATGGCTGCCCCTGTGGCTACACAGCAGCTTGTATATATAAACTATAGTAGTACGTATCTGTTATCTACTGTGTATCCTGTGCTTGAATGACTGCCCCCATGGCTACACAGCAGCTTGTTTATATAAACTATAGTAGTACTTATCTGTTATCTACTGTGTATCCTGTGCTTGAATGGCTGCCCCCATGGCTACACAGCAGCTTGTATATATAAACTATAGTAGTACTTATCTGTTATCTACTGTGTATCCTGTGCTTGAATGGCTGCCCCCATGGCTAAGCAGCAGCTTGTTTATATAAACTACAGTTTTGTTTCTGAAGCAAACACGCCCGTTTCGCCAGTGCAGGGCACCAGTACATGACATTGTCTTTCTTTTACAACAATTACATTTTCTGGTGTTAGTGTCCCTTTAACTGTCAGTTCTGTACATGCTCAGAGGTTCTAGAAATGTTCTCTTTGGTCATATAAACTCTTTAGAGAGACACAACCTTAACTGTGATAGATTTTGATGAGTGATTTCAAATTGATTCTAGGGAGATCAAACAGAAAAATATAATGAAATTAATTAGCTAAAACACATAAATATCTTCCTGACTAGAGTAGCTATTAGATTTCCCTTAGATTAGAGGGTCCGGCTGTAATGTACCCGCCAGCTCTGTTTAGTGTCCCTATATAAACAAATAATACAAACAACAGCACGGGGTAAAGGACTGGCCATTGGGTTTTTTTCCAAACAGAGAACTATCTTGCTGGTGTTCTACTTTCAATACGGGTCATAGTATTGGCGGCATAGAGAAAACTCACTGATAGGGGGGAAATTATGTATGTAAGGATTCAATTTGTAAAATATAGTTATGGTGTAGGAACATCTGCAGCTTATTGGCTCATATATGGGGCCTTTGGAAAAATATTGACCAGATTTCACATGACTGGTTTGAAAAACCTGTTGGGTGAGGTCCACATTAGCACAATGATGTAGTCCTAACCCAAGGGGTCTCCAGAGGGTCTTCGGTATGATCCGGTCACTCTCTCCCATGGTCAATGTTCAATGAGTATGGTACTGGTCTAGAGTCAGAACTGTCATACTGCCATGTTCTTAAAGGTCCCAGTGGTTGCATTTGGTTGGCGGGACCTAGGGCATGTGATGTACAGTAAAATCATTTTAAGTATACTGTCTATGTATGTGGTCCAGGACCTCTACAAGACTATTTAGAACAGGGGTCCCCAACCTTTTTAACCCGTTAGCCACATTCAAATGTAAAAAGAGTTGGGGAGCAACACAAGCATGAAAAAGTCCCTTGGGTGCCAAATAAGGGATGCAATTGGCTGTTTGGTAGCCTCTATGTGGACTGACAGCCTACAGGAGACTCTATTTGGCACTATACTTAGTTTTTATGTAACCAAAACTTGCCTCCAAGCATGGAATTCAAAAAGAAGCACCTGCTTTGAGGCCACTGAGGGCAACATCCAAGGGGTTGAAGAGCAACATGTTGCACATGAACTACTGTTGGGGATCACTGATTTAGAACATATTGGCACCCCCAGTGATTTACACTTTCCTTGGCCTTGAAAAAAGATCAGGAACGAGCCATGGAAAACAGCATATCCAATTTAGGAGTTGATTGGTGCAGAACTGAATCAGTACACGGAGCCATATAATTCAGATCTTTTCTTTTGTTTTCAAATTTGTAATATGTATTTGATATGAATAAGCGAGGAACAATAGCTAAGGATAATGTCCATGTTGCATTTATTAAAAGCTCCATGCAAGAGTAACCTAAGGATCCCTTTGTGCCCACATATCAGCTCCTTTCCCATCTGTTCCTCCTGTGAGAAATAGAGGAAAACTTCCCAATGGCAGTTTAAATATTAATTGTCTTTTTGTGGGCACTTTCCCAAAGCCTGTTCCTTCTCTGTAAGGGTGAGATAAAAAAAAATTACCTTTCCATCAGTTAGAGGTAGGACATCAATGCATGGTTGTTACCAGTGAAAACGACTATTCATGGAGAAGACGTTATTTTTCATAGGGAAGACCTTAGATGTCTTAAATGGAAGGTGCCAGGAGTTTCTCATGGAAACAAAGGCTGGGAGCGGGGGCTTGTGCTCAGAGCTTAGTAGCAGTGCAGACATGGGAGAAAATTCAAATGCTCCCGGCCCTGACAGCTTTATAACACTTGATACAATAGGAAGAATCTCTTTCCTTATGAGTCTAATTTAGGCGACTCATGCACCCAGCCCCCCTACTGCTCCACTCAACCCCATCCTGTTTTTCACCATCTTGGCTGAACAAATCAACCTATCCGTCACAGTGGTTCCATTCAGTGGCCCTGGACACACCTTTGTCATCATCTCCGTTGGAAAAAATGGCTGTTTAGCAAAACAAAAGGCTCTTCATACTCTGCTCATTTGTCCTCATTAGGATTCGAGTGAAAGGGAAAGTTATAGGATCGGGTAAATACAACCCTCCGCTGCTTGTTCTGGGTAAAAAAGACATGCTTTTGGGGTTGTCCAGTCTTGTGTGACAAGTGGAGAGAACAGTCTTGACATCTTCATCTTCGCACTCCAGTTCCAGATTCTGAAAAATTACAAAAGATATTCAAAAATATGTCAATCTTTCTTTTAACGGCCACACCAAAAAGGGGCATCTGTAGATGAAATCTTCTTTTGGATGCCATTTCTTGAAGTGCTTCCCGCTACCATAAATGCCAAGTGTTTTGATCACTTCTACTGTTGACCTGGTCCTAGTGAAGATGAATATTCATAAGGCCACCTCACCAGAGGAACAGTGGGGCCAGATTAGGCTGATCGGATCAGAGGTAGGTGTCTCGAAAAAAAACCCATAGGCAAAAACACAAATTCTGCAGAGCAACAGGTTCCTTCCCCAGTGACTGAGAATTGATCAGATATCAGTTGAAGCTATGAGGTGAAGGCAGCAGCCAAAATCTGTCCTTGAATGGAGGTTCCTGTCCCATAGAGCTTGCAATCTAAGTAGTCACAACCTGTCATGTTTTTATTAAACCATGACCATTAGACAATTGTTTGTACCCCACATCCAATCCATTAAATCCAATCAATCATGTTTCCATTTTGATTCCCAAATGCATAACAACTAAAGATTATTGCTGTTGCTAAAGGTTACTAGACTGGGCCCAATGTATAGTGACAACTGTTGGCAGGCAGAGCATAAAGTGTCATAAAGTGATTTTGGAGCGGAGCCACAGTAATGTGTTTACTGAAAGTGAGTAAACTGCTCGTCCCGCTCTCCTCCAACCGCTCTGCAAAGTGCCATTGTCATGTCACAGCATGTGGCCCCGGGGCCTGGGAGGAGGTGGGGGACAGAGTACGGTGAATGTTGGGAAAACAGCCAGTTTCGGACTGGCCCACTGGGATACCAGGAAAACTCACAGTGGGCCCAGATGTCAGTGGGCCTTTCTGGTTCTAACCATTTGCTCTATTTTTTGAATGGGAACAAAAAGGCTAAACAGATGGTCTAAGGTTTTCTGGGTGCCCCTGACTTCCCAGTCCGACTCTGCAAACAGGCCTGGACTGGCAATCTGTGAGTTCTGGCAAATGCTAGAGGGGCTGCTGTAAGATGCCATAGACACTCACTATTTATTGGGCCTGTGGTTGGCTCTCTTGGCCTCTGTGGGCCCATTATAAATCTATTGTCCAGACCTTGGGGACAGGGGACAAGGTTACAATAAAAGGGGAGCAAAGTTATGGTTAAGGGGGATTAAGGTTTCAGTGAATGGGGTTAAGGTTACAATTGGGACATTCCCCCTCTTTGCACCTTTCGTGCTATTCAGCCAGAGATATTTACAAGCTGATAATTGCTTAGCACTCTATAGCCATCATGTTGTTTGCTTTACAAGCCAGAAAGTGGCCCAGACATAGTAAAAACATCAGGATAATTAACCTAACGGCTGTAAAACACAGACCTGCAATTTGGGTGGCTTTTTTTTCCCAAAGGGAATACAACTCAGGGACCTGCAAGCTGTTTCTGTCTGGCTGCTATTAAACTCCCAGCATCCCATGTTGTTTGGTAGCTGTAGCTTAACCACTGGAACAAAAAGAGGTACCTTACACTATGTGCTCCCAAAATAATGGGAGGGGCCGACAATAACAAACACACTGACTGTTTGCAGAGCAAATTAGATTAATGCTAATAACTCCTGCCTCCTTTCATTGGCCTCCCAATCCTTCCAGGGAAAAATAGCACCCCAGTTTGGTGCCGCCCCTCTCATTCAGGTGAATTATCTCTGTTCTTTGGGTGTCTGGTGCAAAACTGTAATGTTGTATTTAAGGGGCAGGTGTTAAAGAGTCAATAGGAAGGATGTTCTTGTCCTGTGGAGCTTACAGTCTAACTGTAATGATGTTACATTTTTTCGTATGCAATATAGCTATGGGACCTGTTATCCAGAATGCTCTGGGCCTGGGGTTTTCCAGATAATGAATCTATCCATAATTTGGATCATCAGTCTTGAGTCTACTAGAAAATCATGTAAACATGAAATAAACCCAAATAGGCTGATTTTCCTTCCAATAAGGATTAATTATATCTTAGTTTGGATCAAGTAGAAGCTACTGTTTTATTATTACAGTCAAATAAGAAATATATATTTTTTTAATTTGGATTACTTGGTATTTGGATAAATTGGAGTCTATGGGATACGACCTTCCCTTAATTTGAAGCTTTCTGGATAAAGGGTTTGCGGACAACAGATCCTATACCTGTATATACCTGTATATGTTCAAGTACTAAAACGTGGCAAAAATTGTTAGCTCACTGATGCCGTTCACCAGCGCCGATTCGTACCTTAGGGCCGCCTGAGGCGGCTCCTGCAATGCCGCCCCCCCTCGCCGACTTACCTGTCAGGAGGATTCTGACTTTTTGCATCCTCAGGGTATAATAAATCTCAATTTGAGTTTTTAGCATTCAGACACCAAGGGGTTATTTACTAAACTCCGAATGCAGAAAATCTGAAAAAGAAATCGTGTTTTATCAGTATAAAATTGGAATTTTAAAAAAATCACAATTTCTTTTGGAATTTATTATACCCTGAGGATGGAAAAAGTCTGAATCTGAAAATCTGGCATCTCTGACCTGCCGAGGTTACATATAAGTCAATGGAAGAAGTCCTAAAGATTTTTTGATCTGTGCTGGGTTTCGTGCAATAATCCGAAGTTTTCAGGCAAAAATTCCAAAAAATTGTTTTTGGGTGGAAATTCGGAATAATTCGTAAAAATTCAGATTTTTTCCTGCAAACAAAAATTTCGGGAAAGTGTATTAATAAATAACCAGAAAAAAACTTGTGCGGAGTTTTTTCCAGAAAATATTGATAGATAAATTCGGACTTTCATGAATAACCCCCAAGTGTATGGATGTCCATGGAGGGTTAGAAACATGAGTTCCATTCTAGTGACGTGGCAGCAGGTAGGAACCTGTTATCTGGTGGCTCGGTAGTCCCCAGCCTGCCGTGCTCCGACTCATTCCTCACATTCCCAGTGGCCAGGGCTACCAGGGTCAATCCCCTCAGGTGAAACCCACCTTCTTTCTTGTGACTGTTTCAACACCCTCTCATGTGTCTCAGATCTGTAACAAATGACTTTTTCCAGACAAAAAGTGTTGGCTTCTAAAAATACTTTAATTAGCAAAGCTGAAATCCAGTGCGGGCATGACTATCATAGGGCTCTTACACATGAGCGTTCCGACCTGCGCTCCCCTGCGTTCCGTTTTTCGGCGTTCAGCCGCAGGGGAGTGCAGGAATAGACGCAAGTCATTATTTGAAATGGGGCTGTACTCACTCAGGCGCGTGTAGGCGCCGAATGCAGGTTCATTTCCTGCGTTCGGCGCCTACACGCGCCTGAGTGAGTACAGCCCCATTTCAAATAATGACTTGCGTCTATTCCTGCGCTCCCCTGCGGCTGAACGCCAAAAAACGGAACGCAGGGGAGCGCAGGTCGGAATGCTCATGTGTAAGAGCCCTTAAAAGGGCAATTGCACCTTCATTTTCCTTTTATACTTATCTAATGGAAATACAAACAAATGAATATACAATTATTTTTCCTTTTAACTGCTAGATACTCTTGGTTTTACCATCTCAGTTGCCGCAGAGAGATTGAGTCAAAACCAGACCGGTGGCAACCCTGACAGCCCAGTATTTTGTAGGGCCGGAGTCAAAACATTCTGGGCAGGATCCCCTTGATTGACACGGTTATTGGGCAATCGCTGCATCAAACCCGCCAACTACGTCACAGCCCCACCCCTGATGGCACAGCCCCACCCCCTACCCGGTCTCCGCCATTGCAAAAGGTGGCAACTATTGTGCCTTCATATTGTGTTTTAATCCCCTAACAATCACCCTGAAATATTCACTATGTTTGCATTCCATTTCCATTCACATGATCGTTGAGATTGGGTGCTGGGATGGGGTGACCAGAAGAATTCATCTGCTGTTTGGCCTGGGCGCTTGATGTTATGATCCTTGCCCCACTAATGCCAGGTTTTCACAAAGCAGGATAATAACGTGCACATATTTCCCTTAAATCAATGGCAAAGTATTGTGGGTCAAAGAATATTCCTTCTTGGCACACAGAAAGCACTTGCAGCGCCCCTAGTGTTCACCAATAGCTATTGCTTGGTTTTTGTATAGGAGAATAACAATATGGCAGTGGGCACGTTACATCCCATACTGAATCAACTAGGAATGATGGTTAGAAGCCCGTGAATTATTAATTTAAAGCTGTAATTACAGCAAGGTGGCCTTAGTGATTTGGGATCTACCACCAAGAAAATAATCTATCTCAGTGTCAGTGTGTGTGTAAACTCCCCGAACCCTCTCTATTTAGCTACAACAGATAATCCCAGATAATGTCATGGGAGCTGAGGAATACACAAGAAGTTTATGTTTGTTTTCTGCTGATCTGGAGACTGGATCCCAGGTTATCAGTGAGGGCTCTGTTAGATTACCTGCCTCACATCAAAAAGTCAACTACAAGAGGTCCTCTGCACTCAACCCATTATCAATATATTTAAGACAGAGACATTTTGTGCTACTGCTACTAAACAATGCCTTACCCTTTAAACAAAACAGGGATTGTTTGTCCATATATTGCAATATATTTAAGCTGAACAACTACGTCAAAGTCATCCCATATCTGGCCAGTCCTACGCTTCATTTTCATCTGATTCATTAAGAATTCAATTGCTTCATTATACATTTTCCAAAGGGACTAAGTTTTACCTGCAACTTACTTGCTGCTTTCAAAGTAAAACTCCCAAACTTGGCTGCCCTTTTATTGGCCGCCAGTGGGATCACCTGACTATAGCTGGGAAGGGTGGGAGCTACAACATGGAGCTGGTCAATGTATAATGAAGCAATAGAATTCTTAATGAATCAGATGAAAATTAAGCGTAGGACTGGCCAGATATGGGATGACTTTGACGTAGTTGTTCAGCTTAAATATATTGCAATATATGGACAAACAATCCCTGTGTTGTTTAAAGGGTAAGGCATTTTTCAGTAGCAGTAGCACAAAATGTCTCTGTCTTAAATATATTGATAATGGGTTGAGTGCAGAAGACTCTTGTAATTGTCTATATGTATTTTGTGGTCACAGCCTCATTGCACCCCCGCCTAATGGTTTTAAAAAATAGTGGTGAGCACAACTTTCCCTTGTTTGTCACATCAAAAAGCACAAAGTCCAACTTATCCCTTTCCAGAAGCTTTTCTGTCATTGCTCAGCTCCAGGCCTAGATTTATCCTCCCAGCCTAGCAGACCAGTTCTGCAGCTCCATTGCTCCAACACAACCACCGCAGCCACATTGTCCTTTCCCAATTCCCAAGGCACGCACTGAAATACAGTAAAGGTATGGGATCCGTTATCTGGAAACCCGTTATCCAGAAAGCTCAGAATTACGGAAAGGATGTCTCCCATAGACTCCATTTTATTTAAATAATCCACATTTTTAAAAATTATTTCCTTTTTCTCTGTAATAATAAAAAAGTCGCTTGTACTTGATCCCAACTAAGATATAATTAATCCTTTTTTGAACCAGCCTATTTGGGTTATTTAATGTTTAATTTATTTTCTAATAGATTTACTGTATGAAGATCCAAATTACAGAAAGATCTGTTATCCAGAAAACCCCAGGTCCGGGGTATAATAGGTCCCATACCCGTAGTGTATATTCATTTATCCTCAATGGACTTTAAATTAGCCTTTGAATAAAAACCGCACTGTATAGTTAATTAATAAAGTTAAAAAAAGGGAGTAAAATGGGAAAACACATATTATATATAGGGATGCAGAATCCACTATTTTGGACTCTGCCGAACCCCTGAATCCTTCTCCAAAGATTCCAAAGAATACCGAACCAAATCTGAATCCTATTTTGCATATGCAAATTAGGGCTGGAAAGGGGAAAACATTTATTACTTCCTTGTTTTCTGACAAAAAGTCATGCGATTTCCCTCCCCGTTCCTAATTAGCATATTCAGATTCGTTTTGGTAGGGCAAAAGGATTCGGCTGAATCCGAATCCTGCTGAAAAAGGCTGAATCCTGAACTGAATCCTGGATTCGGTGCATCCCTAATTTTATATATATATATATATATATATATATATATATATATATATATATATATATATATATATATATATATATAAAATATATATATATATATATATATATATATATATATATATATATATATATAATTACAGTATATATAAAATATGTGTTTCCCCCTTTTCTTCCCTATTTTAAATTTTCTAATTGACTAATAGAGATGCCAAAATGATCCAGGAGCTCTGTGAGCACTACTTTCATACCTTGGCCCTGGCCACATTCTGCCCCTGATCCTGCACCCCTGCCATGAACCCTGCTCCACTGCTTCGGATGATATTAGAGGCACCTTTTTTTGCACATCTTCTGTAAGTGAGGCCTTATATATCAAGCACACAAAGGCTTCTTTACAAATGTGGCACCTGGGCACAAATTTGTCATTTTTTTTACGCCCGCATTATAATTTGCATCTACTGCCACTGCACATGATGAGTCAATAAATGGGCAAATTGGACTATAAATTCTGTGCATCACAAGTTGCACCCAAGATTTTCAGAGTGGGGATACAGTCACCTCGAGCACCAATGCAGTTGAACTTAATAAGGGCATTAGTGTCCAATTTGCTTGGCACAAGTCAGCAACCCTTGAGCACATTTATCCGCTTTATCATCAGAGCAGGCAGAGTGGGTGACTTGGCTGTGCCACACATACTCACGAGTGCAAGGAAAGTGTATGGGTCCAAGTAATTATAGGGTGTCAATGTATGCTCCATTTTGTACCTGTGTTATTTATTTGCACATATAATTGTAATAAGCCTTTAATTCTGGAAATGGTGTGGCTGTGGATGTGACTGAATTCTCTTTTACGGCTACAAGGTGGCCATACACGGGCAGATAAAACTGCCGATATTGGTCATTTAGAGCAATTTGACAGCTTATCTGCCCATGTATGGGGGCTTCAGATGGATCTTCCCGATCAATATCTGGCCACGATATCGATCGGGAAGGTTTGATTTTTTACCCGCCCGACATGTCAGAGCCCTTTGGCGTATTGTAATTCGATCGTTCGCCCATACCACCGAACGTTCGAATTACCCCCGATATAGCCAAGCTAAAGGTGAAACTTGAAACTTATCTGCCCATTTGTGGAGGCTTCCGCCGGGTCTCCTTGATCGATTTCAGGCCAAATATCGGCCTGATATTGATTGGGCAAGTTTGATTTTTCCTGCGATCGAGGACTGCATTGCCTAGTTGATGCATTCCTATGATCCATCGGCGCCCATTCTCTTTGTTGTAATCTGATTGCTTTGCCCTTGGGATGAACGTTCGGATTAACCCAATATCGTCCTGCCGTGGGTAGGCGTATCTGGGAAAGACCTGCTCGTTTGGCGAGGACGCCAAACAAGCAGATCTTATTGTGTATGGCCATCTTAAGGTTGACATACACTGTAAGATTCGCCTTTGGTGGGCAATATCGTGGTAATGCGATTGTAATAATGATCATATCACAATGAAGAGGATATGAAAAGTCAGATCGAGGACCGTAGCAATTCTATAAGGGAGTAACTAAAACACTAAATTTCAGACGTGCAAACTTTGACAGTATAAGGGCATCTCTGCAACATATTAAGTGGGAAATGCTTTTCTCAGGGTTAAACACAGAACAAAAATGGGAAGTCTTTAAAATGCTGCTTAATAAATATACTTGTCAGTATATTCCACTTGTAAGCAAGGAACGTCGTTGCAAAGCAAAACCTTTTTGGTTCAATAGAAGCGTTGGTGTTGAGGTGGGTAAGAAAAGACGTGCTTTTAAAACTTTCAAGTTAGCTGGTACAGCCGAATCATTTATAAGGTACAAGGAGGCCAATAAATCATGCAAAGAAGCTATAAGGCAAGCTAAAATTGCTATAGAAAAGGATATTGCAGTAAGCAGTAAAAAAAATCCAAAATTATTTTTTAAATATGTTAATAGTAAAAAAATGAAGCAGGAAGGGGTGGGCCCCTTACTATCAGAGGGGGGTCAGCTGGTTGATGAAAACAAATTAAAAGCGCAGATTCTGAATTCATATTTTTCATCTGTCTACACAAATGAGGAATCAGTAAGTGAAGGTTTCCTTCTTAACAGTCCCAATTCTAGTAATACAACTAATGATGCATGGTTCACACATGATGAAATTCAAAAGAGACTAGAACATGTTAAGATTAACAAAGGTCCAGGGCCAGATGGTATTCATCCCAGGGTAATTAGCGAGCTTAGCTCTGTGATTGCCAAACCTCTTTACTTAATTTTTCAGGATTCATTGAGATCTGGCATAGTGCCGAGAGACTGGCGAATTGCTAATGTGATGCCTCTATTCAAAAAAGGATCCCGTTCTCAGCCTCAAAACTATAGGCCAGTTAGTCTGACATCAGTGGTAGGAAAGCTTTTCGAAGGGTTAATAAAGGATAAGATACTGGACTTCATAGCAAATCATAATACTATGAGTTTGTGCCAGCATGGTTTTATGCGTAATAGATCTTGCCAGACTAACTTAATTTCTTTTTATGAGAATGTAAGTAGAGACCTCGATTCTGGGATGGCAGTGGATGTGATTTACTTAGATTTTGCTAAAGCATTTGATACAGTGCCACACAAAAGGTTACTGGTTAAATTAAGGAATGTTGGCCTGGAACATAGTATTTGTACCTGGATAGAGAACTGGCTAAAAGATAGACTACAAAGAGTGGTGGTAAATGGAACATTTTCTAATTGGACCAGTGTTGTTAGTGGAGTACCGCAGGGCTCTGTACTAGGTCCCTTGCTTTTCAACTTGTTTATTAATGACCTGGAGGTGGCCATTGAAAGTACTGTTTCTATTTTTGCAGATGATACTAAATTGTGCAGAACTATAGGTTCCATGCAGGATGCTGCCACTTTGCAGAGGGATTTGTCTAAACTGGAAAACTGGGCAGAAAACTGGAAAATGAGGTTCAATGTTGATAGATGCAGGTTATGCACTTTGGCAAAAATAATATAAATGCAAGTTATACACTAAATGGCAGTGTGTTGGGAGTTTCCTTAAATGAGAAGGATCTAGGGGTCTTTGTAGATAACACGTTGTCTAATTCTGGGCAGTGTCATTCTGTGGCTACTAAAGCAAATAAAGTTCTGTCTTGCATAAAAAAGGGCATTAACTCAAGGGATGAAAACATAATTATGCCTCTTTATAGGTCCCTGGTAAGGCCTCATCTGGAGTATGCAGTGCAGTTTTGGAATCCAGTCCTTAAGAGGGATATAAATGAGCTGGAGAGAGTGCAGAGACTAAGTGCAACTAAATTGGTTAGAGGGACGGAAGACTTAAATTATGAGGGTAGACTGTCAAGGTTGGGGTTGTTTTCTCTGGAAAAAAGGCGCTTGCGAGGGGACATGATTACACTTTACAAGTACATTAGAGGACATTATAGACAAATGGCAGGGGACCTTTTTACCCATAAAGTGGATCACCGTACCAGAGGCCACCCGTTTAGACTAGAAGAAAAGAACTTTCATTTGAAGCAACGTAGGGGGTTCTTCACAGTCAGGACAGTGAGGTTGTGGAATGCACTGCCGGGTGATGTTGTGATGCTGATTCAGTTAATGACTATAAGAGGGACTTGGATGATTTTTTGGACAGACATAATATCAAAGGCTATTGTGATACTAAGCTCTATAGTTAGTATGGGTATATAGAATTTAATTAAAAGTAGAGAGGGGTGTATGTATGGATGCTGGGTTTTCATTTGGAGGGGTTGAACTTGATGGACTTTGTCTTTTTTCAACCCAATTTAACTATGTAACTATGTATCAATGACTCAATGCGGTAATCGACATGACAGAAAAATCAAGCCTGCCCGATCAAGATCCGCACGATTTTTGGCTAGATATTGTTCAAGGAGGCCTGTCTGAGGGCCCCATACATGGACAGATAAGCTGCAGAATTGGTCTAAAGGTCCTGAAGAACATTTCAACTCCTTAAAGTTACTTACCTGTGTCTCTGGCGTTGCTTCCCCAGAGGTGTCTCGGGTGTGATCATGGATTTGACCGAATCTGCAGCTCATATATGGGTGCAAAACTAGAGCTGGGATAGGGAATACAAATACTGGATTGAAAAAAAATAACTGCATAATAAAATCTCCATCATAAATCTACATACAAGGCATTATACTTCCCCCTCCCGCAGAAAAACAATTGTTGGGGCCTATAAGCCCACAAACTATGGTTGGTATGGGCAGAGGGTACAGGTAAGAGGGAGGGTGCAGGTGAATGTGCAGAAAGGGTTACACGGTCCTCACTGAAGCCCCCTTTTCCCTCCAGTCCCCCACAGCCACAGGGTCTGCTCTGTTGTAGTTCAGCAACTGTGCAGGGCATTGTACATTAGGGTAGAAATTCAGTTTGGGACTGGTACTGGCACTGTTCAGCCGTGTGGATATGGAAGTCAGTACTTGAGAATATATACTGTATTGTTATTAGCTTGACTGGAGTAAAAGAGCGGAAACTTTCACATTGGAGGAAAAATAGGTTCACGGGATTCCATTTTTGATGGAGGGTGGGGTACAACTGCTCAGCTGACTGCCATTATATATATATATATATATATATATATATATATATATATAGTAACACTTATCCAACTCATTGCCCTTTCAATGTTGCTCAGAGTTGTATTTCAGCAACAGAAATTGTTACTGTTAATTCTCCTCTTTAAAACTATGTTTTTTAGACTTTTGTGACCAAACTCCAATGCAGAGTAGGTCCCACATTACTATTCATAACAAATGAATATTCGGCTCCATTGCAGGACGGAACTGGAGCAAACCCCTGCAAGTACTGGGAGAACACCTTGCATGTTGCACCCTGGCAGGAACAGTCCTGCACTAACCATGGCCCCACCATTCTGCCCATACAGATATTTCTATTTAGTGATGAGCAAATCTGCCCCATTTTGCTGAACATTTAGTGAAACTGTGTGAAAATTTGAGAAACGCATCAAAGTTAATGTGCTAATTTTGCGGCCGCCTTTGCTGCAGAGACTTGAATTCAGGTCCGGACTGAGAATTAGAATAGGCCCTGGCATTTCAGATACACATTGGCCCAAACAGCTCCCACCAGCCCACAAGATACTGACTTTCTATGGCACCTTATAGCAGCCCCTCTGGCATTTGCCAGTACCCACAGATTGCCAGTCTGGGCCTGCTTGAATTGCTCAAAGTTCATTGGGGTCAGTGGGCATTCTCTTGCTACTTTTTCCACTGCAACTTTTTTCCTGTGATGACGTATTTCCCGTAAAATACATTGGAGTCTATGCAAATCTATACCTCATCACTAATATCTACTGTTTCAGCCTAACCAAATCCCTTGTTCTTCTGGGCAGCTCTGATGAATCATGTGTAAGTGCACCTTCTGATGCAGGGGAGCTATTGGCACCCTTGATAAATAATTCCAGGGCTTCCACTACGGGCTGCAGCCCACTTCCACCTAAAGAATTGTGACAGCTGCTAATTCGATACAAACCAAATACAAGCCAGGTACAGGAAAACCTTCCAACTAAAACACCAAAGAAAAACATCTATTTGTAAATGTGATGCGCTAATCCTGCTTTCCAGTGTTCCATCACACAGACTGTTCCTGTTGAAGTCAGCTAGAGATTTATGAAAGTGCAGTTTGGCCTGGAGATCACTGTATATGTCATAAGGTCATAACCCCCCATCTGGTTTATGTAACTGAACCTCTGTGTACCCCTGTGTACAGTATTCCTCTCTGCTTTAACTATCTCAAGAGTTTTGCCGGCCGCTGATTAGATTGTCCCGCTTGAGCAGCAGGTTTACATTATTTGAAGAGCCAGAGATTAGGCTGGAAGAGGTGAGATCACAAAACAAGATGTCTGTTCCCTCTGCTCTGATAGTTACATAGTTACATAGTTACATAGTTAAATTAGGTTGAAAAAAGACAAAGTCCATCAAGTTCAACCCCTCCAAATGAAAACCCAGCATCCATACACACACCCCTCCCTACTGTCACATAAATTCTATATACCCATACCTATACTAAGTATAGAGCTTAGTATCACAATAGCCTTTGATATTATGTCTGTCCAAAAAATCATCCAAGTCCCTCTTATAGTCATTAACTGAATCAGCATCACAACATCACCCGGCAGTGCATTCCCCAACCTCACTGTCCTGACTGTGAAGAACCCCCTACGTTGCTTCAAATGAAAGTTCTTTTCTTCTAGTCTAAAGGGGAGGCCTCTGGTACGGTGATCCACTTTATGGGTAAAAAGGTCCCCTGCTATTTGTCTATAATGTCCTCTAATGTACTTGTAAAGTCTAATCATGTCCCCTCACAAGCGCCTTTTTTCCAGAGAAAACAACCCCAACCTTGACAGTCTCCCCTCATAATTTAAGTCTTCCCTCCCTCTAACCAATTTAGTTGATAAGAATGCTGAGCTTGCGGCTAAACATAAATAGGGATGTCGCGGACTGTTCGCCCGCGAACATCGACTGTTCGCGTTCGCCGAATGTTCACGAACGTCGCGCAACGTTCGCCAATTTGGGTTCGCCTTAGCTGGCGCTTTTTTTTGCCATTTCTCCCCCAGACCAGCAGATACATGGCAGCCAATCAGGAAGCTCTCCCTCCTGGACCACCCCCACACCCCCTGGACCACTCCCCTTCCATATATAAACTGAAGCCCTGCAGCGTTTTTTCATTCTGCCTGTGTGTGCTTGCAAGAGCTAGTGTAGGGAGAGAGCTGTTAGTGATTTGAGGGACAGTTGCTGGCTAGTAATCTACTTGATACTGCTCTGTATTGTAGGGACAGAACTCTGCAGGGATTTGAGGGACAGTGAGTTTAGGTTAGGTAGCTTTGCTGACTAGTCATCTACCTTCTACTGCAGTGCTCTGTATGTAGCTGCTGTGGGCACTGATCTCTTCTGATCTCATCTGCTGACTGCTGTAATAACCCAATAGTCCTTGTAAGGACTGCTTTTATTTTCTTTTTTGTTTTTTTACTTTGCTACTATAAGAACCCAGTGCTATTAGTCTAGCTGTGTTGGGGAGTGGGACTGGTGTGCTGCTCCTAGTAGTTCAGTAGTAATTTTTTTTTTTTTAATATATATATATATTTTTTTATTTTACTTATCTTACTGTTCTTACTGTAACGTGTCCAGTGCTGTTTGCTGTTCTTCATAGTAGTGCACCAATAGTAGTGCACTTGCAGGCATTGTTTGCCCAGTGTGTTCTTCAAACAACTGCCACCTAGCTGTGTGAGCTTTTTCACATTCTGTCTAAATATCAATAATAATACCGTCTCCAGAACCACCACCTGAGTGACGTTTTCCAAGCAGCAATAATATATTCTGTATCCACTGCTGTAGTGTATACGTTGACCTTGCAGGCATTGCCCAATGTGTTCTTCAAACAACTGCCACCTAGCTGTGTGAGCTTTTTCACATTCTGTCTAAATAACAATAATAATTCCGTGTCCGTAAACATCACCTGAGTGATGTTTTTACAGCAGCAATAATATATTCCGTATCCACTACTGTATACGTTGCCCTTGCAGGCATTGTTTGCCCAGTCTTTAACCAAGTGCCACCTAGCTGTGTGAGCTTTTTCACATTCCGTGTCCAGAAACATCACCTGACTGTGACGTAGTGTGATTTCTGCCCTTTACAGCACAAAACTCAGCGCTGTGTCAACAATGTATTTTTCAGATACATTTTTGCCCTTGATCCCCCTCTGGCATGCCACTGTCCAGGTCGTTGCACCCTTTAAACAACTTTAAAATCATTTTTCTGGCCAGAAATGTCTTTTCTAGCTTTTAAAATTCGCCTTCCCATTGAAGTCTATGGGGTTCGCAATGTTCGCGAACCGTTCGCATTTTTGGACGCAAGTTCGCGAATATGTTCGCGAACATTTTTTCCGACGTTCGCTACATCCCTATTGTGCAACCCCAATTAACCTGTTAGTTAGTACTAGGGTTGCCACCTTTTCTGTAAAAAAAATACCAACCTTCCTATATTCTTGCCATTTTCTCCTATTAATAACATTGGCATCAAGCATCATTTTAACCGGGTAGGCCGGTAAAATACCGGCCAGGTGGCAACCCTAGTTAGCACCAGCCTTATCCACTCTCTAACCTTAAGTTAAACATGTACAGTATAAGTGCATTAAGGGAGCCATATCATGAAGCTCAGTACATTTACTGAAGTAGAAAATCTTTTCTCTGAGCGACAAGGCAGCAGTTGAACAAAATTTTGTTAAGGGACAGATATAATGGATGCAAATGTCAGAATTACTGACATTACAGACATTATTCATTGACGTTATACTTGCGCTCTTGTATAGTTGTGCCAAGCAACACTCTTTTTCTGAATCATTGACATGTGGGCCGGAACTAGGGGAAGGCAGAAGAGGCACAAAAATAGGGGGGCACTTGGCAGGCACCTGTTAAAGGGTCTTCTGCTAATTAATTTCCAATTCCATTCATTAATTTGACATTTTTTAAAATATTAAAAAAAAATGTTGACAGGTATTACAATGATAATTTTGAAGATAAATATTTGTCCATTTCAGCCTTTATTCCAACCTTTATAGGTGGCAAAATATGAGAAATATCAAAACTTTCCTACTTGCCTTAAATGTGATTATAATCACATTTAAGGCAATGTGATTCAGTTGTAATAAAAATCTCAGTCCCCAGCAACAGCCAAAGAAACTGGATATACAGTAAATGCAGTCTGTTTAGAAACTGTGGCCACAAAACGAACCTAAATCTTCTCAAAACATAAATATGAAATCCAAGCAAAATCCTGACCCAAACAACAATGACATTAAACAGATTGTGTATTTGTTTACTTGTGGTATCTGCATAGCGATTCCCCCATAATATGATATTGAAAATAACTCGCGGCTTCCCGTTCTGACCCGATTTGCCTCTGGGAGACTCCTGTGTGTGGTAAAGCACAGACTGAATGTAGGTTTGCAATATTCTAGGCTCCGCGGCCGAAATGGATCAGTCTGCAGAAAGACAATACCCCCGTCTCTTTAATGCTATAATCACAGTTTGCAATTTTGGGAAGGCAAAACAAGCCAACTGGAAATGCGTTGAGATATACAAAAGTGCTGAATCGGCAGCTAATTGTGCATATTTAACCCTAGCAGTGTGATAAGGTAAGGCTATGCCAACAGCTCCTATTCTCTTTCTTGGAAACCCATTCAGGAATATGTTAGCAAGTAACTTGTAGGCCCTACAGCTAAATATTAATAGCACCCTCAAACCCCAGGAACACAAAAGTTCGACCCATTTATGAGATATCTGTGACAAAATGAATTAGAAGATGTGCAGTAGACAGGACAGGCCAAGGCTGATAGTGAAGCAGTCTCTTCTATGCTGCCATTGTCCAACATACCCTCGGAGCCCTCTGTGACCCTGTCCATGACACTGCTCAATGCTTGCCAATGAGCATGACTTTTGTCCTTCTGTATAAAGAGTGAGACAGTAGAAACCACAGAGTTCCTCCAATCCTGCTTGAGTCCCATTGGTTATTCATATATTCAGACAAGTTCGATGTGTTAAACAAGCAGCTCTTCCATCATGACAGCTTGACAACATTTGAAACCATTCTTATTCAATCTGGGGGTCCACTTCTGATTTCTGTGAATCAATGACCAAGCCAAAGGGACTTGCCCCAGTTCATTGGCAGTCCATATGCAAACCCATTAATATCAATAGATATATTTCCCAAGGCTTTTCAATAGTAAAAATAAAATATTTATTCAAATTCATGTTAAAAATTGGATACATACTAACCCCACAGGGCCATGTGGGGTTAGTATGTATCCAATTTTCAACATGAATTTGAATAAATAATGTATTTTTACTATTGAAAAGGCTTGGGACATATATCTTTTGATATTAATGGTTTTGCAGCTTGACAACATTCTGAAGAACCGGATTATCACACCGTACGTGGAAAACAAATGGAATAACATGCAATGGTTGGTATCACATAGGCAGCTAAGGTTAATTTAAAAAGATCCAACCTACTCAAGTTGTTCTGTGGTCGATCTTCAGCAAGGACATGAAACTGAAGATCCTCCAAAATGTTTTTGAACTAGATGTTCCAGCATCTCAGGCCTACCTGGTTATCTCTATTGTTTGCCCTTCAACTAATGTTGCCACTTGACCAATATTTTACTGCTTACCAACTCGTACAAATGAAGGGTTGATACCAACAGATATAAGGAAGGCCAATATTTTTTTTTTTAGCAAAATTCAAATGTAAAAGAGTTGGGGAGCCACACAAGCATTAAAAAAAGTTCCTGGGGGTGCCAAATAGGGACTACCAAATAGTCAATCACAGACTGGAGGCCTACAGTTAGCTCTGTTTGGCAATGCAAACCAAAACTTTACAAAGTCGCCCAAAGTTTCCTTGTGAGGCTAAAAATATAAGCACCTGCTTTAAGGCCACGTAAGCAACATACAAGGTATTGGTGAGGAACATGTTGCTCACAAGTCACTGGTGGGGGATCACTGGCTTAGAAATTCTATGGTCTCCTAGGAGCCGAGCCATTCTGACATTCTATATTCTAGATATTTCAAATGCCAGTAGCATTTCTATGATAGGTAGAAAATAAAAATTCTTGTTGATGTCATTGATGCTCAAGAAGGATATACATTGGCCTCCTCTTCTCTCTGTTCATTATTTTCATCCCTCCATCGCCCCTGTGTGTCTCCCATTGTTACTCATTGTTACCCGTCCCTTGTCACCAACTAGTATATAATAGGAAATATGTATTTGTAGAGTCTCAGATCATGCCATCAGATCCTTGCATTCTGGTTTTGCCATCTTATTAAGTGTATTGCAGAAGGTAGTCTGGATTGCAGAGGGTTCAGGGGTGTCCTAGCTGTATGCAAAATTTTAGGGGATAAAGGTCCCTGCTAGAACTGAAACTAAAAAGTGCCCCTACTTACCTGAATCTCTACTAGCAATGAGCTGTGTGTGAGGGGCAATGCATTGCATAACAACGTTGTATCTCACGCATAAAGGAATGTAAGTCAATAAAGTCTTTATTATTGTGCACTTTTTACACATTAGGCCTTTGCTTCTGCCAGATCTCATCATGCAGTGTTAAGAAGGGCAGAAATCCCTTTTCTGCTTAACATTTCCAGCCTAATCCCATCTTTCTGGATGGGAAACTTCTTTCTGAAATCAGTCAGAAGAAAAAGAGATCTCCCCATGTGTCACTGTGACCTTGCTAGAAGGCTTGGAAGACGTTAGAGAATAAGGGACCATGGCAAAATTCGAAGCCTGAGGGTGGCCCCATATCGGCCAGCGATAAATGTTCTCTTCCCAAATGCCTTCCAACCACCAATAATTCAAATGTCCGGCAGTATGGCATTCATATCGCCCGAAGTTGCCTCTTGAGGAAACTTCAGGCGAATTCGGAAATCTGAAGAGATTTGTATGCCATCCCGCCGGCATTTTGGGAGATTAGTTGCCTGCAGTAGAGAAGATTTATCGTTGGCTGACTAATCTCCCCATCTGCCACCACCCTTATAGGGAGCATTGAATTTTGGGGAATTTTATTTTTCTTTACCCAGCAGTTTTGTAGAACTGGCTTGAAAGTTTCAGCAGATTTGGAGCACTACAAGAGAGGATTCCAGTAAGCCTTTTCATGGACCAATTCCTTGTCCTCTAAGCAATACTAAGTTCTTCCAAAAAGAAAGGAGCATAACAGTTGGTTTTATTGGCTACATTGAGCTTGTTTGTAAGTTTCTCATAAATTTATAACATTTCAGAACTCACATGAAATAGCATATTTTGGGAGCTTTAGAAATGTAAACCTTAGCCCCCCTAAGGTCATTTATCCCAGTGTACCCTCACGGCTTCTTTAGTTTAAAAGCATAACGCCTTTGCCGTGTGCAGATTTATTTACACAAAGTTCTGTAAATCATGACAGCTCTATAGCCAAACAGCAGCACATTTTCCAGGAACTGAGGTTTGTTCTTGAGTCTTAAGTCTTATTCCTGTTAACTCATGATTGGGTAAGTCTATAAATACACCACAGTGCCGTTTGGGCCCCATAAAGAATTAGGTACCACGTTGATTCTTACAAGTTGTCAAGGATTAGGTACGGGGTGCTGTGGAGACTGATGGGGGAAGGGTGAGCCCTTGAGGCAGGAGCTGTATGTGCCTTGGGAGCACGTAAAGGGAAGGCAGGAACAGGTTGATGAGGGCGAAGATCAGAACTGGACTAGGTAGGCAGAAGAGGGCGATGACTCAGGACAGGAACAGACTGGAAGGAGCAGGACGGTGCAGGCGTAGATCAAATCAAGCTGGGGATAGAGTGCAGAAGGAGACTGGAGCAGAAATAGCAAGAGAAGCAGATAGCAGGAGAGGACTGGAGCAGACAGCAGAAATGGACTGGAGAGCAGGATAGCAAGAGAGGACTGGAAAACGCAGGGCAAGATGCAGAGCGAGATGAGTGGGTACAAGGCAGGGTCAGGAAGCAAGAATCAGGAACAGGCAAGGCAAGGTCAGTACAAGGTGAAATAAGGAAAAGGTACAGGGTAGAACAGGAGGCAAGGTGAAAGGTAGAACAGGGAGGGAAAGACCAGACAGGAACAGAACAAGGCAGGATAAGGAGGAAAGGTTCAAGGTAGGACAGAACAAGGAAAGGAGGCAAAAGCTGAAACCCTTGGCTAGGGACAATGCCACACTGCTAGTCTGAGAAACAATGCTCTGGCAAGGTGTGTTTGGAGGACTGATCTTAAATAGGGCAGAGTCAGTCCTGATTGGCTGATTGTAACTAATCAAACAGCAGCTGGGCTGGGGCTGAAGAAGCCAATCAGGCTGCAGCTGGGCTGGGGCTGCAGAGGCCAGGCAACACATAGCAAGCAACCCTACAGGCTGCTCATCTGGCCAAATGGTTAAGGTATTGAGCCAGAAACCCGAAGTTTCCTGGCTCGAATTCCAGCAATACCTGACACAAGTTATGAAATAAACTGAGTGCCTTGAGAAAAGCCATGTTGTGGTTAAGGTATTATAACCATCCGTAGTGATTACTCAATTTACATACCATGACTTTGGGACTGTGCTTTCCTAATTTCTTTAGGTCAAGTCCCACTTAGAAGCCCAACATTTTGCCAGGCCCCCTTTGCGTTATAACAGTTATCCCCAACCAGTGGCTCATGCACAACATGATGCCACCAACCCCTAGGATGTTGCTCCCAGTGTCCTCAAAGCAGGTCCTTATTTTTGAATTCCAGCCTTGGAGGCAAGTTTTGGTTGCATAAAAAACAGGTGTACTGCCAAATAGAACCTTCTGCAGGCTGCCTGTCCACAAAAAGACTGCCAAATAACCAATCACAATCCTTATTTGTCATCCCCGGGGACTTTTTTCATGGCTGCCACTGTCAGCCATTTATTGTTTCAAAGATATATGTCCCATGACTCATATTCCATAAAAGTCCAAAATTTATTCAATTAATATATTAAAAGTAGATACTGACTCCATAAGACCCACCTTACACGTTTCACACCCTCCCGGTAATGATATTAATGATATAATTACAATTGATATGTGGCCAATACTGGATATGGGAATGATATTGGTTTTATAAAAGATCATATGCGTGTGAGGTTTTAACATATTATATTAACTGTATCATTCACTCGTTCATAATATATTTTAAATGCCACATTATAATTCAATGGTTGCGATGTGCTACTACATGAATTGTACACAGGACACAGTATATAGTACTAGTACCCCGGAAATGTTTGGCCAAAATGTTATGTATTTAATGAAGAGGTTGGGCCAACGAATTTGGGGCGTTTCGCTGAAAAATTTGCGAATTTCCCACGAAATTTGCGAAAACGGCAAAAATTTTTTGAAACAGCGCCGGCGTCTAGTTTTTGAATTTTCGCTGACGAATTTTCGCTGTGGTTTCGCAAATTTAATTGCCAGCGGTGAATCGCTGGAATTCACCGCGAATTCGCACCTGGCGAATAAATTCGCCCATTACTAGTTTTAAGCAGGAATGGGTGGGACCACTTTGGTATTAAATTGGGCGATTAATGTTTTACTGCATAAACATCTATGATTAAGTTCTGGATGGTACAAAACGCATAAGGTGAGTCTTATGGGGTCATTATGTACTAACTTTTAATATGTTAATATATTAATTGAATACATTTTGGACTTTTATGGAACATGAGTCATGGGACATATATCTTTGTTAAATAGTTATTTAACGGTGCTCTGGGAACTGGGGCAGATGGTGGTACTCTACTGCACAATACAGACTGGCCCCATAGACCCCCCCTAAATGATCTTATTGTCTCATATATATCTTGAACAGCAAAACAGCATGCTTGCCCCAAATCTCTCTAATTAACCTTCAAGCTGGCCATCCAGGAGTTTGCAATGGAAAAAAGAGGCATTCTTCCCAAATCTCTCCTAAATGACCTCCCGCAGCAAAGCCAGTTCCAACAAATCCAACTATCCATAACTAAATGGTTGTCATCAAGTTTCAATAGGGATCTTCCCAGCCGAAAATCTATTGAGGGAGGAAGTAAAACACAAATCTCATAGTGTATTTCCGATATGTTTATTAATAGCTATATGAGGCCATTTACTAACTGCAGAGAAGGAAGTGCAAAAATGGGTGCAATCTGTCATATTTTTGCACTGTGCTTCTTGCCTGCAGGTAGCAGAATGTTTGCACAAAATGTAGAAGTGGGTGGAATGAGGCACCTAAGCGTGCCCCCTTCCACCCCCTGCCCATATCCTAACTTGGTGTCATTTAGATGCTCACATTTGGAAGAGTGCAGCCAGGTCTGGACTGAGAATTAAAATAGGCCCTGCTATTTCAGATACACAGAGGCCCACACAGAGGCCCAAATATTCCTCCACCAGCCCACTAAATACTGACTTTCTATGGCACCTTATAGCAGCCCCTCTGGCATTTGCCAGAACCCACAGATTGCCAGTCCGGGCCTGAGTGCAGCCAGAAGTACTTTGTGAATAAGCACAGTTAAAGTTGAAGTTAATGACCCTAACTGCTAATAGTGTACAAAGAAAGGAATGAAGAACTGCCTCTATTTGTTAAAGGGATGATTCACCTTAAAGTTAACCTTTAGTATGCAATACAATGGCCAATTCTTAGCAACTTTTCAATTGGTCTTCATTATTTATTTTTTATAGTTTTTAAAATAATTTGCCTTTTTCTTATGACTCTTTCCAGCTTTCAAATGAGGGTTTACTGGCCCCACCTTAAAACATTAAGGTTATTGTTAATGCTACTTTTTATTACTCAACTTTCCATTCAGGTCTCTCCTATTCATATCCCAGTCTCTTATTCAAATCAATGCATGGTTGCTAGGGTCATTTGTCCTCTAGAAACCAGATTGCTGAAACTGCAAACTGGAGAGCTGCTGAATAAAAAGCTAAAATTGTAATAACATCCCTCTCTACATCGTACTAAATGTTAACCGAAAGGTGGACAGCCCATTTAAAGGAATTGTTCAGTGTAAAAATAAAAACTGGGTAAATAAATAGGCTGTGAAAAATAAAAAAAAATATAATAAAGTTAGGTAGCCAAAAATGTAATGTATAAGGCTGGAGTGACTGGATGTGTAACATAATAGCCAGAACACTACTTCCTGCTTTTCAGCTCTCTTGGTTTCCACTGATTGGTTACCAGGCATTAACCAATCAGTGACTTGAGGGGAAGTCACATGGGTCATAATTGTTGCTTTTGAATCTGAGCTAAATGCTGAGGATCAATTACAAACTTACTGAACAGTTATGTCCTATGTGGTCCCCCTTACAGTCACAGACTAACTCCAAGTTAGAGAGCTGCAAAGCAGGAAGTAGTGTTCTGGCTATTATGTTACACATCCAGTCACTCCAGCCTTTATACATTACATTTTTATACTAACTATATTAGAAACATTTTTTATTTACCCAGTGAACTGTTCCTTCCTTTAAGGGCAAGTCTTCTCTGTGCCAGGAGAAGAGGTTGCCTTGACAGTACAGTACCCAAAGACTATTGCTCTGTGAGGCTACAATTTTATTGCTATTGCTACTTTTTATAACTTATGTCATTTTCATATTCCAGTCTTTTATTCAAACCACTTCCTGGTTGCTAAGATGATTTGGACCCTAGCAACCAGATAGTTGCTAAAATACCAAACTAGAGAGCTGCTAAACAAAAAGTGAAATAAAAAGTATTGGAAATGAAAATAAAGTATTAGTGCCTGGTTTTCCCCCATTTTACTAAGTGACCAAAATGCAATATTACAGGCTTCTAATGAACCTGGTGCCCCTATTACTTTCCAACGACTGCCTCTTTTATGAGTCTGGCTATTCAACTCCTCTAAAATGAAGACGTCCTCAGACAGTGCCCTTGAAACAAAAGTTGCAGTAGTTAATGCGGGTTGCTCTCACTCGCCCCCAAGAGATGTTTCCCGTCTTAAAAGGAAGATAAGGAGTTTAGATCTCACTTTCAGAATATAAGTGTTTGACAGCTCCCAATGCATCCTTTCATCCGTAAATTACACGTAGCTACTAAATCCCTTCCCCGCCCGACCCCTTTATTATACTGGGAGAATACAATGACAAAGGCTTGTGGTTCTGAAACGAGCTCCTCCGTGGGATTAAACTGCTTTTGTTGACAAAACACAAATTACATCTTCTTTGCTAACAAACCCTCCTCCTCAGCTGGGATCCGCTCCTCAGGGTCGGAATGCATTATTTGACGGGGATTTAGAGGCCCACAATGAGAGCACTTCATTATTAATAAAGGCCAACATGTGCCTTTTAAAAGTATTAATTAAGGGAAGAAAACAATTTCTTTTTAGCACCCAGGAGGAACCTAGAAAACACAAGCAACCTTTCAGGCAATGCAAAAATTAACACTTTATCTCTGTATGGAAAACTCCCAGGCGTTTACAAATTCCTTCTGTCATTGAATTGAGAAGTCAAAAAACACCAAGTATTTTATTTCTGCCCCAAGTCAGATCTAGTACTGGAGAGAGAGACATGGGGACATGGAGTGGTCTATAGGGAAGCCTGATAAAGGCAAACGATGGTTTATAGTCAGAACTTTACTTTACAGACTGGACCAATAGACAGCATGTTTGTGGATTCCCTGGTCAAGACGCCCACTTTGTTTGTATTTAAGTACACACATAACCACTTGCACTTATCCTTGATAAAGGCCCTAATGTGGGCCGAAACGTTGGGCACGTGAGTGATGTTTGAATATATATATATATCCTTAAAGGGTGGTTCACGATAAGTTAACTTTTAATATGCTATAGAATGGCATATTTATTTTTATAGTTTTTTGTTTTTTTTAATGATTTGCCTTTTGTTTTGATTCTTTAATTGCAGGTCACCGCCCATGTTAGTGCCAGTAGTAGTATTTGAAGAAAGGGGCTGTGACCAATGACATTTCAGGCCTCTTAGGTCTTTTCTCAAGTAGCTGGAGCAAAGGCCAAAATGGTTTGAAACTTTGCTGCTGCTCAGGTCACAACCCAGACATGAAACAGAAACATGAACTGGATTAAGCTGAATTTTTGTAACTAGTTTAAATTGTGTGCCCAGAACAGTCATCAGGGGGGTTAAAGATGGTACAACTAACAGCATTTCCACAACTCCGAAGAACATTATTTCATTTTGTTCAATATAAGTTCAAAGGGGCCCCAAATGTTTCATTTCTATGTACAGTACCTCCTATTTTAAATTATAAGGATATCAGAAGTTACTAAGGAGTTCTATGAGCAGGGACTGGAGGAGGAGAGGGTGATCTACAGTGTCAAATGCGGCTGAGAGATCAAGCAGTATTAGTAGTGAGAAATGATTGTTGGCTTTAGCAGTTAAAAGGTCATTAGTTAGTCAGGTCAGGGCAGTTTCCGTGGAGTGTTGTGGCTTAAAACCAGATTGTAGGGGGTCTAGCAGGTTATTGTCAGAGAGGAATGAGGTTAGTCGGTTGTAGACAAGGCGCTCAAGTAGTTTAGAGATGAAAGGTAGCAGAGAGATAGGTCGGAGGTTATCAAGATTGGAGGGATCAAGAGAGGGTTTTTTTCAGAATGGGGGTGACAAGAGCATGTTTTAGTTGAGAAAGAAACAGTCCAGTTGAGAGCGAGAGATTAAATAGGTGAGTTAAGGCTTTGATCAGACAAGGATTTCTCTCTGCTCTTGTTACTCTACTTTATGTACAGTAGAACCTCCATTTTATATTTTTCAGGGGACCAGAACAATTGGTGTAAAGTCAGGGAAATGTATTGTGCATTATATATTGGTGGGACCACAAAAAATGGTATAAAATATGGAAAACTTAAAATTAGGATATGTAAAATGGAGGCTTCACTGTATGTATCTATGTAGCTATAACTACAACTCTAGAAGGAATAACATTGTACAAACCACTGGCTAGTAATTGTGCTAATAAAGTAGAAAAGACCAAGTGTGGTCCTGGCAATGCTATACATGTGCAACACTATATTTATAGAAAAGCTGTTGTTAGATTTGTGTGGAAACCGAAATATGGGTACAAGTAATTTGTGTCATATGTTTTCTTCATTGCCCCCCCCTGGAAAATTTTCTGCGGACGTCCATGTGGCCAGCCACCACGATCCCCCCCATGCCCCCGACCGCAGCTGGGCATGCACACACCCCAACCATGCACGAGCATGCACTCTAGGTGAGGGACGCAAAAAGGAGAAGGACAGAGGGAGGGAAGGGGGAAAGGCAGGGGAGAGGGACAGAGGGAGGACAATGAACAGACTAGGGGTAGGCAGAAGACAGTTTAACAGGTACCTGCTGAGCTCCCCCCTATCGTTGTGCCCTAGGCTGGTGCCTCTTCTGCCTGCCCTTAGTTCCGGCCCTATAAGATGGTGCCCATCATGACCAATGTAGTTGTGACTGAAGACTCTTGGTCACAGTAGACCTATAATGGCTTGATGAGTTAAAACCACAGAGTTTCAGGAGGCACCTGAGGAGAGCATGCAAAAGATGAGAAGTGGACTTCTTCTTTAAGAGCCATCACGTAATTCCCAGAAGGTTGTCAGGGGGTTTCGGGAGTTGTAATCCGACTGACACATTCAGCCGCAATCACTTTCTTCAATTGGCCTGGGCCCTCTTTTCTCTAACTCTGGCCTGCTTGTGTATGTAATATAAACAGCAGCCTTTCTGGATGACATATATTGGTGTTACTGGCAAATAACTTCACAGGCTACTTTATATAGTGGGATTAGCTGCTTCATTTATTCCTGTGTATCTGATCAGGGATAGTGACGTCACAAGCTGTGTGAGTGAGCTGCTACTGTAAACACTGGGCTCCAGCCAGAGACAGGGAAAGCTGCATTCTGTTCTACATAGTCTTGCAAAGTATAACAACATGACGGATACACAGTGCATACACATACAATTACTTGTAGCCTCGCTAGAAACACAAGAATTCTCAAGGTTTTTAAAGGACAACTAAACCCTAAAAATGAATATGGCTTAAAATGCCATATTTTATATACTGAACTTATTGCACCAGCCTAAAGTTTCAGCTTGTCAACAGCAGCAATGATCCAGGACTTCAAACTTGTCACGGGGGGTCACCATCTTGGAAAGTGTCTGTGACACTCACATGCTCAGTGGGCTCTGATTGGCTGTTGAGAAGCTAAGCTTAGGGCTCGTCACTAATTATCCAGCAGAAAATGAGCTTCCCTGGCTGTAATATAAGCTGATGCTACAGGTTTGCTGATTATTAAATTCTGATGCTAATTGCACTGGTTTCTGTGCTGCCATGTAGTAATTATGTGTATTAATTACTAATCAGCCTTATATTGTGACATTTCTATTCTATGTGTACTGTTTAACTGAAATTGATTACTTTGTTCGTTTTCTAACTATTCTGATGATTAAAGACAATGTCTTGTGGATTGTGTTGAATTTTTGCTAAATCATAATTACTTTACGTTTGATGGGGGGGTTTTACCTCCAGAGATGTGGGACGGCTATGGGGGCGGCCTTTGCCCCCTCATATACCAACCTCTACATGAGACGATGAGAGGATGCCCACATCTTTGGAGGTACATCACCCTTCAGAGACCAGCTGAAATGGCAGGGGTCCCCAACCTTTTCAACCCGTGAGCAACATTCAGAAGTAAAAGGAGTTGGGGAGCAACACCAGCATGAAAAATGTTCTTGGGGTGCCAAATAAGTGCTGTGATTGGCCATTTGGTAGCCCCTATGTGGATTGTCAACCTACATTGAGACTCTGTTTGGCAGTACAACTGGTTTTGATACAACCAAAACTTGTCTCCAAGCCTGATATTCAAAAATAAGCTCCTGCAACTTTCAAGGGGTTGAAGAGCAACATGTTGCTCACAAGCTACTGGTTGGGGATCACTGTGATATGGTATGGCCGATATATCAAAGATTTGCTACCTGAAGCATTTTTGGATTATGTAAATGATAATGATATGAACTTGTCCTTTACAATGACTCGAAGCAGTTACAAGATTGATTTCCTGGATATTTCTCTTAAGGGTGAACATGGTAAATCTATAGAAAGTAAATTATATAGAAAACTGACATTGGGTAACAACTTATTACATGCTGATAGTTATCACCCATACCATAGAATTAAAGCTATACCATACTCTCAGTGTCTCTGTGTAATTGTACGAATGATTAAACTTATCGGCAGCATGCTAATGATCTAAAGAATAGATTACTAAAAATATCCTATCCTTGGGACATCAAATGACCTTGTGACAGTAAAGAATGTAAAAAGAAAAAAATTACAGACAACAACACAAAAAATTTAATGAGAGTAATGTACTTAATCGTATATTGTTTAATAGAGTAACCTATATTATTTATAAATATCTACCTATTTTATTTGAGGATCACAAGCTAAAAACTATTTTAGACAATACAGAAATAAGATGTGTCTCCCGCAAGGCTCCAACTTTGGCAAATATCCTGCCACCAAGTCTTTGTATTACTGACAGACAGCGAAATAAAAAAACTACGATGGGTAACTTGGAGCCCCAAGGGATTAAATAAACGACGGGATATAAATTGTTTTATCTGAATCCAAATTCAGTTGAGTTTTTTGTTTCCCTTGAATTTATGATTCGCCTTGCCCTTTCTTTTGATCCCTCTGGGGGAATGCTTGAGTGCAAGTGTTTTTCTGCTATGGTGCTATTTTGCTCTCTGATTGGACAGGAAATGTCATGTGAATTTATCATTGTGTATAGAAATTAGGGATACACCGAATCCAGGATTCGGTTCGGGATTCGGCCAGGATTCGGCCTTTTTCAGCAGGATTCGGCCGAATCCTTCTACCTGGCCGAACTGAATCCGAATTTGCATATGCAAATTAGGGGCAAGAGGGAAATCGTGTGACTTTTTGACACAAAACAAGGAAGTAAAAAATGTTTTCCCCTTCCACCACCTAATTTACATATGCAAATTAGGATTTGGATTTGGTTCGGTATTCAGCCGAATCTTTCGAGAAGGATTCGGGGGTTCGGCTGAATCCGAAATAGGGGATTTGGTGCATCCCTTATAGAAATGATCTTGTAAAAGACATTATTTAGCCTATGCTTAGGGACTAGTGTAGTCCGAAACGCATCAGGCAATGTCTTTGATCTTATGTTTCCAATAGTCAAACAATAAAGCATGCGTTTTTAATGGAGGTGTGGTCGACATTTTTCTAAATTTGATTCATGCAACATTATCTGTGACCAGCACTCTGATACAGAAGCATCAAATAACAAAGAGGGGACTGAAGTAATATGGCACGGTTGGAGCGGTCTTATTTTTGGTATGTGTACTGTATATTGTGAGTGGGTCCCTAAGCTCAGTAAGTGACAGCAGCACAGAGCATGTGCAGTGAATCAGCAGAAAAGAAGACGGGGAGCTACTGGGGCATCTTTGGAGACACAGATCTTTACTGCTAAAGGGCTGTGGTTGCCTTGGGCTGGTACAGAAGCCCAAATGTGTAGTTTTCTAGCACAGTGTTTGTTGAGGTTTAGTTCTCCTTTAAAGGAGAACTAAAGATTAACTAAAGTAGAAGCTAGAAATGTTGTACATTATGCTTTGTGCTTCTGTACCAGCCCAAGGCAACCACAGCCCTTTAGCAGTAAAGATCTGTGTCTCCAAAGATGCCCCAGTAGCTCCCCATCTTCTTTTCTGCTGATTCACTGCACATGCTCTGTGCTGCTGTCACTTACTGAGCTTAGGGACCCACTCACAATATACTGATGGACTTTAGTCCCACCAGCGCAGGCTGGTAGCCTTTGGCTATAAAATTAGTATTCCTATTCGAATCATAGAACGATTTAGGAGTGTACTGTGGCAATGGACCCCTAGGGGTTTGCAAGGGTGCTGACTTTCAATCCATCATTCATTCACATCCAAATCAAAGTCTTACTCATTTGAATCTTGGAGAACTAATCAGCTTGGCATTACTACAATGGCTGAAACGTTTACTTTCAACTATGCAAAACCGGTACAGCTCAGCCTACCTCTCTGACCAATGACGTGGTAGTATTGCAGCGCAAAATGTTTTGTAACGCAGGGTACTTTTTCTGTGATTCCATTATTCTTAATAATTTCCTGGACAATGGCTGGTACCTGAGCTACTTTATATAAAACTGCCATTTTCCTGTTTTAAACCAGAGGAGAACTAAATCCTGATTGGAAATGCTGTAGTTTATATGCTGAACACGCTGTACTATAATAACCCACTATTCATAGTTGTCCTTTTATTTTAAGGTCCCAATCAGGAATCATAAGATCGTACTTTTTGTCTGGCACATATAGAGTTAAATCAAAGAAAGGAATATACTGTAAATCTTTTCTTAAAACAATCAGCTGTACAAGTTATCTGAATTCGATTTTCTCCTAATAAGTTCTGGAGCCCTGTAAATGTGCCCAAAATTGCAAGCATAGGCCTGACCTCATTTCAACTTCTAAGAGTTTCCAAAATCTTATTGCTTGACGTGTGGGTGTGCGAGGGGAAAACTGCTTAGCTTGCACCTTCTTCCAAATTGAAGGCTCCGAAATTATGCGGGCTGCTGAGTAGTTTCCAATAGTTCATGTGGCCGGCGCCTTATATTTAACAGATCATTTGCGTATCACATCATGAAAACATGTTCTCTGCTTTATTCTGAACCTCATCTTGGTGCAACAAGTGCTTTTCAGATTTGGTCTATATGCCCCCAAAGGCTTAGGAAAGCTCATAGAGATTAAGGTTTTGAAGTCGCTGATGGCTTCTCTGCCTTATAAGGTATATCCCGTCTGGGGATCTTACTGGGTGGCCAGGACAGATAAAAGAACTGTATATTCAGTACATACCAAAGCTCAGGTCAGCTCTTGTTACTACTACCCCTCCAATGCACCCCATACTAATCACTGTGTCTGCTTCAAACTGAAAAAAGTCAGGAGAAATATAAGAACTTTAGGCAGTCGTACACCGGCTGATAAAAGATGCTAATTTGACCCCTCCAGAGCAAATAGGCAACTTATTTGCCCAATTAGATACATGTGTTGGACAGAGACATGTTCAGTTGATGACCTTGCCATCAATCAGATGGCAGTGTGTATGGGCAGCTTTATTGTAATTGTGCAGCGGTTCAGCAGTCCTATAAAAGTTATGATCTAGGAGTTTAAAGATCCCCACAGGAGCTCCCCATCTTCTGAACTTGTTAGTCCATCTTTTGTGTGCCACTGGCACTGCACATGCTCAGTGGGCTCTGGGTTGCTGTTGAAAAGCTATTTTTAGGGTTAATAGTAAAACATTAAAATGTTAGTAAATGTTAGCTCATGTATGTCCACAAAGTTCAAGTTCCATGTTTTTCCAATAATGTAGCGTTTTTTATTGTGGCGGATGGTGCCATTTTTGGTATTCTGCTTGAAAGTGATATGTGGGCCTGATTCTTTAGATACAAGTGTGCCTATTGACATGGAGCACTGAATGGCACCCTGGAACTGCCCCCTGGTCAAGAAATTGCAATAGCTTCAGGGTTCCTCTGCATCAGTAGGTGCAACTAAGGGAACTCTGGAACTATCACCTGCTCTAGCAGTTGCAATAGCTCCAGGGTTCCTCTGTGTAATTAGGTGCAACTGAGGGAACCCTAGAACTACTACAGTGTCCAGAAGTTGCAGTTGCAGTAGCTACAGGGTTCCTTTGTATTAGTAAACACAACTGAGAAAAACCTGGAACTACAACCTGGTCCAGAAGTTGCAGTAGCTACAGGGTTCCTCTGTGTCAGTAGGCACAACTGAGCAAACCCTGGAACTATTACCGGGTCCATAAGTTGCAGTAGCTCCAGAGACATTGCAGTTGCAATAGCTCCAGGGTTCCTTTGTATTAGTAGACACAACTGAGAAAAACCTGGAACTACCACCTAGTCCAGAAGTTTCAATAGCTCCAGGGTTCTTCTGCGTCAGTAGGCACAACTGAGGGAACCCTAGAACTATCACCTGGTCCAGAAGTTGCAGTAGCTCCAGAGAAAAACCTGGAACTACCACTTGGTCCAGAAGTTGCAGTAGCTCCATGGTTCCTCTGCATTAGTAAGCACAACTGAGCAAACCATGGAACTACCACCTGGTCCAGAAGTTACAGTGATTCCCAGGGTTCCTTTGCATCAATAGGAGCAACTGCACTCAATTCAGACAGAAGGCACTGAGTGAAGTCAAGCACTCAAATATTCAAATAACTACAGGAACTATTTGTGCACTGGAATGCACTGATTGCTATGCTGCCCTTTAATGTGAATCTGAATGAATTACTAGAGTTGAATTGTGCACAAATACAATTGATCTAAAATAATGGCAGACTGCTATAGGAAGGTAGGATGTTCCCTACCATTCTTCATTGCATTCCAAAGTTTAGCATGTCCAGCCTTACTCTTAGTTGAGCTTTAGTTCTCCTTCAAACCCTTTAGTTTCATAGATTACAGGGGCAAGTAAAATTGACAAAGCAGAAGCAGGGCCGGAACTAGGGTAGAGTAGGCACATACCAAGGATGAAAAGCTGGGGGGGGCGCCAGGCATGAACCTTCTCTACCTCCTACCCCTAGTCCCGTCCCCTCTCTCCACTCTCATGCCGGATGTTACCTGGCTGAGAAGGACCTCCTATCCGTGTGTATGCACGAGTGCCTATTCGCACATATGAATGCAAGCATCAGCGTGTGAGAGGCGGCTGACTGGCCAGGTTGCCTAGGGCAGTAGTCATCTCAGGTGAAAGATCATGGTTGGAACTGTTTTGGAAGAATTCTGCTGAACACAATGCAATTCTTCACCCCAATCTAAAGAGTTAAAGAAGAAAACTAATATACTTGTTGATTTAGTTGGGAAAGTCATTTTTATCATCATTAATTAGTCCTTTGCAGAGCAGGAAGCTCACATTGGACAATGGATTTATTCAATACAAATTAACTTAACCTTGTCAGGTAAATTATTGCTTGAAGGTTATCATTGCTGTTCTTGTTCCTGTGTTTCAATTCAATGTTAGGAACCCATCACAGAATTAAAAGAATTTGCTCTGACTAGTTATTCATTACTAAAAGGTTACAATGCCTGCTTTTCTCTGTATCTGTCCAATGGAAATATTAAGGGTTGTACATACAAATACTGTTTCCCTCTAGCTTTTCTGGAGCTTGTACTGGTTAGAAGTTTCCGTTGTCTTCTGTTTTTGAATGTATTAACATGACTTTTTGCTGGGAATAAAATGCACAAATAAATGTTTTAAGTGAGAAGCTGTGCATATTTCTCATTCATATGCAGGACTCAGCTGTGTACCTACATCTAAAAGAAAAAGGACACACATTTATAGACTGCCAAGTCCAGATTCTAGACAGGGAGAGCGACTGGTTCAAAAGAGAAGCCATATATGTAAAAACTGAAAAAACAAGTTTGAATAGCGGCGGGGGAGAGGTGGGGGTTTTGCGATATCTATTGTCATTTAATAATACCTCAAAGCCCCAATCTTGCTGATTGACCATGTTGGCCATAGTTTGGAGATGTAACAATGAGCTTTTCCCTCAAGCTCTTTCCTATGGAAATCATTGGCGGACATATAACAATGTCCTGTCCACCACCACATTCAGTGTGCCATAATCCATAGGCATAGAAATAGTTTACACTTTGAAATTAGCCACTATTATTTGAACGGCGTCTCTTTTGACTTTCATTGTCTCAGATAATGATTATTCCTGCTCTTTACTTTTTGTGTTTTCTGTTTCCTCTCTTCTTCTTCTTCCCTTGGTTTTGTTTGGGCTCATTTGCTTTCAGAGCACCATTATTCTTATCAACTTCTTCTTCTTCTTTCTTTTAATGAGCTCTATTTTTTTCCAGTCTTTTCAGTAGGTACTTCCTTCCCTTGGTTCTCTTCCTGTTTTTCAGTGTCTCTTTCTTACAGTCTTTCATACTCTGTATACTGACTCCTAAAACAAGGTCAAAAAGTGTAATTAACTCTCTCAAATCATGGGGTCACTAAACTAACAAGGGCAAGGTTTTGTTCCATGGAAACCCATAGCACCCAATCACTTAAGGCAGTGCTGTCCAACTTCTGTGGTACCGAGGGCCAACATTTTACTGGCCTATGTGGTGGAGGAAGTCAGTGTTGGCCACTCCCCCTTTTAAACCACACCCACTGTAAACCACACCCATGTTATCACAAGAACTTTTGCGATCATATCCACATTAACGGTGGTAGCACACCAAAAAACCAAATGGTTGGTGCTCATAGCAGGGAAATCCCTCATCACTCATATGTGAAAAATTGAAGCAGCACTGGGCAAGCAGAGAATGGCACACACAGTGACACAGTGCTGGTGCCCCATTAGCATTTTGACTTGGGGCAGCTGGGAAATTGACAATATGTCTAGCCCCATGTCAGATTTCAAAATTGAATATAAAAAAATCCGTTTGCTCTTTTGAGAAATGGATTTCAGCACAAAATTCTGCTGGAGCAGCACTATTAACTGATTCATTTTGAAAAAATGTTTTTTTCCCATGACAGTATCCCCTTAACTATAGAGGGGCCCACCTTTTCCCCTTCCACTGGATCCCCTGCGACTGTGGGGTCTGCGTATTATATAGTTACACCACTGTATCTGACGTCCTGTGAGACACAAGAAGTTGCCATGCCGATATTGTGTGTCCCAATGCTTTTGTCCCTGTTGAGCTAAATGCTATTTATGAGCAGTTCTTTCAGTTCCTTTTGCAAAACAATTTGCATTGGTTAGCGTTTAATAAGCGCTGAGTTAATTACTGTCTGACGGAATAATAAAATTAGGGATAAATGTTCCTTCCGTGTGATTATTGATTTACTAACTTGCCCGTCCGTATATTTATGCGCCGTCCACCGCCCTCCCCGTGTTTAATCGATACTATTGATTAACATTCTGCACAGGGTAATGGTTTACTTGTCTTGTATCTGAAAACGTCTCGCTCTCACCAATCATTGTCTTATTATCTTGCAGTGGAATCTTAGAGCCCAGGGCTGGGATAGAATTGCCATCCAGTAGTAACATGCAAATGATTATTTAGCAATCTAATTATTAATGATGCCCCAACAAGTCCACCTCAGGGCAGTCAATGCCCCCTACAGAGTTTCCAGGTTTAGTATTCCATTACTGTTCTAGTTGTTTTCATTTCCCAGTGACTTCCAACCAGGGACCGTGGGTGTTTTGATAAACAGGAGAAACGATTGGCTGAAGCACTCTCAAGACGCATCCTTTTAATAAACTGGAAAAGGACCAGGGCGTAACCATTTTTGGAAGAGATGTTCCTCAGGGATTTTAGTAATAAAAAAGTTGGTACCTTTAGTGGAGAGTTCTCTTTTTCTTGTGGTGTCCCATATAGAGGTATGAGGTTTCACTTCTTTGTTTGTCGGCAGTGAGTACAAGATAAGGAGAACTCTGGGCTGCTTGTAGGAGAATCTGTCTTCCTATATTTTTATCTTTCTTCCCTATTAATACCATTGGCACCAGCACCATTGTATTAGCCAGGACAGTAAAATACAAGTCAGGTAGTAACCCTAGCTCGGCCCTGTAAGACCAGACCGTGCCTCCTGCTTTACACCGTTGGGTTGACCGTCGGAGGGCCCCATACAGAGGAACAACATTGAAAGGGGGTTTGCACAGAGAATGATCAACTGGTGGAGGCCCAAAGTAGCAAACAACCTCGTAAGTGTGTCTGCAAAATGCTGGATCAGCAGATGCTCAGCATTTGGCACCAAAGTTTCGATAGTGGTTGTTACATACGATGTTGTCAATGGACCTGCACTCCTTGTCAGTTAGGGGATTTGGCGCAAGTCAGACAGGGGATTTTGCTTTGTTCCCTCCAATACATACGCACAATGACAAAATAATGGGGTTTTGTTGTATTATAATAACAAAAACGTTATTTAAGGCTACAATTGGTCTTCCTCAGGACTAAAGCACACCACAAGTGTGTCAACATACTATACATCTATCCGTCTGTCTATGTATTGATCTGTGTATGGCAGCAGACATATTGATACAGGCAATTGTAGGGGTTCATTTGAGTTTTGCCCTGGGACAGAACTAGCTCAGAGTTGGCGCTGGCTGTCACTAGGATGACACACGTATGAAACGAGCAAGAGACCATTAAGCAAACACAGACACCTATTCAGTGCTACGTGTCTCGGCTGTGTGCAGTGTCGGACTGGCCCACCAGGATACCAGGAAAACTCCCGGTGGTCCCAGGTGTCAGTGGGTCCTCTTGCTTCTAATCATTTACTCTATTTCATGGCCATTCTCTATTTCTTTATGGGGTAAAAATGCTTAATAATGAAAGAATATAGTAAGTAGATATTAAAGACTAGGAGAATAAAGAGGTTGAGTGAGGAGAAGAGGAATAATAGTTTGGAAAGTGGGCCCATGGTCTAAGGTTTTCTGGTGGGCCCCTGGCATCCCAGTCCGACACTGGCTGTGTGAAGCACTTTTGTGCATGATTGGAAGTACCTCATGCTGCAATGAAATCTGTCAGCAATACTGGAAATAAGGGTGAAGAGAAGCTTTAGGTTTGTGGCAAAGCCTTTTGTGTATTAAGTGTGTCCTGCCAACCATGTTCTGCTGCGAGTCAGACACAAAACAGCTGCTGGTGGAGACCAAGATAACCAGTACGTGCATCCTGAGTATACACTGCAGATCATACACACCAGTTGTATTAAATATGGCGGCCTTATACAGTCCAATATTTGCCCAACCAAGAATTGTGGTACTGCCCAAATCTTCTAGGTAGGACTGATATGTTTGTTGCCGCCATCAGCCCCACTCCCAAAAACATGAGAATAAATCATGATGTCCATTCTCTTCTTCCTGCTGTGTTCCAATATATTAGATAGCTGCTAAAGCAATTCTCGGAACATGTTGTAACAACGAATGGCTGTCACAGGAGTCTCCTTTCTGCTCAAATAACACTGACCACTTGAGATGTAACATAGAATTTCCTCTAAAGAAAGCAGTTTGGTTAATAGATCTGTATGTTTTTTCCATAGAACGTTAATTAATCACACATACCAGTGATATGTTTCTTGACCTCCTAGAAGACCCGATCTGTTTTTGGGATGTAAGTAAGCATGGAGCTATCACTGTTTCACAAGTCAGCCACTTCCTCGGCTATAAATTGTGCTATAAAGGAGTTTTATGCTTAATGGACCTTATATTGGAGAGATAAAGTGGTCTGGCTGACTCCGTAGTTGACTAGGATTTCTGATTTTTTTAGGCAGAATGTAAATCAATTTTCTCATTACAATGCCAGTCTGAAGATGTTTTAAAGGTCTACTGTACTTTCCATTTATAGGGTTATGTAAGGAATGCTGGGCTCTGATTGTATTAGTTACAGGCAGTAAAGAGTATCCTTGTTGCATATTTATCAAAGGGTGGTCAAAATATTAAATATTTTTTACTCGAGAGCATTTGGTAGCCCCTATGTGGACTTGTAGCCTACAGGAGGCTTTGTTTGGCGGTAAACCAGGTTTTTATGCAACCAAAACTTGCCTCTAAGCCTGGAATTAAAAAATAAGCACCTGCTTTGGGGCAATTGGGAGGAACATCAAAGAGGTTGGTGAGAAACATGTTGCTTGTGAACCACTGGTTGGGGACCACTGATCTAGGAGAACAAGTAGGCATTCTCCCCAAATCTCACCTTAACTGGCCTTCAGGCTGAGCCCCCCTTACCAGTTATCCAAGATCCCTCCAAAGGGGACTATCCCCACAGTTTGGGAACCACTGATCTACAATAGGGATGAGATAAGGAAGGGAGTCGTGTATGCACAGTAATTTTCCCCCAGTACAGGTATGGTATCTGTTATCCAGAATGCTCGGGACCTGGAGTTTTCCAGATAATGGATCTTTCTGTAATTTGGATCTTCATACCTTACGTCTACTAGAAAATCATGTAAACGTTAAATAAACCCCATAGGCTGGTTTTGCTTCCAATAAGGATTAATTATATATTAATTTAGGTAAAAGGCACTGTTTTATTATTACAGAGAAAATGGAAATTATTTTTAAAAAAAAAATAGATTATTTAGGTAAAATTGAGTCTAGCTTTTCCATAATTCTGAGTTTTCTAGATAATGGGTTTCTGGATAATGGATCCCATATCAGTTCTTATATCCACCAAACCAGTTTTTGATGCTGTTTAAATCAAGATTAGCAGGTTTCATCTTTGCCCCACTTTGCCCTCACCATTGGGATTTTAACATTTCAAAGATGGAACCGAATATTTATTGTTATGAATGTGTCTCGTGGGATCAATACAGCACACAAAGGCAATCTAAAAACAACTTAACCCACATAATGCCAAGGGTGGAACACTGTTATGGATGGTGACGGTTCTCCATTTTAGTGCTGTAGGCTGAAGGCAAACATAATGTGTATGTTGAGCAAATATGAGAAATGTATTATAAAAAGTCAGCGCATCACTCATTCTGAGTGTGGGGAAGAATTTGTTTGATTAACAGAAATCCGTTTGCTTTGGCACCACTTGTTGATTCTATCTTGACTGCTCGTATTTGAGTACATATTACACATGGCAGGATTCTTCTAATGATGTGACTGTGGATCTCTTCCAAAAGAATAGGTTCCATGCAGAGCACCAGAAACAAGTTTATATGAGGTGCCCATACTATCTAGAAGTATTTTGTCTTTAATGTTCAGTTATATTGAGTGACACATTGATATAGTTTTAGCTTCATTGTGTTCCCAAGGGTTTTCTCAAACTTTTTTCTATGTAGCGAGCATTGGAATTTCTCTATATTAAGCAGAATTCAGTAGGAACTGCACCCCAATGGTTATAGAATATAGAGGCAAATACCATATATCTATAAAAGCACAGGCATTCAAGACCTTTCAACAATCCTGGATACGTATGTTGAGTCATGTATTTATATCTTCTGATATGGGCATGGCAGAGGATATGTGTCAGGGGCCTCTCGGCCCCCAGCAGAGAAGTCCGGACCAAGGAGGAAGCCTCAGGTTAAAGGAGGTAACCAGAAAAGGATAAGGTGCAAACGTTGTCAATTTCAGGCAATAGTTCAATAGGCAGGCAGAGAAGGAGCAAAGTCAAGGTTTGGGCAGGGTCAAAAAGTCCAGGAATCAGGATACAAGGAATGCAACAAGGAATGCAACAAACAAATCCTATAATCGGCTATTAAACCCCTGACCTCGGCATCTTCTTATTTTTGGACGCATGATGGTGCGGCTATCTTAGAAGCTACCCAGACGGAGACTGGAGTGCCATTGGGCGCTCCTGATGATTTGGTCAGGATGTGACAGGATGTGGTTGGGGCATAAGAAGGGGTAAAGTGGCATAACTAGCATACCCCATTACTGCAGGGGGGCTGGGGGTGAGGTGGTACCGGACATTCATGGAGTCTGCTGCATGTTTCCAGCTCCCCCACTGCCGGCAACACAAGTGATCGAGCTTTGCAGCGAGGGGAGGTCATCAGGCAGCTAAAGGAACTGAGCTGCTCCCACCCCCCAGAAAAGTTTTTTGGACACCCAGTCTCCAAACAGTATATGACAAGGTGGTTATGGTTCAAATTTAGGCATGGCTATAAATTTCCCAGATATGATCCCAGAAGGTTGATATCTCTGGTACCCCTTTTTGCTAAACACAATATGGTGGGAACAGCCATCTCAGTATGTACAGAGAGATACCATAATCCTAATGGAACACTGTAGGAAATATTGACCTGTTAAATGATGGCAGACTTATAGTCTCTGCTTGTAACAATATATCAGTAGGGAGAAGAGGTGGAACTCTTGCCATTTTGGCAATAAGTCAATGAGGCAGATTTACTAAAGGGCGAAGTGGCCATCGCTAGTGAAAATTCCCCAGAATCTGCAGGGACATTGGCAATAAACAGGCATAGAGGACAATTCGCTAGTGGAAGAGACCGTCGCTAGTGCAGTTTCGCACCCTTTTCACCATGTGAATTTTTGCTCAGGCTAATGATTGTTACTCCGCAAATTCACTAAAGTGAGAATTTTATAGAACATTACCTCTTTCGCCAGAGTTTCCTTTGCCAACTTAGACCTGGCGAACTGATAAGATGAAGCTACATCCTCCTCAATCTTATGTCAGTGACATCATATCCTGTATGCCGAAAAGTCATAAAAGTTCTAAAAAACACTGTCGTTTTTTCATATTTTAAAGCGGGATTGTCTTCAAAAGTCTTAACTATTAAAGTTTTTTGTGTTAAGATTTTTTTCCCAACACATTTATTTTAGGGTGGGCTCATGTCTAGGACATTAGAGGATCTCTTTTGTCTTTATTTTGCTTCCTTGGACATGTGTAATAACAAGTGGCCACTTCAAGCATTTGCACCAACATCTCTAATAAAGACATATATGTGACCTATATGTACCCGCCCTATTAAAATTGACCTAAGCGAAGTTTCACTAGGCAGAAATGAATGTTAGCAAAAGTTCCCAATGATATGCTTGAGCTGACTAATTAACGCTAGCGAAACTTCTTCAGCGTTCGGCTAGAGAGACACAACTTTGCATTTTAGTGAATTAGCGTAGTGGTAGCAAATTTGTGCCTGAAGAAGTGGCATGAAGTGTGCTGGAGCCTTTGCAGGAAAAAATTTGCCCTTTAGTGGATCTGTCCCAATGAGTTGGTGCAGAGACCTTGATCTTGAGGGGGGTGATGGGTGAATAGAGCAACAGTCCTGGTTCCCTGGTACCAAACGCAAACTTTTACAACAGAGTATGAACCAGGGAAAAGTTGTACAAATGTTGCTCTGACTAATAAGTGTCTCAGATAATCCAGATAATCCAGTGTCCATCTCCTCTCAGGAGGAGATGGAGGGAGCGATGGAAGTGGCAGTTCCAAACACATGGACTCTCCAGCTGGGGATGGAGACATGGAACAGGACACTGATTCATGTTACTCACAGCGCTGCGGCCTGTAGTTCACACCATGTTCTTGGGTCAATTGGAGGTATAATCCTCAAGGAGACACTCAGCATCAGTGAGAATTCTCTTGCACTTATTCTGCTTTCCTGCCATTTCCTGCTAATAAAACCTGATCGTAGAACTTGCAGGGAAAGACTGTGATTACTTTAGCCCTTAAATACATATAAAACAATTCTCTTTCTCCCCCTAACTAAAGTAAATCATTCCTCTCTCTCTATGGGGCAAATTCACTAAGATGCGAAGTTGTGCCAGGCGAAACTTCGCCGCACTTCGCCACACTTCGCCAGGTGTATTTTCGCCAGCGCTCCGCAAATTCACTAAAATCCGAAGTTGCGCACAGGGGTAGCGTAAGTTTTCAAAGTTGCGCTAGCGTTAATTCGCCAAGCGAAGCGAAGTTTCGCTAGCGATGGTTCATTTGCATACGGTGCGAAATTCAAATTTCAATGGAGGAACACGTATCTGCACTACAAATGCCTAGAAAACCTTCAAATCTGCAAATATAAATTTTATTTTGCCCTACACATGTGCCCACTGTCTAGGTAAGTTGCCATGAGTCAGGAAATGTAGGGGGGAAGGAGGGGAGCCACAAAAAATTTTTTGATCTTTTTCAGCCTATCACCCATCATGCAGAAAACACGCCAGCGTTTTTTGGGACTTCGAAATTTTTTTTACTTTTTTGGAAACAATCCCTATCTACTCTATTGCGCTTCGCCAGGTCTGAGGTGGCGAAGGAAGTCTAGCGTAAAAGGTAGCGTTCAGTACACTGCGCAAGTTAGTGAATTTGCGTAGTTACATCGCAAAATTCGCCTGGCGTAAGTGTGCGAAGTAACACTAGCGAATTTACGCCAGTGTTCGTTAGTGAATTTGCGAAGTACCGAAAATGCCAAATACTAGCGAATTGACGCTAGCGTTCGGCGCTTCGCATCTTAGTGAATTTGCCCCTATGTGTGTGTGTTAATGTAGCCTTAAGGTGGCCATAGATGCACCGATACGATATGCGATATGCATCGTACGATATTCGATGTGTGTATGGTGGGACAAGAACAGACTGATATCAGCAGAAGACTTGGATATTGGTCGGCTCATCAATTGGGCTGGTAGGAAAATTTTGATCAGAAGCCTTTGAAGGCAACCGAACATCAGCCATTGTTAGTGCTGAATCGTCAGATACAGGTAGAATTTAATTGTTTCTATATGTATATCCAACGATTCAGCTCTACACGTGTGTATTGAAGTGAACGATCTTTCCTGGATCGTAATTGTAAGGTCTATGGCCACCTTTAGAATCAGCTGGATGGGACTAGAAACATGGGGTGGCCCATCTTGCTATCACCCCTGTCCTTAGCCTTTTACTGAGGGACACAATGCCAGTTTTAAGGTAGGGCGGCATCGGAATTTTAGGGAATACAACCCACTAGGTGCACAACCTAAATGACAGCAGAAGACCTTTGATTTTCTCCTCCATTTTCCATGCAAGACAAGGTCCAATCAGGTGCATCTTCCTGGACAACAGCTAGAATTCTGGACCTCTGCACCACATCTTGACAACATCATAAGGCTCTACAGTGCCTGAACACCCTTCAATATGATTATAATTTATACATCTGCAAATCTTGCCCAATTGTAGTTCTCGGTATTCTGAATTCCACATGCTTAAGTGCAAATAAATGTCATTAGAATGTACAGGTGGCAGTTATCAAGTTTAAAGTTTGTTGTGGCTCTAACACGTGAAAAGGACTGAATCTTGGAGATTTTGAATTTTGAATCCGAGCACATACACTGGAAACATCCTTTTTTTTGTTTTGTTACCTTCCTCCCATGGAAACCTGATATTTAGGAATCTTTGTGAAATTTTATTACCTCTTTTCCCATCGCTGCTGTTTGGTGTTCCTTTGGAAAGAAACAAGGATACATAATGTTGTACGAATGTCTTACCTACATGCATAATTGAACTTCAACATCGAATTTATTGTTTTTTCCAGGAAATATGTAGCGCCAGCTAAACGGTATGAGAAAAAAAACTTTGGCTCAAAGAGCAATAAACCTGGTAACAAATTGCTACGACAGTAGAGAGGCAATGGAATTTTTTCAGTTACTTTATCATTACGGCTAATTTATCAGGGGTACATGCAGTGCTAGATGATGCTCAAGGCATGTGTTACTTACTGGCCAGTCTGGTGCCGGAGCATACAGCTCTAAAGCCAGCCTGGGCCAGAACTAGGGGTAGGCAGAAGAGTGTCTAGGGCACAACATTAGGGTGGGTACTACATAGGCATGTTCCTCTGCTGCCTAGGCTCAATTTTAGATGGTGATGTGATAGTGGCAACAGTGGTGGGAAATGTTGTGGTGGGAGAGTTGCCAAATTGAGTTGAGGGCAGACATGCTGGGCAGCAATACCAGCAGCAAGGGGTGGGCAGAAGGACAGGCCACATTGAGGGCCATTGTCGGATTGGGGGATACGGGCCCACCAAGGCTGCTGTCTCGGGGCCCCCCCTCCAACGTCTGATTTCTACATTTTACCTTTCAATAAAAAATAAAGTAGGAAAAGTGCTTATTATACCGTAACAAGGGAAAATATTATTATTATTAATGATTATCTTTTTTTTAAGATGCACTTGGAGAAAGGGGTTAGAGAGTAGGAAGCAACTACTGTACCTCTTTTATGGCTCTAATGATTTGTTGAAATCCATGTCTTATATTTTGCTTGAAAGGGACAATGAATTATGGGTCTCGCAAGAAAGGGCCTACAATTAAAGCAGACATTATGCCATGTTATTAATACAACTATATCAGATGTTACATGCACTCTCTGAAAATCCCAATTGTCTCTGTGTCTTGTAAGTCATTGGGGCAGCCACCACGGGAAACATAACCATGTGCAATGCCAATCAGATGTACGGGACTGAGCACTAGCGTAACTGAAAGTCAACATGAATCCAGGCTCTGTATTGAGAACAGTGCTCAATTTTACAGCAAAAAAGTGTACTACGTCCTTTATAATACCTGCTCGTTTAACTAAAGCTTTAATAAACATATATTTTTTTAATGCAGCGATAAGTAAACCTTGGTAAGAGAAGAGGAGAAGATGTCCTAATCCTTGGTAAGAATGTAGAAAGAAGCAGTGGAAAAAGTGTAGAGAATATGTCCATGGTAGAACACTGAGAAGCTGACTTTGGGGGAAATTCCCTAAAGGGCCACTTCGTCAGACATTAATTCGCAGCGCATAAGCGAATTCATCAAAATGCGAAGTTACGTCTAAGCAGACAATGGTGGAAAAGTTTCGCCAGCAAGAATTCGTGAGCTCCAGCAATAAACAGTGAACTTTCGTTACCATTCAATTCCACCTATCAAAACATTCATTAACACACTTACCCTTAGGTCAATTAAAATAGGTACATATAGGTCATATATATTTCTTAATTAGAGATGTTGGTGCAAATGCTTGAAGTGGCCACTTATTATTACACATGTCCAAGGAAGCAAAATAAAGACAAAAGAGATCCTCTAATGCCCTAGACATGAGCCCACCCTAAAACAAATGTGACATGCCCCTCAAATGGTGAAAAAACACCAGCTTTTTGTCTTTTTTTTATGACTTTAGGGCATACAGGATATGATGTCACTGACATAAGATTGAGGAGGATGTAGCTTCATCTTATCAGGAAAATTTGCACTTTGGTGAATTTGCAGAGTAACGATCGTTCGCCTGGTGAAAGGGCACGAAACTTCGTTAGCAATGTACTCTTTCACTAGTGAATAGTCCTCTATGCCTGTTAGTAAATTGGCGATGTCCCTGTGGATTGGATTTCTGGCAAAATTTTCTCTAGCGACGGACACTTCGCCCTTTAGTAAATTTGCCCCTTTGGGAGAACTCAGAAAAGCCATCTTTCATAGAAGCCAAAGAAGGGTGCAATGAGAAGTATTTGGTAGATTGAAGAGAGGCCAAATCTGAGACCTTTGTAGAATGCAGAGAGAAGACCTTGGTAGAATTGAGAGAACTTGGCCTTTTTAGGATGCCGAGATATTTCTGGTAGAATGTAGAAAAGCTGACCTTTGTACAATGCAGAAAAGGTGGCCTTAACAGAATTCAAATCCCCTGTAGAAGACGGATAAAGTGACAGCACAATACTGAGATTTCTTGGACAGAATGTAGATCAGTCCTTGGTACTATAAATATATGATGCAATATGTAATTTTCAACACAAATGTTTTTACCCATAATACAGTGTGTTTTTTCCCCAGAGGTGCTGCAATTTGCTTCCCATGCGTATAGTTTTGTATATCACACACATCTTCCCGTATATTTGTGTTGAAATGGCCTCACTTCCAGCGCTAATAGTGGCGTGAGCATCCAATTCATGTGGCACAAGTCACTTGCAACAAAACTCGATAAGGGATCCCTGGAATTAACAGCTTGTCCAGTCTGGCAGTAGTTCCAGTTTGTTAGGGTCTGTTTGCACAATTACGTACTATTCATCAGATCAGACCAGACAGAAGAAAGAAGTCATAGGTTGCTCAGTACATGTAAGGTTGCAATTACATTCAATGCACAATCAATATTGCATCCGAAAATAGAATTTGGCACTTGTGTTTGCTTTCCTAAATAAGCCCCAGCAACTAATTATGCTCGATAATTTATACTCTATACTCAATACTATACACCAACCCATTAATGGTTGTTAGGGTCATTATAACGTGCTCAGGCACAAAAGCCCACAAAGGCAATGGTATTAGGAGGCAAGCAGGCAGGTTAGGATGAGACCCCTTTACATCATGCAGTCAGAAAATGGGAGGTGATGAATAGCACTCTGCTGTGTGTAGTTAAAGGGATTCTGTCATGATTTTTATGATGTAGTTTTTATTTCTAAATGACACTGTTTACACTGCAAATAATTCACTCTACAATATAAAATTTCATTCCTGAACCAGCGAGTGTATTTAGTTGTAATATTGGTGTGTAGGTGCATCTCAGGTCATTTTGCCTGGTCATGTGCTTTCAGAAAGAGCCAGCACTTTAGGATGGAACTGCTTTGTGGCAGGCTGTTGTTTCTCCTACTCAATGTAACTGAATGTGTCGCAGTGGGACCTGGATTTTACTATTAAGTGCTGTCCTTAGATCTACCAGGCAGCTGTTATCTTGTGTAAGGGAGCTGCTATCTGGTTACCTTCCCATTGTTCTGTGGTTAGCAGTATCAGACTGGCCCACCGAAATACCAGAATAACTCCTAGTGGTCCCAGGTGTTAGTGGGCCCTTTTGCTTCTTACCATTTGGCCAATTTCATGGCCATTCCATATTTCTTTACACGAAAAATATCCAAAATAATGGATATCACTCCAACTTGCAGTACAGCAGTAAAGAGCGACTAAAGTTTATCAGAGCACAAGTCACGTGACTGGGGACAGCTGGTCAACAGACAATATGTCTAGCCCCATATCATATTTCCATTGAGAAATGGATTTCAGTGCAGAATTCTGCTGGAGCAGCACTATTAACTGATGTGTTTTGAAAAAAATGTTTTTTCCCATCACAGTATCCCTTTAAATGCTTTTCAGCCCCAAACTCGCTGCCTTTATACAGAAAGCATCTTGGTGCTTGATGGCAAAAAGGGTTATTAAACCAAAAATTTGTCTGGCAGTGGCATTACTAGATATTACTGATCCCCGTAGCAAATTATTTTTCAGGCCCCAAAAATGTCTAGAGGTTGACTTGTTTTACCATTATTTATTAAAATTGTATATGAATTAGGGCTTCATGGGCCCCTCATAACTCCTAGGCCCACCTGCAGCCGCAGGGTCTGTTTCCTCTGTAGTTATGCCCATGCCCCCTGGACACCCTACGTTGATGTAAAGGTAAGTGAAGGGGACAACATCGTGAAAACTGCCTCAGACGACTTTGGGGCTTAAATTGCCCCTGTGGCCATTGCTTGAGACACACCCACATCCTAAAGCTGGCCATGCAGATTTACCTTCACATCGGCCGACCAATCATTTGGTGCCATCTCCTGACCTGCCATTAACCATTCAGATCAAATAAAGTAGTAAAAGAACAGATCAGCCGATGTTCTGCCCCTGACAGCAATCGTACGATAGTTATGTCCGACAAAAGCTGGTGACAGTCTCCCACTGAAAATCGTACGATCGGCAAAACACGCAGAGATATTATCGGCAGCCAACAGAAATTTTCTAACCTGTCCGATCGTCTGAACGTCCGATCGTCATGGCACAAAAAATGTCTGTACACTCCACACAAGGCCCAAAAATCGTACGAAACAGAGATTCATATGATCAGATCTTTGCGTGTATGGCTATGTTAAAGGAAAACTATACCCCCAAACAATGTAGGTCTCTATTGAAAGATATTGCATAAAACAGCTCATGTGTAAAACCCTACTTCATGTAAATACACCATTTTCATAATAATATACTTTTTTAGTAGTATGTGCCATTGGGTAATCCTAAATAGAAAATTGTCATTTTAAAAAATAAGGGCCGCCCCCTGGGATCGTAGGATTCACTGTGCACACAAACATACCAACAACCATACTTGTTAGGTCACATGAGCCAATTAACAGACAGAGTTGTGTCTTTTGCTTCCACACTTCTTCCTGTTACAGTTAGAGTTGCAGTATTTCTGGTCAGGTGATCTCTTCCTGTTACAGTTAGAGCTGCAGTATTTCTGGTCAGGTGATCTCTTCCTGTTATAGTTAGAGCTGCAGTATTTCTGGTCAGGTGATCTCTTCCTGTTACAGTTAGAGCTGCAGTATTTCTGGTCAGGTGATCTCTTCCTGTTACAGTTAGAGCTGCAGTATTTCTGGTCAGGTGATCTCTTCCTGTTATAGTTAGAGCTGCAGTATTTCTGGTCAGGTGATCTCTTCCTGTTACAGTTAGAGCTGCAGTATTTCTGGTCAGGTGATCTCTGAGGCAGCACACAGACCATCACATAATGGTGGTTCAAGGCAAGAGATTGTAAAAGGGCAATATTTACTTATATATATTCCAGTTTGGTAAGATTTTTTAACATGCCACTTAATATGATATAAATCTGTTGCTTAAGTGTTCATTTTGGGGGTATAGTTTTCCTTTAAGACTGGGACAAAATCCAGTCTCCACTCCCCAAAACACAACTGACACTGACTCTTCCTTCCAAGCAGCACCGTGGGGTATTTTACTCTTAATTAACCAAAATTGAAACATCTCTCAGCTTTCTTTTCAGTGATCTAAATGCCTTCTCTAGCGCCTCACATTTTGACTCTGTTGCCTGGTATGTCGTTTGGCCGGCCGCCCATTCTCACACCCAGACCTGCTGTCAGGACTTGCTTTACTGCTCCGAGAGTCACATAACCTTGCTTAAATAAACCATTATAAATATAATACACTGACTTCTACGGATAAAAGGAATCAAACGGTGGGTCACCAAGGTAATCTATGTACTCAACAAAAAACCAACAGCTGTTAACACAGGAGAATTACCAGGCTGATATCATTCCCTTGATTCGGCCCTTTGTTCTGACTCATGAACAAGAGAACTGGTTGGGTTTTCACTTTTTTTGTCACCTGCAATTGTAACAGTATCTTTCAAAGCCTGCTGGAGAGCCGCACACTTTCCTGTGAATTCAACTTCCTGACCTCCGTCCTGACCTGTGAGATAATTAGGATAATCTTTCAAAGGATATAAAAGAAAGCCAGTTTGTAACTTGTATTTGTAATTACTTTCCCTGAAAGAGAAAGGTATTATTATCCTTTATTTATATAGCACCAACATATTTTGTGTACAGTGATTATAGATCACTTGCATCAATCCCTGCCCCAGTGGAGCTTACAATCTATGTCCTTTATTGCCTTAACGCTCACTAGGGTCAATTTTATCAGGAGCCAATTAACTAGTCTGTATGTTTTTGTAGTGTGGGAGAACTTTAAATACCTGGAGTAACCCATGCAGACACAGGGGGATCATATAAACCCCATCTAGATGAAATCTAACCTTGGACAAAATTTGCTGTTGGTCTTCTTTCTTTTTTTAAAAGCTGGGAGCGGGAAATTGGGGTCACAGTACGGGTAAAACCCAAGAAAGACCCAGCCACCTTCCGCCTGAGCCAGACTTCCAGCTTTCTTTTATAGACCTGCGCCGCTGGAACTTGGAAGTCGGAAGCCGGCAGTATATGGTGGCAGGTGTGGAGAACAGGAGGAAGAGCTCGACCAGGAACGCCCACCACCGGCAAATGAAGGTGCGAGGTCGGCCCAAGCCTTACCGACCCCACAGGTATCGGGCCGGCCAGCACATCACTAATCCACGTATATAATTTAAAAACCCTTTATTGGTATCATGGCTGGAATCTCAGCCGTGAGATGCTTTGAGATTTAGGGTTGCCACCTTTTCTGGAAAAGAATACCAGCCTTCCTATATATATTTATATATTTTTACTATTAATAACATTGGGATCGACCATAATTTTTACCGGCCATGCCGGTAAAATACGACCAGGTGGAAACCCTACTGAGATTCCAGCCATGATGGTGCTGTGACTCCAATTTCCAGTGTACAAGCCAGTTGAGGTGGTCAACTTTACACGGGAACCTGGTTATTCATTTTTAAAGTAAGTCTGTTGCTGACCAATTGCAATTTTTAAACAGGGGTGTGAGCTGCCATAGTTTATTGCACTGGGAGACTTAAGGTGGCCATACATGGATAGATCCGCTCGTTTGGCGATGTCGCCAAACGAGCGGATCTCCCTCCAATATGCCCACCTTGAGGTGGGCAATATCGGGCAGATCCGATCGTGGGCCCTAGGGCCCAACGATCGGATCCTAGCTTTCACAAACGGGCGGTCGGATCGCGGGACCGCATCAACGAACAGATGCGCCGCGATCCGACGGGATTTTTAACCCCATCCGATCGAGATCTGGCCGACTTTCGGCCAGATCTCGATCGGGGAAGCCCGTCGGGGGCCCCCATACACGGGCCAATAAGCTGCCGACACGGTCTGTCGGCAGCTTTTATCGGCCCATGTATGGCCACCTTTACATCTTGAAATTCTTCTCCTGCTGTACCAATTATGGTCACTAGGGGAACTCTTACTTTTGTTCTCTATGGATTTTTAAGGTTTACATTAAATAAATTAAAAAAGAAAAGATTTCCCAAGCCCAAGCAGACCAATCAATGAAATCAGAGACACAATGAGACAAGGATCTTCAGTGTAAGGTTTTCCAGCTGATGGGGGATGCTGGGAGTTTTAGTCAATGTGGAAAACATCATTAATATCTCATTGCACTAGTCCTGCCCGGGCACGCACAATGATTTTAACAAGTGCTGCTCAGATAAGGAACCTGTTTATGCAAATCTCTTGCTAAAACAGAGTGTCAATCATGCTATAGTCTCAGCTCTGTCTGTGCCAACTAAATGATGTGAGGATTATTTATGAACACAAGGGCAAGTGCAAAAGAGCTAGAAAGAATGGCAATGAGTTCAGTGCTCTGATGAATTGAATGCAATTGCACGCCACATGTAAAGTGCAAGGGAACTTAAAGGGGTTGTTCACCTTTAATTTAACTTTTAGTATATGTAGTGATATTCTGAGACGATTTGCAATTGGTTTTCCTTTTTAATTATTTGTGGTTTATGAGTTATTTGGCTTTTTATTCAGCAGCTCGCCAGTTTGCAATTTCAGCAATCTGATTTAAATAAGAGATTGGAATATGAATAGGAGAGGCCTGAATAGAAAGATGAGTAATAAAAAGTATTTATTATTATTATTATTATTATTAACATGTTGTAATAAAAATACCTGGTGGTCTAGTGGTGCAGCAGTGTGGACGGCTGCCACGCCACAGCGCTACTTCTCCTGCCTCCAGCGCCGGCGCCATCTTGGTTTCTACAGGGCGCTTGCAAGCCTAAATCCGCCACAGGACGCCAGTTTTTCAGCAGAAACGCCAATACGTCAAGAAACTACCAAATCGATAGACTGGGATCTGCACGTTTGAAACCACACTTTGCGTAAATACGCAGCGTATTTTAAACACGGCATCCAAATTCTCAATGAGAACAATGAGAAGTGCATGTTGGGAAAAGAAACCTACGTGCTGAAAAACGCATGTTGACGTCGCGTGTGGTTTCAGTGGCGTGTGGTTTCAGTGGCGTGTGGTTTCAGTGGCGTGTGGTTTCAGTGGCTTGTTTATGCCCGGCGTTTCTTTATTAAAAACGCAACGTAAAAATGCCATGTCTGGCCTTGCCCTAAGATATAATTAATCCTTATTGGAGGTTTATTTCATGTTTATTTGATTTTCTAGTAGACTTAATGTATGAAGATCCAAATTACGGAAAGATCTGTTATCCAGAAAACCCCAGGTCCTGAGCATTCTGGATAACAGGTCCCATGCATGTACTGTTCTTAGGTAAAGCAAGCAATGTGACATCTCCCACTCGTGCTTAAATGCATAATGTTTGTCGCCTTATATTTCAGTTTACTCTGGGATTATAACTATAAGAGAAAAGACTACAGAGACTTTTGAAGCTGAGTTAATGGATAGTTTTTTTTGTGCGTCAACCTCTTTCTACCCATGTCTTCTCACCCCCTTGCCATAAATAGCGCTGACCAATTTAAACAACTGTAAGGAGCAATTACATTTTTCATGATATCATGTTATAAGATATCAATAATGAAAGGACAGCGGTGAAATATAAACTTCTAATTACAAAAGCGCTTGTCGCTCCCACAATGTTTTCTGGATAACCCAAGATACTTTCTGGATATGAGCTGCAGCCTCAATTAGAATGGCACGAGTCCTCTTAGCAAATCCAATGTGCATTACTTATTGCCTATTCCCTTACCACTAATTACAACGTGTGACCACTAATTGGTGTGCAGTTAGCAGTAATTATTCCGAGGGCTCCTTTATTTTTTTTTTTTTTTACAATGCAAGTCTTTATGTGGGATATTCTCTGAATCCCTTCCAGGGAAAATAATCGTTTTGGTGTCGTTACCAGTTACTGTGGTTCATAAATCACTACTGGGAGAGAAAAGGAGGGCAGCCATGAAATAATAAGTGGATATTCTATAAAGAGTATGGGCCCTTGACTTCCATGAGGTTCATTCAGTGGTGGATCCAGTTGGTTCTGTCGAATAACACAATATTAGTCTGTAACTCTGTTATTGAACAGGTCCCCTTTGTTCTCAGGAGAAGAAAACAATTGAGGTTATTTTCCCTTACAGTCTCCAAGTCCAGGTGCTAATGGGAAACTTCTGTGGCTTCCAGACTTTTCATTAGCCCATTGCTTATGCCTGGTGCCATCTACACAGCAGATTAACGATGTAACTTTACTTTAATAATCACAATGAGCCCAATCATTCTTTCAATTAGAGAAGAAAAATATACAGACATACTGTAAGTATCTCTGTCTCATTCCTTTCTCTATGCACCGAATCCAGGAGTAGGTTCGGGATTCGGCCAAGATTCTGCCTTTTTCAGCAGGATTCGGAATCGGCTGAATCCTTCTGCCTGGCTGAACTGAATCTGAAATCTAATTTGTATATGGAAATTAGGGGCGGGGAGGGAAATCACATGGTTTTTGTCACAAAACAAGGAATTACGTTTTTCCCCCTTCCAACCCCTAATTTGCACATGCAAATTAGGATTCAGAATCAGTGCATCCCTACTAGGAATGTACAATATTTAAGATTTAAGGTGGCCATACATGGACAGGTTTAAACTGCCACTTCAGATCCGATGAGGGCCTCCCTAACCAATATCTGGCCAAAAATTGGTCAGATGTTGATAGGCCATGTTTGATTTTTCCATCCAATCGAGGATGGGATGCCTATTCTGATTATTGTAATCCGATCATTTGACCTTATGGTTGGACGATCGAATTAGCCTGATATCTCCCACCTTTGATGGGCATATGGGGGGTGAAGAGCCTTTCCTCTGACTACCTTTAGTGTAAAATGACACCAGTTTTCCGCCTAGGGCAGGTGTCCCCAACCTTTTTAAACAGTGAGCCACATTCAAATGTAAAAAGAGTTGGGGAGCAACACAAGCATGAAAAAGTCCATTGGGGTGCCAAATAAGGCCTGTGATTGGCTATTTGGTAGTCCCTATGTGGAGTGGTAGCCTACAAGAGGCTCTACTTGTCACTATACTTAGTTTTTATGCAATTAAAACTTGCTTTCGAGCTTGGAATTCAAAAATAAGCAACTGCTTTGAGGCCACTGGGAGCAACATCCAAGGGGTTGTAGAGCAACATGTTGCTCACGAGCTACTGGTTGGGGATCACTGGCCTAGGGTATATGGGCCTAGCTTTCCTCCTAGGTTATAGTGACCCGTCTATTTTTGGTGACTTGTTAAAGTTCATTACAATTCTACTTTGGTAATACTAAATGATTTTGCCATATGGTGCTAATGCTTTTACATTGGCGACATCTTATCTCCTATATCACACATTCAGGGGATGATAAAGCCTTTCAAAGACATCAATGGAGTCCAGGGGTTTCTGGAGGACATAAATATATCTCGCAGTGCCATGTGGGCTCTAGACTAAATAATAACCCTGTTTAAGGCTTTAGTTGTGCCAGCACAATCAGTCACCCAAATGGGGTAAACATCGCCCTTTAGGGCAGGGGCACATGGGCAGATTCGGGGAGATTTAGTCGCCTGGTGACAAATCGCCTCTTCTTCGGGGCTACAATCTTCCCAAACTGCCTTCCGCCTGCTATAATGAAAAAACGCCAGCGCAATGGCACTCGCGGCGCTTCAATTTCTGAAGTCGCCTGAAGTTGCCTCTCGAGGAAACTTTGGGCGTTCTCGGGAATTGAATCGGTGCAAGTGCATTGCCGCAGGCGATTTTTCATTTAACAGGAGGAAGGCAGTTCGATGAGATTGCTCCCCCAAAGAAGAGGCAATTAGGCGCCAAGCAACTTAATCTCCCCGAATCTGCCCGTGTGCCCCTGCCCATGGGTACTGTAGATGCAAGTTTCAGTTAATATAATTTTTTTTTTTTATTAATGTCTTTATTTGCACCAAACAAACATTACAGAATATCACAATGAAACATGCCAATGCCCTCTGGGTTGGTCATGAATATCAATATATCATCCGCAAAGGCATTCAGTTTAAGTTGCTGTGTACCAATCTGTACCCCCTGGAGTGCTGGGGAAGTAAGCAGTATCCGCAAGAAGGGATCCAGCGCGAGATTAAATAGTAATGGGGAGAGCGGACAGCCCTGTCTGGTACCTCTTGCGAGAGCAAGCGGAGAGGAGAGACACCCATTAACATAAAGAATAGCCTGAGAGGGGGGGTATAACAATGTAATGGCTTTAATAAAGAGGGGTCCAAAATGCCTGAATTTAACTAATCTGAGCAAATGTGAATGTAACACCCTATCAAACGCCTTATCGGCATCCAGGTTAAGCAAAAGTGTTTGCGAGTTTTGCTTCTGGGACTCAGTACGGCTACAATAGCGGAGCGTATTGCTTTTACAGATTGCCTATTGCGTGTGAAGCCGAGTTGTCCGGTATTATAAGGTCAGGTAGGATATTCTGCAATCCGTAAGCCAACAATTTAGTAAATATTTTGTAGTCATGGTTAAGCAGTGATATAGGCCGATATGATTCCACTCAATCCGGTTGCCAGTCCTTTGTAAGGATCAATATAATTTTAGCATCACCGAATCCGTTTCCACTTCACCAGATTGCAGGATATGTTGATACAGAGAGTGGAGAATGGGGGTGAATGATTCTCTGAGGATTTTATAGTATTCGCTTGAGAACCCATCAAGACCTGGAGCCTTGTTCCCCGCAAGCGACTTAATTGTATCACTTATCTCCTGTTCAGATAAGGGGGCATTAAGTATATCTCTATGGGCTTGTGACAATTTAGGCATGCTTGCTGAGCGAAGATACTCCACACCCTCTTGCAATACATCTGTGGGCGCCAGATAAAGAGTCCGATAGTACGAATGAAACTCCTGTAGGATCTCTACTGTAGTATGTTTTGTTCCCCCCCCTGAGCTAATCGTAGGGATAAATGTTGTGCCTTTCGCCTTACGTACCAGGTGAGCTAAAAGGCGACCAGATTTATTTCCCCATCTATAGTATTTATTCCTCCGGTATTCTATATTTCTCGTGGCCCTGTCAGAAAGCAAGGTATCTAAATCGTGTTTGGCTGTAACATAAGCTCTACGATCCAATTCCATGGCTGTGGTAAGATACCTACGATAAGTGAGCGTAAGGGGATTGTTTAATACAGCATATTTTTCTCTAAATTGTTTGTTCAATCTACCTGTGTAAGAGAGGACATGTCCTCTCATAAACGCTTTAGAAGCTGCCCAAAATAATGTAATATTGTCTAGATGTTCCAGGTTATCGTCCACATAGTCAGCCCATTTATTATGCAGGTATAAACGAAAATCCTCTGAGTTATCTAGATGGGCAGGAAAAGATCATTGTTTAGGCTTAGGCTGAGTTGAGCGAAGGTCCAAGACCACAGAGATCAATGCATGATCTGAAATGGAAATATTATATATTTTAGCAGTCCTCAACATGTCAACTAAAATTTGCGAAAGCATGATATAGTCTATACGGGAGAACGATCTATGCGGGTTGGAGTAAAATGTAAAATCTCTGCCGTCTGGATTTAAAAGACGCCAGCTGTCTATGAGTCCAAAATAGTTACCAAAACAAGCCAGATCCGAAGCGCTCCCCGGAGGAGAATTGGCCAATGGGACTGTACGATCAAGGATTGGGTCCCACACTGTATTCATGTCACCCGCCACTATGAGCGTGGATGGGCCCCATGCTGCAAGAGAAGCAATAAGCTCCGTATAGAAAGTTGTAGAATTCTCATTAGGCCCATACACGTTCACAATAGTATATTTTAATTGATCAATAAGCAGATCAATGAATATATATCTGACCCGTAATACGTTGTAATTGAGTGATTTATTTAAAAGTACAGCTACTCCCCTTTTTTTCTTGTCATAAGAAGCAGCAATACAATCTCCTATCCGAGTGGCCTTAAGGGTAGAGGGTTCTAGAGTGGACCAGTGTGTTTCCTGTAAACAAATAATATGCGCATGGAAAGAGTTAAGGTAGTGAAGAACTTTTTCCCGTTTCAGTGGAGAATTGAGACCTTGAGAGTGGCCCTAGGAGTGACAGACTGAGTAATTCTCCCTGGGGGGCTGTCATCATGGGGTTGTGACATAAGACCCAATAAAAAAAGAAGCACAGCAGGGTACACATGTATTGATATACAGAAGTGAGTACCCCTGTCCCAGAAAGCTGAGGGCCTCCCTCAAAAATATGGGGGCTTCGGGGGGGCCCGGCATGTGACATTCAACTAAAAGGTGCATTTTCTTTTTTCCCAAAATCATAACTGGTATACAACTGAACATAAACAAAAACAAACCAAAATACTCATAAATCCAAAACCTTGATTTGTACATAAAGTCAAACCAATTCAAATTAAATAGGTCCCCTATTCGAAAATGTTGCAATCACATCTCTGAAATCGGGTTTCTAGACATTGGACTTCAGCAGAAGAAACCAACGGCTGGGATGATTCTGAAACAGCTTAGCCAGCATTATTGTAACGCAAAATGGCTAATAACATCTTCCGGTCTCTCAAAGAAACGTGGTTTACCATCTTCCATCACCCTTAGCTTAGCCGGATAAAGCAGAGAAAACCTATGGCCGGACTTAGAAAGTATTTTGCATACTGGAACAAAGGCCCTCCGCCTTGCTGCCACCAAGGCCGAGAAGTCCTGAAAGATGAGGAGCCGTGACTGTTGACAAGTAAATGATTCCTGCTTTCTGTATGCAGCCAAAATTTGCATTTTGACGGAGTAATTCAGCAGTTTCATTATCACTGGCCGGGAACGATTATAAGAAGGTTTCTCTGGGCCAATGCGATGGAATCGCTCAATAACCAGGGACGCAGTCTCCTTGAGATTCAGGGCCTCTGGTAGTGACTTTGTTAAGAGGCGGTCCAGCTGGCTGCCATTGATGGATTCAGGAATCCCGATTATTCTCACATTGTTGCGCCTACTCCTGTTCTCCAGGTCGTCTACTTTTTTAGAAAGGATTGTTATTTCTCGATCCTGACAAATAAGCTGCTGTTTGGCTTTTTCCAGATCATCCTCAAGGGTTGAAAGACGTTGCTCTGCTTCCTGTAATCTACTGGTTTGTGAAGATACTTGTTCCAGCACTTCAGTTAGTTTAGTGTCCAAAGAAGCCAGTTTTTGATCCAACACCGCTGCGAGGTCTGCCGCTGTGGACCCATGTAGTGATGATTTTGGGTTAATGTCCATTTGTGCAGCTGAAGGCTGACATTCAGAGCTGTCAGATGGTGAGTCCATCCACTCAGCTGACTCACGGAATGGAGGGTTTTTTGGTTGGTTTGCTTTTACCATCCCTTTTAACCTTGGGGAGATCTATATTTGATGGTTTAATGGCCTTTTCCTGCTTGGATGGCGAGTGATTAGCCAGGTATTTATGTATAGTAGCTGAAATTGCAGTAGTGAGGTCAAACAGCAGATAGTAGTCGACTGTACTGGAGTAGATCTAGCCGGGGACCAGAGAGAGAAAGGGATATTATCCCATCTTGTCGTACGCGGTCAGCTCACGTGACCACTTAAGCTGATTGCACGTCAGTGTTTCAGCGAACTATTACTGTTGAGCTGTAACTGCCCTAACTGTGGCAGAATTGACGAACCAAGTATTACAACAACGTGATCAATAATGCTGTTAAGTGTCCTGCAGTGTAAAATAGGATCCGTTTATGAATAACAGGGTACAGGGAGAACAGTGATCAAATCCGTGTTGAAAGCAGTGGGTTATGCAGAGTTTATAAAAGACACCAAATGAAGGAACAGTGGCAGATGGGGTTCTGCACTTAGGCGTTGCAAATGTAAATGCGATCCAAAATGGCCGCAACACTCCAGCCCATGCACTGGGATGGCCTCTTCAGTAAAGAGAGCTATTAGGTGGGCACAGCAAAGGAGCAGGAAGGTGAGAGATAAAAAAAAAAACAACAGCCTCACACTCACGCAGATTCAGCTCGCTGAGTATTGCGACTCGCAGGGAAGCGCGTCAGCAGGGAGCCTCTCATGCAGCACCAAGAAGATGGCGGTCGGAGCGTTACCCGATGTTACTCCGTGTATCGCTGTCGGGCTTCCGGGGAAAAGGCTGCAAACCGGCAGTTACTGGGTCCGGTGATATTCACGGACGTTTAACCTGCAGCAGGTATGTGAATGGCACCCACACGGCCTCGAATAGCGTCAACGAAGCCGGAGCTAAAATGCGGCCATTACGAAGGCCTGCCTCCCGGAAGTCTAATATAATTTTTTTATGTGTGTTAATTATTAATCTCCAGTGTTGACAGCAGTATTAACCTTGTGGGTTAGATCAGAAGTCAGGTAGTCACAAAAGTAGTGGTATCATGGAGGCCCTACCTTCCAGTTATCCAACAATAACTGTTTGTACAGCACCAGCAATAAGTGTTTGCAGGAATCTATGACCTGCAAACAACATTTGTTCTAGGGATAAGGATTGCCACCTAGCAACAGCTAGTGGGAGATGGTGGCAGCCTCCCGGAGAAGTGCTGGGAAAGTTTAACTTACCCACAGCATCCAGTTCAGGAACTCCCGCCTTCTACTTCCTGGTATGGGAGGGAGCACGATGATGCTGCCTTCTCATTGGTGGATGCCTCCTGTGACCATAATTAGGTCACAGAAGGCTGGTAGGCGGGGAATCTGAACTGGATGTTAGATTTTTTACCGGGAGCCTGTCGATGACAATCCTTTAGATAATAAATAAATAAATAAAGAATATATCCCAGAATATGAACAATAAACTCCTTTATTGGAAAAGTATTCCATGTTTTGTCCAGAAACTATAACTATGAAGGAGCTAAGCATAACTTTGTGGTTTCCGAAAAACCTAAGGATCATGTGTTTGCAGATAATGGAACTGTCCAAAAACCACACTCATTTATTTCGTAGAGAGTCTGTTATGATGAACTTCAATATACTCAAAACATCTGTTCCTTAATTCTCCTTGTTTTTAGGCTGGTGAGTTGTGTCCTTCCTTGTTTGCTGATTCCAGCCTAGGAAGAAGAAAATAATCACACAATTATTAGCAACTACTAGGACTCCTCTCAGGAGTGAATACATGGGAGGGAAGGGAGGGCCGCTGTTGCTAGGTGGCAATCCTTATCCCTAGAACAAATGTTGTTTGCAGGTCATAGATTCCTGCAAACACTTATTTGTTCCTCCGGGAGGAATTGCCACCTAGCAACAGCTAGTGGGAGAGTAACACACACCTAGTAGTGGCTTTCATAAAGGTTACTCTCTCTGTCTCAGATGGTCTCCAGTAGTGTTTGACAAAGGTTTTTGATGAGGACCATCTTGCAGCTTTCATGATTATTGGCAAAGAGACACCTCTGACTGCTGCCTTAGTGGCTGCTGCTGCTCTCAGGGAATGACCCTTAAACTGAGAGGTGTCAATCCCTGCCAAAGACATTGCTGATAGAATCCAACCTCTGATTGTATTAGTCTTGGCTGGTCTGAATGGCTGTCTAGAAGTAATGAATAATTGGGTAATATTCGCTCTGACAGATTCTGTCCTCTCTAGGTAGGATGACATGCATGTTACAACACATAAGGAGGAATCAGTTGTATCTCTTATTAGGTCGATCTCCACTGGAGTTACATCCAGCATAGTTTTAGTGCGACCCTTAAGTATTAAATGAAAACCTCCTGGGGTCTTGGATAACCAAGGATCTGTGATGTGCAATAAAGAGAGTTCTGCACCTCTGGCTGCAAATGTCAAACCTAGTAAACAAGCCAGTTTAATGGCTAAATACCTTACTTCAGATGGGTTTGGAGGAACTCTAGAAAGGTATGTCAACAGAGGGTCTATATCCCACATTGAACTATATTTTGGTTGAACTGGTCTTGAGATGTTAGCTCCCCTAATTAATCTGGAGTAAAGTCTGTGTTTTGTAACCTCTGGGAATAGAATAGCTAAAGCTGAACCATAGGTTTTAAGGGTAGAAACTGATAAACCCAGGGTAAACTTGTAAGACAAAAAGTCTAAGACCACCTGGATCATATCTGAAGACTGATCTGTATGTGGGTTATTTGTTCGCCAATTCTGAAACTCTTGTGTAATAGCTTTGTATCTTTTATATGTCCTGGGACGCAAAGATGCCTTAATTAAAGCATTTGATGTTATCGACAAATGTGGTAAGGTTAACCCCTCACCAGGGCTGCTAGCCACATAGACTGGGTTAGGGACATTAGTAACTCCTTCGGCCCTTGAAAGCATTCTGCAGTGAAACCCAGGGGAACCTTGGGGCCCACTATCATCTTTTGTAGGACTGGGTACCATATCTTGGAGGGCCATACTGGGTAAACTATGACAAGGTCTGTAACCTGTTCCTCCTGGACCTTTAATAGGACTTTGTGAATTATGGCCGGAGGAGGAAAAGCATAAAGACCCTTTAGTGTCTGCCATTTGAATGAAAAAGCGTCCATCCTCCAAGCGCCTTTTGACCAAATTCTGGATACAAACTTCTGAGTTTGTGTTGACGTTGGAGAGGCAAAGAGGTCTATTTGCCTGGTCCCCAATGTATCCTGAATTTTCTGAAATAAACTGTTGTGAAGTGTCACTATTGCCAACGAGAGTTTGTTTCTTGAAAGGGAGTCTGCTAATTCGTTCTGAACCCCCGGAATGTATTCTGCTGATAGAAACAGATTGTGGCGTAAGGCCCAGTTCCAGAGATGAACTGCTTCCCTGCACAACTGCAGTGAACGTGTGCCGCCCATCCTGTTGATGTAAGACACCGCTGTCTTTGTGATCTAGCTTTCCTTCTGGAGACCATCGCCCTTTTACGGCTTTTGTTCTGGAAAAACCTCCCCAGCCTACTAGAGAAGCATCTGTAGTTATGACTAGTTCTGGGGTCTGCCGTACTATTGGAGAAGGAGTGGGATCTAATATGGTTAGCCACGTTTTTAGGTCGTTCTGGGACTCTAAGTCTAGAGTTAAATATTCTCTCCACTGCTTCCCTTTTTGTAGGTGATAATTTAGTTGAAACTGTAAGTTTCTGCAGTGTAGTGGGGCTTGATGAAAGCCTGGAGAAAGTGCCACTAGTTGGCCTATAAGAGCTGCTAGCTTCCGAAGAGAGAGCTGTCTCACAGCTAGGACCCTCTGAATTAGTTTGGAAACTATCTGAAGTTTCAGTGGCGGAACCGTTAAGGTCAGGTTTGTAGTATTGAGGATGAACCCTAGAAAGGGAATCTGTTGGCAAGGTTCTAAGACTGACTTTGCTGTATTTACTAGAAACCCTAGATTTGAGAAAAGATTGAGAATATCCTCTCTTTCCTGGATTAATATTTCTCTGTCCTGATGAACCACCAGTAAATCGTCGGAGTGTACGGAGCATTTGAAAGGCCAAACACCATGACATTCCACTGGAATAAATCTGTTCCCCATTGAAACCGAAGAAGCCTTCGATGTGGGGGGTAAATTGGTACAGAATGAATCTATTTTTATGGCCCATTGGCCAGCACATAAATGGTGGGTAGGTCTTTTAAACCCTCCATCCTGAAACGCTTTGGTTTTATGAAGGTATTCAACTTTTTTACGTTCAGAACTGGACGTAATGAACCATCTTGCTTTCTGACCGGGAAAAGAGGGCTTACCCAGCCTCTCTTTGTTGGGTCTACTGGGGAAATCTTTCCTGCATGAAGGGCTGTCAGCAAGATCTCGTTTAATGACTCTGGACAAGGGGTGTGTGAAATGCTGAATTGAAAAGGAAACTTTTTTAACGGGAGGGCTAAGCCTCTCCTGACAATCCGCAATACCCAAAGGTCTGATGTAATCTCTGACCATTGTGTTATTCTGCCCAGAACAGAATGATGTAAACCTACCTGGTTTCTTCTTGGAGAAATTTCCCTTGGAGGGAAAGTGGGACCTGTTCTTAAAGGTCGACTGATGTGAGCCCTGTCCAGACCGGGACGACTCCTGGGCTCTGGAAAACCGTCCCTCCTTACGAAAGGGTTTAGCGGAAAATCTCTTAGTAGGTTTAATGTCCGCAAAGGACTTCTTGGCCTTATAACGGGATTTAACCTCTTGAATGAAATCCGGGCCAAAGAGGTGAGGAGTAGAAGTATTGGGACACTCTGAAGACTTTGGAGCCAGATCAGCCAACCCTGCTGACTTAAGGAGGCGTGCCCTCCTGATGTTAGTAACATGGTTAAAGGTCTGCCCAATAATTAAGGATGCCCTGGATATTGCCTGAAGCATAGCAATCCTAGAGGCCAGGAGTGTGGTTCTAGGAAGGTGTTCGGTGTCGGACCTTCCTGTTCTGCCTTTACTAGCATCAGGGCTAGTGGACCAATTGCATCAGCGATCTTAAACTGTATGTTACACAAAGATTGATCCATTATGTCAGCCTTAAGTGCCTGGTTACCCAAAATAGAGATCAATGCAGGGTCTAACTCTGGTGCCACAAGCTGTGACATATCAGGTATACCAACATGTGATCGGAATATAAGCTCATCCTCCCTGACTAAAGGTGTTCTAAAACCTAAGTGCAGGAAATTGTACACTTCAGTGTCTTTATCAATGCACCAACGTTTAGCTGTGAGCTTAGCTGGAGGTTGTCTGCCCTGCAAATTAACTCTCGTCATTTGCAAATGACTACACTCTCCTTTGTCTCCAGAGGTATATGAAAGGTTAACTTCCTCAGACTCCCAGTCAACTAGCTGAGACGTGGGAAACAAAGTTTCGTCATCTGACATATTAAGGCCTGCGGATACTGAACTCCCAGCAGGTGAGCAGGTGCAGCTAGAGCTACCCAAACGGGCCCCTTTGGCTGAAGAGCTGCCCTGTGTAAGTCTCTTATTCTTGCCTCCAAATGGAGCAGAGACATGTTTGTGTGTTTTTTTAGTAGAGGAAACCCCCTTAACAGCATGCTTACTGCCCCTCTCAGGGTTGCCAGGGGAAGAGTCCCCAGAAGAAGAGGATATCATTCTGCCCTCAGTCCTCCTTCTCTTAAACTCTGGCTTTTGTGCCTGAACCTCCTCCTCAGAGGAAGAAAAATAATTCCTGAGGTGTTTTAGGCTGCTCCTAGACGGAACAGACCGAATCTCAGGAGACAGCACAATGGAGTCTGTAGCAGATATAGAAACTGCGTCCTCCATCTTGTGCTGAGGTAAAAAATCTAACATCCAGTTCAGATTCCCCGCCTACCAGCCTTCTGTGACCTAATTATGGTCACAGGAGGCATCCACCAATGAGGAGGCAGCATCATCGTACTCCCTCCCATACCAGGAAGTAGAAGGCGGGAGTTCCTGAACTGGATGCTGTGGGTAAGTTAAACTTTCCCAGCACTTCTGGGCTGCCACCACCTCCCACTAGCTGTTGCTAGGTGGCAATTCCTCCCGGAGGAACAAATTAAGATTCACAGTGCATTAAAAAACCTAATGTAGAATATTACATTGTGACATGCAAACGTTTAATTGCAAATTTGTTCTTTTTGCAAATTGTATTACCCCAAACAATTCTTTCTAGAGCCAAACTATTCTTTACTAGGATAGGAAGCTGAGGCCTGATATTGAAATATATCATTACTAGGTGGTTGGTCATCAAGAGACATGGACATCTAGATGTCGTCTTCCAAATAGAAATCATTGAGTTAAGTAAATGAAATAAGAATTCTATGCAGACTGTTGTAGAAACAGGGACTGACAGATTGGATTTCCAAACAATCACTAGTTTGCTTTTCATTTACTATGGAATCTGCAATAAAAGAACATTATTTAGAAAGTACAGTTAGTTCATCACTTTCGCTTCTCTTTAGAAAATCTGAAATTAATCTACCTTAACTATAATTAAATATGCTTTTTATAAATTTTTTGCCTTTCATTGGCTTTAGTTATTTTTTGTATAGTCTTGAGCGCTCTGCCCGGTGTAATGTTGGTTCATCTCGGAAACATTCCAAGTACACATTTCACCCACATCACTGGGTTTAATGTGCTCTTTCCATCTGTCTGTTGTGCCTAGTCTACTCCAGACCTGTCATGTAATATAGCGTTTAATTAACTCTTTTAGCCTGTAAATTATTGCCCATCAAATTCAAGTTTAAGGGTTAGTACTAGAGATGCACCGGATCCACTATTTTGGATTCGGCCGAACCTCCGAATCCTTTGTGAAAGATTCGGCTGCATACTGAACCAAATCCTAATTTGCATATGTAAATTAGGGATGGGAAGGGTAAAACATTTTTTACTTCCTTGTTTTGTCACCCGATCTCCCTCCCTGCCCCTAATTTGCATATGCAAATTAGGATTCAAATTCGGTTCGGCCGGGCAGAAGGATTTGGCCAAATCCTGCTGAAAAAGGCAGAGTCCTGGCCGAATCCCGAACCGAATCCTGGATTCTGTGAATCCCTAGTTAGTACACAGGTTATAAATCTCAGCAGTCAGAAAAAGGTTTGAAGAAGAAGTGAAAACAAGCAAAACTGTGTTCAAGAGAAATGTTTGCAATAAAGTCCTGATTTCATTTATACATTTAATTCCTGTAGTCTAAAAACTTCTGGAAATATTTCCATCAAGGGTTTTTTGTTTATTCTCAATTATCCCTTGACTTGACAGGGAATGGCTGGTAAATAAGCACTTTGTTTTCTTCCAAATCCACCAGGATGAAGATATGGTTGTTTGTTTGTAAATTTGGAATATTATGTTCCTTTTAAATCTGCTCGGCCCCCTCTGTGAACAGATCGTGCTTCTCACGCTGATTCCTCATTACAGATCAACGTTGCCACTCTTGGATTTGGCTTTTTAGCAAATGAGGGATGTGCCCCTTGCCACTAATGGCTCCTGGAATCGTTAATCCCTTAAATGAATGCAGTCAATGTTACATTTCAAACACTGCACAAAGGCTCCTATTTGTAACCTGCTCCTTTTTCATTATGTTCCTTAAAGGGATCCTGTCATTGGAAAACATGCTTTTTTCAAAATGAATCAGTTAATAGTGCTACTCCAGCAGAATTCTGCACTGAAATCCATTTCTCAAAAGAGCAAACAGGTTTTTTTATATTCAATTTTGAAATCTGACATGGGGCTAGACATTTTGTCAATTTCCCAGCTGCCCCTGGTCATGTGACTTGTGCCTGCACTTTAGGACAGCAATGCTTTCTGGCAGGCTGCTATTTTTCCTTCTCAATGTAACTGAATGTGTCTCAGTGAGACATGGGTTTTTACTATTGAGTGTTGTTTTTAGATCTACCAGGCAGTTGTTATCTTGTGTTAGGGAGCTGCTATCTGGTTACCTTCCCATTGTTCTTTTGTTTGAATGCTGGGGGGGAAAGGCAGGGGGGTGATATCACTCCAACTTGCAGTACAGCAGTAAAGAGTGATTGAAGTTTATCAGAGCACAAGTCACATGACTTGGGGCAGCTGGGAAATTGACAATATGTCTAGCCCCATGTCAGATTTCAAAATTAAATATAAAAAAAATCTCTTTGCTCTTTTGAGAAATGGATTTCAGTGCAGAATTCTGCTGGAGCAGCACTATTAACGGATTCATTTTGAAAATTTTTTTTTTCCCTATGAAAGTATCCCTTTAAGGTTTCCTTTTCCTTAAAGGAATAGGGTAATAGAAACGTAAAACTTTTTACCATAAACGTGTTCTTTCATATACTACGTACTATAGGAATAATTGTTGGGGGTGCCACAGAACTCTCCAACAAAGAATTTCCTAAGGGGGTTATTTACTTAACTCCGAATGCTAAAATCATGAAAGATTTGTCTTTTTTTTTTTTATATAAAATCATGAATTTTTCAAAATTTATTAAACCCCGAAGATGGAAAAGTCTGAATCAGAAAATCAATGGGAGAAGTCCCAATGGTTTTTTTGATGTGAGCTGGGTTTCGTGCAAAACCCCGAATTTTTTGTGCCAAAAATCTGAGTTTTCGGGTGAAAAATCGGATGAAAAAGCGGAAATTTTTTCCCCCTGCAAAGCAAGTTTTTGGAAAAAGGTAATGACAAATAAGCTCAAAAAAACCTGAGCGGATTTGATCTGAGTTTGTAGCGGAAAATATTGAGATACATTCGGACTAAATAACCCTCCTAGTGTGGAAGTCTCTGACACTATCACTTTTATTTGTCCACTGATTATTTCGCTCCATGTCATGATATTTAGAATTTCTGTTTTCTATTTACATATTTTGAAGATCAATCCCAGCAACATTTTTTCCAAGATGCCCCATTTTCATCACAATGGACACTCAAATTGTTTGCCACACCGCAATGCATACTCTTTGCATTTTAACTAAGCAATACCCAATTCCTAAACTGTCTATATGGCCCCCTTGGGGGTGGGGAGAGGACAAATTAAAGGATGGGGCTCCCTTAAAGGGGTTGTTTGCCTCCCTGCTTCAGAAAAAAAAGTGAAAAATTAAATTTTCAATGTCAATATTATAAAAATGGCTACAAATAGAACATAGTAAGCAACTGAAAAAAAGTCTTTATTTCTAGGGAACTATCTAAAAACAACTGAAGTGAAAAAAGTTGTGGAAAGTGAACCACCCCTATTAAATTCACCGCCGGCAGACGCCCATAAAGTCTATGGAGTATTTCACAAGCAACTCATTTGCTGGGAAGTCACAGGTAAATGTCAAATTAGTAGTGATGAGCGAATCTGTCCTATTTTTCAAAACTGTCAAAAAATTTGTGAAAACAAAACGGGGAAATATTTTTTTTACGCGCAACAATTTTTCTCACTCCAAGTCAATAGGCATTTTTTCTTATGGTGACTTTTTTGCCCTAATGTATTAAAGTCAATTGGCGTTTTTTCTTATGGGCATTTTTCTGCAGCAAATTTTTCCGCTGCAAATTTTTGCCACAGTTTCGAAAAAAAAAACCCCGCACATGGCAGAATTCCCAAATGTCGGCGCGAATCCATGGCTGGCGAATAAATTTGCTGATCGCTACAAATGAGCCTGTTGTGCCGGCCAGCCTACAGTATCTGCTCAGTTCTACAAGAGCAAGTGGGTGACCTATGAGGGATACTCAACTCTTTTGAGTTCCATTGCTTTCTGGAATTCCATAACACGCCTATGTGGAAATCCAGAAGTGCTCTAGTAAATGGGAAGTCGTTATGTAGACTCTTGAATCACTGTTCCCTTTAGGATTAAACTCTAAATTATCACCAAGCATTAAGGCCCCCCAGACAGACCGAGTCGGCAGCTTATCGGCCCGTGTAGTAAAGCCCCCCCCGACGGGCTTTCTTGAAAGTTGGGCAGATGCCGATCGGGCAGGTTAGGAATCCCATCGGATCTTTTAGTTGATGTGGTCCTGCTATCCGACTGCCCGTTTGGCCTCCGTTTTGATCTGATCGTTGGGCCCTAGGGTCCATGATCGGAACAGCCCTGTATCGCCCACTTCAATATTGGGGAGAGATCCGCTCGTTTGGCAACATCTCAAAATGAGCGGATCTCTACGTCTATGGCCACCTTTATGCTGGTCCGACCAATGAATGGAACGTCTCTAAAACAGTCCATGATTGTAGAAATAATGAAAAAGAAATCCCATAGTTCAGCTGTATGCAAACCAAGATTCCAGGGTATGATTTTTTAAACAGCCTTGTAACATAAGTAGCTATTTTTAACTAGCCTGCCCACGGTAGGTTTTATCGCTGTTCTCCTTGTCATTTTTGCTTAGGCGCTTAGCTGTCAGACATACTGACTCCACTTAATAAACTCACTTACAGCCCAGCATTCTTATAGTAATAGAATGAGCGGCACATACATTCGGTACAATGGACTTGCTGTGGTCAACAGTTTGTTTGGCAGGAGAGTTTTCCCTGGCAATCAGAAACATAAATTACACTGTATTTCTCTAGAAAGAATGGCCCTGTAAAAAGATTACCTTTCATGTAACAAATCAAAGCTGCTCTTTTCATAGCCCCATTTTGTTCAGGCCTGAAGCACATTAGTTCGGCAACAGTTTGGCTCTATCACCGAATTATATATTTGTTTACAGTTAATTAAAAAACACAAACAAATACATGAGTCAAAAGTAGTGAAGATTGCAAAAACAATGTTTTGTGCCTATTTAGTGCCTAGGCATGTAATGGGAATAGCTCTGTATCAAGGACTCTCAAAGAGCCATAAGGTGGGACATAAGAAGAACGAGACCATTCTGCTCTGTTACTACATATACTTTAAAATAAAATGGGATAGCAGCTTACATACCTTACACCTACATACTTTATACAGAGCACAATATACATTACATTAAAGAAGATGGAAAGCTACCAAAGCAGTTTATTGCCAATTGATTAGCCACAATAGTGCAAGCTATAACACTATATTTAGTCTACAGAATGCTTTACCATATCTGAGTTAACAGCTCTCTCTGTTTGTTTAGGATAGCAGATGCCCTATCAGCTTGGTGTGACATCACTTCCTGTCTGAGTCTCTTCCTGCTCACTCATTTTAGAAAACTAAAAATGCAGGGACATAGAGAAAAAAACCAGTCATTGAGGCAGGCCAAGGGACAGGTCTGGCAGCAAAGAATGATGCCTGTATAACAGGCCAGATGTCAAGGGACGGCCGCAAACATACAGGGGCAAATTCACTAAGATGCGAAGTTGCGCCAGGCGCAACTTCGCCGCACTTCGCCACACTTCGCCAGGCGTATTTTAGCCAGCGCTCCGCAAATTCACTAAAATCCGAAGTTGCGCACAGGGGTACCGTAAGTTTTCGAAGTTGCGCTAGCATTAATTCGCCAAGCGAAGCGAAGTTTCGCTAGCGAAGGTTCATTTACATACGGCGCGAAATTCAAATTTCAATGGAGGAACACGTATCACCACTTCAAATGGCTAGAAAACCTTCAAATCAGCAAATATAAATTTTATTTTGCCCTACACATGTGCCCACTGTCTAGGTAAGTTGCCATGAGTCAGGAAATGTAGGGGGGAAGGAGGGGAGCCCCAAAAATATTTTCGATCTTTTTCAGCCTATCACCCATCATGTAGAAAACACGCCAGCGTTTTTTGGGACTTAGAAAAAATTTTGACTTTTTTTGAAACAATCCCTATCTACTCTATTGCGCTTCGCCAGGTCTGAGGTGGCGAAGGAAGTCTAGCGTAAAAGGTAGCGTTCAGTACACTGCGCAAGTTAGTGAATTTGCATAGTTACGTCTCTAGCGAAAATTCGCCTGGCGTAAGGGTGCGAAGTAACACTAGCGAAATTACGCCAGCGTTCGTTAGTGAATTTGCGGACTAGCGAAAAATGCCAAACGCTAGCGAATTAACGCTAGCGTTCGGCGCTTCGGCGCTTAGTGAATTTGCGCCACAGTGTCTGAAAACAGGCCAAGTTCAAAACCGGGAGGTCAGATAATGGGAACAAGGACAGGAACAGGACTTACAGTAATAAGATCTCAGGAACAGAAACAGGATCAGGAACAAGTTTACAGGAACATAGTAACATGTTAAGTTAGGTTGAAAAAAGACACACGTCCATCAATTTCAACCTTTTAACTAAATATATAACTAACTGCTATTTGATCCAGAGGAAGGCAAAAAAAACCAACATCTGAAGCCTCTCCAATTTTCCTCAGAAGGGGAAAAAAATCACAAGGCTTGGTGTAGGCAGATTGGCCACCAGAGTGTCGTGGAATCTGGCTTCAATAGCCTTTTAATGAGCTATTTCCCCAGCTGGACAGTAGGCATTGACCAGGGCATATTGACAGGAGGGGAAAAGCCATTATATTCTATTACGGTGAGGCTGAAGCCACGCTGCCTCCTTTGGCTCAAACAGGAGGAGAAGCGGCCAGTATGTAACAGGTCCCTGGTTTGAAAACAGTGAGTTCCTGACAACAGGTTTTGCAGATCTTGGTGTCCCTACCTAAAACTACACTATGTGTGGTGCCCACTATGTTTGGAGGCTTCTATAGAAAGCTTGGTGCAGAGAGATAGGCAAAGGTGGGAGCTAGAAGATTGACATTGTCTGGGTGGAAAAACTCCAGATGACCAGCAGAACACACTGCACCAGTTAAAACATGTGTGTTGCCAGTGATCTGAGTGTCACGGCCGGCGCCCAATACCAGAACAAGTGCCAAGTACCCTGGTCTCGGCTCGGCTTCACCAGTAGTGTGACCACCGTTGGGCTTCGGTAGGAGCCCTCAGCTTACTTGGGTGCCACCTGGATTTAACGAGGGGTACAAGGCAAGATGTTCTGGCTGGCAGAGGGGCACGGCAGGTAGCAGAGTCTTTTGGGCCGAAGGTCACGGTACAAATGGAGCAGGCAAGAGAATCGTCAGACAGGCTGGGTCGAGGCAGGCAGATAACAAAAATCGTCAAACAGGCTGCGTTGAGGCAGGCAGATAACAAGAAACGTCAAACAGGCAAAAGGGTCAAAACCGGGTGATCAATCGAAGGGTTAAACTGTAGAGTAGTCATAAGCAGGCAAGGTCAGGATCCAGAATTCAGAATAGTCGAAATAGCCAGGCAGAGGTCAAAACAGGAATCAGACAGAATCAGAATAAACACAAGGCTCAGAAGCACCAGGAACAAATCCTATCACGGGCAAATTCCCACAGCCCTAATGGGCTTTAAATAGTTTTGAATTGCGCGCCCTTGCGCGCTGACGTCACAACGTCAGCGCGTCTGCGCCTTTAAGAAGAGCTGGAGCGTGCCGCGCGCGCCCTAAGACGCCGGCGCCTGCGGCCTCCTGGAAGCCGCTCGTCGAGGCGGGCGTCCCCGTCGAGGGGGCGACAGGCGTCCCTGTCGTCCCCCCCTAGACCACCAGGTATGTTTGTTACACTGAGTTAATATCTAAAATAGTTTAGCAAACACAACAAGTCTTACAACACAACAAATCTTCTAAAATAAAGCAAATGGGTCACTGCACTGGTACAGTTTATCATCTGTGTTAGTAAATCAGCCACTTTGTATGTATAAATGTATAAAAGCAATGAGACAGGAAAGTATATTCAGTATAAAATAAGATTATGTGGAATGAGAAATAATATTATCCATTTTTGTTTAAATGTAAGACTTGAACTGCAAAATTTCCAAAAACATTTAGCATTGGTCAAGGAAATTCTTTGTATCTTGTCTATTTAGCCGAGTGGTAGCAGTTCCCCCGCTCACAAAGGAACAACACATTTGGGGGCCGATTCACGAAGGGTCGAATATCGAGGGTTAATTAACCCTCGATATTCGACTAGGAACTAAAATCGTTGAACTTCGAATATCGAAGTTGAACGATTTTGCGCAAATCCTGCGCTCGATCGATCGATCGAAGGATTTTTCCTTCGATCGAAGGATTTAATCGTTCGAATCGAACGATTCGAAGGATTTTAATACAACGATCGAAGGAAAATCCTTCGGTCAAAAAATCCCAGGCAAGCCTATGGGGACCTTCCCCATAGGCTAACATTGACTTCGGTAGCTTTTAGCTGCCGAAGTAGGGGGTCGAAGTTTTTCTTAAAGGGACAGTACTTCGACTATCGAATGGTCGAATAGTCGAACGATTTTTAGTTTGAATCGTTCGATTTTCGTAGTCGAAGTAGCCAATTCGATGGTCGAAGTAGCCCAAAAAAACTTCGAAATTCGAATTTTTTTTAATTCGAACCCTTCACTCGAATTTAGTGAATCGGCCCCTAGATGTACCTACTGTGTAAGCAGTAAATACGATGCCCTTATTCCTTGTCTCAGCACCGAATGAGCAGCCTTCGTCTGACCCGACTGAAGGAAAGTCAACAACATCTTTCTGGGACATGGTTTCCAGGCCGGACAATTTAATTGTTAATGAATCTTTGTGTTGCCTTCTAAGCAGCATTATGTGTGGCCATGAGCCCCAGGCCGCATACAAAGGCAATTCTAAAGTTTTCCTGTAGAAAGGCAAATGAAATAGCCACAGCTTGAATCAATGTGTACTATCTCCCAGAACCATTGGTGTATGCAACACAGAGGCCCAGCACATTGGCTATAAGAAGGGGTGCAAATTACAAATAAGGCAATCCACCATGTTTTTGCACTTAGCACCCTGCATTCCATCCTATATGAATTGCATCAAATTTCTACATTTCATTTAAAGGGGTTGTTCACCTTCAGACACTTTTTTCAGTTCAGTTGGTTTCAGATAGATCACAAGAAATAAAAGAGTTTTTCCAATTACTTTCTATTTTCTATATGTGACTGTGTGTCTAACATTGAAGAGTAAAGTTTCATTTTTCACCTTCTGAAGCAGCTCTGGGAAGGGGGAGGGTCGCCGACCCTGTAAACTGTTCTAAATTGATACATTTTGTTGATCCATTTCTTATCTTTGTCCCTGCTGAGCTGAATCCCTGAGTTTCATTACAGGCAGCTGTTAGACTTGATACTCTACGGATACTGCTGAGAAATGGATCAACTAATTGTATCAACTAATTGTAGCAAATCGTAAGGGCTAGTTCACATGAGGACTAATCGCCTTGTCTTTTTGAGCGACTATCTCCCCGAACTGCCTCAGCGTTTTCCCCCATAGGCTAGAATGAAAAGTCGCCTGCGCTAATGCACACGCGGCAATGCATTTTCAATAGTCGCCCAAAGTTGCCTGGCAACTTGTCGCCAGGCGACAAAATCTCCCCGAATCTCCCCGTGTGGCCTTACCCTAACAGTTCAGAATCTGCTCCTCTTCAGACACAAACATTAAACTTTAAACTTCAATTTTGGGAAAACAGTAAAATATAAAAAAATGGAAAGCAATTAAAAAAAAGTCTTTGTTTATGGTGAACAATCTGAAAATAACTGAACTGAAAAAGGTGTTTGGAAGGCGAACACCCCATTTAAGAGCACAGAGACCGGTGGCTGTCCCCCACTATGAAAAAAGTGCTACCTGTGTTTGACAGCTCTGTATTCATGAAGGGCAGGCAGGGGTGACACACAGACATCCCCATCTGTCCCCTGACTAAGGTCCTTCCAAATGACACATATAATCTATTTAAACAAACACAACCATACATTAATATAGATTAATGATGTGCAGCTTATTCATTATTGATGACCTGATTTGGGTCACAAAGTAGTGTAGTTGGTGTGGCTGGATGGAGGGTCTTGCTTTTGGTATTACCAGACCTGTCATGTTAGTCCCCCCCACGTATTACATTCCAGTGAGTCCTCCCTGTTGGTGACATCAGAGGCAGGCCCCCTCTGTGACATCACAAGTGGGTTTAGGGCTCTTACTCATGAGCGTTTTTACCTGCGCTCCCCTGCATTCCGTTTTTCGGTGTTCAGCCGCAGGGGAGCGCAGGAATAGACGCATTTCATTTTTTCAAATGGGGCTTTACTTACACAGGCGCATGTAGGCGCCGAACGCAGGTTGAGACACAACATGCTGCATTTTTCCTGCGTTCGGCGCCTACATGCGCCTGTGTAAGTAAAGCCCCATTTGAAAAAATGAAATGCGTCTATTCCTGCGCTCCCCTGCGGCTGAACACCGAAAAACGGAATGCAGGGGAGCGCAGGTAAAAAAGCTCATGAGTAAGTGCCCTTAGATTCAGTTTTAAGTATGGGACCTCAGGCTCAGGTGTGTTCCCTAAGAGTTGGTTAGGGTCGGATGTAGGTCATAGTTTTTGTAACCTGTAAATCATTAAATGGATTTTGTCATGATGTTATTTCTACTTTTAAATTCCACTGTTTACACTGCAAATAATTCACTCAATATAACATTTAATTCCTAACCCAAGTGTATTTTTTTTAGTTGTAATATTGGTGTGTAGGTGCATCTCAGGTCATTTTGCCTGGTCATGTGATTTCAGAAAGAGCCAGCACTTTAGGATGGAACTGCTTTCTGGCAGGCTGTTGTTTCTCCTACTCAATGTAACTGAATGTGTCTCAGTGGGACCTGGATTTTACTATTGAGTGATGTTCTACCAGGCAGCTGTTATCTTGTGTTAGGGAGCTGCTATCTGGTTACCTTCCCATTGTTCTGTTGTTAGGTTGCTGGGGAGGGAAGGGAGGGGGTAATATCACTCCAACTTGCAGTACAGCAGTAAAGAGAGACTGAATTTTATCAGAGCACAAGTCACATGACTGGGGCAGCTGGGAAACTGACAATATGTCTAGCCCCATGTCAGATTTCAAAATTAAATATAAAAAAAAACTGTTTGCTCTTTTGAGAAATGGATTTCAGTGCAGAATTCTGCTGGAGCAGCACTATTAGCTGATGTGTACATGTTTTCCCATGACAGTTTCCCTTTAATGTACACACGTGTTGTGTTTAGTGCAAACCGAGGGTCTTGTTATGACATGGTGCTATAGGAACTTTTTAAACATAGGTCCATGAGATTTTATCTGAGAGCTATGCTGGGGGCTGCTACCCTATCCAGTCAAGTTGCAGAACAGCACAACAAAGGAATGTAGAAAGATGGCTGACCCACTGCACAGCAAGGAATCTGATTGGAGAAGCCCCCTGTATAGTGAATATTGGAATTATTGGAACAGAACCCAAGACATGCTAAGGAGGAGCCCTTGTGAACAGGATTCATGACGTGCACCTGAAAATAAAAGTGAGCTGAAGAGTAAGTGTTAGTGATTGGTGAATTTATTCGTCAGGCGCAAAGTCTCAGAGAATTTCTGCGTTTCGCCACCAGCAAATAATTTTTTTTTAATGCGACAATTAACGGCACCTATTGACTTTAATGTGCGTAAAAATTGGCGTTGGTGTCGAAATTGTCGCCGGCGTCAAAAGAAATTTTCATGCCATTGTCAGAATTTGTGTTTCAGAAATTTTTAGCCGTTTCGCGAACTTTTCGGGAAATTCTCAGTGAAGCGTAATGGGAAAAATTCTCCCATCACTAGTAAGTGTGGTTTGATTGGAATTGTTAAGAGAACCCAAGAGCACAGCAGACGCTATCAATACTATGTACTGTTCTTCCATTCAGCATCAGCCAGTAATTAGGAAATCTTGTCTTTATTCCTGTGCCCAACAGCCATTTCTATCCATTCACCAATCTCATTATATGATACCTACATTCCTGTTAACACCAAAGTGATCAGTAATAAAATCTCAGCCCCATACAAGCGGCGTGTGGCTTTCTGTGTGTTATTACTGGCTCAAGGCGACATGTACGAAACTGATAACACACCGTTGATATCACTCAATTAGGAACGCCAATTTGTAAAACCATCCCCTTTGTTGAAATACATTCACGCTGGAGAAGAAACAGTACTTTGTTTATTGTTGGAGAACATAAATGCCTGCAGCTTTCAATGGGGAAACCACAGAATTATTAGCCCAGCCACTTTCAGCTGCTCCCCTATGGCTGGCGGCCAACGTTCCCCCGGCAGGTGTTTAATACCAGTAGATAATGGCACAGAGAAATGATCACACTGATGCACTGGCACCTTTTCTTGTACTTTACACTTCAGTTAAAGTGCCACTTTCTCTCAACATGGGTATAGTTATACAGAAACCCCTTTCATGCCAGCAAAGCTCTTACTTAAACCCTCAGATTATCAAAAGTCTGATTCCTTTCTATTTTCTGCTAAGAGAAATGTACTAGTCTTAGTTAAAGACTTATTTGATCCACATAAGAAAACTTTATTGTCTTGGTCAAAACTCAAAAATGAGTACAAGCTTAATGAATCTGATAGATATTATTACTTAGCTTGTCAATGCGGTCTTTCTCTACTGCATGATAAAAACAATTTGATTTTAGCTGACCACAAGCTAGCAGATGATTTGGCAGAATTTTTGGAACTCCCCTGTTTGATTTCAATTAACTCTTTATCTAAAAAATTTTGGAATATTTATGGTACAGACTCACATCAATTATCTAAATCGTCCATGAAATGGACTGAGTTTTTACAATGTCAAGTGTCTCCCTCAGATTTGGTGAAATCTATTAATACTTATAATAAATTAATTTTGGCAGAGAGTTGGAGACTACAACACTTTAAGCTTATTCATTTAGGATATGGGAAAATGTTTGCTAAAAGTACCTCTAATAGTCCTATATCATTTTGTCCTAAATGTGACGAGACTAATGAGTCAATTTTTCATTATTTATGGTCCTGTCCAAAAATTAACCTTTTTTGGAGGGAAGTTACTAAGTTTTTGAATTCTAGACTGAAGATAAAAATTAAACTATCTCCGTGTATTGCTTTACTGCATCTAGATATTAATATGCTTTCTGCAAATCCTAAGTCAAATATTATCTCCCATGAAAGTAAATTATTGACTTCCTTTTTTCTAGCTGCTTCTAGGAAAGCTTTATTTAATTTCTGGTTACAAAAGGAACCCCCCTCATTATCGGACATCATCTCTTATATGAATCTTACTTGGCAAGAAGCCTTAATAACTAAAACTAAAGGAAGTATTTCCAAAGATTCTTTTAGGCTGGTTTGGTCTCCTTATTTTGAAATCTGTAACTCCAATACTGGCGATCAAATAATGCGCTTTATTCAATAGTTAGATGACCTATCTGACACACCAGATGATAAATGGGCTTTTTCTTTCTTTTATTACTTGTGCATCCACTGGCTTAGTTAATTTTTAGTTCGTTTTTTGTTATTTTTCATGAATGATATAGTTTTGATACTATCATGCCATTGTCTCCTTTGCAACATATTTTCTTCATCTGCATAACATTTGTTGTCATTTTGATTTCATTTGTTTAATATGAAAATCAAATAAAATATTTTAAACATAAAGTGCCACTCAGTGATTACAGCACATAACATCCTTCTCCTCTACTTGGAGCACATAACACCCCTTCCTTAGCCTTTCTAGGGGCGCCTATTGAGTTGGCTGGGAATTCTGGTCTTTGGCACATCTCACTGTAACAGCAATACAGGTTGAGTTAATAATATATACAATAAAAATATTTAGAAATACTTATAAATACAGTGCATGTGGTAGTGCTTCCTTGCAGTTCTGGGGTCCTGGTTTTGATTCCAGCCTGGGCACTATGTGACTTTTCAGCCCTCTACGTTTGCTCATGACCTAGACAGACAGATATCATAAATCTACTGTATGTACTTAGCCCAGTTCAAGAATAAGGCTATCACATAGTGTGCAAAAAGAACTTTGCTTCTCTGTTTATTTATGCTTTTACATATGGGTGGGAACTGCCATATTGCTTCTTATAGAGCAGTGATGTCCAGACTAATGCAGTATAGTCTCCCATTGAGGTATAAAAGTTGGTGTTGTTCAAATAATAGTGTTAAAAATTAGGGATGCACCGAATCCACTATTTTGGATTTGGCCGAACCAGGCAGAATCCTTCACGAAAGATTCGCCCGAATATCGAACCCGAAAACGAATTTACATATGCAAATTAGGGGTGGAAAACATTTTTTACTTCCTTGTTTTGTGAAAAAAAGTCATACGATGTCCCTCACTCAGCCCTAATTTGCATATAAGATTCGGTTCAGATGGGCAGAAGGATTTGGTTGAATCCCGCTGAAAAAGACTGAATCCTGTCCGAATCCCGAACTGAATCCTGGATTTGGTGCTTCCCGATTAAAAATACCAAATATTAAAACATTGGAGTATCTGCCATTCAGCAATGGTTGCAATATTATCTAGAACACCAAATAAGTGATTGCCCCAAATCCCAAATGACCTTCAAGCTCAGCTTTATGGAGACAAAATAGGAATAATTTTGATTCTCACTCTGACTTTTAGGATGGCCCTGAGCCTCCCTAGGGGAGTAACCCTGCCTTAGACAGTAGAGGATGAGGGTATAGCTTTATGTGTGCTCAGAACATTCCTTCTCTATATGTTCATATTTATACAAAGGAGTGGGTTCTGCCATATTATTTCTGTTAAACAGAACAGAAGAGTTTATAGCTTTTAAATGTGTGCAGAACACTCATTTTCTGCATATTTGTATTACTACACATCTTTGCTGCCATACTGCTTCCACTAGACCAGTGATCCCTAACCAGTGGCTTGTAAGCAACATGATGCTCACCAACTGCTTGGATGTTGCTCCCAGTGGCCCTACACCCTTTATTGACCCTAAAAGCAGGGGCTTATTTTTTAACCTCTGGCTTGGAGGAAAGTTTATGTTGTAAAAAACCACCTGTAGGCTGCCAGTACATAGAGGGGCTACCTATAGCCAATCACAGCCCATATTTGGCACCCACAGGAACTTTTTGATACTTTTGTTGGTCTCCAACTTTTTTTTTACATTTGAATGTGGTACACTGGGATACTATTTTTATGGTGTCGTTTTTCTTTTGAAATTACTCAAATAATTCACTCTACAATATACATTTTTATTCCTGAACCAACAAGTATATATTTTTCTAGCTGTAATATAGGTGTGTAGGTGCATCTTGAGTCATTTTGCCTGGTCATGTGCTTTCAGAAAGAGCCAGCACTTTAGGATGGAACTGCTTTCTGGCAGGCTGTTGTTTCTCCTACTCAATGTAACTGAATGTGTTGCAGTTGGACCTGGATTTTACTATTGAGTGCTGTTCTTAGATCTACCAGGCAGCTGTTATCTTGTGTTAGGGAGCTGTTATCTGGTTACCTTCCCATTGTTCTGTTGTTTGGCTGTTGGGGGAAAGGGAGGGGATGATATCACTCCAACTTGCAGTACAGCAGTAAAGAGAGACTGAAGTTTATCAGAGCACAAGTCACATGACTGGGGGCACCTGGGAAACTGACAATATGTCTAGCACATTGTCAAATTGAAATTGTTTGAAACACGGATTTCAGTGCAGAATTCTAATGAAGAAGCACTTTTAACTGATACGTTTTGAAAAAAACCATGTTTTCCCATGACAGTATCCCTTTTATTATTCATGATACTTTAGCATTGGCAGGATCTTCCCATTTTGGTAGAACCACATGAACCAAATCCGTTAATCCTAAATACACACGTGATTTGCAATACTTTTATGGTTGTTGGCTGACCTAACCCAACGTTACACAGTGGCTTATCAGATCCATTTGGGAGCCACATGGGGCGAATGTGTTGTCTGCACTTTCAGCTCATAAAGCTCAGCCTGCCGGCTCCAATATCCTTAAAAGTCCAGATTGTAATTGCAATTTCCTCTTGTGTTGAAGAGAATAAATATTTAGAAAGAAAGAAACTTTTGGGGCCAGTGCTAAGGTTGTTTCATAGGCATCAAGTGTTTAAGTACAGGAATAATGTGCAGTTAAATTCAGGCAATGCTATAAAATGAAACCTTGCAGATAAGTACTGCCTTCACCCACCAAGATCTAGGAGGACAACTGAAATATCAACTCTGTCAGCCAGAAAATAGCCAATTGTTGTACCTTGTCTGCCCATTCAGGGCTTAATTCACTGGCTGTAGACTTGCCAGTCTTCAAGTTATAAGACCAATGGACCTGGGGGCCAAATGGACAAATATGGAGGAGCTCATGATCTTGTCCAGAATCTGCAGGACTTGAAGAGGAGATGCAGCTAATCCTTCTTTCTCATCTGCATATGTTTATTCATCTGCTCACATGGTGCATAGGAAGATGGTATTTTCAGTTTGGGCATATCAAGTGCTATTCAATTGGATGAAAGGATGCTCTGTAGAAAATTGGGTATTATCATTGAATTCTGAGCATTAGTGATGGGCGAATTTCTCCCCTTTCGCTACTCCGGTAAATTTTGCAAATGTATTCGCCGGCGTAGAAACACGGAAATTCGCTGCGAATTCGCGCCTGGCGAATAAATTCACCCATCACTACTGATCATGCACTGGCAGCTTAAATCCTTAAAATTGCTTTGTACTTGTCTTTGGAACTATAACTTGCTCTGTCTTTTACTGAAATAGTCCCCACCACTTCTCCCAGGAGGCTATCCAGTGTATTTACTTTACTTTCTGTAAAAAATATTGTCTATTTTTGCGTCCTCTCACTTTTCCTCCTTTCTGAATTCCGTTAATTCCGTTGTATATTTAATTGTTTATAGGATATTAGAATTCTCCCTTATCTTTTCTAAGACGGACATGCTAAGGACCTAAAATCTTTTGTAAAATACAGTAACTTGTTATTTAGGCCATAAATAATGTAGTATATCAGTGTGATCAGCATAACCTCCCTCTTTATTCTGCTAAGACCTCTTCTTCAATAGCTGGCTGCATGAGGGCATGACCCAACCAGGGGCGGATTAATGCCTAGGCTACCCTAGGCCATAGCCTAGTGGCCCAGGGGTTTTTAATTTTTTTTCAATTTTATTTAAAAAAATTCACTGGGGTCCGGAGCCTCCCCCCCCAGGCTTGCTGACTGGGATTCTGGCTCACAGCGTCTCTCTGCGTCTCAGTGTGCAAGTGCATAGACTCGCCGGGTTGACAATCTTCATGTGGAAGGGCAGGCGCTCACCAGTGACGTCATTGGTGTGCGATGACGAAAACCCGCGGCTACTTAAGCATGTTGAGCATGGCGGACTCTCACACACACTCAGTCAGACGCAGGCAGAGCAGACACGCAGTCTTAGGGGCCGATTCACTAAATTCGAGTGAAGGATTCGAAGTAAAAAAACTTAGAATTTCGAAGTATTTTTTGGGCTACTTCGACCATCGAATGGGCTACTTCGACCTTCGACTACGACTTCGAATCGAAGGATTCGAACTAAAAATCGTTCGACTATTCGACCATTCGATAGTCGAAGTACTGTCTCTTTAAAAATAAACTTCGACCCCCTAGTTCGGCAGCTAAAAGCTACCGAAGTCAATATTAGCCTATGGGGACCTTCCCCATAGGCTTTACTAAGTTTTTTGATCGAAGGACATTCCTTCGATAGTTGGATTAAAATCCTTTGAATCATTCGATTCAAAGGATTTTATCGTTCGATCGAAGGAATAATCCTTCGATTGTACAATCGCAGAATTTGCGCTAAATCCTTCGACTTCGATATTCGAAGTCGAAGGATTTAAATTCCTTGTCGAATATCGAGGGTTAATTAACCCTCGATATTCGACCCTTAATGAATCAGCCCCTAACTGTCTTCTTCGTGGCTCCACTCTCAATCACCATCATCACTCCTCTTACCTTTTGTTTTTACCAAGAAGCTGCTGCCCAAGTTCAAATTACTGGCTGCATTGTGCTGGAACTTGTCTCAGTCCCAGGTAGCTAGCCTAGCTAGAAATTTTTGTAGCCTGCAGACAGTGAATTCATTTTTGTTATTTTGGTTTCTCCTCGTAAATACACTAGCGTCATGTGCCATTGCCTAAGCTTGAAACCACTAGCATATTTACACGGCGGTTGGCTTTCTTTAAAAAACTGCGGCGCGTACCGCGCCAAAATAAAGTCCAGCCCTAGAAGGGGGCCCCAAGGAAAGTGTAGCCTAGGGGCCTCACATGTCCTTAAACCGCCACTGGACCCAACAATCTACAGTTAAGACACGTTTATTGTCTAAAGTACCCTCTAATAATAATGCCCTGTAAGTTGAACAGTCTTCATCTTCTAATAAAGTAAAACCATGACATTGAGATCCTTCAATAATTCACACAAAGACATTGGGATAATATGTTAATGGAGGTAGAAGGGAGGTTGTGTATCATAGGAAATAATTATACATTCATGTTACTATAGGTGTAAAAATCTGTTCTTCTTTCACTTTTGCTAACGTCCCCAATTGAGTACAAAGCAATCAAAGTTGTTTTTTTGAAGGGGGGGGGTACCCCAGATGGTGGTTATGCCACAAGGGAGCTAAGAGGTCAGGGAATAGTTTCCAGATATCATTACCTTCGGTGCCCCTCATTGAGACATTCTACATAAAGGGGCAGATTTATTAAAGGGCGAAGTGGCTAACGTAATGCTAGTGACTTTTCGCCAGTGTTGCCACCCACAGGGACATCACCAATTCGCTAGCGAAAGGGACGCCGCTAGCGTTCGTTTGCTCTCGCACCAGGCGACTTTTCGCTACGGGGAACGACCGTTACTCCACAAATTTACTAAAGTGCGGATTTTACTGAACGTTACCTCTTTTGCCAGAGTTGCCTTCGCCACCTCAGACCAGGCGAACTGCTAAAACTAGTCAGATCTTCCTCAACCTTCAGTCACTTACATCATATCCTTTGCGCCGAAAATGCATTAAAGGGCATGTAAAGTCTAAAATAGAATAAGGCTAGAAATGCTGTATTTTGTATACTAAATATAAATATGAACTTACTGCACCACAAGCCTAATCAAACAAATAATTTATGCTTTCAAAGTTGGCCACAGGGGGTCACCATCTTGTAACTTTGTTATACATCTTTGCAAGACTAAGACTGTGCACATGCTCAGTGTGGTCTGGGCTGCTTAGGGATTGTCATAAACAAAGCTGCTTGAGTTCTGCATGGCTGGGAAGTATTGTTTCCCTGCAGAGCAGTTAGGGACCGTCTGACAATTCCTATCCACAGCAGTAAATGAAGGGAGAATTTCACTGCATACAGTCAAGTTTCTTATAAAAACGGTACTCATTTTTTAATTAAAGTATATTGGAGATAGGTTTCTTTTTCATTAAAGAACGTAAAAATGGGATTTTATTTTTTTGCCTTTACATGCCCTTTAAAGTTCAAAAAACGCTGGTGACTTTTCCTTTTTTTAAATGGGACAGCCTGCAAAAGTCCTAACTTAATTTCTAGGGTAAGAGGTTTTCTCCAGACATTTTATAACATATGGAACATTAATTTTACAGTGGGATTTTGTAGGGCATTATATTAACTGTCTTGTCTTTATTAAGGTTCCCTGGACATGTGTAATATAAACCGATAACTTAAACCATTTGTAGCAACATTTATAATAAAGACGTCCATACAACTTTAAAGTTCCCGACGTATTCAAATTGACCTAAGCGTAAGATCACTAGCGAAGTTTCACTAGGCACAAATGAATGTTAGAGCAACTTCGCTATGAAATGCTCACACAGCTGAAGTAACGCCAGTGAAAAGTCGCCAGCGTTCGACGCCCGGGACAAAACGTTTTATTTGCACGTGGCGAAGTGGTGCGGCGTGGGCGAAGCTGACGCTGACGAAAATTCGCCCGTTAGTGAATCTGCCCCAAAGTCTCTTCATCCCATGATGACCAGCGTTACAGGAACAGTCCTTGTACCAACTTTTGGTTGGGCTCCTTTCGCTGGTGGAATGATAAAGAAATAGTAAAATAAAAGTATATCAGCCATAGTATCACCCTAACTGGCCTTGAGGCTGAGCCATTCGGGGGGCAGCCCAACAGTATCCCTTGATTTAAAGGGGAACTATCACAAAAATGAAAATTTAATATAAGCTTCATCATACTGAAATAAGAAACATTCTAAATACAATTAATTAAATATTCTGTACCGTAAATAATGAAGTTCATCTTCATTGTCCCTCTCTCAGCATCTTCATTCTGTCTTCATGCAGCAGTTGGGTGTCAGATATTCATTGACAGTTAGATCCAATATATCTTATAGGGGGGCTCCTTTTGCCTAGAAGATATATTAGAGCTCACTCTATTAAACTCACCAGACATCATGTCTCTCTACATGCAGAATTTATGCAAAAGGCAGTTATGTTGTTAGATTTTGTTTGTACTGGAATCCGTTATTTGAGTGATCTTTAATACATCTGCTAGGAAAGGAAGCCCCCCTATAAGATATATTGGATCTAACTGTCAATGAATATCTGACACCCAACTGCTGCATGAAGACAGAATGAAGAGAAACTGATGCTGAGAGAGGGATAGTGAAGATAAACTTGATTATAGTTCCCCTTTAAGGACATGATTTAAAGACTGTGCTACTCAGTCGTGTGGTTTATGCTATGCTAGTTATGTAGGCTGCCTCCATTACCCATTTTTTGTATTATATGTGCATTATACTTTATCAATTTAAAAGTTATTATTTATAACTTGTCTATTCTGCATTTTCACCTGAAAAAAAAAGCTGATATTTCATGGCAAAACAGTGAAGACCAATAAATTGACCTACAGTCAAAAGGGCGAAGGAAAGATGAATGATACCGGTAGAGTTTTTGCTTTTAATGCGAGTCTAATTGACATACTGGTTATAACCAACAGCCTGGAGGGGCGCATCACCATGGTTTGTCTTGTATTAGGGGTGTTACTGTTGTAAAATATAATGAAAAGGGAAATCCAAGTCGCACTTATTTTTCCCAGTGCTGAAAACCAGCGGCATTTCATAACACATTGAATAGATGTAGCAACACTGTTTAAATTAATTCATCCTAAAGATTTCTTTTCAGTATGGCCTCAGTATTTATTGACTTCATTCGATATCGAGTGACTTTGGCTGCGCGTTATTAAGCAGCAGTATATCAATACACATGAGACCGGCATAGTAATTAGTGATGGGCGAATTTGCGCCGTTTCGCTTTGCCGGAAAATTTGCGAAATTTGCGAAACGGCGAAAAATTTGTGAAACTGCGCCGGCGTCTCGTTTTTGACGCCGGCGCCCGTTTTTTCGAAAAAAAAAATTGACGCCGGCGAATTTTTTGCGCGAATTTTCGCGGGTGTTTTGCAAATTTATTCGCTGTCGGCGAATCGCGCAAATTCGCGCCTGGCAAATAAATTCGCCCATCACTAATAGTAATGTGAAAAGCCCCCATTGTGACAACAGACCAGGCACATTCCGGCTCTCACATGGACAAGCCGTACTGTTTGCTTTATATGTACGTGGGGAGCTGAATTTACATCTTTAAAGCCGATTAAGTACAGAATTGTGAAATTTCGGAGCTGCTCACCATGGGCAGCCTGTGTTTCCATTGTAAACTGAAAGTGTATCCCAAAATAAGCAAAACTTAATTAGCTGAAAGTGAAGAAAAACTCTGGCGTTTCCTGACACAATTCCTTTGTCTCTCTGCACTTGAAGTCTTCTCGTTTTTATAATGGCAGCTGCTTTTATTGCCTCTTGGCAGGGGGATAGCGCAGGAAGTTATTTTAACTAAATTGATTTTTTTTCACTACTGTTAGTTGCTCAGGGACCAGCAGGCAACGGAAGTAAAGCTATTATCAACATATCCAACATTTATATGTCACCTATTTGAGTTAGGAACTCTAGTTTGGCCACCTAAATGCCTGTTGTACTGTAGCTTAAAGGGATACTGTCATGGGAAAACGAGTTTTTTCCAAAACACTTCAGTTAATAGTGCTGCTCCAGCAGAATTCTGCACTGAAATCCATTTTTTAAAAGAGCAAACAGATTTTTTTATATTTAACTTTGAAATCTGACATGGGGCTAGACTAAGGGGCAGATTCACTAACTTCGAGTGAAGGATTCGAATGAAAAAAACTTCGAATTTCGAAGTTTTTTTGGGGTACTTCGTCCATCGAATTGGTTAAATTTGTTCGAATTCGATCGAAATCGAACGATTCGAAGTAAAAATCGTTCGACTATTCGACCATTCGATAGTCGAAGTACTTTCCCTTTAAAAAAAACTTCGACCCCCTACTTCGGCAGATAAAACCTACCGAAGTCAATGTTAGCCTATGGGGAAGGTCCCCATAGGCTTGCTAAGCTTTTTTTGATCGAAGGATATTCATTCGATCGTTTGATTAAAATCCTTCGAATCGTTCGATTCGAAGGATTTAATCGTTCGATCGAACGAAAAATCCTTCGATCGTTCGATCGAACGTTTAGCGCTAAATCCTTCGACTTCGATATTCGAAGTCGAAGGATTTCAATTCGAGGGTCGAATTTCGAAGTATTTTTAACTTCGAAATTCGACCCTTAGTGAATTTGCCAATAATTGTCAGTTTCCCAGCTGCCTCCAGTTATGTAACTTGTGCTCTGATAAAATTCAATCACTCTTTATTGCTGTACTGCAAGTTGGAGTGATATCATCCTCACTTTCCCCCCTAAGCAGCCAAACAACAGAACAATGGGAAGGTAACCAGATAGCAGCTCCCTAACACAAGATAACAGCTGCCTGGTAGATCTAAGAACAACACTTAATAGTAAAATCCCATAAAAAAAATAGGAGAAATAGCAGCCTGCCAGAAAGTAGTTCCATACTAAAGTGCAGGCATAAGTCACATGACTGGGGCAGCTGGGAAACTGACAAAATGTCTAGCCCCATGTCAGATTTCAAAATTGAATATAAAAAAAAATCTGTGTGCTCTTTCGAGAAATGGATTTCAGTGCAGAATTCTGCTGGAGCAGCACTATTAACTGATGTGTTTTGGAAAAAAACATGTTTTTCCATGACAGTATACCTTTAATCTGGCATGGACTACATTGTAGACTCCTTACATTTAAAGCTTAACCGTTGCACAAATTAAAGAACAAGTTTAAAAGTTTCTATGCACTGGCTGACTCTCTATGGCAGGCATGTCCAAAGTCCGGCTCACAGGCCAATTGCGGCCTGTTTTCAAATTTACACCGGCCCACAGCCTCCGTCATGAAATTAATAGTAATGCGTTATGCTAGCACAGTGCAATCAGGAATCACGTAGCCATATCAGTAATATTTGGGCACATTGGTGCAGAGCCAGGCCACACCGGGCAGGCGCCCTAGGCAACCGGCTGGATGCGGTGCCAAATGAGCGTGTGCATGCACGAGTTGACGCAGGCGCCCAAAGCACAGAAGTGCCAGTAGGCGTGCGAGGAAGTGCAGGAAGATGGGGAGTGAGGGGGCCGGACATGGGGTAGACGACAGAGCAGGTACGTGCCTGGCGTCTCCCCAGCTCTGCGCCCTAGGCACTGCCTAGGTATTAGTGAAATGATCTGCCATGTGGTCTATACTGCTGCCTGTATGGTGAAGATGTTGGCAATAGACACGTACTGGCACATAGTGACACTCTGCTCTCAGTTAAGGAAACTCCCAACAAACGGCCATTTAGTGTATAATTTGTATTTATATTATTTCTGCATTTATCAACATTGAACCTCATTTTCCAGTTTGCTGCCCAGTTTTCCAGTTTAGACAAATCACTGTGCAAAGTGTCAGCATCCTGCATGGAACCTATAGTTCTGCACAATTTAGTCTCATCTGCACAAATAGAAACAGTACTTTCAATGGCCACCTCCAGGTCATTAATAAACAAGTTGAAAAGCAAGGGACCTAGTACAGAGCCCTGCGGTACTCCACTAACAACACTGGTCCAATTAGAAAATGTTCCATTTACCACCACTCTTTGTAGTCTATCTTTTAGCCAGTTCTCTATCCAGGTACAAATACTATGTTCCAGGCCAACATTCCTTCAGCAGATTCGGCTTATTCTTCTTCATTGATTCAAGGCGAGCTCCACCCTCCTGCCTGTAATGAATACAGTGCTGCTGAACTGACAGCACTGTATTCATAGGGACAGTCCCAGGTCTTTGTGCACTGATTTCTCCCTTTTATAAATGACACTGTTTACACTGCAAATAATTCACTCTACAATATAAAATTTCATTCCTGAACCAGCAAGTTTTTTTTTTATTTAGTTGTAATATTGGTGTGTAGGTGCATCTCAGGTCATTTTGCCTGGTCATGTGCTTTCAGAAAGAGCCAGCACTTTAGGATGGAACAGCTTTCTGGCAGGCTGTTGTTTCTTCTACTCAATGTAACTGAATGTGTCTCAGTGGGACCTGGATTTTACTATTTAGTGCTGTTCTTAGATCTACCAGGCAGCTGTTATCTTGTGTTAAGGTGGCCATACACGGGCCGATAAAAGCTGCCGACAGACTGTGTCGGCAGCTTATTGGCCCGTGTATGGGGGCCCCCGACGGGCTTCCCCGATCGAGATCTGGCCGAAAGTCGGCCAGATCTCGATCGGATGGGTTTAAAAAATCCCGTCGGATCGCGGCCGCATCTGTTCGTTGATGTGGTCCCGCGATCCGACCCCCCGTTTGCGAATGCTAGGATCCGATCGTTGGGCCCTAGGGCCCACGATCAGATCTGCCCGATATTGCCCACCTCAAGGTGGGCATATAGGAGGGAGATCCGCTCGTTTGGCGACATAGCCAAACGAGCGGATCTATCCATGTATGGCCACCTTTAGGGAGCTATCTGGTTACCTTCCCATTGTTCTTTTGTTTGGCTGCTGGGGAGAAAGGGATCGGGTGATATCACTCCAACTTGCAGTACAGCAGTAAAGAGTGGCTGAAGTTTATCAGAGCACAAGTCACATGACTGGGGGCAGCTGGGAAACTGACAATATGGCTAGCCCCATGTCAGATTTCAAAATTAAATATAAATAAAACTGTTTGGTCTTTTAAGAAATGGTTTTCAGTGCAGAATTCTACTGGAGCAGCACTATTAACTGCATTATGAAAAAAACATGTTTTCCCATGACAGTATCCCTTTAAAATAAATAGAATACTTTTTTTAAAAGGGTTGGACAATGTGCACTTTCGGCCAGGATTCGGCCTTTTTCAGCAGGATTCGGATTTGGCAACCCTTTGGGAAATCCGTCAACTGAAACATAGAATCGGCACGTAGTCATGCATATAGGCTGGATAAAATTGAATTCCTTCTGTGTCAAAGCAACTTGGACAAACTGTCAACTGAAAATATGTTCCCGTTTAACCTCCGCAACACAAAACATGTCTCTAGAGTGTGAAAAAGCTGCATCGAGAATGTTTATTATATGTGTGTAGCGCTATAGTAAACTGACTTTACTTTGGTCAGTTTTAGCTTCTTTCAGTGTGGGCCAATACCACAAATGAGGCCCTCTCTATCAGGGGTAAGCCCTCGCAATGGGGTGGAGGCAGGGTGTAGTGCAACTGTAACCAGGTGCAATCACACAATAAATGGGTGCCAGTAGTTCTTTAATGCTTAACCATAACAGTATATTTATTAACAATAGCACAGATCCACAAAGGAGTATTCAGAACAATCAGGTAGCATAAAGGAAGCAAATACTCACAGTACCAGGCATTGGGCTGGATCCCTACAGGCAAGGGTTCATGTCAGCAGAGGTAGCAGTAATGTGAAAGGTACAACCAGCTTTCAGGATCTCTTTAGTTTATTTCGTACCTCATTCCTATTGAATAAGGAGGAAAATGTCCCTAGGGCTTCCTCTACATTCTCTCTAAATTTTAATTTACTATCCGACCCTTGATAAAAAGTTCACATGATGTCCTTTGCAAGAAATATTTCTTTTAATATGCTACAACACAGGTTCATTCTGCACCTTCACTGACTGTCCCTAACCTTGGCCTAGTGTGGCCTTTTGTAATGTCAGATCTGTTCTAAGGGATGGATTCACTGTGCATTGGGCCAGAGTTTTTATCATTTCACTCAAGTAGAAAGTGTTCTAGAACAGTTCTCCCTATATCCCCATTCTAACCTCCCTAATTACATTTTGTTGAAAGATTTAATTTTGTTTTCCATAACTGGCACAAGGCAACAGCCACGTCCAGGGCCGGTCTTAGGCCAATTGGACCAATTGGGCCCCGCACCTCTGGGGGCCCCGCACCACAGGGCAGCACAGATAATATTTCTCTCAGCACATGATGCTGCCTTGCCTGCCCCCAACTTTGAGAGTCCAGCCCATCCCCAAATCCATAGGTCCAGCCCACCCTCAACTCTGATAAGCCAGCCTATCCCCCAACTCCATAGGTCTAGCCTGCCCCCAACTCTAATAGGCCCAGCTTTCCTCCAACCTTGATAGGCCCTGCCTGCCCCCAATCCAACCAAGCCTGCTCCCAAGCTGAATCGGCCCAGCCTGCCCCAAACTAATTGGCCCAGTCCACTCTCCTATTTCCTCCCTCTCTCTCTTACCCTGTGTGCCCCTATTATGTGCCCCTATTTCATCCCTCTCACTCTCTTACCTTGTCTGCCCCTTTCCTTTCTATTGTGTGCCTGTATGCCCTTATTTTCCTAAATACTTGCTGTGTCAGTAGCCAGCAACACTTTGTCTAGGGGCCCCGCCAACATGGTCCCAATTGGGCCCCACATTTGATAGGATCAGCCCTGGCCACGTCATACTTTCATAGAGATGCCCACAAGGTCATCTCCAAACCCATCATGGCACCTGCAGAGGAAAGTCCTTAGAGACAAACAACAGTGGGCCAACTAGATTAGTTATTATTATTATTATTATTATTATTTCTGTAGTGTATCTTAAATCTGATATACTGAAAGTTCAAATGCAGAATATTGTTAAAACATAGGAAAAAGCAAACAACTGCCAATTTGACCACAGTTGCTAAACTTGAATCACTGGTCTAGGTAGAACTCATTAGAAAAGTAGCAGTTCTATCTCACCTTCTCTCCATGATTGAAAGCAATACCACCTGCAGGGATGGTAACGGAGATGCACAAGCACAGAGCCAACATTTCTGCATTGGACAATAAGATTGGGCAGTCAAGATTGAGCCATCACATCTCCAAAGATGTGTTTTTTCTAGATGTTTTTTTCTAGTGAACAGGTGACTTGGAACACCAGGCTTTGACACGCTCAAGATTAGTGGGCTTTCCTTGTCCTTTAAAACAGTAATGTTGTTGGAGGAACCAATAGATCCTGCAATGGCTCAGGAACCCATAACAATCCATTGAAGGCCCTCGACTTGGACGGTAATGCATTCAAACATTCACAAAAGAAGTTCAACCTGGAGCCAAAGGTCTAGACCAAGTTGCAGACTTTCAGAGCATTAGAACATTCACAGGTCTAGACCAGCCTGTACAAAATAAGACTATAAGAACATTTTACAAATAAAAAGTAGCAAATTCGTCAGAACACTCAAAATATTTGCAATAGAAGTACCTTTTCTCGCCATAATTGCTGTTAATTATACACAGCACATTATTTAAGGCACAACAAATTCCTGCCCTATACAGCTCCATATCTTAGTTGCCTGAGCCATACAGACATTAGGCCTTTTTATGACACAAAAAGATACCCTCGTTTTACGGAAGATTTTTACACTGTAGGTCTCGCATTTCAATGAGTAGGCCCCTGTGTGTACTAATAACATAATAAATCTCCTGAAAAAACGCAATCCCATAGACATTCGATCTCAGGCCATAAATGTCAATGACCACTGTTACTCCTACATGTATATAAATGACATGATGTTCATATAACTGTCTCTTCTTGAGCAACCCTGAGGTTCTATCTGTGAAGAAATACGATCTCATGTAGCATCATGGAGCCATAAAGGCAGCAGATGTTGCTTTGTGGACTGTCATGATGTCCTTGAGTGAGTCTGATGAATCCCACCTGGACAGTCAGCAAAGCATTGAATTTTGAGATTTTGGTACATCGTCCCCCCCCTGGCCTACCCAGATAGTAAACAAATGCATCATTAGTTGGTTAATCTGCAGTGATATACTGTGAGTCTGGAGCCTGGTTCCAGTCATGTAGGCAAGAAAAAAATAAAAAAAACTACTGTACCAAGGGCTAACAGATTTTATCACGATAAACGTCTACAGCACCTAGTAACACAAGTACAGTTATTGGATTCTTTATCCTATTATCCAGAAAGCTCCGAATTACGGGAAGGCCATCTTAATCCTTATTGGAGTTTAGGGCAGAGACACACTCTCAGATTCGGGCAGATTTGTCGCCGGCTAATAATCTCCTCTAGTGATGGGCGAATTTTTCCCATGTCGCTTCGCGGAAAAATGTGTGAATTTCCTGCAAAATTTGCGAAGAAACGTGAAATCGGAAAATGTTCACGAAGAAATCGTGAAATTCGAACGTTTTGACAAAAAAAATCATTCAAATCAAACGTTTTCACTAAAAATCCGAGCAATTCCAACGTTTTCATGAGAAATGTGAAAGTTTTCACTAAAATCTAACAATTCGAGCATTTTCACTGAAAAAAAAGGTGCAATTCGAACGTTTTCACAAAAAAATCGAGCAATTCGAACGTTTTCACAGAAAAAACAAGCAATTCAAGCGGTTTCATGAAAAAATCAGAAATTGACGCCGGCGAAACGTGGAAAATCGCTGCGAATTCGTGCTAGGCAAATTTATTGCCCATCACTAATCTCCTCTTCTTCTGGGCGACTAATCTCCCCAAACTGCCTTCCAGTTGACTAGAATGTAAATCTAGCCAATGGGATTTACATTCTAGCCGACGGGAAGGCAGTTTGGGGGAGATTAGTTGGGCAGCAGGCGCTTATTTTTCAATTCCTCTCTTGGAAGCAAGTTTTGGTTGAAAAAAACCATGTGCCAAACAGAGGCTCCTGTAAGATGCCAATCCACATAGGGCTACCAGATTATTGGCTACCAGACAATAATTTCCTTTATTTGGCACCACCAGGAGCTTTTCTCATGTGTGTGTTGCTCCCCAACTCTGTTTACATTTTAATGTGGCTCACGTGTAAAAAACATTTGGGTACCCCTGCCTTATGGTTAGTGGTATGTTAAAACTATCTGATAGGGGTATTGAACCATACTGGGCCCCTCTGATTTACAGGACTGTGTCAGAAGGATGGAGCCTATTTTACCAATATCACTTGTTCTGCTACCTGTGCTACAATATTTTTATTTCTCTACTTACATAATGCACATAATTCACATAATATACAAAGCTATAAGAGGCTTGCTGGGCATTGCCTATATATAGTGATGGGCAAACCTGTGCCTTTTCGCCGAAAAATTAGTGAATTTACCGTGAAATTCATGAAACAGCGAAAAATTTGCAAAACGCATTGAAGTCAATGGGCGTCAAAATAATTTTGACGCGCGTCAATTTTTATGCACACGACTATTCGGTCCAAATGCTTTAAAGTCAATGGGCGACCGAATAATTTTGACGCGCGGCAATTTATCCAGTGAAAACGTGGAAATTCGCCGCAAATTTGTGTCTGGCGAATTAATTCTTCCATCACTACCTATATATTAATTTCCTACAAATCCGCAATTTATTGATTTGGGCTGGCACAGAGGAGATGGACGGGTGCAGCAATGCTGACGGATCTTATACTGTGAGCACACGCTGTATTACACTATTAACTGATACAAGAGTAAATTATAAAAGGAAACTTGATATGAACTACAGAGTGTGGGAGTGGGGTGTGTGAGTAAGACTTGAGTTTCTTGCCTTTACTACCATCTACTAATATTGTTATTATTTACATGCCAGTGATTCTGTGTTTGCCTTAGTGCTCATTAGACTGACGCCACCAATGGAGTGCCACAGATAAGTGACTTTCTTCATAGGGTGTTGGCATCTGTGAATTATGCACATAGAGTCAATAGAAACCACATTTAAAATATCACAGCAATACTGCCTCTAATAAAAAATAAAGTTACTATACACTAGTTTTCCTCCAAATGTTTTGTAAAACATATTGCCTGGGGAATAAATACAGAGGAAGCAGACCGTGCGACTGCAGGGGGGGCCCAAGAGTTAAATGGGCCCCATGGGGCCATAATTCATATACAATTGCAGTTAATATTGGTAAAATATGTTTTGGGGACCCAGTAAAATGTAGTTACGCCATTGCATATTGCCACATAATATTGTCGAGTGGCAGCTGCCATATTGTTTCTCAGCAACCAATTCAGTTCCTTCTTCCTTCCATAGGAACAAAATGCAGAATGATTGCTTAGATTTTTCAAGTTATATATTTGTGAAAATGCCCTCGGGGTGTCAGGGCTTGTGACCACAACCCAACTGTGAGAAAAGGGTCAGACTGGGCCGGTGGAACACCAGGAAAAAATTCTGTGGGTCCTGGCCAGGCCCATACCCGCAATCTGTGGGTTCTGGCAAATGCCAGAGGGGCTGCTATAAGGTGCCATAGAAAGTCATTGGGCCTCTGTGTACCTGAAATGCCAGGGCCTATTTCTCAGTCCGAACCTGGTCCTGACCCTCATGGGCCCTGCCAAGCCGAAAGGGAAAAGTACAAGTTACACGTGGGGGGGGGGCAGTGTCGGACTGAGATGCCATGGGCCAACCAGAAAATTTTAGGCTGAGGGCCCACTTTCCAAACTTTTATAAATCCTCACTCAACCTTTTTATTATCCTAGTCTCGTTTCTCTAAATACTATTCTTCCATTATTAAGCCTCTTTGTTCCCATAAAGAAATATGAAATGACCATGAAATAGGCCAAATGGTTGGAAGCCAGAGGCCCACTGACACCTGGGTCTACTGGGAGTTTTTCTTGGTATCCCGGTGGGCCAGTCCGACATTGGTCGGGTGGGGGAGTCAAGGTGTGGAGGACCTTATGGCCGGGGGTCTGGGGGGACCCCTGAGGTGGCAGCCCAGTGGGCCGCAAATCCCCACTCCGATGCTGTATGAGACCTAAGGGGACTACACAGAATAAAATTATCCAAATATATCTATGATCTAGGATACAGGGGCCAAAGTATATAAGTGGGTTAAAAAGGTTGGATTTGGCAGCTATGGCAATGTAGCTTTGGAGCAGGGCCGAAACTAGGGGTAGGCAGAAGAGGCACGTGCCTAGGGCGCAACGATGTGGGGCCACCAAGCACGTATCTCTTCTTTCAGCCTAACCCTGGGCCGGACCCTTCCTCTCCTACTAGCAGTCTCCGTGCGACAAAAAAAAAAATGGACGCCTATAGACTTCAATGCATTTTAGCGAATTTTCAACATTTCGTGAATTTTTGGCTAATGGCCAGAAAGAACTTTATTCTTCAGAAAAAGCAAACTAGCTGCATATAACCAGATGTTATGTGGATCCCATTAGAAACTGGGATGTAAAAAAAAAACTTTTGACCTATTGAGAGACCTCATGTTCCTCAGCGTCCAGCTGGTGTATAACAGCTATATGCCTGGGAGTTTGACATTTTGAATATAAATTATACTTGTCTTTTAAGTCAATAAAAAAAAAAAATATATATGTATATCCATGATAAAAGATTTGAAATAAAGAAAAAAAATACAACCCTCTTATCCCAGTCAATGGTACGTCATACGATTTTCCGTGTCTTTGCCAAGTCATATGTCATTACCTAAATAAAAGCATCCATGTCAGTACCTCTGGAACAGAAAAAGCAATATACAGTCCTATGAGAAAAGACAGTAAAATAGACCTTCAGAAAGAGCAGACCTGATTAATGGCATTCCAGGCTTTTGCCTAAACTCATTTTACTAGGTAAGTCTCTTGTTTAATGAAATCTTCATTCCACTGTTAACTAAGATCTAGACATTGAAGTATACAATCGCATGTAAGTAACTAGAAAATGGCCTGAAATGTGCTTAAAGAGAGCAAATCCTTGGGGCAGCAAAATGAGCCATTGAAATCTTCATACTGAGACTGAACATCTGGTACCAAGTTATCGATCACTTAATCTGCATAATTGCTCCCACCCTCCAGTTGTGCATAAGACATAAGAAGGAAGAGATCGATCCGTGGTGCTCACTAGAATAACCTCCGGATCAGTACAGTTTTCTGCTGATAGGAACATCGACCCGGGGTTTCAGGTAAGTACAAACATTCACTTGGGGGTGCCTAACTTTTTGCACCCCCAAGCAGGCCCGGATTTGCGGCAAGGCCGCATAGGCCCGGGCCTAGGGCGGCTAAAAATAGGGGCGGCATGCCGCCTAGCCGCATTATGGGGATCTTTGCTTCCCCGTTAAACTACACCAGCTGCGCCGGCGTTTTTTCGCCGGCGTGCTGGGAAGGCGGGCGCTAGGACCGCGCGGCCGCCTTGTTGGACCGCGCGGCCGCCTTGTTGGACCGCGCGGCCTAGGGGCGGCTGGAGAAGAAATCCAGCGCTGCCCCCAAGTGAACTCAGCCTTTCCTTCTCCTTTAAAACCAGAATCATCATGGGGCCAATCATAGCACTTAGAATGTTCCTATAGCTAGACCAGGGATCCCCAACCTTTTGAACCAGTGAGCAACATTCACAAGTAAAAGGAGTTGGGGAGCAACACAAGTATAAAAAATGTTCTTGGGGTGCCAATAAGGGCTGTGATTGGCCATTTAGTAGCCCCTATGTGGATTGTCAACCTACATTGAGGCTCTGTTTAACAATACATCTGTTTTTTATGCCGAAACTTACCTACAAGCCAAGAATTCAAAAATAAGACCCTGCTTTGAGGCCACTGGGAGCAACATCCAAGGGTTTGGAGAGCAACGTGTTTCTCATGATCTACTGGTTGGGGATCACTGAGCTAGACAATCCTGTATCTAATTAATGCTTTAGCATGTTTACAGTTTAAAAATGAAGTTAGGAACATCTAGACTAGACAATAAACATCAGTATAGACTGTTGTCACCTTTCTAAGCTGAGGATTACCTCTACTAGATCTGTCATGGGTAACTCCAAAGTCAGATGATTTTTGAAGTCTCTACTCAATGAAAAGGTCTGAAGCCCTTGACAGCCTGTTTGCTGTTGTAAGCCGGGAAAAAAATACACAACAGCTGTACCATGGGACCATAACGTTTTCAGCTGAATTATATACAGAACACTTACTTCTGTGACATATGTTTGAACTGAGAGATAAATTACAAATACAGTCACTTTCCATTGCTTTAACAAGGAAGATGATGTCAGGATAGAAGCAAGGGACTACAGTTCAATGCTATTAGTGAAATGTGAAAATAAACACGTTATTAGCAAGTACGGGGGGGGGGACTGCGGCTTTGAGGGTGAAATGTGGCAAATATATTCATTTTGCTTAGTGATCAGTCATGTCTGCTGAAAGGTAGTGTCATGGAAAACAGAAATACAAAGGGATTTATAAATATATATGACATGGTGCCTCCCAGAGACTATTATCCACTGTTACTATAGGCACCATCTCTCCCTACTATACCTGCTATCCCACAGCCACACTCCCTTCCCAGAGACTATTATCCACTGTTACTATAGGCACCATCTCTCCCTACTATACCTGCTATCCCACAGTCACACTCCCTTCCCAGAGACTATTATCCACTGTTACTATAGACACCATCTCTCCCTACTATACCTGCTATCCCACAGTCACACTCCCTTCCCAGAGACTATTATCCACTGTTACTATAGGCACCATCTCTCCCTACTATACCTGCTATCCCACAGTCACACTCCCTTCCCAGGGACTATTATCCCACTGTTACTATAGGCACCATCTCTCCCTACTATACCTGCTATCACACAGTCACACTCCCTTCCCAGAGACTATTATCCACTGTTACTATAGACACCATCTCTCCCTACTATACCTTCTATCCCACAGTCACACTCCCTTCCCAGAGACTATTATCCACTGTTACTATAGGCACCATCTCTCCCTACTATACCTGCTATCCCACAGTCACACTCCCTTCCCAGAGACTATTATCCCACTGTTACTATAGGCACCATCTCTCCCTACTATACCTGCTATCCCACAGTCACACTCCCTTCCCAGAGACTATTATCCACTGTTACTATAGACACCATCTCTCCCTACTATACCTGCTATCCCACAGTCACACTCCCTTCCCAGAGACTATTATCCACTGTTACTATAGGCACCATCTCTCCCTACTATACCTGCTATCCCACAGTCACACTCCCTTCCCAGAGACTATTATCCACTGTTACTATAGACACCATCTCTCCCTACTATACCTGCTATCCCACAGTCACACTCCCTTCCCAGAGACTATTATCCACTGTTACTATAGGCACCATCTCTCCCTACTATACCTGCTATCCCACAGCCACACTCCCTTCCCAGAGACTATTATACCACTGTTACTATAGATACCATCTCTCCCTACTATACCTGCTATCCCACAGCCACACTCCCTTCCCAGAGACTATTATACCACTGTTACTATAGATACCATCTCTCCCTACTATACCTGCTATCCCACAGTCACACTCCCTTCCCAGAGACTATTATCCACTGTTACTATAGGCACCATCTCTCCCTACTATACCTGCTATCCCACAGTCACACTCCCTTCCCAGAGACTATTATCCCACTGTTACTATAGGCACCATCTCTCCCTACTATACCTGCTATCCCACAGTCACACTCCCTTCCCAGAGACTATTATCCACTGTTACTATAGGCACCATCTCTCCCTACTATACCTGCTATCCCACAGTCACACTCCCTTCCCAGAGACTATTATCCACTGTTACTATAGGCACCATCTCTCCCTACTATACCTGCTATCCCACAGTCAAACTCCCTTCCCAGAGACTATTATCCACTGTTACTATAGACACCATCTCTCCCTACTATACCTGCTATCCCACAGTCACACTCCCTTCCCAGAGACTATTATCCACTGTTACTATAGGCACCATCTCTCCCTACTATACCTGCTATCCCACAGTCAAACTCCCTTCCCAGAGACTATTATCCACTGTTACTATAGACACCATCTCTCCCTACTATACCTGCTATCCCACAGCCACACTCCCTTCCCAGAGACTATTATACCACTGTTACTATAGATACCATCTCTCCCTACTATACCTGCTATCCCACAGTCACACTCCCTTCCCAGAGACTATTATCCACTGTTACTATAGACACCATCTCTCCCTACTATACCTGCTATCCCACAGTCACACTCCCTTCCCAGAGACTATTATCCCACTGTTACTATAGGCACCATCTCTCCCTACTATACCTGCTATCCCACAGTCACACTCCCTTCCCAGAGACTATTATCCACTGTTACAATAGACACCATCTCTCCCTACTATACCTGCTATCCCACAGCCACACTCCCTTCCCAGAGACTATTATACCACTGTTACTATAGATACCATCTCTCCCTACTATACCTGCTACCCCACAGCCACACTCCCTTTCCAGAGACTATTATCCACTGTTACTATAGGCACCATCTCTCCCTACTATACCTGCTATCCCACAGTCACACTCCCTTCCCAGAGACTATTATCCCACTGTTACTATAGACACCATCTCTCCCTACTATACCTGCTATCCCATAGTCACACTCCCTTCCCAGAGACTATTATCCACTGTTACTATAGGCACCATCTCTCCCTACTATACCTGCTATCCCACAGTCACACTCCCTTCCCAGAGACTATTATCCACTGTTACTATAGACACCATCTCTCCCTACTATACCTGCTATCCCACAGCCACACTCCCTTCCCAGAGACTATTATACCACTGTTACTATAGATACCATCTCTCCCTACTATACCTGCTATCCCACAGCCACACTCCCTTCCCAGAGACTATTATACCACTGTTACTATAGATACCATCTCTCCCTACTATACCTGCTATCCCACAGTCACACTCCCTTCCCAGAGACTATTATCCCACTGTTACTATAGACACCATCTCTCCCTACTATACCTGCTATCCCACAGCCAGACTCCCTTCCCAGAGACTATTATCCCACTGTTACAATAGACACCATCTCTCCCTACTATACCTGCTACCCCACAGTCACACTCCCTTCCCAGAGACTATTATCCACTGTTACTATAGACACCATCTCTCCTTACTATACCTGCTATCCCACAGTCACACTCCCTTCCCAGAGACTATTATCCATTGTTACTATAGGAACCATCTCTCCCTACTATACCTGCTATCCCACAGTCACACTCCCTTCCCAAAGACTATTATCCACTGTTACTATAGGCACCATCTCTCCCTACTATACCTGCTATCCCACAGTCACATTCCCTTCCTAGAGACTATTATCCACTGTTACTATAGGCACCATCTCTCCCTACTATACCTGCTATCCCACAGTCACACTCCCTTCCCAGAGACTCTTATCCATTGCTACTATAGGAACCATCTCTCCCTACTATACCTGCTATCCCACAGTCACACTCCCTTCCCAGAGACTATTATCCCACTGTTACTATAGACACCATCTCTCCCTACTATACCTGCTATCCCACAGTCACACTCCCTTCCCAGAGACTATTATCCATTGTTACTATAGGAACCATCTCTCCCTACTATACCTGCTATCCCACAGTCACACTCCCTTCCCAGAGACTATTATCCCACTGTTACTATAGACACCATCTCTCCCTACTATACCTGCTATCCCACAGTCACACTCCCTTCCCAGAGACTATTATCCACTGTTACTATAGGCACCATCTCTCCCTACTATACCTGCTATCCCACAGTCACACTCCCTTCCCAGAGACTATTATCCACTGTTACTATAGGCACCATCTCTCCCTACTATACCTGCTATCCCACAGCCACACTCCCTTCCCAGAGACTATTATCCACTGTTACTATAGGAACCATCTCTCCCTACTATACCTGCTATCCCACAGTCACACTCCCTTCCCAGAGACTATTATCCCACTGTTACTATAGACACCATCTCTCCCTACTATACCTGCTATCCCACAGTCACACTCCCTTCCCAGAGACTATTATCCACTGTTACTATAGGCACCATCTCTCCCTACTATACCTGCTATCCCACAGTCACACTCCCTTCCCAGAGACTATTATCCACTGTTACTATAGGCACCATCTCTCCCTACTATACCTGCTATCCCACAGCCACACTCCCTTCCCAGAGACTATTATCCACTGTTACTATAGGAACCATCTCTCCCTACTATACCTGCTATCCCACAGTCACACTCCCTTCCCAGAGACTATTATCCCACTGTTACTATAGACACCATCTCTCCCTACTATACCTGCTATCCCACAGTCACACTCCCTTCCCAGAGACTATTATCCACTGTTACTATAGGCACCATCTCTCCCTACTATACCTGCTATCCCACAGTCACACTCCCTTCCCAGAGACTATTATCCACTGTTACTATAGGCACCATCTCTCCCTACTATACCTGCTATCCCACAGCCACACTCCCTTCCCAGAGACTATTATCCACTGTTACTATAGACACCATCTCTCCCTACTATACCTGCTATCCCACAGTCACACTCCCTTCCCAGAGACTATTATCCACTGTTACTATAGGCACCATCTCTCCCTACTATACCTGCTATCCCACAGCCACACTCCCTTCCCAGAGACTATTATCCACTGTTACTATAGGAACCATCTCTCCCTACTATACCTGCTATCCCACAGTCACACTCCCTTCCCAGAGACTATTATCCCACTGTTACTATAGACACCATCTCTCCCTACTATACCTGCTATCCCACAGTCACACTCCCTTCCCAGAGACTATTATCCACTGTTACTATAGGCACCATCTCTCCCTACTATACCTGCTATCCCACAGTCACACTCCCTTCCCAGAGACTATTATCCACTGTTACTATAGGCACCATCTCTCCCTACTATACCTGCTATCCCACAGTCACACTCCCTTCCCAGAGACTATTATCCACTGTTACTATAGGCACCATCTCTCCCTACTATACCTGCTATCCCACAGCCACACTCCCTTCCCAGAGACTATTATCCACTGTTACTATAGACACCATCTCTCCCTACTATACCTGCTATCCCACAGTCACACTCCCTTCCCAGAGACTATTATCCACTGTTACTATAGGCACCATCTCTCCCTACTATACCTGCTATCCCACAGCCACACTCCCATGCCAGAGGCTATTATGCTGGATTAAAGTTGGAATAAAAAAAGAGACATTTTTAAAATGCATCTACTTGACAAGGAACAAGCTTTTCTCTGATATAGTGGCTGAACTATATCAGAAGGATCTATGGGACTTATAATGCCCCTTATTGCCTAGAGTAGGTAGTGTTTGCAGCTGTGCCAGGGCCTTTCTGGCTTTAGTTTTTGAGTGAATGCATTGAGAAACTCTTCATTGGCTCTGTTTGCAAACATTGTCAAATCAAATCCCTAACACAAACTCTCTGCGACCTGTTTATTGCCTCCATCCTGTTGACATGTCTCTTATATTGGCTGCAAGCTTAGTGCAGAACTAACAGCTGAAAGACGTTGCTTTTATTATCAGTTGGGGAGAACATCTGTCTCACACTGTTGCATTGTTGGGCTTACAGGGAAATAATCTATTTTGGAATTTGCTGGAGGAGAATTAAAACATCTCCTTTAGTAAGTACAGTACACAGTGTGGGCAGGAAAGTCTTTGGGGGGGTGCAAATAAGGTTATCTGTCTATGATATTCTCATATGGTTGTGTCCTAGATCAGAAAGGTTGGATATATCATGATATAGTAGGGCAAGATGGCAGAATTCATCTGGCAAAAGTGCAGCAGACCTTCACTTTTAGGTTTTCCAAGGGTCCGCTAAATACAAATGTAAAAAATTTGGGAAAATGTAAAATCAGAGGAGAAATTAACTGAGCGTACAAGTGTGGGACATCATATAATCCGCATATAATCAAGGAAAATTTAAAAACAGGGGAGGTTAAATTGGGAGGTACTCTAGGTCTTGGTGGTGGTAACTGTGGTAACTGGCTTCTGTTGAAATCCAGTGACAGATGAGGGCCCATATGTGGTGGAGCTTGTAGTCCACTGAGAGCTGAAGGTTTTTAGGTCGGACAACTGACACTACACTTGTCAATACTAGCTGCTGATTGGTCACTCCTGACCTAATTGGCAGCTTATTAAACCATGTAGAATCATGACTGGTCTCCTCCTCAAGCACTGATAGGGCTGCTTGGAAAATCCTGTTGGGCAAGGACTGTACTGAGTTTTTTCGTTGAGTCTGCTCCATATGGGTTACTATACCCACTACTAATGGGTCCGCTTGATTCTCAGACCACTTGGTTGACCACATCTAGCAAAATTCCACTGCTTGGTGACATGGCAAGGTCTCAGTTATGAGGAAAACTGGTCAAGTTGGAATTGTTTTACGCCTAAGAAGAGGCGATTTAGGGATGATGTGATCACTATGGATAAATATATGAGGACCATATGAGTAGGTCCTTCCAGCAGACATGAGGGTTTCCATTCCAATCAGAAGAACAGAGGTACCACCTTAGCACAGAGACACACGCTCAGATTCGGGAGATTTAGTCGCCCGGCGATAAATCGGCTCTTATTCAGGGCGAGTAATCTTCTCGAACTGCCTCCCGCCGGCTAGAATTTAAATCGCTGGCAGGATGGCATTCGGAGCACTTCGTTTTCTGAAGTTGCCCGAAGTTTCCTCGTGAGGCAACTTCGGGCGACTTTGAAAAACAAAGCGCACTGATTGGCATCCCGGCGACAATTTACATTCTAGCCAGCGGAAGGCAGTTCACGGAGATTAGTCACCCTGAAGAAGAGCCGATTTATCGCCGGGCGACTACTCTCCTGAAGCTGAGCGTGTGTTTCTGCCCTTAAGATGCAAAACGAGTTTTTTTACAGTGAGAACTATGAAATTGTAGAATTCTCTACCTCAGGTGGCTGTACTGGGAAAATACATTGAAGAATGCATTTTACTTTCCACTGCTGCTCCACATCACAGAACAACTGCTAATCTAGAAACCTCCCAATACAAAGCGTTTTAGAGGGGGCACCCATGCTTGTATATACACTGTTGGAATGATTGATGGAACCAAGGTGCTGGCTGATATACACAGCATTGAGGCCTCGGCAGGAACACTATGGGGCAAATTCACTAAAGCGCGAAGCGCCTAACGTTAGCGCAAATTCGCCAGCGTCATGTAATTTTGTTACTACGCCCATTTACTAACGGGCGCTGGCGTAAATTCGCTAGCGAAGTGGACCTACTCTAGCGCTACTTCGCACCCTTACGCAAGGTGAAGTTGCGCTTTGGGGAAGGGTTAATGTAACTACGTTAATTCACTAACTTGCGCATTTTCATGAACGTTACCTCTTGCGCCAGACTTGCCTTTGCCACCTCAGACCAGGCGAAGTGCAATAGAATAGATAGGGATTGCTTCAAAAAAAGTTGAAATTTTTTCTAAATCCCAAAAACCGCTGGAGTTTTTTTCCTTTTTTAAGGGCGATAGGCCGAAAAAGATCGTAAATTTTTTTGGGGGTACCCTCCTTCCCCCCTACATTTCCTAACATATGGCACATAAACTATACAGAGGGCACATGTGTAGGGCAATATAACAACTCTATTTTATTTTATGAAACTTTCCCAGGCTTGTGTAGTGTAATGTATTTGCTGCTACATATACGTCCATTCAACTTTAATTTGGCGCCGTATGCAAATTAGGCATCGCTAGCGTAACTTCGGTTTGCTTGACGAATTAACGGTAGCGCAACTTCGCTACCTTTCGCCTCCCTGAGCGCAACTTCGCATTTTAGTGAATTTGTGTAGCGCTGTCGAAACTACGCCTGGCGAAGTGCGGCGGAGTGTGGCGAAGCTGTCGCAGGCGCAACTTCGGATCTTAGTGAATTTGCCCCAGTGAGAGCTACAGAATTCAGTGCATGGTGGGACATGTTCCTCTCCCCCTGTGGATAAACGGGAAGCTTTACACATATATTTTTTAAGACCTTCGAGGAGTTTTCACACAAAGCACAATAATCTGTATAAAGCTCTGTTGAGATATGGGTTCCTAAAAGGTTTTAGCTGTGGATTATGCTTTATTGTGAGTGAGCCACTTCAATGTTCAGCCCAGACACCCCCTATAATCCCCACCAAACATGTTCTACAGAGCTCTGTCCCTTGATGAAATTGGAATTATTTTGAAAGATTTCCATTTAAAATGCCTTGTGCTGTATAGGATGTGCTATCCAGAATGCCCAGGTCTTGGGGTTTTTTTTGGATAAGGGGTCTTTCGGAATTGGGATCAAAATTGGTGGCCAGGGGGGTGTTAACATTGGTGGCCAGTGGGGGTTAACATTGGTGGCCAGGGGGGTTAACATTGGTGGCCAGGGGGTGTTAACATTGGTGGCCAGGGGGGTATTAACATTGGTGGCCAGGGGGGGGTTAACATTGGTGGCCAGGGGGGTTAACATTGGTGGCCAGGGGGTGTTAACATTGGTGGCCAGGCGGGTTAACATTGGTGGCCGGGGGGGTTAACATTGGTGGCCAGGGGTGTGTTAACATTAGTGGCCAGGGGGTTAACATTGGTGGCCAGGGGGGTTAACATTGGTGGCCAGGGGGACTTACCTGTCAAGTTCGCCGGGGCCCTTTCACCCAGTTTCTCCATAGTGACGTCTTCTTCCTCGGCGGTGGCTTCTTCTTCTCCTTTGGCGGCGGTGGATCCTCTCTTAAGACGGCGTCGGTGGATCTTCTCTTCAGACAGCGGTGTATCCTCTCTTCAGACGCCGGCGGTGGATCCTCTCTTCAGACGCCGGCGGTAGATCCTCTCTTCAGAAGCCGGTGGTGGATCCTCTCTTCAGACGCCGGCGGTGGATCCTCTCTTCAGGCTGCGGTGGATCCTCTTCAGCCGGCGGTGGATCCTCTTCAGCTGGCGGTGGATCCTCTTCAGGTAGCGGTGGATCCTCTTCAGGTGGCAGACGGCAGATCCTCTCTTCAGACAGATAATTCCAGCAGCTAACGGTCCGTGGGGCACATGCGCAGTAGCGCAATTCCACGGACACAGGGACTGGACGCAGAGACACTTGAAGATTATTATATAGGATACATTAAGTCCAATTTCATCCAGCTAAAGTAAAGTCTTTGTGGCAGATTTACTAAAGGGTGAAGTGGCTAACGCTAGCGACTTTTCACCAGAAATCCCATCCACAGGGACATCGCCAATTCACTAACAGGTGCAGACGACAATTCGTCAATTTGCCACCTCAGACCAGGCGAACTGCTGAGATGAAGCTACGTCTGTGACATCATATCCTGTACCCTGGAAAGTCATAAAAAGTTTCAAAAACACAGGCGACTTTTCTATTTTTAAAGCGGGATTGCCTTCGAAATTCCGAACTATTAAAGATTTTTATGTGAACATTTAATTAACACATTTGATGGGCATGCCACATATATTTTAGGGTGGGCTCATGTCTAGGGCATTAGAGGAACTTCTATGTCTTTATTTTGCTTTCTTCGACATTTGTAATAAAAAGTGGCCACTTCAAGCATTTACAACAGCAAGTCTGAAAAAGACGTGTATACGACTTTCATACGCTTCCCCTAGTCAAATTGACCTAAGCGTAAGAATACTAGCCAATTTTCGTTAGGCACAAAGGGACGCTAGCCAATCTTCGCTTTGAAATGCTCGCACTGAAGAAGCAATAAGTATTTAAGGGGGCTAGCAAAAAGTCGCCAGCGTTCTGCACCCAGGACGCAACTTCGCATTTTAGTGAATTAGCGCAGTGGTAACGAATTTGCGACAATTTGCCCTTTAGTGAATCTGCCCCTTTTTGTGGAACCAGTTGTCGGTATTGTGTTTAAAAAAGAAGAGTAGAAAGGACAAATAAAGTGGGAATTAAATAAGGAAGGAGACGTGAAACCAAATGTGTGGAAAAATTAAGGGAAATATAGGTATGGGACCTGTTATCCAGAATGCTCGGGACCTGGGGTTTTCCGGATAACGGATCTTTCTGTAATTTGGGTCTTTATGCCTTAAGTCTACTAGAAATTAATTTAAACATTAAATAAACCCAATAGGCTGGTTTTGCTTCCAATAAGGATTAATTATTAGGGATGCACCGAATCCACTTTTTTGGATTCGGCCTTCACGAAGGATTCGGACGAATACCGAACCGAATCCGAACCCTAATTTGCATATGCAATTAGGGGTGGGAAGGGGAAAACATTTTTTACTTCCTTGTTTTCTGACAAAAAGTCACGCAATTTCCCTCCCCGCCCCTAATTTGCATATGCAAATTAGGGTTCGGATTCGGTTCGGCCAGACAGAAGGATTCGGCCGAATCCGAATCCTGCTGAAAAAGGCCGAATACTGGCCGAATCCCGAACCGAATCCTGGATTCGGTGCATCCCTATTAAATACATCTTAGTTGGGATCAAGTACAAGCTACTGTTTTATTATTACACAGAAAAAGGAAATCATTTTTAAAAATGTGGATTATTTGGATAAAATGGAGTCTATGGGAGACAGCCATTCCATATTTCGAAGCTTTCTGGATATCGGGGTTTCCGGATAAGGGATCCTATAACTGTATAAGAAAAGAAGAAAAGCTGGACAGAACAGAAGAAGAAAGTCACCAAAGAAGGAAAGAGAGAATGGAATTAGGTGGAAGAAATGTATAGACTGAGTTGATATTCATGGAGACAGAGAGATGAAGAAAAGAGGAAAAATAGAAAAGAAATGGGCACGTGGCAAGTATGAGAATTGAAGGTGACTAGTGAAAACATGATGGGAGAAAAGAAGAAGAGGCAGGAAAAATAATGTGAAAGGAGAGAGAAGGTGAAGGAGAGATGTTTATCTGTAGAAAATGGGCAGAAAGAGGTGGTCAGGAAACAAGAGGCAACACAACATGAGCATAAGGAACATATGAAGAAAGAAGTCCTTGGAATTCGGTTGGGTTCACAACACCCCACTACAACAGTGCTGGGAAAACTTATGGAAAAATACAGTAGATATTGCCAGAACTACACAGCTTTAGTTAGCTCCAAACCTGATTAATTCAGCATGAGCTAAAATAATAGAAACCTTGATCATTGATTTTACTCTTCCATGATTCCAGACGACATGTCACCATGGCTGGGACAATCAATAGCTTGCACATTCCAGGAATATTATTATAACCTTCAGCTTATGAAAGAAGAAACAAAAATCAGCTCTCACTGGTTCACATGAACGCTGTTTGCAATACTAATCTGTTATGTGTACGCCATTGTTCGGCAGCGCCCACGAGTCAGCAAATGTCTGTAGAACATGACCCAACCAAACGCTTTGCCCTCTTTGTTCTGTAAATCCCTGGCAGAGAAAATGTAAAAAGAGCAGATCTGGAAAAAGATAACACCGAGCACTTCCTGCAAATATCTGATTATTCATTACTCTTGATTAAAGGACAAGGAAAGTCTAAAACAGAATAAGGCTAGAAATGCTGTATTTTGTATACTAAACATAAACATGAACTTACTGCACCACAAGCCTAATCAAACAAATAATTTATGCTTTCAAAGTTGGCCACAGGGAGTCACCATCTTGTAACTTTGTTACACATCTTTGCCTGACCCTGACCCTGCACATGCTCAGTGTGGTCTGGGCTGCTTAGGGATCATCATAAACAAAGCTGCTTGAGTTCTGCATGGCTGGTAAGTAAGGCGGGGGCTCCCCCTGCTGTTCATAAGTATGATTGTTTCCCTGCTCAGCAGTTAGGGACCGTCTGACAATTCCTATCCACAGCAGTAAATGAAGAGAGAATTTCACTGCATACAGTCAGGTTTCTTATAAAAACTGTACACATTCTTTAATTAAAGTATATTGGAGATAGGTTTCTTTTTCATTAAAGAAAGTAAAAATGGGATTTTATTGTTTTGCCTTCCTTGTCCTTTAATAATGCTCACAGGTCTAGATAGGTAAACTGGGTATTTTGCATTGTGTGCCATGCCTACTGTATATCGGGCCCATTTCTTTAATTTGGAATTACTTTAATTAAATATACAGTACTTTTCAAGAGAAGCTTACACCTACAGAATGATGGCCATTGACTCTTTAGTGCATGTAGGAATGATCATGTACTGGACTTGCAAATCTCAGTGGAGTCCTTGACTGGCCCAATGCACTTACATTGGGTCAGTGGTGGTCATGCAATTTCTCTTATTTAAATGGTTGTGTATAAGGCAAGGAGAGTTAACCTCCTACACCTACTAACGTTCCTCTAGCAGCACACTTGGAGGCACATTCAATCAAATGAGCTTTTATGAAGGAGCCTCTACATTACAAATATTTGCTTTTTACATGAGCTTACCACCAGCCACATGAAATATTTTCTTTTTTGATTACGTTTTTGCATTTTGATTTTTGCAGTGTTGCAAATATCACACTACTTTTGAGGCACATGGGGTCTTTTTCTGTCAGTTTCAAAAGTATATAAAATACCAGGAATATTAGAATGTTTTAAATGAGAAGTTCAACTTGTGTCCCAGTAGTGGTTGTTGGATTTACATTGCCAGCAATATGCGGAAGGCAAATTCAGCTGTTGCACCTTCAGCTCTTGCGTGCCCTACACTCAACCTTCAACTTCATGTTGGAAACATAAGTCACCTACAAGAGATTTCTAGTCTTCATGGGTGATCTTCAGACATGGAGGCAATTAAATGTCCCTGTGTTGAACGTCTTGTTGACATGCCTCAGAGCTTCTGTCTCTTGGAGCATGGTGGTTTGCTCTAGAATGTCTCTATCAAAGGATTAATGCTTACTTTTTCCGCCGTGACTCTGAAGAAAGAATTTACATGAATGAAAGTAGACATGAGGGGAAAGATTAAGCCGTTTACAATTGTTCCCTTTTCATTTCCACAAGTGGGATCTAGGGATCAGTCCCAGGACCTACAAGCTATCCTGACCCACTTCCCAGCTTCTAGTTTTTCGTTTTGGTCTAGTGCTTTTTCTCCCAGGGTATGAGAGCTGCCATTTCTCTGGAATCATTTACCTGACAGTTATCGAATTTGGCACTGGGCAAGTCATGAAGCAATAGCCAAATCTTGGCTTGAATTACATGTCTGAGGCTGTAAATAAATCTCACCATTGGCCCTTCCATACATGTACATTAAAATTTCAATACAACATGGCTGGAACAGAGAAATAAAGCACAAGCAGAAATCTTCTGCTTGTTCAGATACAGTATTTCCAGATAAAAATGACGCTATCACTAGGTGGAGGGTTTGTGTCCCGTCAGGCTCAATTTCCAAGCCCCAAGGCGACTGCACTAAAATAGTGAACAAAGCATTCTCAAACAGATCTCACAGGAGGCAGAAATACTGTATCTACACCAGGCCGTGAATATATAAACTAACATTAACAAGGAGTATTTTATACTGTTTTAGACAGTTGCCGTTCTGTAGATGGTTGTCTAATTTCATTCCTCTAATGAATGAAAAGTGTGAGGTCTCCTTTGGCATCTTGATGGTCAAACAGGCAGGGGTTGCTCACATGGAGCCCACACCTAAACAAATCACAAAGAAGAGGTCTCTCTTGTAATATTTGCCTTTCCAACATAAAGAAGGTTTTGTGATTGTAACTGGAGCTCAGCTCGTTGCAGGGCAAAGAGCATAAGGTACAGACTGTCTCTGAGAAATTTTCAGCATCTCCCTGTGGTTGGAGTTTGGTGAGAATCCTGAAAAGAAGCCAAAGGAATATGTTACTTCTCTGTCAATCTCAGAAATAAATTGCACTTTTTTTTAGCTCTACAAGTTGCATTCAAAATGATAAATATTTCTTTATGGGTATCTTTAGATGATATTTTGCTTCAACTTGCACTGAATATGCTTTGTCGCTTGCATAAGTGAATATGGGATAAAGGTAGTTACTTGCTAAAAATACATGTAAATGTGAGAAGGGAAATCTCCCTCGAAATAGTAAAATATTACTGAGATCCCAAACTATCCATCGTATTTCATCAACTTTAATTTGATTCTCTCTTTTTGCTTAAAACCAATTCTCCACCATTCCATATTCATTAGTGGAGTTTCATCGACCTTTTGGGTAAAAAGTCTGCAAATGCGTTAAAACTGGCTTGAATGAAATAAGCGTTTGAGATATAAAGGTGTCAAAAATGTTTTCGACAAAGCAGCAGTGGTTTTAAACAGGAACATCTGGCCAAACAGACATTTTTCTATCTCCAGTAAGTCTGAAACTTAAATTCTATTCTAACCTTAATTTGAATGAAATTATAACGGGCATTAATTAAGATAAGATAAGATTGCCAGCGCACGATTTGCTTTTAAAAATAATTATTAAAAAAAATGAGGTGTTAGTACGATGCTTTGGCCAAAATATGTAAGCTCATGTGCCAAGTCAAGGGCCGTCATTGTACGTGAGTCCTATACTACATTCTAAGTTTAAAGTGCATTTAAAATTAGTGATGGGCGAATAAATTAGCCAGCCGTTATTTAGCAGCGAATTTCCAAGTTTCGCCGTCTGCAAATAAATTTATGAAACTTCCGTGTAAATTCGCCGGTGAAAAATCCACGTGGCAAAAAAAATTTGTGCGCCCGTCAGAATAGTCTCACACATAAACATTGTCGCACTTCAAAATTATTTAGACGCCCAGTGACTTTAATGTATTTGGCAAAAATAGGCACGCGTATTACAATTGTTGTGGGCGTCTAAATTGACGCACGTCAACATAATTATGACTCCCATTGACTTCAATGCGTTTCGTGAATTTTTCGGGAGAACTTCGCCCATCACTATTTAAAATCAAGTCCCCCAGTAAACAGTGTGACTGAGTAGTAAGACCATGGGTGCACTTACCTTTATCAGGAGCTATAGGGGCAAATTCACTAAGATTCGTAGTTGCGCCAGGCGTAACTTCGCCGCACTTCGCCACACTTCGCCAGGCGTAGTTTCGCCAGCGCTCCGTATATTCACTAAAATCCAAATTTGCACTCAGGGGTAGTGTAAGGTTGTGAAGTTGCGCTAGCATTGATTCGATAAGCGAAGTTACGCTAGCGATGGTTAATTTGCATAAGGCGCCAAATTCAAATTTCAATGGTGGAATACGTACAATCACTACAAATGCCTGGGAAACCTTCAAAACATCAAATGAATTTTTTTTTTGCCCTACACATGTGCCCACTGTATAGTTAAGTTGCCATGAGTTAGGAAATGTAGGGGGGAAGGAGGGGAGCCCCAAAAAATTTTTTGATCTTTTTCAGCCTATCACCCATAATATAGAAAAAACGCCAGCGGTTTTTGGGACTTACAAAATTTTTTTAACTTTTTTTGAAGAAATCCCTATCTACTCTATTGCGCTTCGCCTGGTCTGAGGTGGCGAAGGAAGTCTAGCGTAAAAGGTAGCGTTCAGTACACTGCGCAAGTTAGTGAATTTGCGTAGTTATGTCCGTTGCGCAAATTCGCCCTTTGCTTTGTCAGGAGATACAGCGATTCCTCTTTGCTTATATTTGAATTACATACGGGCCCGGGAGAGCCCTTGATAAGGATTCGCTGTAAGTTGGAACTGCACTGCCCAAAAGACTCAAAAACTTCTGCTGTGGACCGTTGCGCAAATTCGCCTGGCATGAGGGTGCGAAGTTACGCTAGCGAAGTTACGAAAAATGCCCAACGCTAGCGAATTGACGCTAGCGTTAGGTGCTTCGCCGCATAGTGAATTTTCCCATAGTGAGAACGCAGGGAGTTTTTAAGCCCTAGCCAATTAAAATCCACCTTTAAATAAGTCCCTGTTTTAAAGGCTGAATGGCAGTTATAGGCAATGTTTGTCTACAATTTGTATACGAAAAACGCCAGCACTCGGTCTAACCCAGGCTGTGGCATTGACCAGCTGCTAGAAACACCCTTGTGCCAACGCTCGGTCTAACCCACAATCTGGAGTTGACCAGCTGCTGTAAACAAAGAAAAGCCAATATTTGTACACAAAGAGACAGAGAAAAATTGCCAGTGCATAGTTTGCCTTTAAAAAGAATTATTACAAAAAATGAGGTGTTAGTACCACACTTTGACCAAAAAATGTAAGCTCATGTGCCACGTCAATGCCCCTCATTGTATGTGGGTCCTACACTATCCATTAGCATTCTAAGTTTGTAGTACATTTAAAATCAAATCCCCCAGCAAACAGTGTGACTGAGTAGTAAGACCAGTGTGACTTACCCTTAGCTCAGAAGCTCTAGTGAGAAAGCAAAGAGCTTTTAAGCCCTTGACCAAAGTGTAGTACTAACACCTCATTTTATGTAATAATTAATGTTAAAGGCAAACAGTGTGCTTGCAATTTTTCTTTCTTCTTTTTGTGTACAAATATTGGCATTACATTAGGGGGCCCATTTGCCAAGCTCGGGTGAATGAATAGAGGGAAAAAAAGCTCGGATTTCGAGTAGTTTTTTGTGCTCCTCGACTATTGAATTAGTAGAATGATTCGAATAGATCAAGCGCAAAAATACTGCAACTATTCGCCATTCGATAGTCGAAGTAATGGATTGAGCACAAAAACGTACTGTCTCTTTTAAAAATACTTAGACTGCCTACTTCGCCACCTAAAACCTACCGAATTGCTTTAATAGCCTATGGGAAAGTCCCATAGGCTTGTTTTCCAAGTTTTTAATTGAATAAAAAGGCATTCGATCGAATGAAAATCCTTCGAGCGAATATTCGATCGAGCGCCTATTCGTCCGGCGAATATTCACCAATTCGAATAAATTCACCCGAATTGCCTATTCAATTCTATTCGAATTTCGGGGGATTTAACCCCTCGAAATTCGACCCTTGATACATCTGCCCCTAAGATAGTAAAATATCAATTAAATGGCATTGCTTTTATTCCATTTAGGTTACTTCAATAATATTTCAGATAAGAAGGAAGATATTAAGCCATTTTGTTACTCGTTTCTAGGCATACAGCTAATCCAAAATATTTGGTTCGGGTTTGGCCAAATCCCAGTATTTAAAGGATTCAGAATTGGGCGAATATTTAAAGGAGAAGGAAAGGTTTCGTACACTCCTCTTCAGACTTCTTCTTTCTTTACATAGCTGTGCATGTGCAGTAGAGCGAAAAGACAAACTTTAACTAAAAAGTCGGCATTTTCTTTCTGCCCCGGGAAATTTAAAGAAAGAAGAAGCCGGAAGAGGGTTGCTCCATGGTGTTCACTGAAATAACTCTGGGCTGGTGAAGTTTTCTGCTGATAGGAGCACCGGCCTGGGGTTTCAGGTAAGTCAATACCAACCACTTGGGGGTGCCTAAGATTTACCCCAGGTGTACGTAGCCTTTCCTTCTCCTTTAAAGTTTGAATTCTGTTTGACTGAATACTTAGGCCATTTGAATTCAGAGCTTTAAACACCGAATGCAATCAATTTTCGTTAAAAAAATTAGATTTTTTTTCAAATTGATCAATCTTTTGACTATGAAAGATTTAAGATTTATGGTAAGATTTAATGGTGCATCATTTGTAAAAAAATCATTTTTATTTACCGTATATATAAATACATATAATGTCGTATATCAATAAATATAAATAAAATGTCTGAAATTACTTAAAATACCATGAAGTGATTAAAAATTAGGGATGTACCGAATCCAGGATTTGGTTCAGGATTCAGCCCTTTTTGGATTCGGCCGAATCCTTGTGCCTGGCCGAACCGAATTAGCTGATTTAAATTAGAGGAGGAAGGGAAATCACGTGACTTTTCGTCACAAAACAAGGAAGTAAAAACTATTTTTTCCACTTTTTCTTTCCCTGCCCCTAATTTGCATATGCACATTAGGTTTTGAATTTGTTTTGGCTTTTTCGAAGGATTCTTGGATTCGGCTGAATCCCAAATAGTGGATTCGGTGCATCCCTTTAAAAAATGATCAGAACTGAAATAACTAAAAAAAAATCCACATTTTTATAAAAGATACTCAAATCTCGAAAACAATTTTGTGAAGGTGATCTATGCTGCAGAGTATTCAGTTCCTATGCTGGGGATAATGTAGGAGAAAACACATATTCTGGGTCTTCTTGGACTAAAACCAATAAACGTGAGTGTCAATAAAGCGATGATAAACATATGGAAAATTGCTGCTTTTGAACGCAGTGAGCCGAGTTGTAGCGCTGGGATTCGTCCTTGTATTTTCTTAAAAATATATTGAAGGTATGAAAAGTATCAGTTTTAGAATGTATAAACACTTCTCAGACCTACTGTGTGTTTATGGTTGAGCTGTTACCATTTATAACATATGTCCCTGGCCTCTATGTGGCGGGGTGTCAGCATTACTCAATGGATTCTGTAGAATGTAAGTACATGCTGATCCCTGACCTTTTTGTCATCTCCCAGACCAAAACCAATAAGGGAATATGACACTGATGGGATCATTTGCCAGTTCTAAGCCAAACAAACAGACGGGCTGCTGTATAAACACAATGACGCCAAACAAACCTGCATTTATTTCATTTCTCCCTCCGAATAAAAACAAGCCCTATGAAAAGTGCCTCTTTAAAACTTGTTTTCCTTTAAATGTCAGTGGGAAAAGTTGAGCAGCTGCAGATACGGAGGGGAAGGCCGTGCTTCTTGGTGTGAAGAAATAAATAAAAGCTTGTATGGACGAGCATTTCATTATTTAATGGGTTGGTGGTGAAAACAAAGACCTCCTCAAAAGACCATTAAGAGGAGACTTTCTTATTTGGTCAGAGCTGGAATGTTCTGGTGAGGCCACAATTGTGTGACAGACATGTTATTTCTAAAATAGAATAAGGCTAGAAATGCTGTATTTTTATACTAAACATAAACATGAACTTACTGCACCACAAGCCTAATCAAACAAATAATTTATGCTTTCAAAGTTGGCCACAGGGGGTCACCATCATGTAACTTTGTTATACATCTTTGCAAGACCAAGACTATGCACATGCTCAGTGTGGTCTGGGCTGCTTAGGGATCGTCATAAATTATCAAAACAGCACAAGTCTAATATCTGCCAGAAGCCGATACAACAAGACTGATTAATAATCAGAATATACAGACTGCACTGGGTCCCGTGTTGTCATGTAATCTAATGTGGATTTTATAGTTTTTGTATTGTTTAATACAAACTCTCTCCAACTCTGCAGAACCAGTGGCTGCAGCAAAATAATCCTCCAAATAGAATCCCAGTTTATCTGTTTAAATCTGGCTCCATGATCTTTCTCCCTGCAGCTGGAGTTGGAAACAGTAAAGGGAACGTAAAGGCAAAAATAAAATCCAATACAAATTTCTACTCAGTCGCCGACTGCTCTACAGGGAAACAAACAAAGCTGCTTGAGTTCTGCATGGCTGGGATGTAAGGCGGGGGCTCCCCCTGCTGTTCATAAGTATGGTTGTTTCCCTGCAGAGCAGTTAGGAACCGTCTGACAATTCCTATCCACAGCAGTAAATGAAGGGAGAATTTCACTGCATACAGTCAGGTTTCTTATAAAAACAGTACACATTTTTTAACTAAAGTATATTCGAGATAGGTTTCTTCTTCATTAAAGAAAGTAAAAATGGGATTTTATTTTATTGCCTTTACATGCCCTTTAAGGTGCAAGAGGCAAGATTTAAACAAGTTATTCATTAAAACACAAATTGCCTTCACCTGCTCAGTGTTAACACCTTATTGGATTCTGTTATTGGTGCAGTTATTTTAATTTCATTCTTGAGAATTAAATGCACCTCCATGGATTCACTAGGCTGACCAATGTTTGTTACGATTGAAATTATTATTATACTTTATTAGGGTTGCTTTCTTTACTGGGACTTCTTACCAGGCCATGACATCACAGGGTAGGGCGATAATGTTGCAGGGGAGATGCCATGACATTGGGAGGTGGAGAGTGAACGATCCAGTGGAATGAGGAGGGTACAGGGGTATTTAAATGCAAATAAGATACAAAACTGGGCAGGGAGAAAGGAAGTTACCCCCAATTATATTGTAACACCAATCCCGACCTTAGTAGGTGATTTGACACTACAATCCCTAAGGAAGTTATCAAAATCCAAAAATTTCTCCAAAAAACGACTCAGACCAAATCCGCATTAATTTTTTCCCCTATATTTATCAATATATTTTCCTGAGAATTTCTTGTGCTGAAAAAAACTGGTGAAAAAATCAAAATACTGCGACTTTTTCGATTTGACGATGATGCAGATGATGCAGAGAGAGACAATTTGCAACTGGTTTTCATTTTTTATTACTTGTAGTTTTTGTTCAGCAGCTCTCCAATTTTCAATTTGGTTGTTAGGGGTCCGTTTTCTAAAGTGCGGTAAATCTGACTTTAAGTTTCCGCATGTTATCGCTGAGAATATTTTTACGCCAGAATATTCGCAGCGACTAAATTTACTAAACAGCGATGCGCTCAGAAGTCATTGAGATCACTTGCGGTAACTACGTTAAGGAACCAGGTTACGTTAGCGGTAATTTTAGTGAGTTGCGAATTTTCTGGCGAAAAATTTAGTTTTTGCGAATATTTATGCTATAAAATAGTCTTGTTTTATGGCGGTTATTATGGCAATTTTTACTGGGACATTTATGGCCAGAAATGCACCTTCAAAACTCATAGGGGCAAATTCACTAAGATGCGCCAGGCGCAACTTCGCCGCACTTCGCCAGGCGTAGTTTCGCCAGCGCTCCGCAAATTCACTAAAATCCGAAGTTGCGCACAGGGGTAGCATAAGGTTGCGAAGTTGCGCTAGCGTTGATTCGCTATGTAAAGCGAAGTTACGCTAGCGAAGGCTAATTTGCATATGGCGCGAAAATCAAATTTCAATGGAGGAACACGTATCAGCACTACAAATGCCTAGAAAACCTTCAAATCAGCAAATATAAATGTTATTTTGCCCTACACATGTGCCCACTGTCTAGGTAAGTTGCCATGAGTCAGGAAATGTAGGGGGGAAGGAGGGGAGCCCCAAAAATATTTTCGAACTTTTTCAGCCTATCACCCATCATGTAGAAAACACGCCAGCGTTTTATGGGACTTAGAAAAAAATTTGACTTTTTTTGAAACAATCCCTATCTACTCTATTGCGCTTCGCCAGGTCTGAGGTGGCGAAGGAAGTCTAGCGTAAAAGGTAGCGTTCAGTACACTGCGCAAGTTAGTGAATTTGCGTAGTTACGTCGCTAGCAAAAATTCGCCTGGCGTAAGGGTGCGAAGTAACACTAGCGAAACTATGCCAGCGTTCGTTAGTGAATTTGCGCAGTAACGAAAAATGACAAACGCTAGCGAATTAACGCTAGCGTTCGGCGCTTAGTGAATTTGCGCCATAAACTTTATTGACTGATGATTATACCATCCAACAACATCACCAGAGTAACACCAATCAAACGTCTGCATCATATAAACCCTTCTGCCAATAGAATCATAGGAACAAGAAATGATACCAGTCAATCTCTTTGCTTTATAGAAATGCACAGTTTAATGTAGCCAATCACATTGAAACCAAAAAAGCGTAGAGGCTGACGAATCCTTGGACTGTGATGCCGCTGCCAATAATACGACTCTGAGCTGAAACTGCTGATGTTGCACCAGAGAGAAGCAGAAGCCAAAACATCCTGTCAGCAGTAGCTACAGATCTCTCTCCTGTCAGCAAAGAATGATGGGTAAAAAAAAAACTGTATTATGGGATATTTCCTGCCCCCTTGAGAATTTTCTGGTGTAAATTTTGTCTTTAGCACATTTCGCTGTTTAGTAAATCAGGCGTTAATGTGTACGTAGAGTTATTTTCAGCGATAAATGGCGAACAATTATTCTTGCGCAAGAAAATTTGCAAATTTATGTTTACTGCAGGTTAGTAAACTGGCGATAACATATTTGGCGAAAATTCTGTCTATATATTGTGCGAATATTTTTAACGCACTTTAGTAAACGGACCCCTTAGGCTCAAATTACCCCAGCCACCATGCATTGCTATGAATAAGAGACTGGAATATAAATAGGAGAGGCCTGAGTAATAAAAAGTAGCAATAACAATAAGGGGCAGATTTACTAAGGGTCGAATTTCGAAGTTAAAAAAACGTCGAAATTCGACCCTCGAATATCGAAGTCAAAGGATTTTTAGCGTATTTGATCGATTGAATAGAAATCATTTGATTGAACGAGTAAATAGTTTGAATCGAACGATTAGAACGATTTTTTAGCGATCGTTTGAAGGATTTCTGTTCAATCAAAAAAACGTGGAAAAGTACTGTGGAAAGGCCCCATAGGCTAACATTGCACTCTGGTAGCTTTAATTTGGCGAAGTATGAAGTCAAAGTTATTTTTTTAAAGAGACAGTACTTCGATTATCGAATGGTCGAATATTCGAATGATTTTTACTCCGAATCGAAGTCGAAGTATATTCGAAGTCGTAGTCGAAGTATCCAAAAAATGACTTCGAAATTCGAACTTTTTTAACTTTGAAAATTCAGTTGAGCTTAGTAAATCTGCCCCTAAATGTGTGGCCTTATAGAGCATTTGTTTTTTTAGATGGGACCCCCATTTGAAAGCTGGAAAGAGTCAGAAGAAGGAGACAAATAATTCAAAAATGATCAAAAAGAAAACAGTGAAGATCAACTGAAAAGATACTTAGAATTAGCCATTCAATAACATACTAAAATTAATTTAAAGGTGAATCACCCCTTTAAATCAAATGATTTTCTTTTTTGGCCAATCCTCCGGTGCCTCACTAATATCCACCAGTAAAATAGCAGCACGTGGACCCTCAAACTTGAGGCTCATTTATACATAATAAGGCACTGATGTTTCGGTTAACTTATCCATGCTCAGGAAGCTTTGTGCAACACCAGCTTTACTCAGTCACTTACTATTTACATTGGATATTACAAACTCGTTTTACAACTTGCTTGTTGCAGTGAAATTAAATTATTTGAGGAAGGATAATTCAAAAAGTCACCACGTCCCTGCTGAAATACAGTGTCACCCAGTGGCTGAAACTTTAACTGAAAACACGCTCACATTAATTATGTCATTAATGTAACGAGTATTAATGTCATCTGTATTGCTTGTGTGAAAGAATACAATTCTGTGTATGAAGATTCCCCCCCAGGAGCCCCACTGCCTTGGATGGATTCTGATCTCAAGCTAGCCTTGGTTATTATCACCTTGACCTTGAGGAAGAACCATCTCATTGGTTATTTCAGCAGCTCTTTATTTTTCTGAGCTGTGAAGAGATAGCGCTAAGCTCTTGCAATTGTAACGTCCTTTTAAGTTTTCTGTCATACATTCTTTCGAAGAGGGACATGAAGCACACCAATACTTCGGCTCTTGCCTTTAAACAAATGCAAGAGTCCTCTGCACTCTTTAAAGCATCTATTGGATAAAAGTGCTGGTGATTTTTCATATTAGAAAGCAGGATTGTCTTTAAAAGTTGTAACTGAAAATTTTGTCCGACAAAAGCTGGTAACAGTCTCCCACTGATATTGTCGGATTGGCAATACATGTCTGATCAACTGAACGACCGATCGCCATCTCACGAAAAATGCTGGGACACTCCACACACGGGCTGATAATCGTACGAAACGGAATCAAATCTTTGCGTCTATGGCCAGCTTTAGAATACTAATGAAGTTTTGCTAGGCAGAAATGAACGTTAGCGAAAGTTGGCTATGAAATGCTCGTGCTGACGAATTAACGCTAGAGAAACTTCGCCAGCGTTCGGCTACAGAGACGTAACTTCATATTATTAGCGCAGTTGTGACTAATTTGTGCCTGATGAAGTGGCGAGCCTGACTAAGTGGACTAAGTATGATGGCGCCTTCGCAGGCCGAAATTTGCCCTTTGGTGAATTTTTCCAAGTGTTTGCAGATAAAGGTCCGTGAAGTGTGAACTCACTTTAAGGTCAGTCAGGTCAAGCCTTCAACGTTACTCCCAACTCACTTAGCTGTTGTTATTATTATTAGCACACATATATTTATATAACCCACCAACATATTCCACAGCCGGGGCCGGAACTAGGGGTAGGCAGAGTAGGCACTTGCCTAGGGCACAAGGCTTGGGGGGCACCCAGCACGTACCTTCAACTGCTGCCCACCCTAGTCTAGTCTGGAGCCCTGTTCTTTTTGAGTATACGCGCGCCTGTTAGGGGAGGGTGGCGTGCGCTGCATCGGGATGTGGCTGTGAATACGCATTCACAGTGATGCTGCTGCCAGTCTGGCCCGGCCCTGTCCACAGCACTGTACAATAACCTGAGCTGCAAATTAAATGTTACATGATCCATGTAGATGACAGGAAAAATACCCGGTGGGCCCTGGTCGTTGGGCCCCACAAGCCCGGGCTGATGGGCAGGTGATGGTCTGCAGTTCAGTGGAGCTTGGGAACATGCCAGTAATCACTGGCACTTGTAATTATGAGGGGGGGAAGTGCTGGAGTGGTGAGCCCTTATGTGGGGGGACAGGGTGGTGGGTCCTTAACTCAGGTTTTCCAGTGGGCCCTGCCTACCCAGTCCGACATTGATGACAGGAACTCAACTCCCAGCATTCAGCAAGGCACACTCAAGGGTTCAAGGGAGTCCTGTACTGCCACTCACTAGGCAATCATCAGGCCAGGGTTTGCACTTGCACTGGGCCCTTGTACATGTGTATAATTAGAGGGTATGTAAGAAAATGCACATGCAACACCCATGTGATAGCCATAATGACACATAGTAAGTAAGGTTGAAAAAAGACACACGTCCATCAAGAGGAAGGCAAAAACCCCCATCTGAAGCCTCACCAATTTGCCTCAGAGTACGAAAAAATTCCTTCCTGACTCCAAAATGGCAATGGGACCAGTCCCTGGATCAACTTGTACTATGAGCTATCTCCCATATCCCTGTATTCCCTCACTTGCTAAACACCATCCAACCCCTTCTTATACCTATCTAATGTATCAGCCTGTACCACTGATTCAGGGAGACAATTCCACATCTTCACAGCTCTCACTGTAACAAACCCCTTCCCAATATTTAGGCAGAACCTCTTTTCTTCTAATCGGAATGGGTGACCTTGTGTCAGCTGGAAAGACCTACTGGTAAATAAAGCATTAGAGAGATTATTATATGATCCCCTTATATATTTATACATAGTTATCATATCACCCCTTAAGCGCCTCTTCTCCAGCGTGAACATCCCCAATTTGGCCAGTCTTTCCTCATAGCTTAGATTTTCCCTTTACCAGCTTAGTTGCCCTTCTCTGTACCCTCTCTAATACAATAATGTCCTGTTTGAGTGATGGAGACCAAAACTGTACGGCATATTCTAGATGGGGCCTTACAAGTGCTCTATACAGTGGAAGAATGACCCCCTCCTCCCTTGACTCTATGCCCCTTTTAATACAGCTCAAGACCTTATTTGCCCTTGATGCTGCTGACTGGCATTGCTTGCTACAGACAAGTTTATCATCTACAAGGACTCCAAGGTCCTTTTCCATAATAGATTTGCCTAGTGCAGTCCCATTAAGGGTATAAGTGGATATTTTTACATCCCAGGTGCAGGACTTTACATTTATCAACATTGAATCTCATTTGCCACTTAGCTGCCCAGATTGCCAGTTTGTCAAGATCCTGTTGCAAGTGCCACATCCTGGATGGAATTAATTGGGCTGGATAATTCTGTGTCATCTGCAAACACTGATACATTACTTACAACACCCTCCCCTAAGTCATTAATGAACAAGTTAAATAAAAGTGGACCCAATACTGAGCCCTGGGGGACCCCACTAAGAACCTTACTCCAAGTAGAGAATGTCCCATTAACAACCACCCTCTGTACCCGATCCTGTAGCCAGTTTCCTATCCACGTGCAAACGACTTCATTAAGCCCAACAGACCTTAGTTTAGAAAGCAGTCGTTTGTGGGGCACAGTATCAAACGCTTTGGCAAAATCCAAATAGATCACATCTACTGCCCCCCCACTATCCAGAATCTTACTTAACTCATCATAAAAAGCAATCAAATTTGTCTGACATGACCTATCCTTCATAAAGCAATGCTGATTGTTGCTCATAATGCCATTCACTAGGACAACATTTTGAATGTGATCCCTTAACAAGCCTTCAAATAATTTGCCCACCACAGATGTCAAGCTTACTGGCCTATAATTGCCAGGCCGAGATCGTAATCCCTTTTTAAATATTGGAATAATATCAGCTTTTCTCCAATCCAAATCAAAGTGAATCTGAGAAAATCAGAAATAGGGGCTGGTCTAAACGGAACTAAGGTGTCTTAGAACTCGGGATGTATGCCATCAGGCCCTGGAGCCTTGTTTACATTAATTTGTATTAAAGCTTTTTGAATCATATCCTGAGTCAGCCACTGACTAGATTGATCTGAACCATTCGTGCAGTTATAAAGTGAGCCTGTGAACCCAGACTCCACTATTGTAAACACTGAAGAAAAGAACTGATTTAACACATTTGCCTTATCTGTATCTGTTACAACCATACTGGTACCATTATTTAATGGAGCAACACTCTCAACCTGCAGCTTTTTACTATTAATATATTTAAAAAACTTTTTAGGGTTACTTTTCACCTCCATCACAATTAACTCTTCATTTCCTTTCTTTGCCTTCCAGATTGCTGATTTACAACATTTATTACAGTGTTTATATTCATTAAATGCAGCTTCTGTCCCAACAGATTTGTAGTTTTTAAATGCTTTTTTCTTCTTTCCTATTAACTTCTTTACTTCTGTACTTCTGTACACCTATGACATTTATGTAGAAACTTGTGTAGAATTTATGCTGCATTCTCATATAGCCAGGCTAGGGGTAGAAATCCTGCTATATGTAACCCTAAATATGGGAAAAGGACTCATCTCTCATGGCAAAAAATATATACAGTTATACTTAGATTCTGGGGAAATAAACTGTGCATTTTGATACTTCAACCTATTGTAAAACCCGAAGCTTTTTGCAGTTACTTGTGCTTATCTGGACTGGTGTCATGTGCAATGTTTCCAGTTACATCTACAGTAGTTCAGTGTATGAGAACATCTGCTTTGACCAGACTGTATGTACTGGGCTAAATCTTGTTTTGTGCTAGCGGAGTCACATGCAGGGCAATTAAGTCCAAGTCCACTCCAAACACCAAACGCATGCCACCCCTTTGGCTACCCGCTGATTGCTGTGGGTACAGTTAAAGGGATTCATTTTTATGATGAAGCTTTTATTTCTAAATTACACTGTTTACACTGCAAATAATTCACAATATAAAATTGAATTCCTGAACCAGCAAGTGTATTTAGTTGTAATATTGGTGTGTAGGTGCATCTCAGGTCATTTTGCCTGGTCATGTGATTTCAGAAAGAGCCAGCACTTTAGGATGGAACTGCTTTCTGGCAGGCTGTTGTTTCTCCTACTCAATGTAACTGAATGTGTCTCAATGGGACCTGGATTTTACTATTGAGTGTTGTTCTTATATCTACCAGGCAGCTGTTATCTTGTGTTAGGGAGCTGTTATCTGGTTACATTCCCATTATTATGTTATTAGGCTGCTGGGGGGGGGAAGGGAGGGGAGTAATATCACTCCAACTTGTAGTACAGCAGTAAAGAGTGACTGAAGAGCACAAGTCACATGACTGGGGGGAGGTGGGAAACTGACAATATGGCTAGATTTCAAAATTAAATATGAAAAAAATCAGTTTGCTCTTTCGAGAAACAGATTTCAGTGCAGAGATTCTGCTGGAGCAACACTATTAACTTAGAAATTCCCATGACTGTATCCCTTTAAGTTGCACTATAGGAATTAATGTTGTTTTGTGGAGGTGAAAAACAAGCAGCATTGTAAATACGCCCTACATTAAACACACAAGGCTGCCACATATAGCAGCTGGAGCTCTTTTTATTTATCTTTCCCTTTAAAATCAACCCTCTTCCTTCCAATATGAGCAATAAAGTAGGAGTGAAAGTGCCGAGGGTGCACAGCAGCATATGACAGACTGCAGCAAAGATCTTTATGGGCTACTGGCACATGCCAATAAAACTCACTTATCTCTGTTCAGCCAGTTGGGCAACTCCCTAAATAACAATCATATGGCTATAAAACTGAGAATAAACTGTTCCTATAGGCAGCTGCTCATGTTACACTGCTCTGTACATGGGTATCTTACTTCTCCTTCAATATCGCTTTGGATTCTCATATTAAGCTTTATAGTTCTATGATTCTATGTTTATGATACATCTAGGGGGTTATTTGTCAAAATCCAAATTATTCTGATTTCTTTAAAATAAAAAAGTCGGAATTTTGCCCGAAAAGCCTGAAATAGACGGATTTTCGGGCTAATTCCAGAGCAGAGAAACATCCAAATAGTAAATACAACCTCGGGGGGGGTTATTTATCAAAGTCCAAATTTTTCCAAATATTTTCTGTTACAAACTCAAATCAAATCCGCTCGGGTTTTTTTGTGCTTATTTATTATTACATTTTCCCGAAAAATTTGCTTTGCGGAAAAAAAAATCAGGTTTTCACGATTTTTTTTTCAGATTTTTCCATCCGATTTTCGAACTTTTTTTCGGAATTTTCACCTGGGGTATTGCACGAAACACAGCGCACCGGACTTCCATCATTGACTTATATGCAACTTCGACTGGTCTGAGATGCCGGATTTTCAGATTCTGACTTTTCCATCCTCGGGGTTTAATAAATTCTGAAAAATTTGTGATTTTTTTTTTAAAAGTCAGATTTTATAAAAAAGAAAATCACACATTTTTCGTGATTTTTGCATTTGGAGTTTAGTAAATAACCCCCTATATGTGTATGTTTATATTAAATGTACTGTATATATGTTTGTTCCACAAAAATGAAAAAATAAATAAAGCATTACATAAAAAATATATCTTCTTCCTCTTATTATTATAATTATTATAATTATTATTATTAACATGTATTTATAGAGCGCCAACATATAGGGCATCGCTGTAAAGTGGATGTGTTTATACTAAGAAGCCAAGAATGCACCTACAGTAGAGGCAACCGGGATTGTTAAGCTGACACAAAAGAACGTGCCGGTATCCCGATGTGCTTTACAGCAGGAGATGTATATGGGTCTCACCCTGCCCAACCTTCATGAATACAGTGCTACACTCTGATATATGGGAGGTATTCATGTCCATTTGGTCCAGGTAGTGATGGGCGAATTTATTCGCCAGGCGCGAATTCACGGCGAATTTGCGCGATTCGCCGCCAGCGAATAAATTCACGGAAAAAATTCAGCGCCGGCGTCAAAAACGGGCGCCGGCGTCGGAAAACGGCCACCAGTTTAAAAACGGGCGCCGGTGTCAAAAACGAGACGCCGGCGCAGTTTCGCGAATTTTTCGCCGTTTCGCGAATTTCGCGCGAAATTCGAGAATTTTCCCGCGAAACGGCGCAAATTCGCCCATCACTAGCTCCAGGCACTGACCCGTGCCCAGGATATAATTCTAGGAAATAATGCTGCATTGTAGTAGAAGAACATCGAGCATATTCGCTCCTTTGCCCTCCTGGCAAATAATCCATCCTACATATAACCTAGAAACACGTGATTGCTGCACACAGCTTCATTTATTATCTACCTTTTGTAGATAATTTTGTAAATCATTCCTATATGTAAAGGAGGAGTGAAAGCTCCAAGGGTTCCAGCAGAATACGGAAGCTGCAGAAATGGGCTTTACGAGCTATTGGTTTGCACACAAGGCTAGAGTAAAGCTCCCTTATCTGTTCAGCCAGCTGGGTAATAACATGACAATAAAACTAATATAAATATATAATATAAATAAAAGCTCACGTTACACTGCTCTGTACATGGGCATTTTACTTCCACTTCAATATTTTGGCATTCAGATAATAGTCTCTATCATTCTGTGGTTTTATGATCCACCTAATGTTCCAGCTTCCAGATGATGTACAAATTGGCTTTAAATGGCACTATTCACTGTATTTGTTTTGCAGAAGAATAAAAGGTTTCACTAGTAATCCAATAAAATTGGCCCTGTTAAAGGTTAAGTAAACCTTTAAAACAAGTGAATGTAAAATTGATGAGAGTGCTGTTCTAAGCTCTTTTGTCTTTTACATCCATTATTTATTTTCTTTTTATTCCAAGATATTAAGGGATACATGTACTGTTAATATGAATGAATTTTGTTACAACAGCGCCACCTGCTGGTCATTTTCTCACCAGTCTGACCACCAAGTAGTCAAGGAAGTTGTCAGGAGAAAGAAAGAGGCTGCTCTGATGTTCTTCTGCTTAGGAACAATTTGAGAGAGGTTTCTAATTTTTTTCCTAAGCAGAAGAAAATCAGAGCAGCCTCTTTCTCCTGACAACTTCCTTGACTACTTGGGTGCATCCCTATAATTAGAATCGAGCTTAGAATAGCCCTCTAGTCAATTTTACATTTACTTATTTTAAAGGTTTACTTATCCTTTACTAAACCACTGGAACAAAGCTGAGTTATAGTTTGTTGATGTGAATCTTTTATGGCAGAGACAGATACAATTGTCAGCTCTCCCTGGACCCTTTATTTCAGCAAAGTGAGAAGCAGCAAATCCCTGAGCATCTTCACATACAGTCAATAGTCACCTGGACACATGGCTTTTCTATTTATTCAGCAGCTCTGATTTCTCCCAAGAGGCACTCATGCAACCTAGATCTTATTTTTGGATTAATTTTTCTATAAGAAAGTGCTGATGTAGGAAATTATGAGCAGAAGGGAACACAGGTTATCTTTTCATACAGAATATAATTGCATTGAATGATCTCAGCAGCTGCCCATTCTTTTCTCAGTCAGTACCTTGTACTTGATGGGAACTAAGCTACATAAATCTTGTTTGGGGCAAAACGAGTTCTGTTGCATTCATTTCCGTCTTTTAATTAATTTTTTTTAGCCTTAAGATATGGCGATTAAAACTACAGAAAGATCCCTTATCCAGAATTAGGGATGCACTGAATCCAGGATTCGGTTCGGGATTCGGCCTTTTTCAGCAGGATTCAGATTCGGCCGAATCCTTTTGCCTGGCTGAACCGAATCTGAATCCTAATTTCATATGCAAATCAGGGGCGGGGAGGGAAATCACGTGACTTTTTGTCACAAAACAAGGAAGTAAAAAATGTTTTCCCCTTCCCACCCCTAATTTGCATATAGAAATTAGGATTCGGATTCGGTTTTCCGCCGAATCTTTCATGAAGGATTCGGGGGTTCGGCCGAATCCAAAATAGTGGATTCGGTGCATCCCTATCCAGAATACCCCAAAATATCCAGAATACCTGTTTATTGACATTGGAGGCAAACATCACCGGTGATGTCACCCATAGCAACCGATCAGCAATTAGAATTGAATGGTGACCTACAAGTTATAAAACAAAAGCAAAGATCTGATTGGATGCTATCTCCAAGGTCAATAAACACGTCCGGCATTGTAATTATTCCTGTTGGGTGGCAGTTAACCGAAGAGAAAAAGATGGCGCCCATGAACTCCGATGCCCTGAATCTGCACCAAGGGGTAAGCTAAGAGTTAGGGGCATTTACCAAAGGTACTACCTAGGCTGGGGGAGCACGGAGGGAGGTCTATGTAGGGTAGGGGGGTAGGGGTTTTTATTAGCAAGGGTTTGGTTCTCCTTTAAAGATATTGCAATACATGGACACACAATCCCTATTTTGTCTAAAGGGTAAAGTCTTTTTAGTAGCTTAAGGCACAAAATGTTTCATTGTCCTTAAAATACTGATAATGGGTTCACAGCACTAGCGATGGGCAAATAAATTCGGCAGACATGAATCTGTGGCGATTGTCTGCGTTTCGCAGCAATCAAATTAATTTGTGAAACTGCGGCGGCAATTCGCCAGTGACAAAACAAAATTGACGCGTGTCAAAATTGGTCGGACGCCCATTGACTTTAATGCATTTGGACCAAGTAGTTGTGCGTATAAAAATTGACGCTCACGTCAAAATTGAGGCACATCAAAATAATTTGAGGCCCATTGACTTCAATGCGTTTCGTGAATTTTTTGCCATTTGCGAACTTCACGGTAAATTCGCAAATTGTTCGGCAAAGCGAAACTGCACAGATTCGCCCATCACTACACAGCACCTCTTGTATTTGTCTATATGAATTTTGTGGTCACAGCCGCATTGCAGCCCCGTTTAATGGTTCAAAAATTAGCCGTGAGCACAACTTTCCTCGAAGGCCGCAAAGGAGAAACAGAAATGAAGAAAAGTTACTTCCAATCTACTAAACAGTAGCAACTAATCTGCAGATGCAATTTCCAGGTCTGCAGTCAAGAGTCAAGAGTGAGTTTATTGTCATTTCATCCATATACGTTTGTACAGGACACAGAGAAACAAAACAACATTCCTCTAGGACCATGATGCTACACACAACATAGATGTACCGGACAAGAGACAAAAAGTGCAAGTGAAAAAATATGCAACTCCTGCAAGACAGGACAGCACAGTGCAGGGACAGGACAAGACAGCACACACTCAGCAGATGTAAGATGTTAAAGGGTATGTAAAGGCAAAAAAATAAAATCCCATTTTTACTTTCTTTAATGAAAAAGAAACCTATCTCCAATATACTTTAATTAAAAAATGTGTACCGTTTTTATAAGAAACCTGACTGTCTGCAGTGAAATTCTCCCTTCATTTACTGCTGTGGATAGGAATTGTCAGACAGTCCCTAACTGCTGAGCAGGGAAACAATCATACTTATGAACAGCAGGGGGAGCCCCCGCCTTACTTCCCAGCCATGCAGAACTCAAGCAGCTTTGTTTATGATGATCCCTAAGCAGCCCAGACCACATTGAGCATGTGCACAGTCTTAGTCTTGCAAAGATGTTTAACAAAGTTACAAGATGGTGACCCCCTGTAGCCGACATTGAAAGCATAAATTATCTGTTTGATTAGGCTTGTGGTGCAGTAAGTTCATGTTTATATTTAGTATACAAAATACAGCATTTCTAGCCGTATTCTATTTTAGACTTTACATGCCCTTTAAGTAAATAATGCGAAACGTCAGACATGATGGGTGTATCATTGTGATATGATAGTAGTAAGAACATGATAAAGAACATGATAACCCCATTGTATGAAAACGTCAATGAAACTTATTGTATTCTTTTTATTTAGGAACCTTCCCTGTGCAAGAAGACACCAAGAAAAAGGAAGATACCATTAATAAAGAAAGAGAGAATAAAGGGAAGGAAGTAATTGCTGATATAGATAAAGAAAGTAAGTACAAACTAAGTGAAGTGCTGAACACTTGGCTGCTGGATGGGAGCTGAGAGAAGGACTGCATGTTGGGTGACAGATATAAACTCATGCTCATCATCTTTCCCTACTAAACCTGATATCTTGCACTTTTCCTACCCAAAATTACAACCCACAATGTGCAGGGCTTACTACACAGCTCTGTTTAAAGGACCAGTGACATCAAAAACAATTGTTAGTATACATTGAAAAAAAAAACAAGACAAATGAAACTTTACAATCGTAAAGCCTTATCGAAACTCTGCTTCCGCTCCTCTTCAGAAAAGGCGACACGGCGACGATCCATCGCGTACCCCTCGATTTCATTGAACGTTACCTCTTGCGCCAGACTTGCCTTCACCAGCTCAGACCAGACAAATTGCAATACAGTAGATAGGAGTTCCTCAAAAAATAGTTGAAAATTGTGCTAAGTCCCAAAAAACGCTGGCTCTTTTCCTTTTCCAGGGTGATAGGCTGAAAAATAGCGTACATTTTTTTTGGGGTAACTGGCTTCCCCCCTACATTTCCTAACATGTGGCACATAAACTATGCACTGGGCTCATGTGTACGGCACTAACAACTTTATTTTATTAAGGTTTCCCAGGCTTGTGTAGTGTAATGTATTTGCTGCAACATATACGTCCATTCAACTTTAACTTCCTGCCGTATGCAAATTAGCCAACGCTAGCGCAACTTCGCTTCGCTTGACACAGTAACACTGGTGCAACTTTGCCAGCATTCGGCGCACTAGATGCAACTTCAGATTTCAGTGAATTAGCGTTGTCCTGTCGAATCTATGCCTGGCAAAGTGTTGTGCTGTGAGCGAAGCCGTTGCTGGCGAACTTTCGGAGGTTAGTGAATTTGCCCCAATGAGAGATGCATCAGGGTATTGGAGATTAAACATTAGTGTTTGGTTCATGGAACACTGGATGGAGAGTTTTCTGAACAATCTTTATTTTAGGTTCAATGAAATCATAAAACCAGAATCGGTAGAGAAAACGGATGAGCAAGAAAGAGTTCATGAAAATAAAGGAGAAGAAATTGCTAATAATCAAAACAGAGGTCAGAATGCAACTGAGAGCAACCAAAACACAGGGAAGAAGAAGAGAGGAAAGAAGAAGTAAAAAGCTGAAATCTCGGAGAGAATAAAAGCTGAAAGAGCAGCCATTCAAATTACAGAACAGAAAAACAGCAGCTCTTTCAAACAGACCTTTCCTGCTCAAGTGTCCAATACCTTTGAATTAGGGCACATTTATCAAAATCCGATTTTTTAAGTAAAAAAAGTCTGACCAAACTACAATCCTTAATTCGGAAAAAATCGGAAAATTCAGATTTTTCAAAAAAAAAAAATGAAGAATTTTGGGGGGTTTTATGGCTGAAACACTCTCATTTTTCGTGTAATCGGTCAAAACCCCTGAATTTTTGGATTTTTGGCAGAAACTCAGCACAGACCAAAATATCTTCAAATTTGAAATGGGACCTTTGTTATTGTCTTCTACAGGACCCGGCAGCTCGGAGATGGAGTATTTTCAGATTCTGACTTTTAGCAGCGTTGGGGTATAATAAATCATGAATGGTGCTCTCTTGGAGAACTGTGATGCACAGGACACCCTTATAGTAGAAGGAAAGTGTTCTTGCACTTGGGGCTGACAAATGTTAGGCACCACTTCCATATTTCTCTTTTGTGGCGCGGCTGTGCATGCGCAGTAGAGCGAAAAGCCAACTTTAACTAAAAAGTCGTCTATTTCGTTCTACTGTGCATGCATCTGCCCCGGGAAAATTGAAGAAGGCGGAAGATGGAAGAGGTTGCTCCGTGGTGCTCACTGGTATAACCCCGGGCCGGTGCAGTTTTCTGCTGATAGGAGCACTGACCCGGGGTTTCAGGTAAGTGAATACAATCACTTGGGAGTACCTAACATTTGGCACCCCCAAGTGCAAAAAGACTTTCCTTCTCCTTTAATTGCCTGTGAATGGTTCTTATTGAAAAACATGTGACAGGCGGGAATTGCTCAGATATACAAACTGTATGTACATTTAAATGCCACAGACATAAGCACAAGAGCATTACTCTTAGAGCACTACCAAAGAATTTGCCCCCAAAGTCATTCCACCAGCATAAAATGTAGAGTGAGGTTCTCAGAGCTGTTTTTGTGGAGAAAGATGGTAAGGGCAGGTCTCCTCTATGCCCTGTGTCCCCTAACTAAATGCAGACTCAGGTCTTTGTCAGTAAATGTTCCCTTATATCTTACCTGAGTGGCCCAATACTCTTTCTAGGAGTTATGTCCAGTAATGAACTAGGAGGCATGGGGTCCGGGTGCAGGCTATGCCCCCTGCCAATTGCGCAAACCGCTGGCGGGCCCCAAGCGGGTGTGACCCCTGGTGCAGTCACACCCTTTGCACCCCTAGTAGTTCCACCACTGGTTATGTCCTAATATAAGGCTGGACTGCAATGTTCTAAGAGCAAGAACATACTGTAGATGCAGCAAATATCTGTAGGCACAAGCAAGAAAGCAAGCAAAAAATAAATAAATTGTAAAATGTAAATTTGTGGAGAGTGCTCCTTTAAATTCTCATTTGAAGTCTAAACACGCAGCCAATAGAGAAAAATCAGGTGCTTCCACCAAACAATCGGCTTGATTCAAATGCAGTGCAGACGTGTTTCGGTGGCTGGATTCCAGATTTCGCAGCTATTTAAAATTGTTCTTGTATGGCCGATACTTGTCTTAGAATTCAGTACAACTTAATTCATTTGCCTCTTTCTTTACACCCCTTTAACCCCCTCCCTTCATTTTCTTGATTGGCATCACTAGGGAGACGGGAATGCGAGGCAAAAACTTGCAGCTTCTTCCCAGGGGGAGGCTTGAACCGGTGTCCTCTGTCCCCATTTCCCATTCTCCTGGTTGTACTTTCTCTTTACTATAGACTTACTCAATTGGAATTTAAATGCCCTGTTATTGTGTTGCTCAGAAAATGTGAAAACCCCTTAATTTCACTGTAAATTCATCAGCTCTGCTTATAAAAAGGAATGAAGTGATGGACAGAAGAATTATGTCATCTGCAACTACTATGATACAGGTATGGGATCTGTGTTTCGGAAACCCATTATGCACAAAGCACCGAATTATGGAAAGGCTGTTTCCCATAGACTCCAATTTAGCCAAATTTTTCAAAAGGATTTCCTTTTTCTCTGTAATAATAAAACAGTAGCTTGTACATTATCCCAATTAGATATAATTAATCCGTATTGGAAGCAAAACCAACTTTTTGGGCTTATTTAGGGGGTCATTTATCAAAATCAGATTTTTTTTAAATTTTTTTCAATAAAAAAAAAGTCAGCTTGTTTATATAAACTATAGCAGTACTTATGTGTTATCTACTGTGTATCTTGTGCTTGAATGGCTGCCCCCATGGCTACACAGCAGCTTGTTTATATAAACTATAGTAGTACTTATCTGTTATCTACTGTGTATCCTGTGCTTGAATGGCTGCCCCTATGGCTACACAGCAGCTTGTTTATATAAACTATAGTAGTACTTATCTGTTATCTACTGCGTATCCTATGATTGAATGGCTGCCCCCATGGCTACACAGCAGCTTGTTTATATAAACTATAGTAGTACTTATCTGTTATCTTAAAAGAGAAAGAAAGGCTAATATCAAGTAAGTTTTATTAGAAAGGTCTATATAAATACACCAGTAAACCCTCAAAGTAATGCTGCTGTAATCTGAGCCCAGAGCTATAAGTGAGTAGGGAGAGACAGGCAGGAAGTGATGTCACACCAAGCTAATATGGTAGCTGCTATCCTAAACAAAGAGAGTTTCTAGAGTTATTTACTCAGGTATGGTAAAGCATTCTGCAGAATAACTATAGTCTTATAGCTTGCACTATTGTGCCTAATCTATAAATCAATCAATAAACTGCTTTGGTTTCTTTCCTTCTCCTTTAAGTGTCAGTTGACCACAGCCTTCCTCATCTCCTACCATATCCATCCCATTGGGTTATAATCCACATTATAAGAAATTGACAGGAAGTATGGCCTAATAGACCATGGGGAAACGGTTTTCTGTATAGGTTTAATCCAGGCAAGGGACAACACCTTTTTAAAAAAACGCCTTTACAAAAAACATACAAAAAATTACCATCACAAGAGCAATGGCACATGGGTTTAATGAGAGTATTTTTCCAACTGCACAAGGCATGGTTAGTAAACTACTTGTAATTTCCCCTCTATTACCCAGATTACACAGAAACACTAGTGGGTAATGTGATTAAAACACTCACTGATGTGAGGCTTCATATGAGTCAAATGCTGGTCACGTTCATAAAACAATATTCTTTATTCCTATTCATCTTCTTCTGATTCTGAATCTAATTCACTAAACCCAAAGTGGTTTGTATGTGTTTGTTAGCTCTCTTATCCACACACTGTCCCTGTACATCTCAGTGGGTTTGATCCTTGCTACACGTAGTGGCAACCAGACCTTAGCCTAAGCAGACCCTTGGACATATCTTGTGTCACCCTGTTTTGTTCAATCTACAATGATAGAGATAATTCCCATTCATTTGAATAGAAACAAGGTGCCAATGTTACCCTTCCCTAATAATCCCCTGATTGTTAAAGATGGTCCGGCTGTCACTATTCCTATAATTGGAAATTCTTTGGAGCAGGCACTCAATAAAGACAATCTTCCACCAGGCAATTGGTTCAAAGTGAAAAAATAGTTTATTGTGTCCACAGCCTTACGCGTTTCGTGTTACAAACACATAATCATACTCCTATGTAATAATTGCCATCATCACTGAAAATCCCTTTTCTTAATTCTTTTAATATCCTGCCTTTGATAAAGCTTGGAGTTGCCAAGCGAAACGCGCGTCAAGCACAATTTTTAATTTTAGATCTGCTAGGCAGGGCGCTGGTACTTTTGCCATAATGGGGAAATTGGTGGTTGGGAGGGCACTTGATTGGGAGAGGGGACTGTGGGGGGATCGTAAATGAGTGGTTCAAACTTACTTTAAAACAATGCAATAAAAGTTACGTTTTATGGTTATACAGTATAGAGGCATTGGATTATTTTGGTGGGAGGTGCTAATTATATGGGTCGTTCTTATTTCCTCTTTCACTATTGACTTATACGTGACCCTGCACACCACTGTGTTTCTCGATAGGGTGGAAGGTACTGACACTATCTATTCAATTTGTTTTTTTTAAATAGCCTCATGGGCTAATGGGTAGGATATAAATAATTGTAAATTGCCATAACGACACGTGTAGCTCAGATATTGTCAATGTTTTTATTGTACTGCGTGGCCTGAAGGCCTTAAGATCTGCAAAAAAATCAATTTCAGTGATTTCTATTCAATAAGCGCAGTATGAAAATGGCTGTTGGGTCCCAGGATGCCCATAGAAAAACTCACAATGATACTCTTTATATATGGAATATGATATTTAGGTATGGGATCTGTTATCCACAAAACATTACACCATAGCCTCTGGTATGCCATAGTTAAGGAAGATCCAACTGAACGGCTGGAATTCATGGATGTTGATATCCAAGGTGACGGTAAACACATTAGGAATCAGATACTCGTGTGTAAATAAGTATGGGATAGCTTTGGTTTTCATATTCAACATCTTCCAGGGTTCCTGCTACTGATGGCGAATTTGTTCCAAAAAAGTCAATGGGCATCAAAATTATTTTGACACGTGTCAATTTTGATGGCCACAACAATTTTTATACATACACCTATTTTGTTCAAATGCATTAAAGTCATTGGCCGTCCGAATAATTGTGACGCGCAATTTTTATGCACGCGCCTATTCTGACACATGCCCACATTTTTTTGATGCGGCAGACGAAGTGTAACGATCTGCACCCTAAATCCAGAACCAATGCTAAGCACCCTGGTCTTCGCTCTTGCTTCTGCCTAAAACAGCCGCCTTTCACCTCAGGAGGAGCTCTCGGCTAATCAGATGCCGCCAGGTCTTATAAAGAGAGGTCCAAGCTAAGGGTTCTGGACAAACAGAGGGGCACGATAGTAAAGCAAAGTCTTTTTGGGCAGAAGGTCACAATACAAGGAGTAGACAGATTGCGTAGTCAAATCAGGCTGGGTTGGTGCAGGCAGCATTCAAACAGAGTCGGACAGGCAAGGGTCAAAGCCGAGATATCAGTCAAGTAGAGTCAAGACAGGCACGGGTCGGATCACAGAGAGTAGAATAGTCGGTTACCAGGCAGGGGTCAGAATCACAGAAGTCAGCTTAGTCAGGATGGCAGGGGTCATAAACAGGTATCAGATATCAAGAACACAAGAAATAGCACCCAGGAACTCACAGAGAAAAACCGGCAATGACCAAATACAAATTGTCTCTTTGAATATGTTTAAATTTCACGCCATTCCGCGCTGGCGTCATCACGAGTGCGACTGTGCCTATAAATTAGGAGGATGCGCGCCCGCGCATGCCCTAATGAACCGGCACATAGGAAGAAGAAGGATGGCGTGGCGGGCATCCCCGGCGCACCACTAGACCACCAGGGTGGTAAGTTGTTACACAAAGTTTCTCGACAGTCTCGCGAATTGTTCGCTGGTGGCGAAATGCAGAAATTTGCAGCGAATTTGCGCCTGCGAAATTTATTCACCCATCACTAGTTCCTGCCCAAAGCATTGTATGGCTGTGAAAGCAAGTGCCTTAGGGCTGTGTGAGGCTCAGAGCAGCAAGAGGCTTAGGGGTTTGTCATTTTTGTCATAATCCATGGACCCTGCAGGCCTCTGAAATCTGGGAAAGTGGCTTTGCCATTTCTCCCCCTCTGGGATTTGCTTTGAATGTAATGTGAAGACAAGTTTATATGCTTTACTGGGTTGTGTTCTGTTGCAGGGACCTGTAGCGCAGGCTGGAATGTTTTGACTGTTCTGTACTAAGCAGCTCTTGACCTTGCATAGTTTTGACTTAGTCATATAGAGCTATTGTATTTACTAAAAAAAGATGGATAAAGCTCCCATGACTCTGCTTCTGATCACCCTTTTGTGGTGAGCCCCTTAAATAAACACTGCTCTGCTCTCGTGCTTCATAAATGAAAGAAAACCTGCAAAAGTGCGTAACACAAATAAAAGCCCAGTTTGTATTTATAGCTGTATTTTAGCAAATTTTCATGCCGGCCAATAGTTACTATAAATATGTCAAGGATATAAAAATATCCTTAGTACGATGTTACACTGGGCGACTAATATGTATCAACTAAACACACTAAAGGCCCCCATACATGAATCGGCCAGATCTCAATTGGGCAGGTTAAAAAATCCTGTTGGATTGCGGCTTTGTATTTGTGGTATATGTGGTCCAGCGATCCGACCACCCGTTTCAGATGAATTATGATCCGATCATTGGGCCAAACAAGCGGATCTCTACGTCTATGGCCACCTGTAGAACCTGACAGTGGCTGTGAATGCTACTGGCTGGACTCTTTTTATAACAACCAGTGTAGGACTGGGATACTAAGGTCCATTGGAGGATGTTAGACTAGTGATGGGCGAATAAATTTTCCAGGTGCGAACTTGAAACGAATTTCCATGTTTCGGAGCAGGCGAAAAAATTTGCTGGTGAAAAAATTTTGGTCCGCGTCAAAATAGTCGTACGCATAAACATTGTTGCGTGTCAAAATTATTTGGACACCCACTGGCACCCGTATAACAATTGTCACGGCAAAATAATTTTGACGCCCGTTGACTTTAATGCATTTCGTTAATTTTTCGGCCTTGTCACGAATTTCAGGGGGAATTAGCTAATTTTTTGGCGAAGAAAAACGGGACAAATTCGCCTATCACTATGTTAGACCACTGGCCCACTTTCCAAAACAATTTTCCTCCACTTTTCATTTCTCTTTTTTACAAACACTCATATTGCCCCCCCCCATATCTTTTACCCTTTCTTTTATACAGAAATATATAGAGATGGGGAATGGCCACAGTAGAGTCCTCCATTAGGTCCAGTACATGTGGGCACCCACGAAATACCCACAGCGGTTGTGATTCAGATAAAAAAAAAAACCCTATATACAGACTGTGTGGGTGGTACAGATAAAAATACAAACTGGGATGTCAGTTGGGATGTGGTCTGCTTAGTTATTGAGATTTGGGTCCAGTGATCAGTTTTTCTATCAGTTTCCTATCAAAAACAGTGCCAGATAATGAGTATGGGGCAATATCTGTACACCCAAGATCAAAATAAAAATTAACTCTGGAGAACCACATCAGAATCACAAAATGTTTCAGATAAACATATCCTTCATCAGGTGCTAGTGAAGGATATGTTTATCCGAAACATGTTGTGATTGAATAAAGACACAGAATATGATGTGGTTCTCCAGAGTTCATTTTTATTTTGATCTTGGATGTATTGTGGCTTGGACGGTGCCATTTACTCAGTTGTGAAGAACCCTGAGACATTTTGGAGTGAGGGACCACCCACAAATCTGTACACGCCTAGTGATATTTATTCTTAGGTATTTGTTCCAGTAGGCGTGAAGCATAGTTCTAATGCATCCAGGGGCGCTCGGCCAATGAGGCGGGCTGAAGCGCTTGCCTCAGACGGCAGCGCCAGATGCATTTCCAGGGTGGCAAAAAGCCGCTCCTGTACTTTTAAGAGCCGGATTTCCGGTTTTGAAACCGGAAATTCGGCTTTACTAGTGCGAGAGAGCGCAGTTGTGCTCTCCGCACTAGTGTTCCTGCCTCGGAGGCCTCCCCACCCGATGGGGAAGCCGGCGAGGGGGGGCGGCATTTTGAGGAGCCGCCTCAGACGGCTTCTTCACCAGAATCGCCGCTGAATGCATCCTTAATAAAAAGCACTTGGTTGATAAAAGTCCATAAACATGAGCTAAGATTCGCCTCCAGTAGCAGGATTATTTCTTCATTCAGTACAGAAATATCCAGATAAATTCATTAGGGTTTTGTGGGTTTAGTGTTGCATGACAGACCCAGTAACAGTCCTCAAAGGTGCCTTCTGGAACACAATGGGGCAGATTTACTAAAAGGCGAAGTGGCCATCACTGGTGAAAATTCTCATCCTCAGGGACATCACCAATTTACTAACAATAGAGGACAATTTACTAGTGAAAGAGACTGTAGCTAGCACAGTTTCACACACTATTGCTAAGCTCAGGTGAACAATCGTTTCTCTGCAAATTCATAAAGTTCAAATTGTACAGAATGTTACCTCTTTCGCCAGAGTTTCCTTCTCCACCTTAGACCTGGCAAACTGAGAAGATGAAGCCACATCCTCACTGACATCATATCCTGAATGCCGGAAAGTCATAAAAGTTCTAAAAAACGCTGGCGTTTTTTCATATTTTAAAGCGGGATTGTCTTCAAAAGTTCTAACTATTGAATATTTTTGTGTTAACATTGTTTTTCCAACCATTTAACGGACATGCCACATTTGTTTTAGGGTGGGCTCATGTCTAGGGCATTAGAGGATCTCTTTTGTCTTTATTTTGCTTCCTTGGACATGTGTAATAATAAGTGGCCACTTCAAGCATTTGCACCAACATCTCTAATAAAGACGTATATATGTGACCTATATGTACCCGCCCTATTCAAATTGAACTAAGTGTGAGAGTACTAACGAAGTTACGCTAGACAGAAATGAATACTAGTGAAAGTTCGCTATGAAATGCTTGTGCTGACGAATTAGTGATAGCAAAACTTTGCCAGTGTTCTGTTACAGAGACGTATCTTCACATTTTATTGAATTAGCGTAGTGGTGGCGAATTTGTGCCTGGCGAAGTGGTGTGAAGTGTGGCAAATCCTTCGCTGGTGAAAATTTGCCACATTGTGACCTTATTATAATGCTTTGTGGCTAGTATCAGCAGCAGTATGTATCTATTCTGGAGGCATTAGTTTATTAATCATCATAGTGTTGGTGTTATGGACCATTTTGTATTCTTCTTGGTCCTACTAATGTACAAGTATCCTCCTCTGTTATTAAAGGTCTTTAGGAACCACTGACTGAAGCCATACGAGAACCATGAAAGGGCATTAAACATGACTCCTGATTGTCCTGTAACAAAGGAACTGCATTTTTTTGTCATGAAATAGTAATGTTGGGGGAGCTCCATGCCTGCAGCCCATTCTGTGCTACTAAGAAGAGAAAGTTGAAGGTTGGTAAAAGTTGGAACTATATGGCCTTAATCTGAATATCTCCACAGGCAGGAAACTTCCAGGACATCATCAGAACATAACTATTAAGATATTAAGCACTTATTTCTCCTTTCTAAAGTGTGTTGTGTCTGTCTGATCTTGTATCCCAGGTTTTGAGATGATACTTCCCTACATTCATTTAGACTTCTGCCATTACAGATTCTTTTTCATTGAAAATGTGTCCAGCCGGTCCTCATTTTAATGGCCCTGCTCTTTGAAGCCTCAGTTTAGAGAATTTTGGAAGTCAGGCTGCATGGGGGGCATGATCCAACTTCTGGTATGAAATCTTTGCTATTTTATCTGTATCTAATGGTAACCAAGGAAACAGAAGGTACAGTTCTTCTTAAAAGAGTGTTTTCTCATTGATAATTTTAGTCAATTTCATGTTGGAAACAGGATTTATTGAAATATTATTCGATGGTTGTCAGTAAAGATGGGATTCAATTTCACATCACTACTTTGGTCCTAGATTCTGGTGGTTTGTGTTCTTAGGACTTCCTTTGTGATGTTATTTTATTGTTTCTATTCTCCATTCAGCAGTAGGTTATAGATGCAACAAAAATCACCTTAAGGGTCAGGGCACACAGGCATATTCGGGGAGATTAGTCGCTTGGCAACAAATCTCCTCTTCTTCGGGGCGACTAATTTCTCCGAACTGCCTCCCCTGCCTTCCCGCCGGCAAAAATGTAAATCGCAGATGGGATGGCACATTGCCTCATGAGGAAACTTCAGGTGACTTCGGAAAATGAATCGTGCCGAGTGCCATCCCGCTGGCGATTTACATTTTAGCTGGTGGGAAGGCAGTTTGGGGAAATAAGTCGCCCGAAGAAGAGGGAAGACAGGGGAGGCAGTTCGGGGAAAATGCTTCTCCATCAGCAATAATTGAAATCACCGAAGGTAACACCAACACATCGCTTTGTTCTCCCAAGACATTTAAAATTGCCTCGGGAGGAAACGTTGGCTGACTTAGCGATGTGTAGGTTTTATCCCCCACGATTTCAGTTATTGCTGGCGGAGAACCATTTTCACGAGCTTTGTCAGCCACAGCCTGAAGGAGACCATATGTGATCCAATAAAAGGATATGGGACCCACCAAAAGGCCTAACCCAATTTTGGATATATCAATTGGGCAGATTTAAATATCCCTTCAGATGAGGAGCACATCAGCATGTTGATGTGGTCCTCATCCAATGAATCTCCTAATACCACACTAATATGATCCGATCATTATCCCTAGAGGCACAAGTGGGTGTCCAAATCCAGACCCATCATGATGTTGTGTGCCTTCAAACACTTCCACAATGCTGCATATCCTAATGATACCTAGAGGCAGATTTATTAAGGATTGAATCGAAAATTTGAATTCTCAATTTTTTTTTATAGTCAAAACTGTCAAATTTGACTAGGGAATTATCCAAACTCGAAGTTGATTTTCGCGATTTATACACTGGCCCTTTAAGTATTCTAATTAGACTATTTGCCGAATAAAACCTGCCGAATTACTGTATCAGTCAATGGGAGACAATGGGAGGCAAATGGGAGTCATTTAAATCCGTCCAAGTTTTACAAATTAGATTTTTAATAAATTTCCCCAAGTCGAATTTTAGATTAATCCAAATTTATGGGAGTTTCGACCCTTGATAAATGTTGTAAAATACCTGCCATGCTCATAACAGCCCTATGTTGCATTAAGCACCCAGCACTGCTAATTTGCACAATTGTTTTTTATTTTAATACATTCAATGAACACAAATTTGACTTGAGAATGAGCCACAATAATACCAGTTTTGGGAAAACTCACAGAACCTTCATATATTATCAATGTTCAGAGGACTGTCTGTTGCAAATGCAGACCCTGTCTCATACAATCATTCCCATCAAAAAGCAATTCTGCATGGTTGCTTAGGATCCGTAGGAGCCTGGGAAAGTGCACCCAGCATTATAGGCAATGCAGACAGTGCTGATTAATGTTGGCTCCTTCTCCAACAGCAAACAGTCCTATTTACATTTAATTACTATACCGCTTTTTCTGTAGTCAAGAGTTAGATGCCTCTGCCTTCAACTACTCCAGTCCGAATTTCCTTATCACCAAGTTGACTTGTCTGTGACATGAAGGTTCACTTTACTCGCCTTCAGAAACTTAATTAAAAAGTTGAAAAGGGCTTTGCTGGTTCATTTCTTGAAACTCCCACCTTAAAATCTGTCACTGGCAGATATCTCATCCTTAGAAATGTAATTGTGGGAACACTTTCGGCTAGAATGGACGTGGCGAGGCAGGCAGACATGGCAGTAAATATACTTTGAAAGCAAAGATTCCCAAATTGGCAAATAATTAATTGAAGGGGAAGTAAAGTCTAAAATAGAATAAGGCTAGAAAAGCTGTATTTTGTATACTAAGCATAAACATTAACTGCACCACAAGCCTAATAAAACAAATGATTTATGCTTTCAAAGTTAGCCACAGGGGGTCACCATCTTGTAACTTTATTAAACATCTTCTCAAGACCAAGACTATGCACATGCTCAGTGTGGTCTGGGCTGCTTAGGGATCGTTATAAATGATCAAAACAACACAAGTCAAATAATATCTGCCAGAAGCTGATACAACAAGACTGATTAATAATCAGAATATACAGACTGCACTGGGTCCTGTATTGTCATGTAATCTAATGTGGATTTTATATTTTTAATACAAACTTTCTCCAACTCTGCAGAACCAGTGGCTGCAGCAAAATAATCCTCCAAATAGAATCCCAGTTTATCTGTTTAAATCTGGCTCCATGATCTTTGTCCCTGCAGCTGGAGTTGGAAACAGTAAAGGGGATGTAAAAGCAAAAATAAAATCCAATACAAATCTCTACACAGTTGCCGACTGCTCTACAGGGAAACAAACAAAGCTGCTTGAGTTCTGCATGGCTGGGAAGTAAGGCGGGGGCTCCCCCAGCTGTTCATAAGTATGATTGTTTCCCTGCAGAGAAGTTAGGGACCTTCTAACAATTCCAATCCACAGCAGTGAAGGCAAAAAAGTGGAGAGCACTCACTCACACCTCGCTGTATACCAACCAAGCCGTCTGTGCTGGCACGTGTGTATGCCTCCGGAAGACACTGGTAAGAGCTGTATTCACAGCAGTAAATGAAGGGAGATTTTCACCTGCAGTCAGGTTTCTTATAAAAACTGTAGACATTTTTTAGAATTTCAACTAGATTATCACAGTAAGCATTGATGTCTAGGGATGTAGCGAACTGTTCGCCTGCGAACTTGTTCGCGCGAAATTTGACCGTTCGCGTCCGCCTAATGTTCGCGAACGTTTGGGAACGTTCGCAATTTGAGTTCGCGACCATTCGACCGCTAAAATCGAACGATTTCCATTCGTTCGAACGATTTCCATTCGTTCGAACGATTAAAATCCTTTGAACGTTCGATTCTAATGAAAATCCTTCGATCGAACGATGTAAATCCGTCAAACGTTCGAATCAAACGAAAAATCCTTCGAACGTTCGAATCGAACGATTTTGCAGGTGTTCGAAGTTCGCGAACTGTTCGCATTTTTGCCGGTGTTCGCGAACGGCGTTCGCGAACACCAAAACGGCAGTTCGCTACATCCCTGTTGATGTCTTCCTTTATGTCATATAACCATAGTCATTGTTTTGTAGACCACCGTATTTTCATGGGGAGGCCCTTAGGCTTCTCACTTTCTCTCCCTTTACCTGTCCACTAACTTGCACTTTATTCAAACATATTTTTAGCAGCAGTGGAGGGAGGCCCTCAGGTGTCTCACTTTCTTCCTGATAACTAGGGATGCAGCTAATCCAGGATTCAGTTCAGGATTCTGCCTTTTTCAGCAGGATTCAGATTTGGCTGAATCCTTCTGCCTTGCCGAACCGAATCCTAATTTGCATATGTAAATTAGGGACAGGGAGGGAAATCACGTGACTTTTTGTAGCAAAACTAGAAAGTAAAAAAACGCATTCCCCTTCCCACCTCTTGTTTACGTATGTAAATTAGGATTCCGATTCGGTTCAGTATTCGGCTGAATCTTTCAGAACTATCAGCCGAATCCAAAATAGTGGATTCTGTGCACCCTGAGTGATAACCATCCCCTAACTAATGCATCATTCGGACGCAAGTTCCACCCACCACTGCTGTTCTCTTGTGCAAGGTTCAGCGTGCAGCCAGACAATAGGCATACGTTTTTTTTTTTTTAAATGAGCACTAAAGGAGCATGCTCAGTGTCGGACTGGGCCGGCGGGACACTGGGAAAAAACCCGGTGGATCCCGCTCCTTGTGACCCCCGCTGTCCCAGACCTGGTCCTTGCGTGGAAGCCAGAATTGCTTTCCAACCTCCTACCTTGGCCAGAGGGGGATTGCCACTTGGGAAGAGGGGAAGGGGGGGGCAGAGAGCTCTTTGTGTCTGGGCCCCCTAGTTGACAATGGGCACACTTTTGCTCCCCTATATTGTAGGGAGAGCAGATCACACAGTCCTTATTCTGCATGGCAGCTCTCCTATAAGTTCATCCCTGAAGCACTTAATTGTACTTGTCCCCAGGGCCGGATTTACATATTGGGTGCCCCTAGGCCCACTGCCGTTCGTCGCCCCTCTCCCCTCCAGGGGGACAGGAGCAATGGGGATTGGCAGATGGGAAATGTAAAAAATTATTGTATCTCCAGCACATCCCCAGTGTTTTTGAACCAATGTGGGTGTGGTTGGGCAGCATGCCGCCCCCCTAAAATCCTGCCGCCCTAGGCCCGGGCCTAGGTGGCCTTTCCACAAATCCGGGCCTGCTTGTCCCTGTTGAAAGGTTGAGTTGGCCTCCCTATTTACATACATGTCACAAAATAGAGCACAATGTTTTCTTATTTATAGAAGTCATTTAGCAAGAGTAGCTTTTCTTTTAATCCCCCCCCCCCCCTCCTGAACCAGCTTCCAATTCTTTGACGGCAGCAGCCTGGTCCCTGCGGAGTTTATTTGAGTGCTATTAGATTGTTCCAGTTGATTGATGATGCTGATGTAGAACAAGGGTAATTAGCAACACCTTAGCATGTGATTTCATTGCTTGGAATGACTTCTGTGTGCCACCGAAATGCACTGCATCATTCCATTCTCTACTATTAAGCCTCTTCCACGTCGTTTGGCTCCCAGGAAGAGCATGAAGAGCTGGATAACGTTCTTGTGTTTCTCTCGGATCGATTGCTCGCCAAGACAAAGCACAGTGACAGGCAGGATGATTCACAAGATAAAGAGTTCATTAGAAATGTTCTCAAGGTAAAACACAATAGTCATCCTTTCATTTCTTAACTCATTGTTTGACATCTAAATCATGCCTGGCTGAATTACCGTTGTTCTAACTCAAAAGATGAACTTAAACGAGATGCCTTGTGGTTGAATCTACAATCATGAAAAAAGAAGATCTCTTTGCTTAGTTTTCATATATATCAATGGATATATAGTAAATTGTCTGCCTGAAAGACATACTTGGGAAGATGTTTGTGTTTGGCGATGTAGAATATGTGAAGGGCAACTGATTGGTCAGGACCACAAGGGCCATAGACGAAGTTCTCATCTGACACAAATTTACTTGCCTTCTCTATTAATATTTAAAGACCCAACAGATATTGGTCAGGAAGGCCATCTTTCTGGCTTTATACAAAATCTGCTCCTTGTGTGGCCAGCTTTAGAGTCAGATTTAAATAAGATCCACAATATATTTGTACTTAGGCACCCAAACTGCTTAGTTTATAAGATAACAACAAATTGGACATGGCTTAAATTTCTGATTTTAATAAGACTCTATATGGGTCTATATTTATGAATTTTAGTACAATGTGCAAACTGCAATTTAAGTTTTTTACCCACAATACAGCTTTTCTGGTTTGCGCAAGGCTGGTGTGGCTGTTGACCCAATGTGGAAAACCCTGATGCTAGCATTAGGTCCAGGGTGGTGGCAGCTACATGGTTCTCCATTAGGTGCAGTTCTGCAAGTTCTCCAGTAGGTGCTGTTGTGCAAGTTCTCCAGTAGGTGCAGTTGTGCAAGTTCTCCAGTAGGTGCAGTTGTGCAAGTTCTCCAGTAGGTGCAGTTGTGCAAGTTCTCCAGTAGGTGCAGTTGTGCAAGTTCTCCAGTAGGTGCAGTTGTGCAAGTTCTCCAGTAGGTGCAGTTGTGCAAGTTCTCCAGTAGGTGCAGTTGTGCAAGTTCTCCAGTAGGTGCAGTTGTGCAAGTTCTCCAGTAGGTGCAGTTGTGCAAGTTCTCCAGTAGGTGCAGTTGTGCAAGTTCTCTCTAGTAGCTGCTGTTGTGCAAGTTCTCCAGTAGGTGCAGTTGTGCAAGTTCTCCAGTAGGTGCAGTTGTGCATTACTTGTCAGAATGGGCTAGAATGGAACCAAGGGAAAGTAAAGGAACCCTATGGACTAAATTATCTAAATACATTTTATCAATATGCGCTCTCTGTTTTTAATTATTTTAGATCACCCACACATAAATTAACTTTCTTTTTTCCATTCTTAAAATTTGTTCAACACAACTGAAAACTGAAAAGCACCACACTTTTTTGTAGCAAAGAGAAATGACAATGTCATTGTAGATTACATAAAGTTCCAAATTCAGTCAGCAACCATCCAGGTGGCTAGCCATGTTCTAGGCTTGGGGGCCCCAACTTTTTTTTACCCATGAGCAGACCTGAACGGGCTGCTGTAAGATGCCATACACAGTCACTAATTTTTGGGCTGGTGGTAGTCACTGAGTTACTTTATATTCCCTCTAATGCCTTAATGCCAGTATTATGTTGCTTATGCATAGCCTATTGTGTACCCACAACATGCATAAGGGTTTCATGAAGGTATTCTGCCACCTGAGCTTTAACAAGGCCCAATCCTTAGTGCTTAGCAGTGTATCTAGACTAGAGGGATCTCTTTCCTAATATAGGGCACCCAATATTAGGTCAACTTCTGCTCAGGAGTCTTGGTTCTGTATCTTTTGCCCTGTGGGAGGGCAGTTACTCCACTGGAGCACGAATCTTTTGACCAGTTTCCATCCATAGTTTTTATATTGGTAGAGAGCACACTTCCTCTTTGATCCCCTCCTAGTACCAGAGGTGGATATGCGGGGAGTCTGGAGCTAAAGCCCCAGCATCAAGTTTCGAGCCCTAAGAAGACCAGCAACCTTACAGAAGTCTGGAACCCTGGGAGATGAAAAGTAGAGTAAGACATGCCAGCTTAACATGAGCCGCATCCACTACACCTGTAAGTGTTGTGGCGTTAGAACTCCTAGGTGACAATTGCCTACTCCATAAGATGAGACACTTATGTACTGTAAGATGAGAAGTAGAGTAAAGGTGGCCATAGACGCTCCAATAGTATCGTACAAAACAAATTGTCATACGATATTCGGTGGGAGATGAGCCAACAGATATTGGCAGAAGCCTTGGATTTTACTTGGCTCGTTGATTTCTCCCTGTATATCTGATGATTCATCTCTATGCATGTGTATTGAAACGAACAATCGTTCTTGGAAATATTTTTTCCAGGAAAGATTATAAGAGTAACATCTATGGCCACCTTAAAGGTGGCCATACACAGGGAAATCCGCTCTCTCCAATATGCCCGCTCTCCCCAATATGCCCACATTGAGATGGGCGATATCAGACTGATCCGATCGTGGGAATCGCGGGACCGTATCAACTGACAGATGCGGCCGCCATCCTACGGGATTTTTTAATCTGCCTGATCAAGATCTGGCCGACTTTTGGCCAGATATCAATCGGGGAAGCCCATTGGAGGGCCACACACACGGGCCAATAAGTTGCCGACTCGGCCTGTCGGCAGCTTTTATTGGCCCGTGTATGGGGGCCTTAAGACATGCCAGCTTAACATGAGCCGCATCCACTACACCGGTAAGTGTTTTGGTGTTAAAACTAGGTGACAACTGCCTGTTCCATAAAATAAGACACTTATGGAAGATGAGAAGTAGAGTAATACATGCCAGCTTAACATGCGCCGCATCCACTACACAGGGAAGTGGTGTGGCATTAGAACTTCATTTGCATCACTTAAGAATAAATAAATCACCTTTTTTTGGTGAAGAACCATTGGCATCTTTTTACATAAGATATATATATATATATATATATATATATATATATATATATATATATATATATATGTTGACCATAATGTTCAGTAGAAAGCAACCTTTTATCCAATAACTTGTGATGGCCCAGATGAGAGAGAGGGTCACAACATAGGGTTCTCCTGGTCAGCAGCTGTGGGAAAAGAAAGGAAATCGTTTAACCCCCAACCATTCTACCCATTGAACTTTCTGGTTAGAATTAGGTTCCTAGAGTTGCTAAAGATAAATAGCAGCATAGATAAAATAGATAATTGTATGCTCCATCTCTAGAGCTACAGTCTCAACACAACAAATACAAGTTCAGGTGATCATAATACTGATTCACAACAATTCTTGATTCAAAAGTAAGTTTTGTATCTAGAAGGAATCACAATGAAACATCACAAACGAATACTTTTTTTACGGTCCCGATCACCCAAGATATGTAAATAGAAGACTAGACTGTGTACAACCTCGGTCTCCAAAACACAGACACTGAACATTTAACAAGTATAACTCAGAGCCGGAAAAATTGTATATAAATTGTCAAGGAACATTAGAGAGAATTAGAGCTCCGACGCATCTGTAAAAGTACAAAGAATAGCGAAAGCCGAATGTTGGGAAAGCGCTGTATATCTGTTGGGTTTTATGAGGATCATATCTTAGAATAAGTACACTTGTTAACAATGCCTTTACAGCAGCCATTATTCTCCACCAGAATGACTCAATGGTTTTTTAATGTTCCAGTAAATATTATTTAGCCTTCTGGGTAGATGACATACATTGGAGGCTAACATGATGCCAACTGGGCTAAAGGGAAACTATAGCAAAAGAAAAGCTTCTCCAGGGCACAAGGGGGTTTTGTAACAATCACAGATAATAGAAAAATATATTGTCCCTATCATTATTGTCACATGCTCACATTCAAGACTTTGCAAGGGCTGCACCCCTCCTCTTGAACTCTCTCCCACATTCTGTCCGACTTTCTCCCAAACTTTCTGCTTTCAAGACATCTCTTAAAAAGCACTTCTTTCGAGAAGCCTCCCCTCACTCTGTTTAACTACCAAACTCAACACCACATACAGTACCACATTTCTCACCCACTTAATTCGATCTTGCCCACTCCCACACCTTTTATTGTATTACTCCCCTCCCTTTAGAGTGTAAGCTCTTTCTGGATAGGGCCTTCCTAGCCTTGATTGTAATGTATGTAACTCCATATGTTCTATGTATAGAATTCATGTGATTTAGTTGTATAATCACATTTACTTTACAGTGCCACGCAATATGTTGGGGCTATATAAATACACGTTAATAATAATAATAATAATAATACCTTGGATTTCTATTTGAAGAGCAACAGCTTAAATACCTTTCCAGCGTCTGTATAACTATTTATGGAGCTTTCTTTTAGGATTTATACACATGGGAATCTATGGTTCTGTACCCACGGGAAAGGATTCACTGCAAGAAAAGCTAGAGAGGAAGACATAGAAATATATGACATGTTAGATGTATAGCCTTTCTGTGTGCAAAACCTTAGAATTAGTGATGGGCAAATCTGACCCATTTTGCTTCACCAAAAATTTGTGAAACGGCACAAAATTTGCCAAATGCATTAAAGTCAATGGGTGTTTTTTATGGGCAAAACACTCCAAAATATTTTTTCATCCCTACTTAGGACACATAAATGTGCAGTTATTCAGTTCATGGGCAATAAAATACTACTACAATATCAAGTGACCTCAAAATAAAACCCACACTGAAACCCTGTCCCTCTTATCTCAACATCTTCCTACAGAGACAAAGATGATGTCCTCATTAGGGATGGCGCGAACTGTTCGCCGGCGAACTTGTTCGCGCGAACATCGGGTGTTCGCGCTCGCCGGAAGTTCGCGAACGTCGCGCGACGTTCGCCATTTTGGGTTCGCCATTGTTGGCGCTTTTTTTTGCCCTCTCACCCCAGACCAGCAGGTACATGGCAGCCAATCAGGAAGCTCTCCCCTGGACCACTCCCCTTCCCTATAAAAACCGAAGCCCTGCAGCGTTTTTTCACTCTGCCTGTGTGTGCTGAAGAGATAGTGTAGGGAGAGAGCTGCTGCCTGTTAGTGATTTCAGGGACAGTTGAAAGTTTGCTGGCTAGTAATCGTGTTGATACTGCTCTGTTATTGGAGGGACAGAAGTCTGCAGGGGTTTGAGGGACATTTAAGCTTAGGTAGCTTTGCTGGCTAGTAATCTACCTTCTACTGCAGTGCTCTGTATGTAGCTGCAGTGGGCAGCTGTCCTGCTTCTGATCTCATCTGCTGACTGCTGCAATAACAGTAGTCCTTGTAAGGACTGCTTTTATTTATTTTTTTGTTGTTTTACTACTACTACTACTACTACTATAAGAGCCCAGTGCTATTAGTCTAGCAGTGTTGGGGAGTGGGACTGGTGTGCTAATCTGCTGCTCCTAGTAGTTCAGCAGCACCAACTTTAATTTTTTTTTTTTTTTAATATTCATTTTTTTTTTATTTTACTTTTTTTTATTTTACTACCGCTGTGGTAGTGTATAAGTTGACCTTTTAGGCATTATTTGCCCTGTAGGCATTTTTTGCCCAGTGTGTTATTCAACCAACTGCCATCTAGCTGTGTGACCTTGTTCACATTCTGTCTAAATATCCATAATATTACCGTCTCCAGAAAAAACACCGGAGTGACTTTTTTCAAGCAGCCATAACATATTTTACGTAATCTGTATCCATCGCTGTAGTAGTGTATAAGTTGACCTTGTAGGCATTGTTTGCCCAGTTTTTTTGGCCGCAGCCACTGAAGCACAGAGGCCAGAAAAAATATGCCATATAAATGCTGAAAATAGTCATTTTTTGCCATACGTTGACTCAACGTATATGGCAAAAAATGACTATTTTCAGCATTTATATGGCATATTTTTTCTGGCAACTGTGCTTCAGTGGCTGCGACCAAAAAAACTGGGCAAACAATGCCTACAAGGTCAACGTATGGCAAAAAATGACTATTTTCAGCATTTATATGGCATATTTTTTCTGGCAACTGTGCTTCAGTGGCTGCGTCCAAAAAAACTGGGCAAACAATGTCTACAAGGTCAACGTATGGCGAAAAATTACTATTTTCAGCATTTATATGGCATATTTTTTCTGGCAACTGTGCTTCAGTGGCTGCGTCCAAAAAAACTGGGCAAACAATGTCTACAAGGTCAACGTATGGCGAAAAATGACTATTTTCAGCATTTATATGGCATATTTTTTCTGGCAACTGTGCTTCAGTGGCTGCGTCCAAAAAAACTGGGCAAACAATGCCTACAAGGTCAACGTATGGCAGTTGTTTAAAGAGAACAGTAGATTACTAGCCAGCAAAGCTACCTAAGCTAAAATGTCCCTCAAATCCCTGCAGACTTCTGTCCCTGAAATCACTAACAGCTCTCCCCCTACACTATCTCTTCCAAGCACACACAGGCAGATTTTTCAGATACATTTTTGCCCTTGATCCCCCTCTGGCATGCCACTGTCCAGGTCGTTGCACCCTTTAAACAACTTTAAAATCATTTTTCTGGCCAGAAATGTCTTTTTTAGATGTTAAAGTTCGCCTTCCCATTGAAGTCTATGGGGTTCGCGAACCGTTCGCGAACCGCTCGCATTTTTGCGCAAGTTCGAGAATATGTTCGCGAACTTTTTTTCCGACGTTCGCTACATCCCTAGTCCTCATTGGGAGGTAACAACTTTCTGATTTATTAATAAATATATAAACAGGGCCTGTTTACATAGCAGGTGCCCCTAGGCCACTGTTGTTTGTCATCCAGTTTCCCTACGTTTAATTCATGTTCATCATCAGGACCAGAGCAATGAGGACGATTGTTGTGCAGGAAATTTTAAAAACTCAAAAAATCATATCTTCTGCGCCTCCCCAGTGTTTCTGAACCAATGTGGGTGTGGTTGGGCAGCATGCCACCCGCTAAAATCCTGCTGCTCTAAGCCCAAGCCTTGGTGGCCTCTCCATAAATCGAGGCCTATATATATCAATATAAAGACTATAATAAAGTGCAACGTTAAACAACATAACATTAGAATTAGGGATGCACCGAATCCAGGATTCGGTTTGGGATTCAGCCTTTTTCAGCAAGATTCGGATTCGGGCGAACCGAATCTGAATCCTAATTTGCATATGCAAATTAGTGGTGGGAAGGGAAATCGTGTGACTTTTCATCACAAAACAAGGAACTAAAATTATTTTTTCCTTCCCACCCCTAATTAGCATATGCAAATTAGGGTTCAGATTCTGTTCGGTATTCGGCCGAATCCTTCACAAAGGATTCAGGGGTTCGGCCGAATCCAGAATAGTGGATTCGGTGCATCCCTAATTAGAATGCGGCCACACTAATATTGATATGCTTTATGGACGAACCACTCCGTTGGTTACCTTCCACACAACGTTGAATGGGCAAGTGAGAGCAGCAACAGTTATCAGCACCCATCTGGGGACCCTTGTGGAGTTTACCACTCATCAATGGCACCCATGTGCCAACAGTAGGGCCTAGCACTTCACCCCTAGCAAGCTTTCCTCCACAAGCTGTAATAAGGGTAACCCTAAAACCCTTAGACAATTCCTTTTACCTTACCATCAGACTGGTCCCTGTTCTATATATGTGTCTATAACACTCTCAAGGGCAGGGTGTGTTTCAGGCTTCTGAATTGTGCTGTACTGTAGATAGGTATATTTATGTGCACAATTGAGAGATCACAGAAGGTTCTGGTTGGTTTGGGTTCCCCAGCTGTAACACAGATACAGAATATTAGGGGGAGATGTGCTTCAAGGCTGAGCGATCAAATGCAGCTGTTTGGTGGTTGCTTGTTTCACACGCGGCACATCCAGCCTCCCTGCTAGTGCCAAGGGTTCTCCTACACAGTCAACGATCAGCAAATTAAAAGATTAGCAAAGGAATGTATTAACAGGTCACTATAAATCTGTCAGTTTAAAGTAATAGACTTAAACCCTAAGAGCTGGCATTTATACAGCATGAAAAACAAACCTATGCAACACTCCGTCATGTTTGCACATATAACCACGGGCAAGGTGTGGGCTTCTTAAATGCAGGGCCACCACCATGGGCGTGCACTGCAGAGGGACCCCATTAGACATTAAAGGGCATGTAAAGGCAAAAAGATAAAATCCAATTTTTACTTTCTTTAATGAAAAATAAACCTATCTCCAATATCCTTTAATTAAAAAATGTGTACCGTTTTTATAAGAAACCTGACTGTATGCAGTGAAATTCTCCCTTCATTTACTGCTGTGGATAGGAATTGTCAGACGGTCCCTAACTGCTGAGCAGGGAAACAATCATACTTATGAACAGCAGGGGGAGCCCCCGCCTTACTTCCCAGCCATGCAGAACTCAAGCAGCTTTGTTTGTTTCCCTGTAGAATAGTCGGCGACCGTGTAGAGATTTGTATTGGATTTTATTTTAGCCTTTACACCTCCTTTACTGGTTCCAACTCCAGCTGCAGGGACAAAGATCATGGAGCCAGATTTAAACAGATAAACTGGGATTCTATTTGGAGGATTATTTTGTTGCAGCCACTGGTTCTGCAGAGTTGGAGAAAGTTTCTATTAAACAATACAAAAACTATAAAATCCACATTAGATTACATGACAACACAGGACTCAGTGCAGTCTGTATATTCTGATTATTAATCAGTCTTGTTGTATCGGCTTCTGGCAGATATTATTTGACTTGTGCTGTTTTGATCATTTATGACGATCCCTAAGCAGCCCAGACCACACTGAGCATGTGCACAGTCTTGGTCTTGCAAAGATGTATAACAAAGTTACAAGATGGTGACCCCCTGTAGCCAACTTTGAAAGCATAAATTATTTGTTTGATTAGGCTTGTGGTGCAGTAAGTTCATGTTTATGTTTAGTATACAAAATACAGCATTTCTAGCCTTATTCTATTTTAGACTTTACTTTCCCTTTAAAGTGCAGGTTGCAATGGGGGGTAGGATTTGTTTAGATTGTTTTAGTATAGTGGGACATGTAAGGGACATGGTCATCCATCTGCTGCTCAGTTTTTTCATTGGACCCCATTTTACATTTTTGCAGGGCCCTGGTAGCTTAATCGTATAAAGTCCATTATTTCTGATGGCGGCTCTGCTTCACCATTTCGAGGGAGTGGAAAAGAATATGAATTAGGGGCCCCTGTAATTGTCAATGTCAGATATACAGTACTAGAATCCCTTTAATTTCTGCACTCTTCACCCTGAACTTCAGTCAAAGTTAAAGGCTCAACAGGAACAGTAATTGATCAAGTCAATGAATGTATGTCATTTATTCACAATGACATTACATTGTGTTTCTGTACCTACTTTTCCCGCACAGAATACCTTGGAGTAAAGAGGTGTTTCTTGCAGCAACTTTTTGCACAGAAAATTTTGGGGTATATGGGTGGGTTTTGTCGCTGTGAAAAACTTGCCGTGGTATCGCGAAAATACTGAAATATACAATTTCCCACATGTTACCTAAAACTAGGGCCAAATGGGGACCAAAATGAGCAAACTGAAATACACTGGATGATTTCAGCCCTATCTCGGGCAGTAGCCTCCTCTTGTTAAAATGAAAACTTCACAGAAATCTGTGGTGTCTGTTTGTGCCGCTTCTGATTCAACACTTCTGAATGCAGGAGAGAGAGGAGGCTACTGGCCGAGGTAGGCATCTGGCTCATTTTGGCCCCGTGTGGCCCTCAATTTGTGTAGGAAATTGGGTATTTCAGTGGTAACAAATATCTTTGTGAAACCACAGCAATATTTTCACCATTGCTTATCACTGCTGATGGTTTCTGATGACCTCCTAAGGGCAGAGACACATGCTCAGATTTCGGGGAGAGTAGTCGCCCGGCGACAAATTTCCTCTTTTTTGGGGCAACTAATCTCCTTGAACTGCCTTCCTGCCGGCTAGAATGTAAATCGCCGGTGGGATGGTACTCAGAGTGCTTCGTTTTCTGAAGTCGCATGGAGTTTCCTCGTGAGGCAACTTCGGACAACTTTGGAAAATGATGCGCTCCGAGTGCCATCCCACCGGCGATTTACATTCTAGCCAGTGGGAAAGCAGGGGAGGTAGTTTGGGGAGATTAGTTGCCCCGAAGAAGAGGAGATTTGTTGCTGGACGACTAATCTCCCCGAATCTGAGCGTTTGTCTCTGCCCTTAGTTTAGCTTCTCGACAGCAGGCCAGAGCCCAATTAAGGAGCTGCTGCCATGAGGAGAGTGGAGGCGGCAGTTTCTTTGTCTGTTTGTTCTTAGTCTGTTTTAAAATCTGAATTTCAGCTCTTCTAGTACAAAGAGAGCAACTGTGCCTTTACACTAGCATTGCAGCACCCCTTTACCCACTCCAATGCTAAAAGTTAACCTTTATCTTGTTATAGACTTGGCCATTCTAAGCAACTTTTCAATTGGCCTTCATTAGTTTTTATAGTTTTAGAATTATTGCCCTCTTTCAGCCTTTAAACGGTGACCCCAATATCTAAAAATGCTCTGTAAGGCTACAATTTTAGCATTATTACTACTTCTTAGTACTCATCTTCCTATTGCTTTTGGCAGTGCTATCTTATGTATGATTTGTTCCACAAGGGAATGTGTGACTTGCACCCTGTGTTAAGTACACTGCCAAAAAGGTGCTGATAGAAATATCTTTGTGAGTCTCTCATTCAAATCAATGCCTGGTTTTCTAGGGTAATTTGGACCCTAGCATCCAAGTGACCAAGATATTCTGAACTGGAGAGCTTCTAAATAAAAACCTAAAAAACTCAAATTGTCTCAGAATAAATCATGCTAAAAGTCGATTTGACCCCTTTAAGCGAGAGGGGTGGCACAGGGTCTAGAATCTCCCCAGCACACTGAGCATGTGCAGAGTCACTGACACATAAAAGATGGCTAAACAAGGTCAGAACATGGGGAGCTGCTCTGGACAACTCTGAAGGCCTCGATCATTACTGTTATAGGGCTGCCGCACCTCTGGACTGGTACTGTAAGTTCTGTATATAAAATACATTATTTTCTAGCATTTTTAGGCTAGAGCTCTCCTTTAAGCCCATGGAGGTCCTATAATTTATCACTAGTCTAATGTGCAGGCACGTTGCCTGTATTACAAACTCTTATTCTAACTGCACTGAGCAGCCGAGTGAGACTGCTTTAATTAAAAGGAATTAGGAATATTTTCATCACATTTTCATTTTACTGAAGTGGCAGAACCCCATCGAGTGCCCAGAATATGTCGAAACCCTTGTGCCATTTCCAGAATGCCATAGAACAGAGCGGCAGAGAGATATTTGCAGTTTCACCTTGGGTGGCTGATACTGAGAGCTACACTGGGCCCTTCTTTCTAAGCGTCAGCATTTTCAGCTGCTGAGCAATAAAAAGTTTAGTGCCGCTGGCAGCCCCTCGGCTGGACGAATCAGCCTGCGGATAATTAGGTGATATTCCGCTCATTGCAGCTCAGCACAATGTGTTTGCTGGGACCTTTTCATGGGGATCACAAGGAACAACCTAAACAGTAAAACTTACGGTAAAACAGTTTGGGGACTCCAAGTAACTGGCGTATTTCTAGAACATTCCACCAACAGCCAAAACATGTTTTTTTTCCAGCCATGTGCTTGTTTTCATTTGTGAAATTCTCAGTTTCACTCATATTAAAAACTCTAGTTTCTAAAATTGTCAACCCCCAGTGAATTAAATCACCTAGGGGGTTATGTAATAAAAGGCACTAAGTATGCCCATAGCAACCAATCAGCAGGCAGCATTTGCTGATCACCTGTTTAAAAGCAAACATCCCATTGGTTGCTATCAGGGGTGCTTCGCCAATGAGGTGAGTTGAGGCTGTCGCCTCAGGTGGCAGCGCCCCACTAGGTACCAGGGGCAGCAAAAATGCTGCTCCTGGTACTTTAAGAGTAAATTTCCAGGGGGGGGCAGCAGCAACTGCTGCTGCCATAGGCGGCGGAGGGGCCAGGATCACCCCTGGTTGCTATGGGTTACTGCAAACTTAGTGCCTTTACTACATACAGGGTAAGTGCTCCTTTTTGGAAGAAAGAAAAAGAAAAATCAAATCTAGGGCACTTTCCAACCCGCAGGTTGGGCGGGTTTGGACCGACCTTGCGTGCTTCTTCACGGGTACCGGGAAGGTGAGGTTTGAGCTCTTCTCCTGCTCTCCCCACCCACCACCATCAAATGCCGGCTTCTGACTTCCCGGTTCGTCTTTTATAGATGCTGCGCCTGCTTGCCCCGCCCCTTTGTTGACATCGGCGGCAGCGCGGGTCTATAAAAGCAATCCGGAATCACGGAAATCCACTAGACCACAGAGGAGACAACTTATACAATAAAGTTGCCCTCACAACAGCAAAGCAGGTACTGACTACAATTGACAACAAGTCCCATGAAGATTAGAATTTACTATGGGTCGATTCCTATTGATGCACCTTTGGTTCTTCTCATCGTTTTGTGTCTTGCATGCTTACTGATAAGTAGGAGTTAATTATCCAGGGGGATTTACGGTGAAGAAGAATCTGATCTAATACCTTCTCTTACACCCTAAAGTTCTCTGAAAACTAAAAACCAAGAAGGCCGAGTTAAATATTAAAAGTAAAATTAATTTCGCCTTTAATTGAATAGAAGTATTGAAAGCAGGTTAAGATGATATACCTCTATTTACATACCTTCCATCACTGATGACATCACCGTTTATAATCATATAATATACAAAAGCCATGAATATCCTGTAAATGATATCCTTATAAACGGTGACTAGTGATGTCATCAGTTATAAACGGTGAGTAGTGATGTCATTTTTCTCACATGACTCACTATAAAACTTGTGTATTATAATAAATAAAGTAACCCTTGTTGGAAAATATGAGGATATTAGAAGTAACCTCGGAGTTCCATGACCTTCGGCCTCGTACTTTTATATGATCGTGAAACTCCTCTGTGACTTATAATATCCTTATAATTTACAATAAGGGGAACTTTATTCACTATATAATGTACAGGATATTCATGGCTTTTGTGTATTATGTGTATATATATATATATATATATATATATATATATACAGTCACTTCAAGCATCTCACTCCAACGATGACCCAGCACAACAGATACTTCTGTAATGAGGCAATAAGGGACTTTACTCAAGGAGGCACAATAGAAACTGGATCTTTTAGTGTTAAAAGCCTTGTTTTGCTCTTTGTGCTGGTTGCTATAGGTTACAGGGCTGACAGTTATAATTTCCCAGTATTCTGCAGTCCGTAATTGTATATATACAGTATATATGCAAAGCCTAGGCTAGATCTGGCAGCTCGCTCACATTTTTATAATTCATTTATCCAAGTATACACGGGAACAGGATGGCAAAACCAGATTTTTGGCACCAGGTTTCAGCTTTGCAAATAAATAGACGTTTTGGTGCATTTCTACAAATATTTTTCCTTTTTGCTCTCCCTGCCTGGAATCATTTTCAAGAGTGATTGAAACCTGAGGAGGCTGATATGTCTCCTTCCCTGGCACCGCTTGTGCACTTGAGGTTTGGACAAACTTAATAACCGAATTAAGAAGCCAATCTGAGTGCTTGTGTTGGACGGGAAGGCTCGTTAGTAAACTCTGCAAAATTTCCTTTTGCATGCACTTTTTTAAGCTGGGCTTCCTGACATCCTCACATTCATAGTGAGTTTATGCACGGACTGAATAGAAGCGCTGAAACATCTCCTTGTACAGAAAATGCTGCTGAGAATATTGTCCCAAAAAATAGCTTTTCCATCAGTATGCAGGTATCTGAGACATGGCAGCGCTGGCATTACAAGTGATTTTCTTTTTCATAATTATTTGGCCTTATATTAGAGAGCTGCAGTGATGGGCGAATTTCTCCAGTTTCGGTTTAGCGCATTTCCAGTTTCGACTTAGCAAATTTCCCACAAAACTGGTGAAACGGCTAAAAAATTCACCAGTGATTGAAATTGACGGCCGTGTCCAATTTTGTGTCAATTTTGATGCTGGCGTTAAAGTCTATGGGCGTTCTAAAAGTGTTGACGCGCAGCGAATTTGATAAGAGAGACTTTTTGGACGCGCGTCCAAAATTTTTTGATACAGGCAAATTTTCGTGGGAAATTCGTGAATTGCAGAAATTCACTGCTAATTCGTGACAGGCGAATTTGTTCGCCCATCACTAGAGAGCTGCATTCTGCACCTCAACACTCAAGTTAGGGGACAGGTCTGGGGGAAGCCTCAACCTTCATGAATAAAGAGCTGCCAAAAGCAGACAGCACTATATTCACGGGGCAAAGACAGGTCTCTGTTCTCTGGTTCAGAACCCAGAGGTTCCAGTGCTTCTTCCTGCACGGTGAAAGTACAAAAAACATTGCAAATTGCACCTTTCTTTTGCACTTTGCACTCCCACCTGCCCTTCCACAACAAATAATGTTTTTATAAGAATTATATTCTGCCCATTTTTTTTAGTTTTTGTTTTGTTAATTAAAGAAGAATTCTTAATTAAAGAATGTATTCATTAAAGGGATACTGTCATGGGAAAAAATTTTTTTTTCAAAATGAATCAGTTAATAGTGCTGCTCCAGTGCAGAATTCTGCACTGAAATCCATTTCTCAAAAGAGCAAACAGATTTGCAAACAGATTTTTATATTCAATTTTGAAATTTTGAAATCTGACATGGGGCTAGACATATTGTCAATTTCCCAGCTGCCCCAAGTCATGTGACTTATGCTCTGATAAACTTCAATCACTCTTTACTGCTGTACTGCAAGTTGGAGTGATATCACCCCCTCCCTTCCCCCCCCCCCCCAGCAGCCAAACAAAAGAACAATGGGAAGGTAACCAGATAGCAGCTCCCTAACACAAGATAACAGCTGCCTGGTAGATCTAAGAACAACACTCAATAGTAAAAACCCATGTCTCACTGAGACACATTCAGTTACATTGAGAAGGGAAAACAGTAGCCTGCCAGAAAGCATTTCTCTCCTAAAGTGCAGGCACAAGTCACATGACCAGGGGCAGCTGGGAAATTGACAAAATGTCTAGCCCCATGTCAGATTTCAAAATTGAATATAAAAAAAATCAGTTTGCTCTTTTGAGAAATGGATTTCAGTGCAGGATTCTGCTGGAGTAGCACTATTAACTGATGCGTTTTGAAAAAAACATGTTTTCCGATGACAGGATCCCTTTAAAGAAGAATTCTTGATTAAAGAGGAATAATGATTGCCTTTTTAATAATACAACAGTACCTTCTATTGGTTCCAAACTGAGATGTCAAAACAACTTTGATGTCACATGTTTTTTTTTTTTTTAAAATAACCAATAATATACGAGACACTGGTCCTGTACCTGTACTAGTGGCCACTTTAATACATTAGTGTCAAGTCTACACGATACACCAAAAAACTCTCTTAAAGAATACTGATAGTGTTTATTGCTGATTGTTTTCATGCAGATATTGCACATGTAGCACATTACTATATATATGGCATAAATAAGAAATTGCTGATGCTGACCTAGCTTCTTCAGTACTTTCCCATATATATATATATATATTATGTCGGTACAGTGACCGCACTCCTCCCGGATATAATTCTGTTGATGGTGGTGCGTTGGTCAAAGCTTAATGTTACAATCCAGTAAATGGACCCCCACTCGTTCATATTAGTGAAATAAATGTGTCTTTATTCACAGGTTCATTTCCAACGTTTCGGTCCTCTCTGGGACCTTTTTCATCCTTGAAAATGGTCCCAGAGAGGACCGAAACGTTGGAAATGAACCTGTGAATAAAGTAGGGATGCACCGAATCCACTTTTTTGGATTCGGCCGAACCCCCAAATCCTTCACGAAAGATTCGGCCGAATACCGAACCAAATCCGAACCCTAATTTGCATATGCAAATTAGGGATGGGAAGGGGAAAACATTTTTTACTTCCTTGTTTTCTGACAAAAAGTCACGCAATTTCCCTCCCGCCCCTAATTTGCATATGCAAATTAGGATTCGGATTCGGTTCGGCCAGGCAGAAGGATTCGGCCGAATCCGAATCCTGCTGAAAAAGGCCGAATCCTGGCCGAATCCCGAACCGAATCCTGGAATCGGTGCATCCCTAGAATAAAGACACATTTATTTCACTAATATGAACGAGTGTGGGTCCATTTACTGGATTATATAAATATATATGTATAATACAATGTCATTGTACATGATGTTCATACAGTTACATGGCATTTTTTCCTTCCTGTTCAGGTTAAAATTTCAAAGGAAACAATTCTTCTGTTTTGTTTGCAGTATTCACTTTCGCATGAGCTGACACTGACTTTCCCTCTCTCACCAGCACAAAATCACAGACCCTTTGTTAACACCTCATGAATGGGGATTTTATTTTTCTTAATAAAACATACCAGTTGAATTACATAATATGAGGCATTAAGGGCTCAGCATGGTGTTAATCAGGTGAAACAGAGTATTATGTGGAATATTTTATCCACACCTTTCCCTTGCAGATGCAGCTATAGAGGGAACAATTTTTATTATTATTATTAGAATGAATTTCTATGCATTCTCTAGCTCCCTGCAACTGGAAAGATGTTTAAATCTTCTGTGTGCTCAAACGGAAATACACTTAGGGGCACATTTACTTAGCTCGAGTGAAGGATTAGAATGAAAAATACTTCGAATTTCGAAGGTTTTTTTTGGCTACGTCGACCATCGAATTGGCTACTTCGACCTTCGACTAAGACTTCGAATCAAACGATTCAAACTAAGAATCGTTCCACTATTCGACCATTCGATAGTCGAAGTACTGTCTCTTTAAAAAATACTTTGACTACCTACTTTGCCACTTAAAACCTACCGAGCACCAATGTTAGCCTATGGGGACCTTCCCCATAAGCTTTTTTTGATCGAAGGAAAATCGTTTGATCGATGGATTAAAATCAAGGGTTAATTAACCCTTGATATTCGGCCAGTAGTAAATGTGCCCCAAAGTGTAAGAAAAAAAAAACGGAGCCAGGTTATTGTACAAAACACGATTTTCATTGAGAATGTGATTTTTTCTTTCCTCACCACATAAAGAGATACTGTCATCGTACAATTAACAGCTGTTAATAGAATTTATATTTTGTTCACAAGCTTTATGAACTGTGATATTTTCTATTCAATAAGTTGTTCAAATGTCATGTATTTATATAGTGTTAAAGTTCAGTGCTTCTGTTTACTTCTCTTCAGTTAAGCTTTCTTGTCTTTTTCACTCTTATGACTTCAGCGTCAGGCATTTCCAAGCAACAGCAACAGAGTCAAAGGAGAACTAAAGCTGGAGAAAGAATTAGGCTATAAATGATATATTATATATTGTGTGCTTCTGTACCAGCCCAAGGCAACCACAGCCCTTTAGCAGTAAAGATCTGTGTCTCCAAAGATGCCCCAGTAGCTCCCCATCTTTTTTTCTGCTGATTCACTGCTCATGCTCTGAGCTGATGTCTATTACATTAGCTTAGAGACCCACTCATTATATACTATGAATATACAATTAATGATACAAGACTAATTGGTAATTCGTTTAGAATGACGTTGCATGACAGGAAAGAAACACTGCAGAATTGATTAAGACATCTGATCTCTGACAAATTATGTTATAATTCTTTTACATGACCCCTTATCTCAACTTCTCGACATCAGCCCAGAGAATACTGAGCATGTGCAGTGCCACTGACTCACAAATGATGGCTTAACAAGAACAGAAGATGGGGAACATTATTTTAAAGTTCTTTAAAATAAGTCAAAGGACTGAGACATCCCAGCAAACTTCACCCAGTCACTGGCAACAATCCCCTGTAAGACAATTTCGTTTGGAGCAATGCCATATTTTTTTCAATTCAGTTGTCTGTTGTCATAGAGTTTAGCACCAGGCTACACTGCCCCCTTTCACACAGCTATTGAGCTTGGCACAATTGTAGGAAGAGAGGTAGCAGTAGAGTGGGCAGGATTTGGACTGAATTTTATTTTGCCCTACACATGTGCCCACTGTCTAGGTAAGTTGCCATGAGTCAGGAAATGTAGGGGGGAAGGAGGGGAGCCCCAAAAATATTTTCAATCTTTTTCAGCCTATCACCCATCATGTAGAAAACACGCCAGCGTTTTTTGGGACTTATAAAAAAATTTGACTTTTTTGGAAGCAATCCCTATATACTCTATTGCGCTTCGCCAGGTCTGAGGTGGCGAAGGAAGTCTAGCGTAAAAGGTAGCGTTCAGTACACTGCGCAAGTTAGTGAATTTGCGTAGTTACGTCGCTAGCGAAAATTCGCCTGGCGTAAGGGTGCGAAGTAACACTAGCGAAACTACGCCAGCGTTCATTAGTGAATTTGCGCAGTAACGAAAAATGCCAAACGCTAGCGAATTAACGCTAGCGTTCGGCGCTTCGGCGCTTAGTGAATTTGCGAAGTGCATTGGAGCGCATCGATCTTCCTCTTCTGTCACTTACATCATATTCTTAGTCCCAAAAAACGCCGGCGTCTTTTCCTTTTTTAAGAGTGATAACTTGCAAAAGTACTTAATTTTTTTGGTAACCGTGGTAAAAGTTTATGAAACATAAACTATACAGTGGGCTCATGTGTAGGGCAATATAACAACTCCATTGTCTTTATTAAGGTTCCCTGGACTTGTGTAATGTATTTGCTGCAACATATACTGTACGTCCATTCAACTTTTTAATTTCCCCCTGTATGCAAATTAGCCTGAGCGAAGACCTCTAACGAAGTTGCGCTAGGCATAATTGAACACTTACGCATCTTCTCTTTGCCAAAATAACGCAAGTTAAAATTAGACAGCGTTCGGTGCCCTGGACGCAACTACTTCACATTTTAGTAAATGTTGTCCAAGCTAATTTTCGCCTGCCGAAGTGTTGTGATGGCTGCAAAGCCGTCGCTGGCGAATCTTCGCCGCTTAGTAAATTTAACCCGAAGAGCCTAGCCTTTATTTTGAATGAGCCCTTTCATCTGAACATCATTCACCTACGCTTGTCCTTTAAATAAAACAGCCCTGCGATCGTCTCTTTCTCGATGTCTCTTTAATTTTTCCAAAGATCTGGTAACGTTTCAGGAAGGTAGAACCCATATCCAAACTTACACTACGACAAATTGTTCTCAAGCGAAGTCCCAAAACAGGACCCCTTTTAAGAGACTTGTGAACTAAATGACATTAAACATCTGAGCCTCTATAACTACATAAAATAAAAAATAACACAGCTTTATTACAGCTTGTCTAAAAAAAGAAACCACTATAATAATGTGCTGACACTATCTCCACTTCCTCCCAACGCCGAAGCACAAAGCTAGACGCCATTATGTAACCCGGCTAATTCAATTTAAAATTCAGTTACTTACATAAGGAATGCAAATGTAATTGAATAAATATTTTGAGGCTGTGCTTTGCCTCGGAATAAATTACGCCCAATCCCCTTATTGCAAAATGTCAAAACTGAGATCGATGTTTGAATCCTTAATTCAGCGTTTTATTGATTCTTAGCTTGTCTTTGGAGGAGCTGATTGTTTATGTGGGATTTAATGATAATTATGCACAGTTACAGCTGCACTTCATGACTCCAATCTAAATGCTAAAATCTGCAAAAGGGATTTGGGTCAAGAGAAGAGCCGGAGAGGAGATAGGGCGGGGGAATCTGGTACCTCCGGTTTGTTGTGAATGAGACAAGTGCAACTTTATAATTGGAAATAACACACAAACAAATTAACTTTGGAAAAGGAATGATAATTGCATACCTCCCAACATTTTGGAAATAGAAAGAGGGACAAAATGTTTTGACCACGCACATTTGTGTGACCACACCCCCTAATTACCATGTTCAATTTACAAAATTTGGCAGGTTAAGAAAGTTTGAACACATTTCTGTGGTTTTTATGTTTTATTACAGTTTTGCTAATGAATGGTGACTTGCCCTTTAAGTTGCAAGTCACAGTTTCTGCTTATCTTAATTGTTTCTTTGCTTATCTTAAATTGTTACAAATGTATCTAAGTGCATCTGCCACATATTCTGGGCTCTCAGCCAAAAGCCAGTTCGGTTTTAGAAACTTTGTATCTTTTTCTGGCTGTTAAGTGCAGGAGATCAAAGAGAAAGTCAGGACATTTCAGTAACAATCTGGGACTGTAGGTTGGGCTGTCAAAATCTAAACTGTCCCGTGAAAAATGGGACAGTTGGGAGGTATGTAATTGATAATTGTCTGTGGCATTTACAGAACAAATTGGTGCACAAATTGCACATAACACGGAGAAAAAACATACAGTAAGGGGCCGATTCACCAAGGGTCGAATATCGAGGGTTAATTAACCCTTGATATTCGACTGGGAATTAAAATCCTTCAACTTCGAATATCGAAGACGAAGGATTTTAGCGCAAATAGCTTGATTATTCCTTCGATCGAACGATTAAATCCTTCAAATCGAACGATTCAAAGGATTTAAATCCAACGATCAAAGGAATATCCTTCATTCAAAAAGACTTAGGAAAGCCTATGGGGACCTTCCCCATAGGCTAACATTGGGTTCGGTAGCTTTTAGATGGCGAACTAGGGGGTCGAAGTTTTTTCTTAAAGAGACAGTACTTCGACTATTGAATGGTCGAATAGTCAAAACGATTTTTAGTTAGAATCCTTCGATTCGAAGTCATAGTCGTAATCGAAGGTCGAAGTAGCCCATTCGATGGTCGAAGTAGCCCAAAAAACACTTTGAAATTCGAAGTTTTTTTACTTCGAATCCTTCACTCGAAGTTAGTGAATCGGCCCCTAAGTATTGCATATGCCAATATATATTGAAACGCTGCTGATTATAATGTAGGGCGGCTAGTGCTACCTGAACCCATTGTTCAGTAAAATATGTCTGAATTATTGAAATCACCGCTATAGTGTAGGGGTTATTAGTGGATCATTTACTTATTCCATGGATGAAAGTAAAAGAACTCTCCATGTGCTCCTTACCACTCATTTGCAAAGCATTTGGGTGACGGCTGTGCCATATTGCTGCACTTTGCATTCCCAACTCAACCAACTTTGATGACTATGGGCCAGGCCAGAAACAAGTCTATAAATGTTATCGCCAGTAGTGATAATTTTTTTCACGAGGCATGGATTGGCAGCAAAATGTGTGAATTTGTTCACGGAACTGCGGCAAAGATTGCCAAGACAAAATTGTCGCAGGGACAAAAAAGTCAAAAAGAAAAAACGCCTATTGACTGTAATGCACTTGGACAAAAAAGCCGCTGAGACAACAAAGTCGCTGGGCCAAAAAGTCACCACAAGAGAACCTCCCATTGGCATAAATAAATTTGGAGTGAGAAAAAAAATTTTGCTTTAAAAAAAAAAAAGAAAAATTTACGTCTATTGACCAAGGAATTTCACAAAATTTTCCGTTTCACAAATTTTTCTCGTTTAACCAAATTGTTTTGCCTAACGAGACAGATTCACTCATCACTTATCACCAGAGGAGTTTCACCATTGCCTTGACAACGCTATTGAGCGAAATGCGCGTTGCCACGCATTTTAAAATACTATTAGAAATTTTAAACCAATTTTAAACCAATTTCTTAAGTCTGGATTTTTAGGTTAATTTAGGTTAATTGGTTGTGGTTCAAGCTCATTCAAGCCTCTCTTTTTCTCAATCTCTTCTTCTCTCTAAGCATCCTGGGTTTTTTTTTAGAATAGTTAGTCCTCTGTAACAGAATGGAAAGCTTAAAAAACTAGACCACAGTCCCAGGTATAGCTGATTTCTCCATCGTGTGGTGTCCCATAGATAACAAATGAGAGATGGTTCCTTGGGAAAACTCCACCATCTATTAATTTAATTTTCTTAACTTTCAAATGAATTGAGCTGTATGAGATGGGAATTTGAGGGTTATGTATTACTGATCAATTTATCAACACAAGCCAGTTTAAATTTAATCATTTAATCCCAATGGATTATTAATTTATTGAAGCATATGCACTTTAGATACCTCAACTAATCGAAGGAGGTTAATTAATTGCACTAATTCATTGTGGGTCGTTCATTCTCACTAGCACCAGCTATTATTTAATTAAGGATTTAAGTCCAAATAATTGCTTAAACAATTGATCACTTGCACTTGAGATACCTCTATTGGTTGAAGGAGGTTTAATTAATTGCACTAATTCATTGTTGATTCCATTTTTGTAACATAGAGAACCATTGGTTGTTTGTTGTGGTGACATATCATTAATAAATATAGTAGATTCAATTTGTAACTGACAGTTTAATAATACAGCACCAATAAATGTGCACTTTAATCCTAACAAGGGATCAATAATTCTAACTAATTGGTTAATAAGAGGTACCTTTTCTATCCTTGATATACAAAAGAGGAGTTTCACGTGTGTAAGTGATGTGCGGCACTCCTGGGTATTTAAAGACCCGCGCCCGCCATGACATCACAGAAGAGGCGGGGCACAAAGGCGCTGCTATAAATTATTAAATGGAGGCAAAAGCGGGGTATTGTGAGGTCACAGATGGGTGGGCACATGGCAAAGTTCAACCCACTACCCCACTGGCTCAAACCCTGTGGGCCCCACAAGTTTTTGGTTGTTCCACGCACCACTACTCTGCACCTCATACTGGATTTAAAATCTGGAACGAGGTGCAGAGTGCAGCCCTATTGGCAGCTCTTAACCAGTGGTGTAAATATAGAGAAAGCAGATCCTGCAATCACAGGGGGGGCCATGGAACAGGGGGGCCCAGACTGTAGGGTCTGTTTCCTGTATAGCTAATAAAAAGAAACAACATCCCCAGCCGCTCTCTCTTACCGGCGAGGAAGGAGGAAACAAGTTGGGCGGGAGTGGGCGGAGAGTGGGTGGGGCAGAGGCAGGAAGTGGGCGGGAGGATGGGGGATCGGTGTGCGCTGGGTCCCTCTGAAGATTTGTTGCATAACCTTATGCCTACCATAATACTCTAACTTGCACATCTGAAAGAGACACCTATATGCCACCCATTATGAAAACAGGAATGCCAATAACAGGCAGTGCTGCGTTCAAGAAAGAAAGGCAAAGAACTTGCATTTAGGGTGCCAGTTGTAAAAAAATCCATGTCAGTGCGAAATCCATGTCAATTTGCATCTGTGTTTCCGATATTTCCTGCACTTTAATGATCCCAATATATTCCAACTCCTTTCTGTCTTCATAAAATGAAAATCAGTGTTTGTTTAGCACCACCTGAAATGCAGGAGTATCACTGAATTTATTAGCAAACACCTGAACAGCATAATTTACTGTATCTCAGAAATCACATTCTGCAATAAGCAAAGAGCTCCTATTATCCCTTTAAATGTTGCAACATGTTTGGTTAAAGCCTGAATAGTTGAAATCAGGGCAGTACAGCGGGACAATAGAAATGTAATGCTGCATGTATTTACCATCATCCCAGCCTGGTTACAATTTGATGTCTTTGTCCAACCCACAACAAAATGGGGATATACGTAAAGACTGCAATTACTATAAAACAAATATCTCCTTCTCTTCCAAAGCGCAATATTTCTGTTGTGATTAGAGATGGAGGCATTCCCAGAATGTCGCTGTACAGTATCAAGTTCAGATAGATCTGTGGTTATCAAAAACACTGGCACGATGGTAAGATCTAAATTATATAGTGCGGGCAGTAAATGAAAACAAAAAAGCATTAGTTGCATCTATGAACTTTCCAAAATAGTTGCTGGCTGGGTTTTTAATTTTTAATAATTATAGTAGAAATGCTGGCTTTGCAAAAACTGGTTTAGGCCATATATGCTAACATAAACAACACACCCCTTGCTAAACGTTTATCTACATGCCTCTAGGAAGTTAAGAACCTGAAATTGAAGGACTGAAGGGCAAATTCTTGAATTGCAAACGACTTTTTTGTCATTTGAACCTCTCTTTGTGAAGGCACAATGGTGGATTTAGTCTGGGACAGTCCATGGTTTAAACGTATGGCTTTGTGTGTCTTAGTAAAGATGCAAGGGTGAATTGGGTCTGGAACACTACACGGTTTGAACATCCACAAGGGTGGATTGAACCTGATGAAAAGAGGTTCAAACCATAGACTGTCCCAGACTCAGTCCATTCTTGTGCCTTCACAAAGGTGTTGTGGGTCTGAGTAAGTTCATAGTTTGAACCTCTGTGCTTCTTCTGTATGTCGGTTCAGGTAGTCCCACTCTAGGGTCCTATCTTCTTCTGTTTGTTGGGTCAGGTAGTCTCGCTCCAGCGTCCTATCTTCTTCTGTATGTTGGGTCAGGTAGTCTTGCTTCAGGGTCCTATCTTCTTCTGTGTGTTGGGTCAGGAAGTCTTTCTCCAGGGTCCTAACTTCTTCTGTATGTTGGGTCAGGTAGTCTTGCTCCAGGATCCTATCTTCTTCTGTATGTTGGCTCAGGTATTCTTGCTGCAGAATCCTATCTTCTTCTGCATGTTGGATCAGGTAGTCTTGCTCTAGTGTCATATCTTCTTCTGTATGTTGAGTCAGGTAGTCATGCTCCAGGGTCATATCTTCTTCTGTGTGTTGAGTCAGGTAGTCTTGCTCCAGGATCCTATCTTCTTCTGTGTGTTGGGTCAGGTAGTCTTGCTCCAGGGTCCTATTTTCTTCTGTGTGTTGAGTCAGGTAGTCTTGCTCCAGGATCCTATCTTCTTCTGTATGTTGGGTCAGCTAGTCATGCTCCAGGGTCCTATCTTCTTCTGTGTTTTGGGTCAGCTAGCCTTGCCCCAGTATCCTATCTTCTTCTGTGGGTTGGGTCAGGTAGTCTTGCCCCAGTATTATATCTTCTTTTGTGTGTTGGGTTAGGTAGTATTGCCCCAGGATCCTATCTTCTTTTGTGTGTTGGGTCAGGTATTCTTGATCCAGGGTCCTATCTTCTTATGTATGTTGGGTCAGCTAGTCTTGCTCCAGGGTCCTATCTTCTTCTGTGTTTTGGGTCAGCTAGCCTTGCCCCAGTATCCTATCTTCTTCTGTGGGTTGGATCAGCTAGTCTTGCTCCAGGGTCCTATCTTCTTCTGTGTTTTGGGTCAGCTAGCCTTGCCCCAGGATCCTATCTTCTTTTTTGTGTTGGGTCAGGTAGTCTTGATCCAGGGTCCTATATTCTTATGTATGTTGGGTCAGGTAGTCTTGCTCCAGGATGCTATCTTCTTCTGTATGTTGGGTCAGGAAGTCTTGACCAGGGTCCTATCTTCTTCTATGTATTGGGTTAGGTAGTCTTGTTAGAGGATCCTATCTTCTTCTGTATGTTGGCTTAGGTAGTCTTGCTCCAGAATCACATCTTCTTCTGTATGTTGGGTCAGGAAGTCTTGCTCCAAGGTCCTATCTTCTTCTGTGTATTGAGTCAGGTAGTCTTGCTCCAGGATCCTATCTTCTTCTGTGTGTTGTATCGCGTAGTCTTGTTCCCTGGTCCTATCATATTTGAGACGTTACAAAGGAGTGTAAGATTTGTTATTTTGTAAACTCTACACATTTTGGGGATGGGTCAAAGGCATGGGTGGTCCTTGAAATGGTTCAAAAAATGAAAAAGTTATAAATATACAGTATCATACTATTAGAAAAGTCTACATTTATTTGAACAGGTTCTTTATGTATTTATAGCCAGGTGGGGAATCAGGTTCTCTCTCACACTGGCCTTGTCTGTTTCTTTGTGATTTGCCACAATGGCTGTCATTACCATGTAGAGTAACAGAAAGTTAAGTAAAGTATTATTCCATTGATTTTCACACTTTCCCAAGGAGATGCATTCCTGCACATTTATGTTGTTATTGCTAATTGTATAGTTGGTCTTTTTTTTATATAGACTTCAGGTTGAGACTTGAAGGGCCACCATCTGTGCAGGCATTCACTGTATTCTCACATGCATATAAGTCATTGAAACAATGAATGGCTTCGTTTGCTGCCAGTAAGTTCTGCAGGTATGTCTGTATGATATCATAAAGCTTTTGTCAAAACAATCTTTAAGTGAATGTTAAATTTCCGTAATCCTGGAGCTTTATTATTAACAGCAATTGTATCTATTAGCAGCAAATTAATTTCCTGAAATTCCAAAATGTTCTGAAGGTATGGCTAACATTGGCTAAATTGCTGGAGGCGCATTTTGAGCCTAAAGGCCCCACGACATGATAATATTAATGACTTGACGCATTTATCAAAGTAGAGAGATTTGTCAGGTCGTAGGAATGTTTTGTTGTCTTTGAGCAGTTGGATCCATTCATTTTCAATAAATTAATGACAATTTTCAAGAATATATCTCTGATAAAGTGATGGTTAATGTCTTGCTGGGGCTCGATGTTTAAAGATAATTTAATTTCCCACAATCCACTTCTCCAACCATGTGACTAATGGTACAGATTTTGCCTCAGCAGCCAGACTTTATATACCATAATCCACTTCTCCAACCACTGAACTAATGGTAGAGATATTCTCCTCGGCACCTGAGGAAGGGGTTGGTCCCGAAAGCTTGTGCTTCAGTTTCTGCAATAAAATGTGATAAAGGCAATTGCTAGTTGTGTGTTTCTTCCACTATATATAACCTGGATGGTATATTTGGACTGGAAGCAGTCTGGAAGGTGAATGCACCCGGCAGAGAGACGTAAGTGGTGTGCTGCAAAAACGATTATAATTAGAGATATTCTCCTCATCAGCCACATGGCATTTTAATGTCGCCCCTATATGCCTACTTGCAATAGACACCCTGTCTGCCATCAACCTTACATATATGGGCAGGTTTAGGAGGCCACTTACCCTCTTCAGACCGTGTCGAGAGCATAACTGCCCCTGTATGGTCCCATTAGACAGCCCATCTGATAGATATCTGGCCAGACATGTATCCATTAGTGTCATGGCATAGCGTGACTGAAACAAGACTTTATTGCCACTTGTTCAGGTTAATGGAAGGAAGTTGTAGTCAAAAAGACCTTGACATGCCACTGCAGGGGTCTAATTTTGACCCTAGTATCTCTTGGTCCACAATAAGACTTAAATAACAGACCTAAATTCTAATACAGTATTTGTTCCATGCAGCTGCAGAAGTGCTAACACATCTTAAGGTGGCCATAGACATTACAATTACGATCTTTCCTGGAAAAGACGTTTCCAAGAAAGATCGTTTGTTTCAATACACACGTGTAGAGGTAAATCGTCAGATATACATATAGAAACAATAGAATTCTACCTCTATCTGATGATTCAGCACTACCAATGGCCGATGTTCAGGTGCCTGAAAATTTTCCGGCCAGCACGATCAACGAGCCGACAGATATCCAAGTCTTCTTCTGATTTCGGTCAGCTCGTTTCCCACCATATACACACTGAATATCATACGAAAAAAAATTTGACTGTATTATTGGTGCGTCTAAGGCCACCTTTATTCTCCAGATACAACATCTTACTTTTCCCTTCTTTGGAGCCAGACCGTACATTGTATGAGTGTTTGAATTCCCTCTCAGGTATGCCTTGGCAACTTTACCTAGCAAACCTTCCAAATGTTTATTTAATGGTTTGTGTAAGTAGATGGATTTGTTCAGTCACACTATTAAGGAGCTGATCTCTGCCAGTAAGATGTAAACCACAACATTTCAGGTTAGTGATGAATGTTGACGGATCACACATAGTTTTTAAGGAATCCTACGCAAGGATTACTGTACCTATCCAGTAAAACAGCTTTTTTTTTATTATATTACAGAGTCATGGTATATATTTAGGTTGCACTGTACATAATTCCTTTGATTTTTTTTATGGTTGAGATGTAGAAAAGGGCAAATGGCAACGGTTTCTTTGTGATAAGGCCCTTTGGTTTTTAACCTTAACGTAAATCATGGTAACTTCCCTGTAACAGTCAAAGAGAATTCTCGCTGCTAAAGATTTGTCAATATACATTTTTGGGGTGGCATACCATCTGATTTTGCTCCTTTTTTATAGGGTTCAGGGCAAGAGGAGAAGAGGAATTCCAGAGATGATTGTGGTAAGTGGTGGTGGCAGCAGGTCTGAGGTGAGTGGTGAGAGGTGGTCTGGCATAGGATTTTTAATCTAGCCCAGGATGTGGAACATATCAAAATGTAAGATAGAGTTATTAACATTAAACCAAAGGTGCTGTGGCACAAGTCTCTAGCACTTATAAGGCTTAAAAACGCCCTACAATGGAGATGTATTAAGTCTTGTGCTGGACCTCAGCCCACTCTCTTCTCTCAGTAGTTGAGGTATGTGTAGAAGGTCTGGCTGACCTGTGCATGTGTCAGTCCCATTTAATACAGGTACCCCTAGGGCTGGACTGGGAGTAAAAATCAACCCTGGCAAAAAAAAATCAAAGCCCACTTCAGGTATGGATCTGTTATCCAGCAACCCATTATCCAGAAATCTTTGAACTAAGATATAATTAGTCCTTATTGGAAGCAAAATCAGTCTATTGGCTTTATTGTTTACATGATTTTACAGTAGGCTTAAGGTAAGAAGATCTAAATTACAGAAAGATCCATTATCCAGAATACCCCAGGTCCTGAGCATTCTGTATAACAGGTCCCATACCTGTATAAATGTGTGACATTGGCGGCCAGGCCCCCCCCCGCACATTGGTGGTCAGGGCCCCTGATAAAAGGTAAAAAAAAAATTGGTGTCCCCCCAGTGAAAAGACCATTGGTGGCCAGCTCCCCCGAAGTTAAAATGAACATTGGTGGCCATCCCCTCAAGTTAAAAAAAAAATTGATGACCAGGGCCCCCCTGGTGGTCAGGACAAAACAAAGATCATTGGTGTTCAGTGGAAACTTATCATTAAAATTTGGCTGGCGGTCTTCTTCCTTTTCTCTGTGAAGCAGCTTCTTCGTCTCCTCTGTTTTTTTCGCTCTCACTTGGTTTTCGGCTTCAGTTCGGCTTTTCTGCATCAGTTCAGCTTCAGTTTGGCTTTTCTTCTTTGACTTTCGTTGAGCTTTTCGGCTTCAGCTCCCACTAGGCTTGGAGAATCTCACCAGTGAACCGTAATTTTCAGTAGTAACTTTATCATTAACTTAAAGGAGCAAGTAGTCAAAAAATTACACAAACAATGTGTAAGACTCTTTTCTTGTATTCGTGACAGTCTCTGCTTCCTTTCTGGCAAATAGTAGCAGTCATGTCTTGATTTATAGCAAGGATTCCAGATATAAACATGTGACGTAAATGCTTGCCTGCTTCAAAATATTTTAATAGGTTTATTTTGGATTCATAATTCTGTTAATATTCTTTTGAAGGTATAAAAATCGTGGGTAAACAACGTATAGTTGCAATTATACAGTCCCAGACTACCACATTTTTAACAAATTTACCTTAACACTCAAATGCCATTGACTGTCACATAATTTGTAGTCCACAGGTTACTTTCTGTCACCCTATACCCAAAACTAGCGTCCATCTCCCGGTCACTAGTGATGGGCGAATTTATTCGTCAGGTGCGAATTTGCGGCGAATTTGCTGCCATCGAATAAATTAGTGAAACGCCCGCGAAAATTCACGGCAAAAATTAGCCGGCGTCAAAAAAAAATTTTCCCGAAAAAACGGACGCCGGCGTCAAAAAAACGGACGCCGGCGTCAAAAACGGGCGCCGGCGTCAAAAACTAGCCGCCAGCGCCGTTTTGCAAATTTTTCGCCGTTTCATGAATTTTGCACCAAATTCGCGAATTTTTGGGCGAAGCAAAACAACGCAAATTCGCCCATCACTACCGGTCACGGCTGACTCTTCTGCCTTTAGCAGCTGCTTTTAGTTTTGGGAAGAGCTCTCACCTACTGAGATGCCTTCAGGATAGGGAGGCCCATTTATCAAAGGTCGAACTCATGTTTATTTTTTTTAATTCGAATATACTCACAATTCGACTGGAAGGTTATTTAAGAAAAAAATTGAATGTCTAATATTCGATTGAATGGTTCCAACCAGAAAATTCTAATTGTATTCGATTTGTATTTGATTCATACGAAGTTTTTCTACTGAAAAAAACCTTGGATGTCATAAATGTCTAAACGGACCTCTGCCATTGACTTGTACATGAATTTAGCAGGTTTCCATGGACTATTTCCATGGCCGAGTTGTGATAAATCTCACATTCAAATTCAAATAGAATCTAATGTGTGAATTTTGAATGACACTTAGCGTGAGAGTCATGTGATTTCATGTGATTTCCCTCCCTGTCCCTAATTTGCATATGCAAATTAGGGTTCGGATTCGGATCGCCTGGCAGAAGATTTCGGCCGAATCCGAATCCTGCTGCAAAAGGCCGAATCCTGGCCGAATCCCGAACCGAATCCTGGATTCGGTGCATCCCTACTTGATGCTGATTTTCACCGATCCTTGCAGGAGAATCAAGAAAGACTAAAGGTGGCCAAACGCACCGATATTATTGTACAAATTAAATTTTTGTACAATATTCGGTGCATGTATGGTGGGAGATGAGCTCACCAATATCGCCAGAAGATTTGGATATCAGTCGGCCCAGAGGAAAATTTTGATGGGTTCCTTTGAAGGCACCCATCATCGTTAGTGATAGGAAAATATATTCGGCAGGCGTGAATTTCCTGCAAATTTACGCACTTCACCACCTGCAAATTTTTTCGCAAAAATTGGCCATGAAAAGATTTTCTGCAACAAAAAAAGTTGTGCGCCTAAAAATTTTGTGGGTAAAAATTATTTTGAGGCCCATTGACTTTAATTCATTTGGACAAAAAAAGTTGGGCGTGTAAAATTTTCTGCGTCAATTTCTCTATTTGTTTTCCATTTTGCTAATTGTTTGGGAGTTTCGCAAACTTTTTGGAGAAGCGAAACGGGACAGATTCGATCATCAATAGTCATCAGCCTCTGTTAATGCTGTCAGATAGAGGTAGAATTCCATTGTTTCTACCTGTATATCTTACGACTCAGCTCTTCACGCGTGTATTGAAACTAACGATCTTTCTAAGATCTTTGTAGCGTGTATGGCCATCTTAAGGGGTTAATGTAATAAAAGGCATTATGTTTGCTCAGGAGCAGTGACCCATAGCAGATACAATATACTGGTCGCCTGTTTAAAAACAAATATCGTATTGGTTGCTGTTGGTTACTGCACTAAAAGATTTCTGCTGAAGTTGGATTGGTACTGAAATAGTTGCTGTGGTTGTAATAGTGGTACAATGTAACTGAAGTCCCATCATTTCAACATATTTGACGAGATTATCGCTTGGTGATACAATGCCCATAAATTAGTCTATAAAAACTTGAGAACCACTTTATCCTCCTATAGGTTTATGTATTGTAGACAATGCAGACCTCAAGGTTTTTTCCTACAGATAAAGTAATCTCTCTCTCTCTCTATAAAACAATAGTGGTACTGCTTTTGTCTTTAGACTATTCGGTCAAGCAAATCCAGTATGAGAGCTGAACCTTAATAACTGTATGATGGAAATTCCAGCATTGTAATCTGCCCTAATTTTGCTCAACGAACTTCCGGGAACTGGCATTAGCTAATAAGTCAGGTTGCTGCTAAACATCTGGAGATCATCACTGAGAATTTTCATTTAGAATGCCGTTCATTCTGCGCAAGAGTTCATAGAGCAGGCTTCTTGGACCCCGCGTCTGCGAAAAGATAATTATGTCAAGTATGTGACTGTAAAGAAACCTTGAATGTTGGAAAAGAAAGTAATATGAGCCACAAGGTGAGTAAAATTTCATGCACAGGTAAAAAGAGGGTCATATGTAGATATGAAGCTCAATAAATATTGTGGTTTTTGGACTGTTTTAATTCAAGCAGATGTTTGATGTAAGGGTCCCCTTACATTATAATATAGTGAATAAAGTACCCCCTTTTGTAAAATATAAGGATATTATAAGTTACCGAGGAGTTTCATGACCATATTAAAGTATGAGGCCAAAGGCCGAGTGTTTTTATACAGGTCATGGAACTCCGAGATAACTTCTAATATCCTCATATTTTACAACTGGGGGTACTTTATTTATTATAATACATAAATTTCAATGAGTCATGTGACAGAAATGACATCAGAACTCACCGTTTATAACTTATGACATCAGTGCTCACCGTTTATAAGGATATAATTTACAGGATATTCATGGCTTTTGTGTATTATAAAAGTATACATACAGTATGTGAAAACTTTTTATACTTTTTTTTAGAATATAAGCATTCTTCCCAAATATGACCCTAAACAACCTTCAATCTTGTATGCCCAATAAGGAGGCAGTACCATAGTTTTGGAAGCACAATTTTTGATGGCCACAGATAGGGATGGGCGAATTGTACCCGTTTTTTTGGCCAAAAGTTCGCCACCGACGAATTGTCCTCAATGCCCATTCAAGTCTATGGGCGTCATTTCCACGGCGAAACAAGGTGAAAAAATTCGCCCCTTCCCTAGCGACAGATGAAAGAAGGCAGAGCTGTTACACTTGCTACAGGCCTGTTATCCCCAACCAGTGGTTTGCAAGCAACATGTTGCTCAGCAACTCTTAAGGTGGTCATACATGATAAGATCCGCTCATTTGGCAACCTCTTTCCCCGATATGCCCACCAACGGCAGTAGGGCCAGAACTAGGGCTAGGCAGAAGAGGCACGTGCCTAGGGTACAAAGGCAGAGGGGCGCCAGGCACATACCTCTTCTGACCCATTCGAGTTGTGAGTACATTTTAATTTATTAGAGTTCACATAGCTTCGAAATTCAATCTTTGATAAATCTGCCCCTAAGAGTCACTAGACCTTCAGCAGCTTTTATTAGTCCTCTAATTGTCTCTTACATTGCAATGTTATAAAAGATGGTATAAAATCATAGTATTGGTCACCTGTATATATAATTATGGAATGTCCCAAGCTCACCAAGTCACATTGGGGTAATGTTAGCAGATACAGTAGAATTGATAAGGTTTGGTGTCTTGCCCACAAAACAAGCAGATTGATGTACTTGTTGGTTTCTCTAGGAGAAGCCATGGCTTGATGATGACGCTACAATATACAGCATTACGATTGGATGATGCCATTTATAGGGGAAGGGAAAATGGGCACCTGGGCACTAAATCTTCTAATGTGCCAGCTGGGAAGACCTCACACTGTTCTTTTAATTGTAACAGGATTGTGTGTGTGAGTGTGAACTTCTCGGCTCTGTGTTTTCTCTCAAAGGCTATTTGCCTTATAGCTGACATGTTTATAAGCGTTAACTGTTCTCTAAAAAAATATGTCAGGCCCAATTGCCAGGAGTGAAGAAAATGGGCCACTTGCCAAAAGCAGTGTTCTTTGTGCCGAGCCGGGCTGGTATTGGTGCTGGAGGGGCCCAGGCCTAAATCCCCTGCTGTCAGGCCCCTTTTGTATAACTTGCACATCTGCAATCTTTATTTACTACATTACCCTGTATATCCAGTTGTAGAGCAACAATGGACTGTACCGTCTGATGTAAAGGGCCAATGACATCATTGTAACTTACTATACACACTTACTTACTTACTGTACCACGGCTGCTGCCTCTTCCCTTGACAACAAATGGGGCTCATTTATTAGTAATGGGCAGTAAGCCATAGCAACCAGCTGTATGTAAAATAAAGAGAGCAAATGATTCATTGGTTGATGTGGGTTACAGGCAGCAGCCCCAGAATTGCCCCTGTAAATGACCCCCAGTTGTCTCCAAACTTTTTTACCTGTGACCCACATTCAAATGTAAAATAGTTGGGGAGCAACGCAAGCATGAAAGAAGTCCCTGGAAACATCAAATGAGGGCTTGATTGGGTAATTGGTAGCCCCTATGTGGACTGGTAGCCTACAGAATGTTCTATTTGGCAGTACACTTGGTTTTTATGCAACTAAAACTTGCCTCCAAGCCTGAGATTAAAAAATAAGCACCTGCTTTGAGGCCACTGGAAGCAACATCCAAGGGGTTGGTGAGTAAAGGTGTCCATACACGGGCCTATAAAAGCTGCCGACAGACCAAGTCGGCAGCTTATTGGCCCGTGTATGGGGGCCCCCGACGGGCTTACCCGATCGAGATCTGGCAGAAAGTAGGCCAGATCTTGATCGGATGGGACTAAAAATCCCGGCGGATCGCGTCCGCATCTGTTCATTGATGCGATCCGACCGCCAGTTCGCGTTTGCTAGGATCCGATCGTTGGGCCCTAGGGCCCACGATCGGATCAGCCCGATATTGCCCACCTCAAGGTGGGCATATTGGAGGGAGATCCACGTATCTCTCCATGTATGGCCACCTTAACATGTAACTCACGAGCCATTGATTGGGAATCACTGCTGTAGAGTAGAGGACAATAGATGTAGGTTGTATGTGTGTATTAAATGAGGTTTTTTTCCTTTCTGCATACAATAAAGCTAGCTGTGATTGAAACGTTTCTCCCCACTTTTGGAGGCTACAGATATAGAAATACAGATATTTCTGATTAGAAGTAACATGTGAGAGTGGATTTTACAATTAGTAACGCTCTGCAGGGTTCATTTCCATAGTGAATTGCTTTAACATTACTTAGTAGGGCCTCAGACCCAACCTGCAGTGACAATCAACTTCACTTTAACAAGAGGCCGTCACCTTTTGGATATATAACATTTAGCAGCTGTCAGTGATCCTCGCCAGGGTTTAATAACGTTGTATTTACTTTATGAAGAAAAGACGTTTAGAATATTGCCCTGTAAAACTCAATCCCACATCTCCTATCACTGACATGGTATGATAACACACCAGTTTACAAGCACACATTGAGGCTCAGGGATATTATTTTATGGTGACAATGCACTTTTATACATTGCGCTACATAAAACAGGAATGTCCAACCAAGCTTGTTGTTGATCTACAGCTCCAAGCATCCCCTAACAGCCTACAATTCGTGAATTTTGAGTAAAAATGGTAAATATTTTTGGTATTTATGAAAAGTTTACTTTAGAGGTAAGACTTACAGAATGCAGAATACTAAAAAATGCCTTTGAACACTATATACTGTTTGATAACAGTTTTGGTGGCAGCGGCGTATAGAGTATTAAAATAATACATTAATGGCCAGGGGGTTAATAAAAAAAAACAGATCGGTGTTCAGTAGAACTGAACTCGTGGCTTCATGAATTCAGCTTTGGCTCCTTTTGCGACTTTAGATCTTTTCGCGGCTTCGGGACTTCAACTTCGGCTCCTTTCATGGCTTTGGGTCATTTCGCAGCTTTAACTCTCCGGTATTTCGATCGGGACTTCGACTCTTCAGGACTACGGCTCTTTGGGACTTTGTCGGTTCGGGACTTCGGTGGTTCGGCATGGCTTCGGCGCTGTTACGGTGGGCGTGCTTTTTCCAAATGTGCATCGCAGCTGGGCCTGCCCTTTAGGCCCGGGCCGGTACAACAGTACCCCCTGTGCCCCCCTGATGGTGGCCCTGATGGGGGGAAGCACTTAGGTGTCAACCTACCCCCTGACTTGTGCATAATTCAGATACTTAAGTTAGGGAGCGGCAGATAATGCAGGTCACGTTGGGGCCCTAGTCTGTAAGGACTAGTTTGAGCTGCACCCCCTGATACTCGCATACACAGAAAGTAGTGCTACACAATCAACCTCACCGCTCTTTGCAGCGTCGGGTGCCGACTGTGACTCTGTCTGCTCAGGTCCGACCCAAATTCTCTTTATCAAGCTTGATAAAAGGCTGGTTATGCCCAAAACGTTGCTTCACTTGTTGCACAAATAAATTATATTTTCACTGAACCGGAGTGCTGCTGCTGAAATATGTTTTGGCATCCCCTGATACTGCTCCCTGAACTAAGCAACATATTTGTTACTGGGCCCCATAGCAAATTCAATTTAGGGCCCCAAAATATTTATAAGTTGGCCTATTTTACCAAGATATATTAAAATTGCTAATTAATTAGGGTCTCACAGGGCCCCCTACACTCCTGGGCCCCCCTGCAACCGCAGGGTCTGCTTCCTCTATAGTTACGCCCCTGTTTTAAATCCACAAAAATTCCCCAACTTGGTTTGGTGGGAAGAGTCTGACCACATACAGTTAGTATTTCTGCATAAGGGATTCATAAATTACTTCCAGTTTGTTTGCAAAATAAATGACAAATGTTTTACATAGGGTCGTAGAGTGCTTTGGAGCTGAGTTTGAGTCTTGGATACCCATAGATGTAGATTTCAGGCTGTTCACATGAGAATATGGTAAATCCATATGGAAATTATCTTTTAAAGACTGATTTGTGGTATCTGTGACTTCTTTTTAAAGGTGTAAAAATATTGGGAAAGAAGGCGCACACCCTTAAAATTACATAACCTGCAAATAACCCGAAAAGGATAAAATAATGAAGGGCGCAAATAATGAAAATGCCTTTTCTTTTTCATTATTTATTATTTGTGCCCCTGAGGAAGACCACTATGGTCGAAATGTGTTGGGCTCGCCATTTATTATTATAATTTTTGTAATTTTGGTTAACCTCTCTTTTTTTCTTTTGTAATAAATATTTTTTTGTTAATTGAGTGTGCAATCCTTTTCGGGTTATTTTTTTTTAAAGGTGGTCTGGTGGGTCAGTATTTGAGGTTGAGGCTATAACTGAAGTGATGAGTGTTGCATAGTTGTTAAAACATAGGAGCCTCAAAAATGTTTATTGGCAATGGGATATAGAGAGTCTGTCCTAGATAATGAAATCTAGAGAGTCAACAATACAGAATTGCCCCATTGTATACAGTTAATCTCTTACCCAGTTCATACATTAGCTGGTTAAGCAGATAGAAAGTGGTTCCCGGTTTTTACTACTTATTCTCAAGGCAAGGCCCCATCGTGACCTGCACTCTCTGCTGCTCCTTAACTTACGTGTCTGAATAATGCACAAGTTATGGACACCTACATGCCTCCCCCCATGAAGTAGCTTTCACATAACAGATGTGATCTATCTAGTCAAAGTATTGATAAAGGACCAAATCCCCAGATGTTTTGTGTCACCTCCTCACATGTCAGAATACAATATAACTGGATTTGCTCTGGTTTGCTCTGAAGACAGCCGGATGGGCTCCATTATATAAGTGTAAGATTCCAGGTGACTGGTACCAATACATCAAAAGTTGTAGGACCTTCAGTCCTGTGGTCCTTGGGCAATTGCCCCTTTTGTCAATGTATTGAAATGTCCCATACAGAGCTGCATCCCTGCTGCATTAGTGGTTATCCCTTGGGATATAGGTCTGGTACCAGAACCGTTTTGACGAGTGTCCTTATGAATTTCACTTGAGATCTGAAGGAAAATGAGGGTTTTTATTGCATTACAGTGCTTTGTCTTCTTCATTTGGTGCCTGTCTAGGAAAGTGTCTTTGCTGGTCCTTAGTAGGCTCTGTCTAGTTATTGCATTTCTACAACTTGTCATATTTCATGATAAAGTAGATGTTTTGAAACTTAGGTTCAAGGCACCACCTTGGTGAAAAAGTTGCAATAATATCAAATCACCCTGCCCAAAAGTTCCAGGAAGCATCCAACTACTAATAACACATTATCTCGCCTTCAGGTCATCCTCCTACCCCTGTCATCTACAGCTTTGGGGCGCAACCCTAGACAGTTTTCCACATAGTAAACTACAAATATGGTTCTCTAAATGCCGGTAGTCATGATCAAACAAAATCAGAATAATGGAAGCATGTTGCAATTAGCACCTGGGACAGCAAGTATTCATCCAAAATGTTATCTTTTGCGACAATTCCTATGAGCAGTAATTATTAGTTGGATGGGCGATTGCCTTTCCACTATTTTTAACAGCTAACTAAAGGTGGCCATAGACGCACAGATAATATTGTACGAAACTAATTTTCGTTGCGTGTATGGTGGAAAAAGAGCCGACCGATATCGGCAGAAGACTTGGATATCGGTCGGCTCGTCAATCATTTGGACGGAAAATTTTGATCGGTTGCCTTTGAAGGGACCCAAACATCGCCCATTGTTAGTGCTGAATCGTCAGATACAGGTAGAATTCTAGTGTTTCTTCCCGTATAGCTACCTGTATACCTGACGATTCAGCTCTACACGTGTGTATTGAAACGAACGATCTTTCTTGGAAAGATTTTTTCCAAGAGAGATCGTAATTGTTACGTCTATGGCCACCTTTATGGTGTACTATTTATTTGTAGAGAGCTCCCGACAGTCTTCATCTTGATATATTATGACTCAGGGCTCTAAATTTTGTGACAGTGATAACAGTTACAGGTGATTGTGAAGGTCAGTCTAATTCATCTTCATTTCTCCCTATCCAAGCTGTGGCGTTGCTTTATGGTTAAGGCTAAAAGATATTAAGGATTGACCTTGAGAGATGAGGAACTTACCTGCATGAGACTTTCTATGCCTGTTTATTGCTGACTTTTATTAAAGGATGTTAAGAACCAGCTTTATCCTCCCAGCTCCGTACAAAAAAAAGGAGCTTTAAAACAAACAAAGTATAGAAAGAAGATTAGCAGTAAACTTTACCTACCAGCTGAACATGATTTAGAGTTGCTGGAGTTTTTTTTATGTCTTTTGCACCGTAAAAGTTGTGAGATGAGTTCAGTTTATGGTCACAGAAGAAAAGATGAAAATAGTAGCGTATTTTGGTGGAAAGGTGTGATTCAAAGTGAGCTTTTTATATCATCATTCCCTGGTCTGTGGTTAGAGCAATGTCTGGATTAGATTGTTAGTGTTGAATAACAGACATAAACTTTGCAAAACTTTGTATAAGTTTATGCTAATTTACAAATGAATTTAATTCATCTAAATGGATTCTATTTCATTCTTATAGCAGCCAAACACAAACTTTACTGAAATGTATTTAATCTGTGATTGAAACCACTGGTTGACAGAAGTGAAATTCACAATTCATTCCATTGTTGTTAGATTTAGAGAAATGACTTTGTGCCAAGGACCATCTGAAAAGTTTCCGAATGGGAATGGACAACAGGAGACGCACCTGTATAACAAAGTAACATAAGCTGTTCATTAAAAGTAGAGATTGAAGGCAGATGAGATCAGGAAGGCAGTTGTCTGTTGGGAAACTATTACAGCCGGTTGAAGACTTGCAGTTCAACGCTGGGGAACATCAGAGCAGTATGGGCCACCTCCACCAAGGATAGAGAAGCATGATTTTAAAGAAACCAGTAAATATAGGATAGATACAATGTCATGAAGATGCCTGCTAGTCTAAAAAATAGTCCTGTTTCAGAGATATAAATCAACTATACCAACTATATAGTCACACCATTGGTTACTGACAGGGGAATTCATAGAAAAATACAGATTGAGGTCAAGCATTTTGGGCAGCCTTTTCATCATCTCCACCATCCACATTCAAGGTGTCTGACTAAGTACTCACAGGAGTGGGAGTGGCCTGGATGTGGGACATACAGTAGTAAGAAGGAGGAAGGTCCATTGGCATTGGGGTCATGGGAGGCTTGGGTTGCCATCCAGATGGTAAAATACCAGCCCGGGCTGGGGCAGGTATTATAAATTTACTGGCAATATACTCGCATGTACATTTGTACTAACCTGTCATCTGAGACCAACCCACCTCCAATCTGTCCCGACCCGCCTCCTATTGCCTCTCCCAACTTCCCCTCTAGCCCACCTTACTCACTGTTTCCCATTGTATGTGGTCCAGGTGTGACATTAGGTATCCTAAACCCAGAAAAAACCCCAAGGTCCCGGTCACAGCTCACTGTTACGCCTTTTGCTTAGGGAGGAGCTTTTGGATGCCGCCAGGTGAGAGGACCAGGGAGAGAGTTCTGGGCAAGCAATGGAAGCGTACGTGCAACAGGAATGGAGAATAGGCATGTGGTCAAAGGACAGGCTGAGTCAATACCAAATCAGGCAGTGCAGTACAAAATCGAGAGGTGGGAGCATAGTCGAGGTCACAGGCCGGGACAGAATACCAATATAGCAGTTTCAAGACAGGATCCGAGAATGGTCAAAGCACAGGCAAGGGTCAGGACAGGCAGCAAACAAGACTTGGTCAGGCAGGGTCAAGAACAGGCCAGAAAACAGAGATTGCACCATGAACTATTGGATAGACCTTCATTGGCAACGAGCTAGTGAGCACCGGCCCTTTAAATATTTGAAATTCATGCCAATTCGCGATGATGTCACGTGCAGCGGCCCATCAACCGGGAAGTGCCCACGAGGGAGCATGCATCCACTCGCAGGGAAGAAAACCGCGGCGGGCATCCCCGTTGCACCCCCGCTAGACCGCCAGGTACTTTCCTCATACCAGGAAGTTGTGCCTCTGCCCTATGAATGTCACAAACCCGCCCCTGATGTAATGGATGTAAAGGAAAACCTTCTGGTACAGGATTAGTACAGGTATGGGATCCAGAAACCTGTTATCCAGAAAGCTCTGAATTATGGAAAGGCCGTCTCCCTTAGACTCCATTTTATACAAATAATCCACATTTTTAAAAATGATTTCCTTTTTCCTTGTAATAATAAAACAGTACCTTGTACTTGATCCCAACTAAGATATAATTAATCCTTATTGGAGTCAAAACCAGCCTATTGGGTTTATTTAATGTTTGTATGATTTTCTAGTAGACTTAAGGTATGAAGATCCAAATTATGGAAAGATCCCTTATCCAGAAAGGCTCAGGTCCTGAGCAATCTGGATAACAGATCCCATACCTGTATACATAAAGCCATTATTAATGGTATTCAATTTATTCCCTCAAAATATTTATATTTCCATCCACCCTCTGAGCTTAATTAGCTCCTCCTTTCTCTAAAATGATTTGTATCACCCTCCTTGCCCTATCCATAGTCCTCCATGGGGGTGACCAGCCAGTCATAATAAGCCTGGGTTTAAATTCTTTTCTATTCTGTAAACTTTTATTTGCTTCCTTATAATATGCCATTTGCCATTTCACAAACTAAGCAATACAGGCCAGACCATAAATTGTCATTTATACTTTAAGCTAGAATTAAAGTTGCTGGAGCTGGCTCATAGGAAAAACCTGAAACAATGTAATTTAAACCACCTTCATTCTCACAATGCCAGTCTATTCCCAGTACAATAGTACATTGTAAGATATAGGGCATAAAGATGCCATGTTTGCTTGGTAAGATTCATATCTTACTTGTGTAGGAAAAGTAAATTACTCTTCAGTTATTCTTCATTGTTGGACACAAAGCCTAAGCCAAAGGAAGCCTGATGGGCCCAACTCATTGAAGTAATTCATTGCCGTGACTCACGTCACACAAACACTAACCAGAATGCAATGCGTGATTAAAGGGGAAGCTATAACTAAAGGCAAGCTGACTGGACACATATGCAAGGGAATTTCTCAGCCACAAATATGAACACAGGTAACTACTAGGATCAAATAAACTCTGGACACATATGCAAGGGAATTTCTCAGCCACAAATATGAACACAGGTAACTACTAGGATCAAATAAACTCTTATGGGACCACAGTGGTATGTCGGTAGCACCTCATGATAAGCTCCCTTTCACCAAAACAAGTGGTGACGTTTGGCGTTTTTTTTCCATGCATTTAAAAAAAAATGTATCCCCATAATACTTAAGGTAATATATGAAAATGTAAGGTTGGAACCATAGCCTGGGGAATCCTTATTCTGAATTAGAGGTAAAACGTTTCCACTTTGTCATTGTCAGATCATGGGTGACTAATATAATCTCTCATCTAGTAACCTGCTATCCAGAAAGAACAGAATCAGGGTCGGACTGTGTCATATGGGGCCCACCAGGTCTGCGACTTCAAGGTCCCACGTTTTGAACACAAGGGCCTTCTCTTGGGGTCTACACTGCCCCCCTCCCTCTGCACCTCGTACCTTTAAAATCCTCAACTTTGCTCATGTGATCGGGGAAGAAGAATTGGTTCAGTCGGACCATTTGAAAATAATTTCCTTTTTCTCTGTCATAATAAAATAGTAGCTTGTACTTGATGGGGACTAAATGACATTAATCCATATTGGTGGCAAAAAATTCCTATTGGAATTTCTCGATCCAGAAAACCCCAAGTCCAAAGCATTCTGGCTAATAGTAATACTTGGATTTAGCCAGTAGTAAATATAGGGAAATATATTCAATTAACATTCGGTACCATTATACAGGTGGGCACATATTAAGCAGCACAAAGAAGAAGAACTTTCAGTAGATTGGTGAGGTGTGAAGGTGAGTAGGACTGTGTAGGACCCTCCAGATAAGGGAGGAGTGACTTACTGTAGCCTCAATACACTGAAGATACGGCACCAGGAATTTATGATGTGAGGGTCAAGAAAAACTCAACCTGCACCTGAGCCTGCCTGCACCCACCTTCTGCCCTCTATTTATACACCCATGTGACCTGCCCGGCTGATGATATCACAAAAGGGGCGGGGTGTGGTGTGCGCGCCTATAAAGCAGGAAGTGGAAGCCGGCAGTGGGAAGTGACATGTGGGTATCGGGCCGGGTTGCACACCACTTCTGGGAATCCTTTTATATGGGTCAGGGGATATAAAGTAGTGTATAGTGATACTGATATAGTTTATAACAACCTAGATAGATAGATCTATAGATGGATCTGAAGGGCTTGAGAATACACCCAGCCTTAAAACCATATACACCCTCCATGTGCCAAAGTCTTCTAATATCCAGAGCATCCCTGTAACCTGCATGTTATAATTCCCCAGCATCTTGCACCCTATAAATATGTTATAATTCCCCAGCATCTTGCACCCAATAAATATGTTATAATTCCCCAGCATCCTGCACCCCATAAATATGTTATAATTCCCCAGCATCCTGCACCCCATAAATATGTTATAATTCCCCAGCATCCTGCACCCCATAAATATGTTATAATTCCCCAGCATCCTGCACCCTATAAATATGTTATAATTCCCCAGCATCCTGCACCCTATAAATATAAAGCCTTCACCACCTGAGACAACAGGCAATACCACTGTAGATGCAGTACAATCAAGAACAAATAAATATTCCTTTATGTGCGAGATTTGTCCAGGGCGTATACTCGAATACGTAATCTCAATTGCGCATAAAAAAACAAGAAGATTTCTTCACTTTTTTTAAGTTGTGAAAAGAATCCAAATGAGTGAGAGACTGATCAGCAGCAAAACATGTTCAACAAACCTGGACACGCTCTTATTAGCCTCAATAGCCCAGCGCTTATCTCTTTCACATTCAATGGACAGAACGGTGTTTGCTTAAACCTTATTGGACAGATGAGTGACTTGTTCTATGAATAATACTCCTTATAAGTCACCCCTAAGGCCTGAAAGTCTGAGATATTCCCAATGGGAATATCAAGTCGCCTTTACAAAGTACAAGCATTTAAAAAAAAATAATCACAGCCAACACATGTGATTGGATGTTCCTCTTCTCCCTCTCAATTGCCACAAAATAAATAATATATATATATATATATATATATATAATATCAAAACAGGGGGGTTGTGGGAGCACTCTAAAGGCTTTAAAGTATATATATAAGTATAATAAATGCTATTGCATATGTACCCAAATAGGGGTTATTTTGTTACAAAGTTATGATCATAAAATCGATAAGCCACCATACCACGTCAAGGTAAACCCCGAATGGCGGTCCCTAACTTGTTTTATTTTTTATGTGCATTCTAGCATTACCTGTAATCAATGTCCATTGAACGCTGTTTTTTCACTGAGGGCTAAATCCTCCCCAGCCAGCAATCAGGCTTTTAAAGGAGAGATATTCCCAAAACAAACGCCCAATTTTAAAAGCATAGGATCACCTCTAGTCTAAAGGGGGGGTATGGGGTGCTACAACCACTGCAGCTATGCCACAGCTTCCGGCTAAATATACAATATCAAAACAGGGGGGTTGTGGGAGCACTCTAAAGGCTTTAAAGTATATATATAAGTATAATAAATGCTATTGCATATGTACCCAAATAGGGGTTATTTTGTTACAAAGTTATGATCATAAAATCGATATTTTGGGAATATCTCTCCTTTAAAAGCCTGATTGCTGGCTGGGGAGGATTTAGCCCTCAGTGAAAAAACAGCGTTCAATGGACATTGATTACAGGTAATGCTAGAATGCACATAAAAAATTAAACAAGTTAGGGACCGCCATTCGGGGTTTACCTTGACGTGGTATGGTGGCTTATCAATTTTATGATCATAACTTTGTAACAAAATAACCCCTATTTGGGTACATATGCAATAGCATTTATTATACTTATATATATACTTTAAAGCCTTTAGAGTGCTCCCACAACCCCCCTGTTTTGATATTATATATATATATATATATATATATAGTAGTGAGAGAACAGTGTGAAACAATTATGTTGACTGCCGGCTGAAACTTTTCGGAAATAACTGAGCACTGATTTACTGTCTATTGTGTGCTAACGTATTTATGCTATTAGGAGCACAATGAACCCCACCGAGCTTAATAAAGTTCCCAGCACTCACTGGGAGTGGAGCAACTTATTAGAAGGATCACGCTGTTTTACGGAAGACGAATTACACTGCTTTTTTAAATAATTCCGAGACATCAAGCTAAATAAAAAGTATCGTCTGGCCCCAGAGTAATTCAATTAAATTAATGGATAATGGTTTAAAAAAATACAGTCAATGAGATTCTACAAGAAAGGTGCCAAAATGAAAGAAATGCTGAAATACCTGAATGGTGCAAAGTATATGGAAAACAAGTTCTTCCCTGCGGATGTGGCTTCTGAGATAATTAAGGAATTAACTTCGTTCTTGTTAGTTTCTATTTTATTTTACATATTACTTCATTGTAAATTATACATTGTGTATAATATGGCATTGTATTAATCTCCTTATTCTGCATACTATTTGTTATCATATTGATTTTTATGGTTTATTGTGAAAACCAAATAAAATATTTCAAACACAAGGAATTAACTTCTCTTCATCATTATAGAACATTATGTATTAGTCTGTAAAGGATTTAGCAAAACAGGGATTTGGCAAAATTTGGTAACAGGTAGCCTGCAGCCTTGTGCCTTTATATGGTCATGGAACCCCTCAGTAACTTCTATTATTAACATGTATTTATATAGCGCCAACATATTGCGTAGCACTGTAAAGCTTCTAATATCCTTATCATTTACAGTAGGGGGTACATTATCCCTTATAATACATGAGTGATACTCAGAGTTCCCTGTATAACTCAGCCTGCAGCCTTGTGCCTTATATGGTCACAGAACCCCTCAGTGACGTCTAATATCCTTATTATTTACAGTAGGGGGTACATTATCCCTTATAATACATGAGTGATACTCAGAGTTCCCTGTATAACTCAACCTGCAGCCTTGTGCCTTTATATGGTCACAGAACAACCCCTCACTGACTTCTAATATCCTTATCATTTACAGTAGGGGGTACATTATCCCTTATAATACATGAGTGATACTCAGAGTTCCCTGTATAACTCAACCTGCAGCCTTGTGTCTTTATATGGTCACAGAACAACCCCTCACTGACTTCTAATATCCTTATCATTTACAGTAGGGGGTACATTATCCCTTATAATACATGAGTGATATTTAGAGTTCCCTGTATAACTCAGCCTGCAGCCTTGTGCCTTTATATGGTCACAGAACAACCCCTCAGTGACTTCTAATATCCTTATCATTTACAGTAGGGGGTACATTATCCCTTATAATACATGAGTGATACTCAGAGTTCCCTGTATAACTCAGCCTGCAGCCTTGTGCCTTTATATGGTCACAGAACAACCCCTCAGTGACTTCTAATATCCTTATCATTTACAGTAGGGGGTACATTATCCCTTATAATACATGAGTGATACTCAGAGTTCCCTGTATAACTCAGCCTGCAGCCTTGTGTCTTTATATGGTCACAGAACAACCCCTCAGTGACTTCTAATATCCTTATCATTTACAGTAGGGGGTACATTATCCCTTATAATACACGACAAGTATTCTATGAATATCGCTATTAAACGTGTCACATTCCATTCATTTTCAGATGTCCATGTGTTTGTGTTTGCTGTAAAATCTGCTTTCATTCAGAATTCAGAATTGTCCTTTGTACAGTTTCCCTTTAACACTTTAGTCATTGCAAAGAATCCCTTGAACTTGGCCCTGGAGAGAGTAAAACATTTTGCCGTTGCTTCCACACAAACATTGTCGCCCATAATAATGTGCCAGTTCCACAGAGGTTGTGGGTCGGCTTGAGCTCGAGGAGCAGCACAGATGGGAACAGGAATGTGGCTCTTTAATTCCTGGCAGGGGCTATTCATGATTATCAGGGCCCAATTAAACTAAGCAGTTTATTAAACAATACATTTGGGATAATTAGTTTAATTAGATTTCCCTGGGTAAGCTGGTGCTGAACATTCAGCCAGAGCCGTTGAAGAATGGACTTCACTTCTGCAGCAATCTTTGCCCAAGCTCATTAGAAAAAGCTTATAGGGACTTAGAGATTTAAGGAAATTGGGGAAGAAAAGGTGACTAATGAAGGCAGAATGCGAGGGACAGAAGAATAAGAAGTAGGATTTGTGGCAAACAAGTGCCGTAGAGCTGAGGTTGGCTGCAATCAAGGCATTCTGGAAAAGGGCTGGATGTAAGTGTGAAACCTTAATATACAAGGTATGGAGAACTTAAACAGTTGTAGTTTATTGCTGTGACTCCTTCATAACAGGTAGACAGCGGCACAACCTTTTCTCCTCACCTCTCCCTAACAAAGACTGCTGTCCCTTCCCCTAGCACTGCCAGAATGGCCACTGTATTTCCTATTCCTGTTTGCTTTATTCACTTTTCAGTATCAACTTATGACTCACTGCCACCTAGTGGCCAAACTAATTATACATTTCCCCCACTTACAAGTGTTTGGGTGCCCCTCTAGGCAATGTAATGTAGGAAAGGGCAGCTGAATAAAACTTTACACTTCAATGTTAGAAAAATGATCACAAACAGAAAATAGAAAGTCAATGAAAAAAAAACTTTCTTTCTGGTACCAAACGTAACTGAAAAAAGTCTTTAAAGGAGAAGTAAAGTCTAAAATAGAATAAGGCTAGAAATGCTGTATTTTGTATACTAAACATAAACATGAACTTACTGCACCAAAAGGCTAATCAAACAAATGATTTATGCTTTCAAAGTTGGCCACAGGGGGTCACCATCTTGTAACTTTGTTAAACATCTTTGCAAGACCAAGACGGTGCACATGCTCAGTATGGTCTGGGCTGCTTAGGGATCGTCATAGATTATCAAAACAGCACAAGTCAAATAATATCTGCCAGAAGCCGATACAACAAGACTGATTAATAATCAGAATATACAGACTGCACTGGGTCCTGTGTTGTCATGTGATCTAATGTGGATTTTATAGTTTTTGTATTGTTTAATACAAACTTTCTCCAACTCTGCAGAACCAGTGGCTGCAGCAAAATAATCCTCCAAATAGAATCCCAGTTTATCTGTTTAAATCTGGCTCATGATCTTTGTCCCTACAGCTGGAGTTGGAAACAGTAAAGGAGATGTAAAGGCAAAAATAAAATCCAATACAAATCTCTACACAGTCGCCAACTGCTCTACAGGGAAACAAACAAAGCTGCTTGAGTTCTGCATGGCTGGGAAGTAAGGTGGGGGCTCCCCCTGCTGTTCATAAGTATGATTGTTTCCCTACAGAGCAGTTAGGGACCGTCTGACAAATCCTATCCACAGCAGTAAATGAAGGGAGAATTTCACTGCATACAGTCAGGTTTCTTATAAAAACGGTACTCATTTTTTAATTAAAGTATATTGGAGATAGGTTTCTTTTTAATTAAAGAAAGTAAAAATGGGATTTTATTTTTTTGCCTTTACATGCCCTTTAAAAAGTAATCAAATTGCCACCCCTATTATAGGTTTTACTTGTCCTTTAATCTTTAGCTATCATTATGCTTAACTATTCTCTCATACAATTCCAAGCCATTAACTATTCTGATTTTATTTCATTATGCAGATTAAGAGATTCACGGGGCATTTGATTTTTCTTCCAGCAGCAGAAGTATTTTTACGTGCGAATAGGCTTTCTATGGACAAACGGCTGTGAGATCAGAATCCTCCATTTAGTACCATTATTTGGGAGCAGGGCTTTCCGGCCTCCCCTGCACTTGTGGTTAATAGGGAGTGGCAAGGAAACATTCTGTGCTCTGCTTATTACCACTTCATTTGGAAAACAGGAAGAAAAGCAGGGAGTGCGGAGCCCAAGCCCCAGAATGAATGACACAGAGAAGAAAAAGCACACGTTCCTAATTGCTCATTAGAACCAATGTTCTTTGTATATTTCATTCCCCCCTCCTATGTCTTCATTCTAAAGCATTCGCACAAGACTCTGCCATTGTTCCTTAGACAGCTCTAGGCTGGTACCAAATGAACTCATTGATTTCAGCTATGTGCCGCTGAATAGAGCTCCCAAGGTACATCTGCACATTTCTCCGGGAGGGAAGTGATTAATATTTGATACCTTCCACACAAAGTTTCTTTTCTCATGTAAAACTCATTCCTCATTTTCATTCCTGCAAATTCTCAGCTCAAGTGCCGCTCTTTCTTCTAGATATCTGCTCTACACTTTGGAAAAGGTCAGGCCGTCCTGCCAAAATAGGAGATAGACAAGCAATATGGCAGCAAAACATACGTTATGTGGAGAAACCCTCACTGCCATATACTCACTGCCATATATTACACACAGGGTCCAGCCAACTGGGAGTCCTAGAAAACCCGGCCAGCCAAAATGCCCCTCGTGTATGCCCACACATGCAAGTGGGAATATGCACCCACATGGCTGGTACCAGAGGAAAGGGAGAGGACATTGTGGGCAAAAGGAGGGCATAGGTAGGGATGTAGGGTTGCCACCTGTCTGGATTTCGCCCAGACAACCCGGTTTTTGCAAGGGCTGTTCAGGTAAAAACTGCCTGTCCGGATTTCCAAATTAGGAAATCCGAACAGAACATTGAAGTAAATGGCATGACAATCAGCCACACCACAAATCCTGCCCCTGACATCATCAGCCCGGCCCCTATGGCACAGGTCCTACCTCTTATGTCACCCACCCTGCCCCTCAACATCACCCACCCTGGCCCTCAATGTCACCCACCCTGCCCCTCAACGTCACCTGCCCTGCCCCCGGCTCACAGTTGGGAAAACAGAAAGGTGGCAACCCTATAGGGGTGGGAGGAGAGAGGGTCAGAGGGGAGGGAAGGGAGTGCTTCAGAGGGGACTGAACACAGACTAGGGGTAGGAAGAAGACCCTTTAATGGTGCCCCCCATCATTGCACCCTAGGCAGTCAGCTCTTGTTTTCGTCTGCAAAATAAATAGTAAAGGATTTGACCTTCATAAATGATTAAATCTGTGTAGCTTTGACTTCACCCAATTATTTAGCTTTCCATTTAGCAGCTTTCCAGTTAGCTGGAGTCCAGTTTAGCCTAGAAGCCAGTTAGCAGCTTGAACGAGAGACTGGAATATGAATAGCAGGGGGTCCAAATAAAAACTTAAAGGGGATGTTCAACTTCCAATAACTAGATGTTTTCAGATAGATCAATAGAAATAACAACGTTTTCCAATTACTTTCTATTTTCTATGTGTTGCCGATTTTTCTAATATTGAAGTGTAAAGTGTCGTTTTTCACCTTCTAAATCAACTCTGGGAGGGAGGGGTCGCCGACCCTGTAAACTGTTCTAAATTGATACATTTAGTTGATACATTTCTTATCTTTGTCCCTGCTGAGCAGAATTCCTGATTTTCATTACAGGCAGCTGTTAGACTTGATAGAATCGTTGCTAATATTCCAGAGATGCTGCTGAGAAATGGATCAACTACATGTTGAAAAATTGTAGCAGTTTAGTATCTGCACCTGAATTACTGAGCTGCCAGACTCAAACACCAGAGACAGGAACGTTCAACTTTAAACTTAGATTTTGGAAAAACAGTAAAAAATAAATAATGGAAAGTAATTGAAAAAGTCTTTATTTATGGGGAAACAACTGAACTGAAAAAAATGTTTTGAAAGTGAACAACCCCTTTAAGGGCTCTTACACATGAGCGTTCCGACCTGCGCTCCCCTGCGTTCCGTTTTTTGGCGTTCAGCCGCAGGGGAGCGCAGGAATAGACGCAAGTCATTATTTGAAATGGGGCTGTACTCACTCAGGCGCGTGTAGGCGCTGAACGCAGGAAAAATGCAGCATGTTGCGTCTGAACCTGCGTTCGGCGCCTACACGCGCCTGAGTGAGTACAGCCCCATTTCAAATAATGACTTGCGTCTATTCCTGCGCTCCCCTGCGGCTGAACGCCAAAAAACGGAACGCAGGGGAGCGCAGGTCGGAACGCTCATGTGTAAGAGCCCTAATAGAAAGTAGCAAAAAGAATGCATCTCACAATAAGCTGATTCCCCATTAGTGTTTCCACCAAGAAAGTTGGCTTGATGATTGGCGTTTATATGAAGAAAGCTAATTTATTCACTGCTTTGCTTGGTGATGACATCATTGGTACTGCTTTGTTTGGTGATGATGTCACTGGTACTGCTTTGTTTGGTAATGATGTCAATGGTGATGATGTCACTGGTACTGCTTTGTTTGGTAATGATGTCAGTGGTGATGATGTCACTGGTACTGCTTTGTTTGGTAATGATGTCAGTGGTGATGATGTCACTGGTACTGCTTTGTTTGGTGATGATGTCACTGGTACTGCTTTGTATGGTAATGATGTCAATGGTGATGATGTCACTGGTACTGCTTTGTTTGGTAATGATGTCAATGGTGATGATGTCACTGGTACTGCTTTGTTTAGTGATGATGTCACAGATACTGCTTTGTTCCGAGGCTGTAAAATAATAATTAGTATTTTAGGGAAGGATCATTTAGCATGCCTGATGCTCTCATATACAGAAAGCTGTAATTAGTACAGCAAATACAACAAAATCAATTCCCTTCTACTGCTTGAAAAAATAAATAATATTTTTGTAAAATATTTTTAAATCTTAAATATTTGAACACTAATTTTCTCAACAGTGCAGTAGACCCTTCTACCATTGATTTTGTCCCTTTAAAATCCTAAGAAGTACACATTAAAACATACAGTACATTAAAAGCTAATGTATGGTTCTTGGAATTAATGTTAATGGAGAATTAAAGCTGGAGAAAGCCATGAAATATTCACTCATCAAACACAACTTTAAATAATGCCTTTTGCTGACAAAACACACATTAGACAGAATTTCCTTTGTGCAAAGCCTATAATGTGTAGAAAAGGCATTTTGCACGATTTTCCACAAATATTGTGATGTGTTTAACAAATGCACTGCAACTGCAGCACTGCAACCTTTTCATTTCCTTGTATGACTTTATGTCAATATTCCTCTCGTTTAAGGGTGTAATGGAAATGGAAGTTACTCACCTCCAAGATGGCGACGGCGTCCAAAATGGCGACCCTTTGCCTCTCCATGTGGATCCCGTGGGTCGCAGCGTTATGACGCCAGCGTCTTCCCGCCTGCCGAATGGTCGCCGGCGTCGGAATGTGCGCTGGCACACAAACGCCAACGTCAGAACGTGCGCCGGCGTCTGGACGCCATTGCGCCCAAACTTTGGCGCCAATTCTACCCTATTTAAAGCCTTCTGGACACTGCAGACATTGCCCAAGTATAGGTTTATCTTCGTGAATTCCTGGGTGTGTTATTTGATTGATTCCTGTGTACCAACCTTGCCTGTTATTTCGGATTGACCCTTCGCTGCCTGGATTGAACTTTTGCCTGGACTTTGACTATTCTCTTGCCTCATCCTTCTGTTACCACGAACTTTGTTACTACCTGCCTCCTCCTTGGTCCGCACTCCAACTGTGCCTTCGGGTCCTTACAAAGGGGACTGGGAGGATTGGAGAAAAGGCATAGCTCTGGCAACCAATGAAGACTCAGTACTCTCAGGGTTTCTAGTGTTGTGGAAATCCAGTTACTGGAGATCACTTGACGTAAAAGACAACTTTTTTTTTTACACAAACTCCACAGATTGTGAACTCCCAAAGAGTCAGAACCCAGAACAAAGGGATCACAGGGTTTATATAGACTTGTAAAAGGGAAGTTACCGGTGTAATCGAAGTTAACTGCTGTTACAGCCAAGCAGGTGGCTCTGCCCTTAAGGCCAGGGTTCTTGTGAACATCCAAGAATCCATCCAAGTCTGGGGGTTTCACAGGAGAATTTGCATGCACAGAATATTGTTGTTTCTCAATAGTGAGGACAATATACATTCTTTACATCACTAGAAACTGCAGAGGAAAAGTCTTCATGTCTACAGAAAACCCACCCTGTGTAACATGGTCAATAGAAGTCTTATCAGTAGCACAAATATATAAATTTACTGTACCATATCCAAATCTCTAACTGACGTTCAAGTCGAGCCCCTCCCTACTGCTTTGGCCCAAAGGAGTTTCATTTACTTGTTTTGGTCTTTACTACAAAGCTGAACATATGAACCTCCTTCCTCCTAAAACAAAAAAGCTATAGTTACAATTATATATATACGTATATATATATATATATATATATATTGCTACATACTATATTTGAATTGCAGTAATCGTTGAACAAAGAATGGCAGAACCTTCCCTTTAATCATAGGAAATCTATATAAATATATTATTTTCAGAATAGATGTAACTACCCTTTCGATAGACCACATTTTCTTGGCTGTTACAGTGTCCAACTGTCAGTACAGACCAGATGGCACTCATTATGTGGCATGATCAGGGCCAATTGGGTGTGGCCTAAACGTGGATGATTTTTCTGTCAGAAATGAAGGGGTTAAGCAGCACTATATTAATCATTCATATCTTGTTTACTGATCCAGTTTCTTGTGTATTCGCCCCGTTTCTGAAGCACTGGCCTGGTTTACATGCCGTAACTATTTTCCCAGCTGGCCTGGCATCATTTCCAAGCTGACCAATCCAATATGACCATTGTGCTGTATTTCCCTGTGAGCATTTCCTTATTTGCATTAAGTGCTTGGAAAATTCCAATTTTAAGAAAATAATGATTAGGTTATTCAGCTTGTGCACCATGTAAGGTTTTTTTTGTAAGAAAACTTTCTGCAGATATCTGTAAATTCTTTCAATCTAACTATTTCTGCATTGATGTTACTGGCATGTCTGGAGTTAAAGGAGAAGGAAAGCTACCAAAGCAGTTTATTGCCAATAGATTAGCCAAGCTATAAGACTATTTATTCTGCACAATGCCTTACCATACTTGAGTAAATAGCTCTAGAAACTCTCTCTGTTTATTTAGGATACAGCTGCCATATTAGCTTGATGTGACATCACTTCCTGCCTGAGTCTCTCCCTGCTCACTCATAGAGCTGGGCTCAGATTACAGCTTGGAGGGTAGAAGGGAGTGAGAGAGGAGCAAACTGAGCATGCTCAAGCCCAAGCCCTGGAGGTGTAAGCTGAAAACAGGAAGTCTGATACAGAAGCCCATGTGTACACAACAGAAGGAAAGAAATGACCCTCAGCATTACTTTGAGGGTTTACTAGTGTATTTAAATTATACAGACCAGCTCATAAAGCTTACTTAATTTTAGCCTTTCCTTCTCCTTTAATGATGTGCTCATTGGTCATTTCTACAGCAATTATACTGGTATGTCTTTGGGTTAATATATTGGTTTTTCATTATCTGTAGTAATTATACTGGCATGTTTGTGTGCCCTAGGCAACCCGTCCAATGACTTTGCTCCCCCCCACACTAGTGTGCATGCAAGCACATAATGACAACACAGAGTGGGGTCAGAGAGACGAGGGAACATCAGGTAGCATTGAGGAGTGGGCAGTACTAGGGACTCGGGGGTCTGGTGTAGGCATATGCAGGAAAGAGGTACATACCTAGTGTACTGCCCTAGACACATCTCTTCTGCCTTGTAGTGATGGATGAATTGGACCCATTTCACTTCTCCAAAAATTTTTGAAAATTCGCCATGATGCATTGAAGTCTATGGGAGTCAAATTGAAAATGAATTTCAACCATTGGAGTCTATGGACTCAATTTTTGCTGTGAAAAATTTTCCTCATCACTATTGCCCATCCCCAGCTCAAGCCCTGCTGTAACAACCTGCCTGGAGTTGAACTAATGACCTGGTGTTTTCATGCAGTCTGAATTACTGCTACACTATATGAGCAGACAGCTAAGGTCCTGGTTCACTGCTATCCCTGTAATATCCCTGTAATTAGTGATCAGTGTAAGCCATTAATCTGGCTACATAACCCCCTGCTAGTGATGTGCTGGTTGGGTTTTTCCCGAACCGCACCCGAGCCGCACCCACCCTTCCTGCACCAGTGCCCGCCCGAGCCCGACTTCCAGCTTCCCTTTCTAGACCCGCGTCACCCTGCCCGCCGATGACATCACAAAAGTGGCGGGGCGAGCAGGCTCGCGGCTATAAAGCCTGAAGACAGCAGTTGAAGATGGCAGGCGGGGAGAGCAGGAGGAAGAGCTCGACCCGAACCTGCCTGCCACTAGTGATGGGCGAATTTGCGCTGTTTCGCTTCACCGCGAAATTCGCAAAACAGCACCGGCGTCTCGTTTTTGACGCTGGCGCCCGTTTTTTTGATGCCGGCGCCCGTTTTTGACGCCGGCGTCCATTTTTGCCGCGAATTTTCACAGGCATTTTGCGAATTTATTTGCTGGCGGCGAATCGCGCAAATTCGCTGCGAATTTCGCCCATCACTACCTGCCACCCCGAACCTGACTGACTCACAGGTAAACCCGCAGGTTGCGTGGGTCCAGTGGGTATCAGGCCGGCCCGCATATCACTACCTGCTACTCATTGCCCAACATAGGTTTATTCTAGATAGTTCCTGGGTGCAACTCTTGCTTGATTTACTGTTCTTTGACCCTTGCCTTTCCTTGACCATTCCTGTCTCCTGCCTGAACTGACCACTGCCTGATTACTGACTATTCATCTGGATTCTGATTCTGTACTGCGTTGACTGTTTGGGTATTGCCCCACGACTTTCTTACTCATTCCCCATTCCCCAAACAAGTTCCAGTTCCTTTGCCTGCCCAGAAATATTGCCTTGGTTCTTTCCCTTTAAGACCTGGTGGAGGCTCCTCCCGACGCGAAAGGCGGCTGATATAGGCAGAAGTGTGAGCCGTGACTGGAACCTGCCCGTTTATTCTGGGATTCCAAATGTGACACCTGCCTTTGGGGGTTAATAAAGGTTGTTTATTACAGATGACTTTGAGCCCTCCCCCCAGTAAAATGTTCTCATGATGGCTACCCTCCAAATCTCTACAGAATATCTCCATTTAAACACAGATATTCTCTAACAGGGAGAGAGAGGGGGAGGTAGTACAGGTTGTTTAGGCCACTGACTTTACAATAAAGTCTGGTCACTTATCTCTCAAGCTGTATTTAATGGTCATTTAAACTGCATTTAATTATATTTAATGAACATCTGTGTTCGCTGTATCCATTAGCCATTATGGTGCCATAAAATGACACACTTTCACGATTCACATTAAACTCTGCTAAATAGATCTTTAGATTTTATATCCCTGATGTTCTGGATAAGCAGAAAGTTATGGTACCAGTTGGCCTTGCTTTAAAAGTTATTACAACACAATACACAGCAATTTTTTTAAAAAATTAAAAAACTCCGGATGTATATATCTGGGTACTTGGGCCTGGGCCTTCCAACCATAGTGATTTTTAAAATGCCTACAAAATAAAATGCTGCAACTTACTCCAAGAACGGGAAACAGTAATGAATCTGTATACAGGAATGGGATCCATTATCCAAAAACCCATTATCCAGGAAGCTCCAAATTATGGGAGGGACTGGAAAAAGTCAGAATCCAAAAATCCGGCATCTCAGACCTACCAAGGTTGAATATACTGTAAGTCAGTGGGAGAGGTCCCTATCCTATTTGGGAGTTTCTGTGGTCAGCGCTGCAAAAAGCCCGAAAATCTGACTTTTCCGAATATTTCTGACTTTTCGGGCAAAAATCCCAAAAATTTTAGCTGTTCGATTTTTTTGTGTTTGTCAACGATCTGATTAAATCAAGATTTTTAAATAATAAATAAGGCATACTGGTAATTGTGGATTTTGTGGAGTTTGGTCAGACTTTTTTTTAAAGGAACAGAACCGTCAAAAAATAAAAGTGTTTTAAAGTAATGAAAATATAATGCAGTGTTGCCCTGCACTGGTAAAACTGCTGTGTTTGCTTCAGAAACACTATTATTGTTTATATAAATAAGCTGCTGTGTAGCCATGGGGGCAGCCATTCAAAGGAGAAAAGGATTAAGTTACACAGCAGATAGCAGATAAGCTCTGTCTGACTAATGGTGTTATCTGTTATCCATTAGTTAACCTGTGCCATATAGCCGTTTGTTTATATGAACTATAGTAGTGTTTCTGAAGCAAACACATCAGTTTTACCAGTGCAGGGCAACACTACATTATATTTTTATTACTTTAAAACACTTACATTTTTTGGTTTTACTGTTCCTTTAATAAAATACTCAGATATTGTGTCCTGCTCTAAAATCCACTGCCTTTGTAATTGGATTTTAATAAGAGCGACTTGCCCTTAAATCATATAAATAATGACAGGGGGGTTGTCACACAGTTTTGTTGCAGTGTAAGGGTAGGGTCACACTAATCGCCTCTTCTTTGGGGGCGACTAATCTCCCCGAACTGCTTCCCCCTGTCTTCCGCCTGCTAGAATGAAAAAACGAAAAATCATCTGTAGCATTCGCGGCGCTTCATTTTCCGAAGACGCCCAAAGTTGCCTCACGAGGAAACTGCGGGCAACTTCGGAAAACGAAGAGCCGCAAGTGCCATGCCGCAGGCGATTTTTCATTCTAGCAGGTGGAAGACAGGGAGATAAGACACCCCAAAGAAGAGCCGATTAGTCGCCAGGCGACTAAATCTCCCCGAATCTCCCAGTGTGACCTTAACAGTGAGTAGGAGAGCCGCTATATAGAGGGAGTCACAGAGGTTACCTGGGCCGTGGAGCTGATAATAAGTTTGTTTATCTCCTGCAGACAAGCTCAAGTGGAACGGCCGGTGACAATGAATGGATGTTTAGGGAAAGTGTCTGGCAAAGAGCTCGATTCAATGTAAACAACTGTCTATGCTCTTAAGATCCGCCATCGGCCAATGAAAGCCCTTGTCAGCTCACACATTTTGGGCAATAGTAAAGTGCTCCAGAGACGGGAGCACTTTATTTGGTTCGGAGGCGCAGTTTTAGAAAGTGGCAGCCCTTACCCCGTCAACAGAATGGAGGTTAGAAAAGAAATATGGGAAACAAAAATGTTGCTCTTATTTTATTAAATGTTTTTTAAATGTATTTTTATTTAAAATACTGTAAGTCAGTGGCATACTGTAACTAGATGTTACTAGGCCCCACAGCAAAATAATTTGGGGGGCCCCCAAACTAGGGTTGTCACCTGTTCGGTTTTTTTTTTAAGGCCTGTGCAGGTCTGAACTTTATGTTCGGTTTTCAGCCTTATGAAACCCCAACAATAATCTGGCGATACATGAAAAGCAAATACTAAGATACTCACCTAAACATGACTTAGTTACTATCAAGTGCAGTTCATTTCTTATTATTACAGATACAAAAAAAAAAGCAAATCGGTCATAAATAAAAATGTTTTTTTTCTAAATTAGCATTGCTGTATTTCAGAGCTTTCTGGATAATTGATTTCTGTAATTAAAGGATTGGGCTTAATCATCAAGCAGAATATAGCTGATAGGGTTGCTACCTGTGTGGTTTTGAACTGGGCGTCAACACTTTAAGACATTGAGAATACTGGATAGAAATCCAGCTAGTTACATCTAAGTGATGCAATACCTTGCCCTGGTGTCATAACTCCACCCACATCATTGTGCCCACCTCTGATGTCATCATGCTTGTTCCTACATCACTGCCCCACCCCCAATGTTATCTGCCCCGCCCCCCATGTTCGGGTTTAGCCATCAACAAAGGTGGCAACCCTACCCCAAACTCTCCAGAGGTTGTCCTGTTTTACCAATATATATTAAAATTATGAATTAATTAGGGCCTCATGGGGCCCCCTATACCTCCTGTCCCCCCTGCAGCCACAGGATCTGCTTCTTCTGTAGTTACACCCCTGCTGTAAGTAAATATTATGGCCCAGTTCAGTTACATTCTATGCTACATTTGTGTCCAGGGCTGCCGTTAGAAATCACGGGGCCCCATACAACAAAATTTTAGGGCCCCCTGTGCCACGCCCATCTCAGCCCCCAAGCCCCACCCCAGACCCTGCCCACTCCACGTCACAGTTAAAAGACCACACAGACATCAGCGTTAAAAAAGGTAATCCCCTCCCACACACAAGTTATAAAAAGCTATTAGGGACCAGGGCCCCCCTGTAAGTTAAAAAAAACAGTGGCACCAGGGCCCCCCATAAAAGTTTTTTTTTTTTTAAACATTGGTGCCAAGACCCCCCCCTTACAAGTTAAAAAAAACTATAGTAGTACTTATCTGTTATCTACTGTGTATCCTGTGCTTGAATGGCTGCCCCCATGGCTACACAGCAGCTTGTTTATATAAACTATAGTAGTACTTATCTGTTATCTACTGTGTATCCTGTGCTTGAATGGCTGCCCCCATGGCTACACAGCAGCTTGTTTATATAAACTATAGTAGTACTTATCTGTTATCTACTATAAAGCTATTAGGGACCAGGGCCCCCCTGTAAGTTAAAAAAAAACAGTGGCACCAGGGCCCCCCATAAAAGTTTTTTTTTTTTAAACATTGGTGCCAAGGCCCCCCCCCTTACAAGTTAAAAAAAACTATAGTAGTACTTATCTGTTATCTACTGTGTATCCTGTGCTTGAATGGCTGCCCCCATGACTACACAGCAGCTTGTTTATATAAACTATAGAAGTACTTATCTGTTATCTACTGTGTATCCTGTGCTTGAATGGCTGCCCCCATGGCTACACAGCAGCTTGTTTATATAAACTATAGTAGTACTTATCTGTTATCTACTGTGTATCCTGTGCTTGAATGGCTGCCCCCATGGCTACACAGCAGCTTGTTTATGTAAACTATAGTAGTGTTTCTGAAGCAAACAGATCAGTTTTACCAGTGCAGGGCAACCCTGCATTATATTTTTAGAACTTTAAAACACTTTTATTTTTGATGTTACTGTTCCTTCAAATGTAAAAGAGAACTAAAAAGATATAGCAAGAAATGCTGTACTTTATATATTGAACTTAATGCACCAGCCTACAGGTGCAGCATCTCTATAACAGTAATGATCCAGGACTTCAAATTTGTGCACAGGAGCTTGCCATCTTGGATTTTATTAGGGGTGTCAGTGATACTGCAAGTGCTCCAGACAGTTGAAGAACAGCCAAGCTTAAGGGCTCTTACACATAGATGCTTTTTATGCTGCATTTGATGCTTGTTTTAACACAGCTTTAAAGGAGAATTAAAGCTTAACTAAAGAATTCGGCTACAAATGTTGTACATGATGTTTTGTGCATCTGTACCAGCCCAAGGCAACCACAGCCCTTAGCAGTAAAGATCTGTGTCTCCAAAGATGCCCCAGTAGCTCCCCATCTTCTTTTCTGCTGATTCATTGCACATGCTCTGTGCTGCTGTCACTTACTGAGCTTAGGGACCCACTCACAATATACAGTACACATAGAATAGAAATGTCACAATATAAGGCTGATAAGTAATTAATACAGATAATTACTACATGGCAACACAGAAACCAGTGCAATTAGCATCAGAATTAGTGATGGGCGAATTTATTCGCCAGGCGCGAATTCACTGCGAATTTGCGCGATTCGCCGCCAGCGAATAAATTCATCACCAATTTTGCACGAAATTCGCAAATTTTTCTGCAAAGCGAAACGGCGCAAATTTGCCCATCACTAATCAGAATTTAATAATCAGCAAACCTGTAGCATCAGCTTATATTACAGCCAGGGAAGCTCATTTTCTGCTGGATAATTAGTGACGAGCCCTAAGCTTAGCTTCTCAACAGCCAATCAGAGCCCACTGAGCATGTGAGTGTCACAGACACTTTCCAAGATGGTGACCCCCTGTGACAAGTTTGAAGTCCTGGATCATTGCTGCTATTGACAAGCTGAAACTTTAGCCTCGTGCAATAAGTTCACTATATAAAATATGCCATTTTAACCACATTCATTTTTAGGGTTTAGTTGCCCTTTAAGAACAACTAAAAGCATTTGCTAAAGTGATTCCATTATATTCGCCCTGCTGTAATCCTGAGCATTCCGAGTTGACTTTTACTCCATTTGCGTTTCATTTTCTTTGCGTTCAATAGAGGGTTGCGTTTCGAACAAACAAAAATGCATTACCCTACATATTGTTATTGTTACTTTCTGTTCAGGCCTCTTCTATTCATCTTCCAGCCTCTCATACTGCTGCATGGTTGCTAGGCAAATTGGACCCTAGCAACCAGATAGCTGCTAAAATTCCAAACTGTCAAAAAGCGAAATAACAAGTTCAATTAAAATATCTTGTCCACATCATTTGAAAAGGTGAACTCGCTCTTCTGTTCAGAATCTGCAGTATCTGGGCAGCTTAAAACTGAATTCTCATGCTAAAATTGGGGCATTGAGTAGAACATACCAACGACTTTTTCCCCCTTTCATCTCCATACGAAGCTCAGAATGAATTTTTAACTGCTCGTGAAAAATTGATTCCCCTCGGCTAATGTGAATAATTATGAAGCTATCACTGCCGGAACGTCACGGAAAAAAAATAAAACGTTAATCTTTCTGTCACCGGGAAAGTTGTCTCTCCCCTTAGTCTGTAATGTCTGCTAAACGGCATTCTCGATGGGATTGAAAGAATTTCTATTATTTCCTATATGTTTCCTCAAAGGTCAGCGCGTCTTTTTGGAAGGAAGTGGTTGTCTTTGCTGGATCCTTTATATTCAGTTTTGTCGTCGATTTCCAGATAAATGGACAAAATAAATTGACTTTTAACTGATTGCAAATTTGGGGCTTCCGCTAAAGGCTTGTATGAGCGGTTTTACTAATTAGATTTAAATTGTTTAATCGTGGTCATTAATAGAGATGTCGCGAACTGTTCGCCGGCGAACTTGTTCGCGCGAACATCGGGTGTTCGCGCTCGCCGGAAGTTCGCGAACGTCGCGCGACGTTCGCCATTTTGGGTTCGCCATTGTTGGCGCTTTTTTTTGCCCTCTCACCCCAGACCAGCAGGTACATGGCAGCCAATCAGGAAGCTCTCCCTTGGACCACTCCCCTTCCCTATAAAAACCGAAGCCCTGCAGCTTTTTTTCACTCTGCCTGTGTGTGCTGAAGAGATAGTGTAGGGAGAGAGCTGCTGCCTGTTAGTGATTTCAGGGACAGTTGAAAGTTTGCTGGCTAGTAATCGTTTTGATACTGCTCTGTTATTGGAGGGACAGAAGTCTGCAGGGGTTTGAGGGACATTTAAGCTTAGGTAGCTTTGCTGGCTAGTAATCTACCTTCTACTGCAGTGCTCTGTATGTAGCTGCAGTGGGCAGCTGTCCTGCTTCTGATCTCATCTGCTGACTGCTGCAATAGCAATAGTCCTTGTAAGGACTGCTTTTATTTATTTTTTTGTTGTTTTACTACTACTACTACTACTACTACTACTACTACTACTACTACTACTACTATAAGAGCCCAGTGCTATTAGTCTAGCAGTGTTGGGGAGTGGGACTGGTGTGCTAATCTGCTGCTCCTAGTAGTTCAGCAGCACCAACTTTAATTTTTTTTTTTTAATATTCATTCTTTTTTTATTTAACTTTTTTTTTATTTTACTACCGCTGTAGTAGTGTATAAGTTGACCTTTTAGGCATTATTTGCCCTGTAGGCATTTTTTGCCCAGTGTGTTATTCAACCAACTGCTATCTAGCTGTGTGCCCGTGTTCACATTCTGTCTAAATATCCATAATATTACCGTCTCCAGAAAAAACACCGGAGTGACTTTTTTCAAGCAGCCATAATAAATTTTACGTAATCCGTATCCATCGCTGTAGTAGTGTATAAGTTGACCTTTTAGGCATTATTTGCCCTGTAGGCATTTTTTGCCCAGTGTGTTATTCAACCAACTGCTATCTAGCTGTGTGCCCGTGTTCACATTCTGTCTAAATATCCATAATATTACCGTCTCCAGAAAAAACACCGGAGTGACTTTTTTCAAGCAGCCATAATAAATTTTACGTAATCCGTATCCATCGCTGTAGTAGTGTATAAGTTGACCTTTTAGGCATTATTTGCCCTGTAGGCATTTTTTGCCCAGTGTGTTATTCAACCAACTGCTATCTAGCTGTGTGCCCGTGTTCACATTCTGTCTAAATATCCATAATATTACCGTCTCCAGAAAAAACACCGGAGTGACTTTTTTCAAGCAGCCATAATAAATTTTACGTAATCCGTATCCATCGCTGTAGTAGTGTATAAGTTGACCTTTTAGGCATTATTTGCCCTGTAGGCATTTTTTGCCCAGTGTGTTGACCTTGTAGACATTGTTTGCCCAGTTTTTTTGGACGCAGCCACTGAAGCACAGTTGCCAGAAAAAATATGCCATATAAATGCTGAAAATATAAATTTTTTTGGTTGCAGCCACTGAAGCACAGAGGCCAGAAAAATTATGCCATATAAATGCTGAAAATAGTCATTTTTCGCCATACGTTGACCTTGTAGACATTGTTTGCCCAGTTTTTTTGGACGCAGCCACTGAAGCACAGTTGCCAGAAAAAATATGCCATATAAATGCTGAAAAAATAATTTTTTTTGGTTGCAGCCACTGAAGCACAGAGGCCAGAAAAATTATGCCATATAAATGCAGAAAATATGCATTTTTTTGGTTGCAGCCACTGAAGCACAGAGGCCAGAAAAATTATGCCATATAAATGCAGAAAATATGCATTTTTTTGGTTGCAGCCACTGAAGCACAGAGGCCAGAAAAATTATGCCATATAAATGCAGAAAATATGCATTTTTTTGGTTGCAGCCACTGAAGCACAGAGGCCAGAAAAATTATGCCATATAAATGCAGAAAATATGCATTTTTTTGGTTGCAGCCACTGAAGCACAGAGGCCAGAAAAATTATGCCATATAAATGCAGAAAATATGCATTTTTTTGGACGCAGCCACTGAAGCACAGTTGCCAGAAAAAATATGCCATATAAATGCTGAAAATAGTCATTTTTCGCCATACGTTGACCTTGTAGACATTGTTTGCCCAGTTTTTTTGGTTGCAGCCACTGAAGCACAGAGGCCAGAAAAAATTAAACCAGTAGGGTTTGCACCCTAGTTTGTAACGGTGGCGGAGGGAGGAGGACGCTAAAGGACAGCTGTGTGTGGAGTCATGAGGCTTGAAGAGAAGGACAGCTGCATAGAAGTCAGAACAAGTCTTCCGGCGTGCAGTAACCCTCCGAGATCCACCCCTCATTCATTTTAATAAAGGTCAGGTAATCAACACTTTTGTGACCTAGGCGAGTTCTCTTCTCAGTTACAATCCCTCCTGCTGCACTGAAGGTCCTTTCTGAGAGCACACTTGAGGCTGGGCAAGACAAGAGGTTCATGGCAAATTGTGACAGCTCTGGCCACAGATCAAGCCTGCGCACCCAGTAGTCCAGGGGTTCATCGCTCCTCAGAGTGTCGATATCTGCAGTTAATGCCAGGTAGTCCGCTACCTGCCGGTCGAGGCGTTCTTTGAGGGTGGATCCAGAAGGGTTGTGGCGCTGCCTTGGACAGAAAAACATTTGCATGTCTGACGTTACAGACCGGCCAAAGGGCTTTGTCCTTGCAGGTGTGCTCGTGGCAGGATTACTGGCACCTCTGCCCCTGGAATGTTGATGAGTTCCTGAAGTGACATCACCCTTAAAAGCATTGTACAACATGTTTTGCAGGCTGGTTTGTAAATGCCGCATCTTTTCGGACTTGTGGTATGTTGGTAACATTTCTGACACTTTATGCTTGTACCGAGGGTCTAGTAGCGTTGCGACCCAGTACAGGTCCTTCTCCTTAAGCCTCTTGATACGGGGGTCCTTCAACAGGCATGCCAGCATGAAAGACCCCATTCTCACAAGGTTGGATGCAGAGCTATCCATCTCCGCTTCCTCATTATCAAGGACTGCATCATCCACGGTCTCCTCCCCCCAGCCACGTACAAGACCAGGGGTCCCCAAAAGGTCACCACTAGCCCCCTGGGAAGCCTGCTCCTGTTGGTCCTCCTCCTCCTCCTCCTCCACAAAGCCACCTTCCTCCTCTGACTCCACTTCTGGCACCTCTCCCTGCGTTGCAGCAGGTGCCTGGGTTCGTTCTGGTGTTTGCGACCATAAATCGTGCGCTTCCAGCTCCTCGTCACGCTGGTCTACAGCCTCATCTGTCACTCGTCGCACGGCACGCTCCAGGAAGAAAGCGAAGGGTATTAGGTCGCTGATGGTGCCTTCGGTGCGACTGACCATATTTGTCACCTCTTCAAAAGGTCGCATGAGCCTGCAGGCATCGCGCATAAGCACCCAGTAACGGGGGAAAAAAATCCCCAGCTCTGCAGATCCAGTCCTACCACCCAGTTCAAAAAGGTACTCGTTGACGGCCCTTTGTTGTTGCAGCAGACGTTCCAACATAAGGAGCGTTGAATTCCAGCGAGTCTGGCTGTCAGAAATCAAACGCCTGACTGGCATGTTGTAGCGCTGCTGAATGTCAGCAAGGCGTGCCATGGCTGTGTAGGAACGTCTGAAATGGGCCGACACCTTTCTGGACTGGGTGAGAACGTCCTGGAATCCTGGGTACTTGGAGACAAAACGTTGGACTATTAAATTTAACACATGTGCCATGCAGGGCACATGTGTTAAATTTCCCAGTCTCAACGCTGCCAACAGATTGCTTCCATTGTCACACACCACTTTTCCGATCTGCAGTTGGTGTGGGGTCAGCCACCGATCGGCCTGTGACTGCAGAGATGACAGGAGTACAGATCCGGTATGGTTTTTGCTTTCCAGGCACGTCATCCCCAAGACAGCGTGACAACGGCGTACCTGGCACGTCGAATAGCCTAGGGGGAGCTGGGGGTGCACAGGTGTGGAGGAGGAGAAGGAGGACCCAGCAGCAGAGTAAGAAGAAGAAGAGGAAGAAGACGAGGTAGAGAGCGATGGAGGAGTAGAGGTGGTGGCAGAACCGCGTGCAATCCGTGGCGGTGACACCAACTCCACTGTTGTTGTTGTTGAGCTACCCATTCCCTGCTTCCCATTCCCAGCCATTACCAAGTTCACCCAGTGGGCAGTGTAGGTGACATACCTGCCCTGACCATGCTTGGAGGACCATGCGTCAGTAGTCATATGGACCTTTGGCCCAACACTAAGTGACAGAGATGCGGTAACTTGGCTCTGCACATGTTGGTACAGGTGTGGTATTCCCTTTTTAGAAAAAAAATTGCGGCTGGGTACCTTCCACTGCGGTGTCCCAATTGCTACAAATTTGCGGAAGGCCTCAGAGTCCACCAGCTGGTATGGTAAAAGCTGGCGGGCTAAGAGTGCAGACAAGCCAGCTGTCAGACGCCGGGCAAGGGGGTGACAGTCAGACATTGGCTTCTTACGCTCAAACATGGCCTTCACAGAAACTTGGCTGGTGGCAGATGACTGGGAATGGGAACAGGTGGTCAAGGTGGAAGGCGGAGTGGAGGGTGGTTCAGATGGGTCAAGGAGAGCAGAGGTAGAGCAGTAAGATGCTGGACCAGAAGGAGTGTGACTTTTAGTTTGCCTGTTGCCTTTGAGGTGTTGCTCCCAAAGTGCTTTGTGCTTGCCGCTCATGTGCCTTCGCATAGAAGTTGTACCTATGTGGCTGTTGGGCTTACCAAGGCTCAGTTTCTGACTGCACTCATTGCAAATTACAATGCTTTTGTCAGAGGCACACACATTAAAAAAATGCCACACTGCTGACTTTTTGGAAGTCTGCGATCTGGCGGTAACAGTAGAAGTTGGCGGCAATGGCGGGTGCGTTGGCCGGCTGAACACAGGTGCCGATACATGTTGTTGCCCTACTGATCCCTGCGGGCTGGCCTCCCTGCTTCTTCTAAGTCTTATTCTCCTACTGCCTCTCTGACTCTCCGTCTCTCCATCTGAACTACCCTCCTCTTGCTCTCTTCTACTAGGCACCCACAAAACATCAATCTCCTCATCATCATTCTCCTCAGATGCATCAATTTCTTCTGACACATCACAGAAGGAAGCAGCAGCGGGGACCTCCTCCTCCTCCTCATCACTCATCATTATGTCCATCTCTGTCGTGTTCTCTGCCAGAATTAAATCTGGTGTAACGTCCTCATCTCCTTCATCTTCTTCTGCCAATAATGGTTGCGCATTACTCAGTTCAAGAAACTCATGGGAAAATAACTCCTCTGACTCCAGTGAAGATGGGGCACCGGTGGTGGAGGAAGTGTTACGTGGGGTGGCCATAGCAGTGGAGGATGAGGAGGATGTTGTGGTAAAGTTAGAAACGGTAGAGGATGGGGTGTGCTGTGTAAGCCAGTCAACTACCTCTTCAGCATTTTGGGAGTTCAGGGTCATTGGCTTTTTAAAACTGGGCAATTTGCTAGGGCCACAGGATTGCATAGCAGCACGGCCCCTAGCACGGCCTCTGCGTGGCGGCCTGCCTTTGCCTGGCATTATTTTTAAAAAAACAACAACAACAAAAACTCAGTTGGTTTTTCTGGAAACGATAATACACACAGCTAGATGGCAGTTTGAAGAAAACAGTGTGCAAATAATGCCTACAAGATCAACGTATACACTACTACAGCGGTGGATACGGATTACGTAAAATATATGAATGCTGCTTGAAAAAAAGTAACTCAAGTGGTTTTTCTAGAGACGATAATATTATCAATATTTAGACAAAATGTGAACAAGCTCACACAGCTAGATGGCGGTTTGAAGAAAACACTGTGCAAATAATGCCTACAAGGTCAACGTATACACAGCGGTGGATACGGATTACGTAAAATATAAGAATGCTGCTTGAAAAAAAGTCACTCCGGTGTTTTTTCTGGAGACGGTAATATTATGGATATTTAGACAGAATGTGAACACGGGCACACAGCTAGATAGCAGTTGGTTGAATAACACACTGGGCAAAAAATGCCTACAGGGCAAATAATGCCTACAAGGTCAACGTATACACAGCGGTGGATACGGATTACGTAAAATATAAGAATGCTGCTTGAAAAAAAGTCACTCCGGTGTTTTTTCTGGAGACGGTAATATTATGGATATTTAGACAGAATGTGAACACGGGCACACAGCTAGATAGCAGTTGGTTGAATAACACACTGGGCAAAAAATGCCTACAGGGCAAATAATGCCTACAAGGTCAACGTATACACAGCGGTGGATACGGATTACGTAAAATATAAGAATGCTGCTTGAAAAAAAGTCACTCCGGTGTTTTTTCTGGAGACGGTAATATTATGGATATTTAGACAGAATGTGAACACGGGCACACAGCTAGATAGCAGTTGGTTGAATAACACACTGGGCAAAAAATGCCTACAGGGCAAATAATGCCTACAAGGTCAACGTATACACAGCGGTGGATACGGATTACGTAAAATATAAGAATGCTGCTTGAAAAAAAGTCACTCCGGTGTTTTTTCTGGAGACGGTAATATTATGGATATTTAGACAGAATGTGAACACGGGCACACAGCTAGATAGCAGTTGGTTGAATAACGTATGGCGAAAAATGACTATTTTCAGCATTTATATGGCATATTTTTTCTGGCAACTGTGCTTCAGTGGCTGCGTCCAAAAAAACTGGGCAAACAATGCCTACAAGGTCAACGTATGGCAGTTGTTTAAAGAGAACAGTAGATTACTAGCCAGCAAAGCTACCTAAGCTAAAATGTCCCTCAAATCCCTGCAGACTTCTGTCCCTCCAATACAGAGCAGTATCACGCAGATTACTAGCCAGCAAACTTACTATCATCTGTCCCTGAAATCACTAACAGCTCTCCCCCTAAACTATCTCTTCCAAGCACACACAGGCAGATTTTTCAGATACATTTTTGCCCTTGATCCCCCTCTGGCATGCCACTGTCCAGGTCGTTGCACCCTTTAAACAACTTTAAAATCATTTTTCTGGCCAGAAATGTCTTTTGTAGATGTTAAAGTTCGCCTTCCCATTGAAGTCTATGGGGTTCGCGAACCGTTCGCGAACCGCTCGCAATTTTGCGCAAGTTCGCGAATATGTTCGCGAACTTTTTTTCCGACGTTCGCTACATCCCTAGTCATTAACTGCTAACAAACGGGGTCTGTTCCCAGAGGGAAGACAGAGTTGAATTTGCAGCTGTAGAAGGAAGCCGTTTGGGGGAGCAGGGGCCCCAGTGGGCCCAGACTGTACCAGCCCAGAGGTTCAAAATCCCTATATTAAAAATGCAAAATTGTAAATAAGTGGGAGCATTTACCGGTTACAGCTCAGCTCCAACGTGCTGCACTTTAACTGTGATCCCAAACAGTCGATTTAAGCAAAAAGTTCAATTAGGAACAGAGCATCAGGGGAGCCGATATTAGTCGATTAAGAGATGAAGTTTATTACAAAATCATTAAAAATCATGAATCGCATGCCTCTGACATATCGTAGGCTTCACGCCTGTCGGGGGTCGTGTTACTAGTTAGCAAGGAAGAGTCTCGTTCATTATCGGAATTAACCAGACAAAGCACTCCACCAACTAAGAACGGCCACGCACCACCACCCACGTAACTAGTTCCTATTTGAACTTTTCGTTATATTAAAAATGATCTAGGCCATCATACTTATCTACAGCAGCTCCCCATCTTCTTGTAAAGCTGGCCATAGATGCAAAGATCTGATCGTACGAATCATCCTCGATCGGACTTTTCCATCTCCCGACCCGCCACTAACCATTCAGATCAAAGTCTTACCAGTCAGATTAGTTAAAGAACAGATCAGCAATGTTCTGCCCCTGACAGCAATCGTACGATATCTATGTCCAACCAAAGCTAGTGACAGTCTCCCACTGAAAATCGTACGATCGGCAATACACGCAGAGATATTATCGGCAGCCGACAGAAATGTTCTAACCTGTCCGATCGACCAAACGACCGATCTCCGCCGGACGAAAAATGTCAGGACTCTCCACACACGGTCCGAAAATCGTACGAATCCTCGATTCGTACGATCAGATCTTTGCGTCTGTGGCCAGCTTTAGTCATCTTGTGTGTGTCAGTGGCACTGCACATGCTCAGTGAGCTCTGGGCTTTTGGTGAGACCCAGTCTACATTAACCTGTCCATTCTGAGCTGTGTCCAGTCCAAGACTGAGAAGTGACTTTAAGACCCAAGCCCACCCCATTAGCTGACATCAGAGAAAGTGTTAGAATTTGAGGTCTCTAGAAACATTACCAAGTATAAAGGCAAACGTTCCGGAGCAAAGCCTCAACATTCAATTATGGTGCGCTGGGCAATGATAACCTGCACCCAATGTGAGGCCCATTTTTTTAAATGAACGTGCCTAAAGCCTTGTAAGATACAGTACATATAAGTTGCAGGGACATTTCTAAAACTTGTGTTTTAATGTAAAATAGTCTTCAAAGTAAAAAGAAAGCAGCAGATGTGGGACGAAAAACAAAATAATGACATTTATGGGGCAATTTGCTCCTTAAGGATAATTACTTGTTTAATAACACTTCTAAAGTGTAATAATTGTTGTCTATTCTTTTATAAAGGTTTTCCCTTACAGAGAAGGATTTGGGATTAAGACCAGGACAGGATTTGTTGACTCCTTTAATCTTGTCAGGGACATAGAGTTGCACCGGGAGTCGGCTCTTGTGTTGCTCTAACACAAAGGCTCATGTCACCCACAGGCTTTCTGGCTAATTCAGATTTGGGAGGAAAATAAGTACTTTTGTATGAATACTGAGCTGTGCCTTGTTCATGTGAGATGTCCCCTGGGCAATAAAGTATTGGTGGGGATTAGAACAAGAACTGTTTTATGAGTGGAAGCATGGCACATATGGAATTAAGTTATTTCTATGTGCATGTCAGTTTTGCCAGACTGACATGGGAAGTAAATAAAACCTGGGTTTAGGGAAGGGCAGAGAAGGCTTCCATCAATCTGAGAGGATGCCTTGGCCAGAAAAGTAGTAACAAAATGGGCAGCAAGGTGGCTTAGTTATATTGATACACGGGTTGAAGAAATGTGACCCTAACCCTAATAGTCACTGGGAAGGGAGTGTGACTGTGGGATAGCAGGTATAGTAGGGAGAGATGGTGCCTATAGTAACAGTGGATAATAGTCTCTAGGAAGGGAGTGTGACTGTGGGATAGCAGGTATAGTAGGGAGAGATGGTGCCTATAGTAACATTGGGATAATAGTCTCTGGGAAGGGAGTGTGACTGTGGGATAGCAGGTATAGTAGGGAGAGATGGTCCCTATAGTAACAGTGGGATAATAGTCTCTGGGAAGGGAGTGTGACTGTGGGATAGCAGGTATAGTAGGGAGAGATGGTGCCTATAGTAACAGTGGATAATAGTCTCTGGGAAGGGAGTGTGACTGTGGGATAGCAGGTATAGTAGGGAGAGATGGTGCCTATAGTAACAGTGGGATAATAGTCTCTGGGAAGGGAGTGTGACTGTGGGATAGCAGGTATAGTAGGGAGAAATGGTGCTGCCTATAGTAACAGTGGATAATAGTCTCTGGGAAGGGAGTGTGACTGTGGGATAGCAGGTATAGTAGGGAGAGATGGTGCCTATAGTAACAGTGGATAATAGTCTCTGGGAAGGGAGTGTGACTGTGGAATAGCAGGTATAGTAGGGAGAGATTGTGCCTATAGTAACAGTGGATAATAGTCTCTGGGAAGGGAGTGTGACTGTGGGATAGTAGGTATAGTAGGGAGAGATGTGTCTATAGTAACAGTGGATAATAGTCTCTGGGAAGGGAGTGTGACTGTGGGATAGCAGGTATAGTAGGGAGAGATGGTACCTATAGTAACAGTGGGATAATAGTCTCTGGGAAGGGAGTGTGACTGTGGGATAGCAGGTATAGTAGGGAGAGATGGTGCCTATAGTAACAGTGGATAATAGTCTCTGGGAAGGGAGTGTGACTGTGGGATAGCAGGTATAGTAGGGAGAGATGGTGTCTATAGTAACAGTGGATAATAGTCTCTGGGAAGGGAGTGTGACTGTGGGATAGCAGGTATAGTAGGGAGAGATGGTGTCTATAGTAACAGTGGGATAATAGTCTCTGGGAAGGGAGTGTGACTGTGGGATAGCAGGTATAGTAGGGAGAGATGGTGTCTATAGTAACAGTGGATAATAGTCTCTGGGAAGGGAGTGTGACTGTGGGATAGCAGGTATAGTAGGGAGAGATATAATAAAAATTATATTTCTCTGTTCTGTCTCAGTAACAAGCATGTAAAAGATTTAAGAGAAGCCGAGGAAGAGCTGTGCTGCCTCCAAGTTATGTTACAAGGTAAAAATGATGACATTGTCCTTTATTGTTGACACTTCCACCCTATAAATATCTGAAATAGGTTCATATGGATAAAAAAAGACACCGTCCCATAAAATTACATTATCCAGTGCTAATAGGAAAGAATTGCTTGAAAAAAAAAATATGTGAGATTAAGGAATGCTTTTTAAGACAAAATGTTATTTCCACTTGTAGATTTATTTAAGGGAATTGTACAACATAGGAGAACTAGGCAGGTGATAAGGAAACAATAAAACTATAATTTACCTTTTAGACAGTTACAAAAAACACATCCTATTGATGGAAATCTTCTTTACCTCTAGTAACTCCTAGCAACCAATGAGAAGTTACTATTTGCTGGTCTGATCTTTTGAAAGAAGGCATCAGATTGGTTGTTATGCGTTGCCATATAGCAAACTTTGACAACCTTGTTGGAGTTTATTGAAGTGTTTAACTCTTACTTTTTAGGAGTCAAACCACAGATGAGAGAAGAAGACTCTAGGGAAGATATTCCTAATAAAAAAATAGAAAACAAAGCGAAGGAAGTGCCTGTATCTACTATAAGAGACTTTAAGAGATGGATTTCCAGGTTTTAACCCTGAAATTTGGCTCCGCTTGTGCAGAGAGTGATATTGCGCACAATACACTAGCGATGCTGCCCCCCTTTTACCCACTCCAATTTTTTTGACCTCAACAGGTGAAAGTTAGAGTTCACCATTTAATAAACATCAAACTAAACATTCCATGAGAATAAATAGAAAGTGGGTGAATTTATCTCCCACTATCTTACTACACCTGAAGGACTACATGTGACATTGATAAATACTCTCATAGAAATGAATGGAAAGTGGCGGAATTTTTGCTGAACAATTTTATGTTTTAGGTGTCAAGGAAATCATAAAACCAGAATTGGTACATGAGGAAACAGAAGAAATGAGAGCTGATTGTAATAACCTACCCTGGCGGTCTAGTGGGAGGGGGTCGGCAGGGATGCCCGCCATGAGCCGCATCCTCTTTGCGGTGCGTCTCTTCAGTATTTATTGGCACATGAGCCCTGGCGTGTTGACGCCAGCGAGCAATGCTGCGAATTTTGAAAATATTTACAGGGCCATCATACAGGTTCTCATTGCCCATTATAGGATTTGTTCCTGGTGCTGTTAGCTTTGGCTATTCTATTATTGTTCTTGATTCTGACTACCTGTTGTGACCCCTGCCTGTTCCTGACGATTCTGACCTCTGTATCCTGATCCATTGCCTGAATTCCGACTATCTCTTCTGCTTAATCCATCGAATTGATCTCCCGGTTTTGACCCTTGCCTGCCTGACCACGCTTTGAACTCTGCCTGCCCAGACCCAGCCTGATTTGTTTACGCTCACTTTCTGCCTGCCTCGACCCGGCCTGTTCTGGCTACGATTCTGTCTAACACCTTGTACCACGACCTTCTGCCCAAAGACTCTCGCTAACAGTCGTGCCCCTCTGTCTATCCAGAACCTCTAGTCTTGCACTTCTCGTTTAAGTCCTGGTGGCATCCAAGTAGCTGAGGGCTCCTCCCGAGCCCAAAGGCGGAAACACTACACGCGAAGCAAGAGCCGAGACCAGGGTGCTTGACATTTGTTCTGGTGTTGGGTGCTGACCGTGACATTATAAAGGGCCATGGACGAAGAAGGTCTAGCAAAGTGGGGTCTAGAAAAGTGAGCGTTTCCAAGGCAACTTCGGACGACTTCAGAAAACGATGTGATTAGCGCCGGCATTTTTTCATTTTAGCCGGCGCAGAATCAGGGAAGGCGTTTGGGGAGATTGGCCGCCACAAAGACGAGGCGATTAGTCACCAGGCGACCAATTCTCCCCAAAACGCCCAGTGTGGCCTTACCCTAAAGAGAGATTATATTTCCAAAATTTTCCACAAACAATTGCCAAAATCAATGAAAAACTCTAATACAAAACCTCTCCATCTAAAAACTAGTGAGGTCATGAAGAAGTCAACTGGAGCGGTCCTGTCTTACAGAAATGAGGATTTCAAGGTATTTGTATTCTTATTCGGTTTCGTTTCACGTTTTTCTCTCGTTCTTGCTTTTTATATATAGAACTTTTTAATAAATAAGTAGACACTTGTGCTTTTTTAAAAGGTGAGTTAGGAAACTCATATTGGGTTTCTGAGAAGAAGAATTCATTGAAGGAAAAAACATAAAGGGTAGTTAATTATTAATTGTTTTTTGCTAAAAAAATTTTAATTTTTAGTGGGAAAAAAAAACCCTAAAATTTTTCAGGGTTTATTAAAGCCCAGTGTTGCAAAAAGTCTGAATCTAAAAATTCAGCATCTTAGACCTGCCCAGGTTTTCTATAAGTCAATGGGGTCCCTATCCTGTTTGGAAGTTTCTGTGGTCTGTTAGCCCAAAAATCTAACTAATTAGGGCAAAAATCTGAAAGATTTCACAATTTGAAAATTTGAAATTTGGCAAATAAATCTGGAAAAATCATACGATTCATACGCTTGATTTTATTGAATTTTTCCCTGATCTGATTATTATTAATAAATATCCAATTTATTAATACATAATGTCAAATCGTAGAATCTAGTTTGGTCTGACTTTTTTTTTAATAAAAAAACTTTGAAAAATTCGAACTTTGATAAATAAGGCCCAAAAACGTCACCAGAAAATACTTGGCAGGTAAAAGCTGGTGAGGTTGTAAAGACTTCAGTGGGAATTTTCTCTAACAACTTTATTTATTTGCCCAGTTTACTATTTTTTATTTTTTCTTAAGATAGCTTTTGAGAGAAAAAAATGTTGCAGGCGTTTTTATCCCCACAAACTCAAATTCTGAGAAATCTGATATACTGTACGTTTTTTCTCCTTTGAACTCAAACTTCTATACATTTTGCTTCAAAAAGTGTAGATTATAATAAAAGAACAATTCTCAGCACGTAAATTATTATGAAAAATGTCAGAATTTTTCCGAGCAATAACTTCAGCAATACAGAATCTTAGAAATAAAGGTTAATGCACCACAACAAAAAGCGGGGACTTCCTACTTTAGGGGTTACATATCTTTAGAACATTAAAAAAAAACCACAGATCATCAAATGATTTTTTTCCCTTACTTGACACATACACACTCTATTTGGGCTGCTGCAAACTAAACATTTATGAAATGTGAAATGCTCCTCTCTGATCTTCAAATACACAAGAATAGCTGGATGAATAGATCATTGGCTGTTTGATGTTAGGCCTGATCTTCTTTGAAAATGGTGCTGCAGAAGAGACTCGCCAATTAAACATTCATTAAGGAGGGTCCATTCAAGTTATGAGCAAGGAGTTGACTACACATTGACAGGGAGGCTACTGTTACAATCTGCCTTTTGGTGGGGTTCAAGTTGGTGCAGGAACACATTTGGTCATGTGGTTTGGAAAATTCTGCTTTACTGCACAGACATCTGGACAAAAAATGGCACCTCATTTTGGTCTGATTATCCTGAGATCTAACTGGATTTCATTTGCACAAATACATTATTTTTCACTATACCGGAGTGCTGCTGGAGTTTGTATTGGGATTTTAACTGGATTTCAGACATTATGTCCAGACAAAAAAAGTCATATCAGAGCTCAGTTTTGCTGTTTTGTTTGTATTAGTTTCTTCAACCGCCGTCTAGTGATGGGTGAATTTATCCCGTTTCGCTTTGCACAAAATTCGCAAATAACAGTCAAAAAATTTGCAATTCTGTACCAGCTCAAGGCAACCACAGCCCTTTAGCAGTAAAGATCTGTGTCTCCAAAGATGCCCCAGTAGCTCCCCATCTTCTTTTCTGCTGATTCACTGCACATGCTCTGTGCTGCTGTCACTTACTGAGCTTAGGGACCCACTCACAATATACAGTACACATAGAATAGAAATGTCACAATATAAGGCTAATTAGTAATTAATACAGATAATTACTACATGGCAGCACAGAAACCAGTGCAATTAGCATCAGAATTTAATAATCAGCAAACCTGTAGCATCAGCTTATATTACAGCCAGGGAAGCTCATTTTCTGCTGGATAATTAGTGACGAGCCCTAAGCTTAGCTTCTCAACAGCCAATCAGAGCCCACTGAGCATGTGAGTGTCACAGACACTTTCCAAGATGGTGACCCCCTGTGACAAGTTTGAAGTCCTGGATCATTGCTGCTATTGACAAGCTGAAACTTTAGCCTCGTGCAATAAGTTCACTATATAAAATATGCCATTTTTAGCCTTGTTAATTTTTAGGGTTTAGTTGTCCTTTAAAGAACCCTTTACATACAACTCATGGCCCAACGTAAGGTCTATTTTCATAGTTCCTGGGTGGTCTTCTAAGTGTTCTGATCTGTTCCTGACCCTGCCTGTCCCTGACTTTGTCCGCTGCCTGTCCTGACCTTTGCCTGTGTACTGACCATTCTCTAGGATCCTGCTTTGTACTGCGATATTCTTGTGTTTGATTCGGCCTGTGACCTTGACTATTCTCTCGTCTCCTGAATCTGTACTGCTTCTCCTGACCATGCTCCTTGTTCTCCATTCCAGCTTCAACGTTCAGTTCCCTTTCCTGCCCAGAACTCTCTCCCTGGTCCTCTCTTGTTCAGACCTGTTGGCACCCGAGTATCGGAAGGCTCCTCCCAAAGCGAAAAAGGTGGTTGTTATAGGTGGAAGAGTGAGCCACGACCGGGACCTTGGCGCTAGTTCTGGGTTTGGGGCTCCGTTTGTAACAAAAATCTCATACTGTTGCGTTCAGTTACATGACAAGAGTTTGTGTGCTTTTTAAAGCCTTATTTACCTGCATATTTGCATTTGTTAGTACAGGAGACTTCCATATTTATTGCTCCAATAAGTAAACGAAAAAAAAAAATTTAAATTGTTACTAAATAAAAAATGTCCATGAAAAATAGCAGTGCTTTATTTGCCACTCAACAGATTTCCAATGAAACATAATTTAGATAAGGAAAGCCCCTGTTCTCATCAAGAAAATATACAAAATATTTCGGGGGAACCTATTTAACCTTTAAGTGGTATAAATAGTCGCAAAAATTCAGAATTAAATTATGCAAGTAAAATTCATGAAGGGACAATGAATATTTTCTTTTTCAAATTTCGATTGAGCATTTTATGGACCTGGTTCCTATCACAAAATAACGACTTTCCTTGCAAGACATTTAATGCACTGCACAAAGTGCTGCCTTTTGTCCCGTGATGGATGAAACAATAAATACCTTTGTAGTTTCCCAGGACTCCAATTTAATAAACAGTAATTACTGCAAAGGGAAGATTGTTCGTACATGTTTTTTTTTCCATTGACGCATTTTATTAAATTTATCCAACATACTCTTTAATGATCGTTATAATGTTCCACTGAAGCTGGTACCTGTAGCAACCGTTGTGTGTTATGGAACAATATCATATGAAATTTCTTTTGGTTGCTCTTCTGTCAAGGGCTGAAGCCCCTGGTTATAGACAGGGGCGATCCTGCCCAATTTGCCACCCGAGGCTGCCTTCGTTTTTGCCGCCCCCCTGCCTCTCACCTTCAGCGCCAGACGGGTCCAATTGCGCTGTCTGAAAACCGGAAATTCGGCTCTTAGTTACCAGGACCGCCTGAGGCGAGTGCCTCAACTCGCCTCATCGACGGAGCCCTCCTGGTTGTAGAAATCCATTTTCTTTTCCTAAAACCAACATCCCGGGGAAATCCAATTTTCCAACATAACATGCAGCCCATCTGAATATTCCCATTTGAATTCTTCATGAAAGTACGTTTCCTGTAAACATTTTTCTCAACTGTCCGAAACAGCCAACCATTTTATTGATCTTTCCAAATGAATTCGATTCGGCCTTACGCCGGACAGATGAGCTGTAAGCGACACCAACATGTAAGATATTGTGATAGTAACAGAGCTACTCAGAGGAAGGAAAGTAACTTGTAACACTGGTGTTCGGTAACACCCTTTAGTCTTGGTATAAGGACAATTGATGGTGTTATTTGAGAATTCTTTTCAGATTATGTGAAGTGGAGAGCTTTCAAGGTAATCAGCGTACAATTAAAATGGAAGCTAAATTTGCCCCTCCAAGTGATTTCTTTTTTTACCAAGAGGGTAACTAAGGGTGGCAGGGTAGTTAGACTTCTGCCTTGCTGTGCTGGGTGTACAGTCAAGGCAGGGCAAGGAGTACATATGTTCTCATGGTTTCTCATGGTGGGTTTCCTCCCACTCTCCAGAAATAAACAGGCAGATTAATTCTGCACAGTTGGATGGATGTTGGTAGTTACAGTTTATATATATATATATATATATAGTTATATTCATCTTGTCCTGTTCTACTCCCCATTCTCTTGCCCTCTTCTTCTATTAAGGCCTGAAGCTCCTGGTTATAGAAATCCATTTTCTTTCCCTAAAACCAACATACTATTACTGCATCCAGGGAAAATTTAATTTTCTAACATGGTTATATAAATATGAAGTTGTTACTAGCTGTGATTGGAGTATCTGTCTTCTCTTATCGGCCTTTTGGCTAAGATCAAGTATAGTACTGGGCCTTTTGGCTAGGTACCCCATCTTATGATCCTATGTGAAGAAGAAGAAACACTTGGTCCTCTGGCTGGCTAAGATCAAGTGTTGTCCCACTCGGCCTTTTGGCTTGGTATCCGTTCTTATTATTTTATGTGAAGACAGAGACACACTTGGCCCTCTGGTCAAGGCCGGCAAGAGGAAGCTTGATGAAAGTGGAGGGGTGCTTGATTCACTTTTTTGGGTCTTGCACAATGCACACGCACTTCTTGCTTAATCTTGCTTCACTTTCCTAACCCCGGCCGTCGGCAGGGAGGGGAGTTCTTTTTTCCGCATTGTACCCGCACACTTCAGCACCTTTTTTGTGTTTGATGTGGGCACCACTGGATGGGTGTCATAGTCCCTTTGGCTGGACCCCAGGCCATGACTTGCGCCCTGGGGGAAGCTTCGGCAGAACCCAGGGTAGACGGGAGTCCCCCTAGCCGCAAGGCAAAGGGGAGTCCAAACGGCCTTAAACCTCTTTGGGGGGGTGGGGATGGTGGGGCTCACCCTAGCTTCAGCGTAGGTGGACCCACCTGCTCATGCTGTTCCTTTGGGGACACTTGGGCATCGGAGCCCATGCCTTTGTGTAGGACTTGGAAAGGATGATTCAATATCACTAACGTGCTAAGGGATAGGGTGGTCTGATGTTCTTGTGGTGGATAACGGTTAGACTGTCCGCGGATGCTGGGAGTGGAAGCAGAGGCCACAGAGAGAGAGATTAGTGATGGGTTCATTTGTGCCATTTCACTTTGCCAAAAATTTGTGAATTTCCTGCCAAATTTGAGAAATGACGAAAAATTTCGACTTTAAGAGAGAGATAGATAGATTATAGATAGATAATGTCTGGTCTTACTGGTCCGAATGGCTGTAGCTCAAGGACTAGATTAATGAATCAACAAAGCCACCATGAAAGGTTGTGTCCCCCTCACAGGAACCAGTGTATAAAGCACAAAAATACCTGAAACCACTTGGGAAAAGAGATCTGTCAGTCACTGCTTTACTTCATAGTGTTTTTTTTTTTTTTCTTTCCAGGGGCCGAATAATGACTGGCAGCTGGAATTCCCAAGAGGTTCCACAGCAGCTGGAGTCTTTCATTTCCACATAACGTTCATGGCCAAGTGGTCTAATGGTTTTCCCAGCTTTAGCTATTTATATACAATGGAAAGTGTGAGGCCTACTGTGGGTCCTTTATCTGTGCCAGGAAGACATGTTTACATGTAGTGAAATGTCTCCTTCTGACCATGTCAAGTAAAGCTTTCTCCCTGTAAAGAATATTCCATTCAAGCCTTGTCACTAGAAGTTATTCCAGGCAAAGTGTGATTTCTGCCAGGTCGACATTAGAAAAGATTAAAGTAAAAAAGCAAAGAGCGCGTGGGGGTTTAGTATCACAATGCCAAATCACACACATCTCTGCATAAAATCTCCTCTCTTTTGGATCGACTCTTTCATTACTTTATACAGTAAATGCCTTGATATTATTGACAAGTTTTTGGACGGAGATTATGTTGATAACATCGTACAACTTGTCAGCTAAATCTGGGGCATTTCAAAAATAAATGTACATTATAGAGCTGCCCTTTTAAAGAGAAACTGAATGTGGGTCTATATGAATTTCACAAAAATTTCTCTATTAGGGAGTTACTGAATGAAAATGTTCAGTGATTTCCAGACGGGCTTTTTGTGATGATCTTCGAAGTCCACGTAGATGGGTTTTCACGCTGAGGGATATACAATTTGTATAACAGAGTTAAGATAGCAAAAAACAACAAATATTTGCAAGATTTAAAGGAAAAGAGTGATCTTTTTTTGCGGTTCATTATCATTATAGCACACAAGAAAAATCTGTGCATAGACTTCCTATGGTTCAAGACACACACAGATGAGTGTTGTAACACTTTGGTGACTGCACTGAATATTAACAATATTGCACTAGGTTCTGTTATTAGTTTTTTTCCCATAGTCTGTGTCGCTGATCCATAATTGTATCTTGATTTCACACTGAGAGGCCTACTTATAATAATCCAAGGTTGTGTCAAGAAATATGATATCACATTTTTTTTGAGTTTTCCAAACCATTTAGAGAAAATATGTTTTGTCCCAAGTTACACTTTCCTATAGGTGGCCATTATCAGGGTCGGACTGGGGGGGCCCAGGGCCCACCGCGGTTGCTACTTTGGGGCCCCCTTAAAACCCTGGGCCCCCATTCAACCCTGGGCCCCCGCCACCTCAGGCCTCCCCCAAGCCCCAGCCACAACCCACCCCAGCCTGGCCACGCCTACCTTTTTTCTGAGGCCAGGAGGGAGGTCGGGGGCTGCGCCAACATAAGGTCTGGGCCAGCAGGGCCCACAAGTGCCGGGGGCCCACCAGGTTTTTTCCCGGTGTCCCGCTGGCCCAGTCCGACTCTGCCCATTATAAGACAATAGGGGTAATTTATTCAACCCACAGTACTAAAGGACAAAAGAGAACATCCTTAGTGCCCATACCCGTGCCCTGGGGAAAGCTTGCACCTTATGGCAAGCGGTAAGGACAGGACTCGTCTGAGCATCTTGAAGCCCAGGACAGGGCCCTGTTGTAGACTTACGGGGGAATGTGATAAAAATCGCTAATGGAAAAACTATTCGCAATGCGAAAAGTTATGCCTTTGCACAAACAAATTTTGCTTTGTACGCATTTAATATAGCTTTTGCGAGCCCGGAAACTGTTTAGCGACCACTTCCGACAGTGAAAGACCGTTTGCGAATTTTATAGTTTGCGCCAATGCGCAGTCAATGTAATAAAACTTCTTACTGAAAAAGTCATTATGTTTGCTCCAAAAGATTACGACACCTTCAAGCACTTCTTATGTGTGCGCAATTAAAATTCGCAATGCGCAATTAAAAGTCGCAATGCGCAATTAAAATTCGCAATTTAAGTTTAAGGAACAATATTACTTTGCGAGATGTGGATTTTTAGTCTTATTGGTGCGAATTGTTTTGCTCTTTGCGACTTTTATTACATTCCCCTGTTAGTCTCTTGCCACTCCCTAACTTGAATGAAACGCAAGTTAAGGTGCAGAATGGGTCGTATTTATGCGTCACCCCCACCCACCCCTCACTAACTGAGTTATGCATTCTACTCTTAGGGGTTTATTTATCAAGCTCTGAATATCCGAAATTAGAATAATTCGTAGTTTTCGGACTAAAAAAAAAATTAGAATTTTTTGGAATTTATTAAAGTCCGAAAAGTCTGAAAAGTCTAAATCCGAAAATTCAGCATCTCAAAGCTCTCAAAGTCCTGTATAGGTCAATGGGGAAGATCCTAGTATCTGCGCTGTTGTCCGTACTGATATCCGATGATTTTGGAATTTTGGACCAAAAAGTCCGAAAAATTCATAGCATTTGTGGAAAAATTTGTACTTTTCAAGCAAAGGTCCGATGTTATCGAATTTTTGCCAGAACCTATTTTTGGACTTTTTTAATGATAAATAAGGTCCATTCAGGCAATCGGAGTTGATCGGATTTCTAACATAGTTAAATTTGGACCTTGATGAATAACCCCCTTAAATTATCCCAGTGTAATTAATATGTTGGCAATTTTTCCAATAGACATTTTAGAAAAATGCTAGAAAACCTGCTACAGTTTTGCCATAGATTAAAATGATATATGACAGATCATATATAATATATGTATGACATATTTTATGTATGACAGTATCATACATAAAAAACTGAGGGGAATCTGAAAAAAATGCTTTAAGAAAATGATGGAAAATCATAAATGAGGGGGTTAAAAAAACGCCAAGTGAGAGAAAATGTTCAATTTAGAGGAATAGTAATTGCTTTGACACTCCCTGATTTAGGTGGAGGAACTTCACTTCCTTTAAATTGTTCCTACTATAGGTATGGGACCTGTTATCCAGAATGCTGGGGACCTGGGTTATTCCAGATAATGGATCCTTCAGTAATTTGGATCTTCATACCTTAAAGGGGAAGTAAAGTCTAAAATAGAATAAGGCTAGAAATGCTGTATTTTGTATACTAAACATAAACATGAACTTACTGCACCACAAGCCTAATCAAACAAATAATTTATGCTTTCAAAGTTGGCTACAGGGGGTCGCCATCTTATAACTTTTTTGCAAGACCAAGACTGTGCACATGCTCAGTGTGATCTGGGCTGCTTAGGGATCATCATAAATTATCAAAACAGCACAAGTCAAATAATATCTGCCAGAAGCCGATACAACAAGACTGATTAATAATCAGAATATACAGACTGCACTGGGTCCTGTGTTGTCATGTAATCTAATGTGGATTTTATAGTTTTTGTATTGTTTAATACAAACTTTCTCCAACTCTGCAGAACCAGCGGCTGCCCCAAAATAATCCTCCAATGAGAATTCTAGTTCATCTGTTTAAATAACATATCTCATACCTGTACTTGTAGAAAAGGACTTTCACGTGGGGCTAGACATTTTGTCAATTTCCCAGCTGCCCCAAGTCATGTGACTTGTGATCTGATAAACTTCAGTCACTCTTTACTGCTGTACTGCAAGTTGGAGTGATATCACCCCCTCCCTTTCACCCCCAGCAGCCAAACAAAAGAACAATGGGAAGGTAACCAGATAACAGCTCCCTAACACAAGATAACAGCTGCCTGGTAGATCTAAGAACAACACTCAATAGTAAAAATCCAGGTCCCTGAGACACATTCAGTTACATTGAGAAGTAAAAACAGCAGATTGCCAGAAAGCTTTTCTCTCCTAAAGTGCAGGCACAAGTCACATCACCATCCAATATGTCTAGCCCAGGTCAGATTTCAAAATTGAATATAAAAAAATCTGTTTGCTCTTTTGAGAAATGGATTTCAGCCAAAATTCTGCTGGAGCAGCACTATTAACTGATTCATTTTGGAAAAAAAAAAGTTTTTTCCCATGACAGTATCCCTTTAACTTTAATGTACCTTTTACTTGCCCCCCTTCAGTGAAATAAACAAGAATTTCTATTGAAAAAGAGCATTGGGCAAATAGAAATGAAGGAAAGAAGAATGGTCTGCTTAATATGGCTCACAAATGTTTTTCCTGCTGTGCATGCCAATGGGATATTTACTGCTCCCTATAAAAGCAAAAGAAAACTATATACAGCCCTCCGTGCAGAAGTATTGTATTCATTCTTTCTCCTCTTCCCAAAAGCCATTGTGACCATGTTTACATGTCAGAAATGTATTTGGGTTTTCTTTTATTTTGAATAGTCCTTCAGAATATTTTATTGACCCTGGCCAAACACAGTAACAGCTATTTTTATGTTTTGCCAGTTTTACGTCTATTCACCCTACAGTGTAAAGTCAGCAGTTCAGCTTCACACCGTTTGTCACCATCCAACCTCTCTAAATCTCTGTGATGTTCCTGCAGCCTCAGGAGAGAGTAAAAGGGATAGAGATAGTAAGATGATTCCTGTATTTTCCCTCTTTTATTCATCTTATTTAAGATGGAACACTCAATTAATAGTGATGTGTAGATTTCTCTACAGTTTTCTAAAAAATGCTGTTACCATTGAAACATTCTCAGGACTTATTTATTTTGCTTTCATTTTCTTAGTATATATTAGTCCTTAGTGTCTTTTGCTGTCACTTGTTTACCTTTACAAAGCACTCCCTCCTAGTACAGTGATCCCAACCAGTGGCTCACGGGCAACTTGTGTAAGGGCAGGGGCACATAAAGCTACTGGGGGAGATGCCCAGCGACAAATTGCATCTTCTTTGGGCACTAATCTCCCTGAACTGCCTCCTCGCCGGCTAGAATCTAAACCGACGGTGGGTTGGCACTCAGAGCGCTTCATTTTCTGAAGTCACCCGAAGACGCCCGAAATCACCAATGAAGTGATTTGTCAATGGGTGACTAATCTTCCCCAGTAGCTTTGTGTGCTCCTGCCCTAATGTAGAGTATCCCAAAACCCAGAACTAACACCAGGGCCCCATTAACGGCTCACACTTCAGCCTATAACCACCACCTTTCGCTTCTTGAGGAGCCCTCCGCTATTTGGATGCCACCAATTCTTAAAGTGAGAGGACCAAGGGGTAAGTTCTGAGTAGACAAGGGAACCGAATGTATACTAGAAGGACGGGGAACAGGAAATGTAGTCAAAGGTCAGGCCGGGTCAGTACCAATCGGATAGTGCAGTACAAAATCAGGAATCAGAGCTCTAGTCAGGGTCACAGGCTGAGGTGAGAACCAACAATAGCATGGTACAGTAACAGGATCCAAGAAGAAGTCAATAACGAGCAGAAGTCAGGACAGACAGTAGACTAGGAATGGTCACTAACAGGCAAGACAGCTAGAAATCACACCCAGAAACGATGAAGATAGGCTTACAATGGACAATGAATGTTTGGATGAGGCCCCTTTAAATATCTGAAATTTGCACCAAGCACGATGACATCGCACATGGCGTGCACTTCAAAAGCGATGACGTGTGCAACATCTTCAAACAACAGCAGCACACAGAATAGGAGGCGGCGGCCATCTCCGCTTTCCCACTAGAAAACCAGGTACTCTCACAACATGTTGCTCACCAACCCCTTGGATGTTGCTCGCTGTGGCCTCCAAGCAGGTGCTTATTTTTGAATTCCAGGCTTGGAGGCAAGTCTTCATTGCATAAAAGCCAGGTGTACTGTCAAGGAGAGCCTTCAGTGGGCTGAACATCCACAAAGGGGCTACCAAAGCCAATCACAGCCCTTATTTGTCATATCAAGGAACTTTATTCATTTATTCATGCTTGTTTTGCTCCTCAACTCTTTTTATATTTGATTGTGGCTCACAAGTAAAAAAGTTTGGGGACCCCTGCTCTAGAGTCAGGACCAAGGAGGAAGATGGTGTGCAAGCTGACAGGAGAAGTCCAATAAGCAGTACACAAAGGGTTAAGCAGATCAAGGTCAAAGGCAAGAAGGTCAGGGCAGACACAAACCAGAATCAATCAGAAGGGTCAGGAATCAAGGGTCAGTCAGTAGAATAATTATAGGGAGAAACTCACAGAAGTCACACCTATATTTGGGCATGGTCTTTGACGTCCTTGGTGCAAATTTACTAAACAAAGTTTTGCGGCCTTTCATCGGGCAAATTTTTGCTCAGACTAACAATTGTTACTCCGCAAATTCACTTAAGTGTTAATTTTCCACTACGTTTTAGCCAGAGTTTCCTTCGCCAGATTAAACCAAACCGATAAGATGAAGCCACATCCTCCTCAATCTTATGTCAGTGACATCATATCCTGTATGCCGAAAAGTCATAACAAAAGTTGAATTTATTTGCCAGGCTCGAATCTGCTGCGAATTTCCACACTTTGGCGTCAAAGTTTTTGATGCCGGTGAGAAATCTGATGCCAGCGGCAATTCCTACGTCGGCGGCAAGCAAATGGACGCGCATTGACTCTAATATGCATCAAATGTTGCCAGCGTCGGAATTGTCACTGCCATCAATTTTGACGCGAATTGACACTGGCATCAAAACTCACGTTTCCTGAATCTCATGGCGATGCGAAATGGGTCAAATTCGTCCATCACTGCTGGCGAGACATGACTTCCATCTTGATGAATTATCGTATGCACCACAAATTAACATCTGACGAATTGGAGTGAAGTGTGGCAAAGCCTTCCAAGGTGAAAATTTGCCCATTAGTGAATTTCCCGACATGTATTTTGAAATTGATGCCACTGGGGTGATGATGTCACTATGCCACAACAAACGTGAACTATGTGCGCTGCCATCTTTGATGTGGTGCCAAAAAGGAAAGGAGCTCCATCAGGCACTCCCCACAAAAAGGCCACATGGACGTGAGAATTCATTCAAAAAGCAGAAGCAATAATATATTTTCCAAAGGAAGGGTTAACTTGCTGGGCCATGCCATCTTCTTGGGGACCATGCCCAAGGTGAGAAACTTTAGTGCTCAACGCAATAGTGATGTGACCCCACTTTGACCACTTCCAATGTTAAAGTCACCAGGCGACAGGATCGCCCCCGTTGGAAACTTACAGACGACCTGCCTAGAAGATAATGAGCATGTCTAATACCACAAGCTGTGCAAAAGTAAAATAAACAAACATTCTTGTCTTGACATTTCCATTAGACAAGCCCAAACGGAATATAAATTAATGATATTATAGTGTCCCTTTAATATTTGTTGTGATAATTAAAAGAGAAGTTGTTGCTTCTTCCCCAATGGCATTTAGGGGCTGTGATTGTGGTTATTTACGTTTCATCTCCGATTCTCATTAATCCCATGCAATTTCTAGGGATTGTAAAATTTCTGTGTGCTGCATCTATACGCGCATACATAACATGTTACTTCAGGGTTACCATAGAAACGCCTGATAATTTAGACATTATATTATGGTATGGTGCATATGTGCTGCCTCAACTTCTAGTTTCCAATAATATTTACGTTTATGTATGTCTTATATTACTTGGCCTTTAGATGAAGTTGCCAACAGGCTAATGACTGTGTATGCAGGTTATTCTCACTGTATGTGGCATGTGTATAGCACAATTAAATGGGAATTATCCCTGTAGGGGGTCCTCTAAGAGGAGCATCCTTTGGCAACTTATAGAGTTCTTCTCTATTTCAATGGATTTTAAATGCTCTTCTAGTAACTTGGCACCTTTACTGACTGACGTCATTGGTCTTGGAATCCTGTGAAATGTGATGTGGCCAAAGCCAAGGGAAAGCAAGGGTGGAGTGCCAGGCAGGACCAGAACAAGAGTTGGGAGGCAAAGGCACCTGCCTAGTGTGCGGCTACAGTATTTTTGGAAAAAGGATGCAATACCAAGATGTGAATGGGGCGTGCAAAGCAGACACTATTTAAGGGGATCATCATAAGACCAACTTCTTGTTTCTCCTCACCATCCTGTTTCAGATGGTCTGCGTCCTCCATTAATTCTTTCAGACAGGGGTAATGTTGTGGTGGAACCATGGCATGGGGGGGGAGGAGACCGTTACCCTTGCCTTGGGTCTCAAAGCTTCTTGGGCCGACTCAAAGTTCAAGTTCTATTTATCCACTAGGTTTAAATGCCAAGCTCTTAAGGAGGCCCAGCTGAGGGCAAATACCTTTGTCTCGCCTCCTATCAAACCCAGGTTTTCTCTCTCTTTCTCTCCAATCACGTTACAGCCCAGTTCATTCCCTGGCCTCCTTCAGTTTCTTGTCCCTTCCATCTCTGTCCATCCTGCCTGTTTCCAGTTTATCTCCAGTATATCTTTAATGGTTCTCTAATAAACAAGGGAAAGTTGTGCTCACCACTAGTTTTTAAAATCATTAGGCGGGGGTGCAATGAGGGTGTGACCACAAAATACATATAAACAAATACAAGATTCCTCTGCACTCAACCCATTATCAATATATTTAAGACAGAGACATTTTGTGCATACTGCTACTGAAAAATGCCTTACCCTTTAAACAAAACAGGGATTGTTTGTCCATATATTGCAATATATTTAAGCTGGCCAACTACGTCAAAGTCATCCCATATCTGGCCAGTCCTATGCTCAATTTTCATCTGATTCATTAAGAATTCTATGTTTTAATTATACATTTTATAAAAGGGACGAATACGTTTTACCTGCAACTTACTTGCTACTTTCGAAAGTAAAACACCCAACCTTGGCTGCCCTTTTATTAGACACCAGTGGGATCACCTGACTATAGTTGGAGAGGGTGGGAGCTACAACATGGAGCTGGTCACTGCTCCTGTAGAACTATAATAAACAAGGGAAAGTTGTGCTCACCACTAGTTTTTAAAATCATTAGGCGGGGGTGCAATGAGGGTGTGACCACAAAATACATATAAACAAATACAAGATTCCTCTGCACTCAACCCATTATCAATATATTTAAGACAGAGACATTTTGTGCATACTGCTACTGAAAAATGCCTTACCCTTTAAACAAAACAGGGATTGTTTGTCCATATATTGCAATATATTTAAGCTGGCCAACTACGTCAAAGTCATCCCATATCTGGCCAGTCCTATGCTCAATTTTCATCTGATTCATTAAGAATTCTATGTTTTAATTATACATTTTATAAAAGGGACGAATACGTTTTACCTGCAACTTACTTGCTACTTTCGAAAGTAAAACACCCAACCTTGGCTGCCCTTTTATTAGACACCAGTGGGATCACCTGACTATAGTTGGAGAGGGTGGGAGCTACAACATGGAGCTGGTCACTGCTCCTGTAGAACTATAATAAACAAGGGAAAGTTGTGCTCACCACTAGTTTTTAAAATCATTAGGCGGGGGTGCAATGAGGGTGTGACCACAAAATACATATAAACAAATACAAGATTCCTCTGCACTCAACCCATTATCAATATATTTAAGACAGAGACATTTTGTGCATACTGCTACTGAAAAATGCCTTACCCTTTAAACAAAACAGGGATTGTTTGTCCATATATTGCAATATATTTAAGCTGGCCAACTACGTCAAAGTCATCCCATATCTGGCCAGTCCTATGCTCAATTTTCATCTGATTCATTAAGAATTCTATGTTTTAATTATACATTTTATAAAAGGGACGAATACGTTTTACCTGCAACTTACTTGCTACTTTCGAAAGTAAAACACCCAACCTTGGCTGCCCTTTTATTAGACACCAGTGGGATCACCTGACTATAGTTGGAGAGGGTGGGAGTTACAACATGGAGCTGGTCACTGCTCCTGTAGAACTATAATAAACAAGGGAAAGTTGTGCTCACCACTAGTTTTTAAAATCATTAGGCGGGGGTGCAATGAGGGTGTGACCACAAAATACATATAAACAAATACAAGATTCCTCTGCACTCAACCCATTATCAATATATTTAAGACAGAGACATTTTGTGCATACTGCTACTGAAAAATGCCTTACCCTTTAAACAAAACAGGGATTGTTTGTCCATATATTGCAATATATTTAAGCTGGCCAACTACGTCAAAGTCATCCCATATCTGGCCAGTCCTATGCTCAATTTTCATCTGATTCATTAAGAATTCTATGTTTTAATTATACATTTTATAAAAGGGACGAATACGTTTTACCTGCAACTTACTTGCTACTTTCGAAAGTAAAACACCCAACCTTGGCTGCCCTTTTATTAGACACCAGTGGGATCACCTGACTATAGTTGGAGAGGGTGGGAGCTACAACATGGAGCTGGTCACTGCTCCTGTAGAGCAGTGACCAGCTCCATGTTGTAGCTCCCACCCTCTCCAACTATAGTCAGGTGATCCCACTGGTGTCTAATAAAAGGGCAGCCAAGGTTGGGTGTTTAATGGTTCTCTGACGTCTTTATTGATTATGTCAGCCCATCTCTTTCTAGTTCTCCAACTTCCATATTCCTTGCGAGTATTCTGTGTGGGGTCCTTTGCTCATCCATTATAAGCACATGTCCCGACCCACTGTAGCCGTTGGACCCTAATATACTCTGTTAGTGGTGAGTCTTTAAATAGCTGATATACCTGAGTTCTACGCCTATAGTTCCAAAGTTCACCAGTCTTCTTCTAGTTTATCATACTGGGCATCTGCCACTGTCCATAAGCAATGGGAGATTTCATTAGTATTTGTTTTCTGCTTCAGAGACTTTGATGTGTGGGAAAACAGTGCTTGTGTTGAGCCCTCTCTGCTCCCTTACACCGTGATGTCATTACATTATAACAACACATGACTAATACAGTTTGTATATCCGCCTGCTGCTCTGACATCATCGGTTTTAGAAGGACACCGTTCTATCCTAAATGAATGGTGAGTCTACGGTCTTTACTGAGAGAGATGGATTATAAGCACTATGAAGCCTTCAAACGCCTAAACAATTTAGTATCATGAAAAACTGAGAACCAGTGAGTAAGACTCCCACTCATTAATAATGTTATTGATTGGTTCCCCTTCTCAGTCTGCCTGTGACATAGATAAACTGGACTTTTAATGTCCTGTGTTATGAAAACAAAATATTTCTGTAGCGTTAATTTATAAAAAAAAAAACACTTTCCAGAGAACGGCTTGCTGGAGCTGTCACAACCCGCTGAGGACCGACAGCTGGAACCAAATCCTGGTTTTCAGGCATTATTCAAATAGGCTTTAAAGGAGAAGTAAAGTTAGTTTTATAGCATAGGATGTTTGCAGATGCCCCTTCGCCAGTTGTACTGTCCAGACTTCCAAATAAACCCAAGCTCCCCAATACCCAAGGGGACAGTTTGCCTCTGGGTGCCATTGATTGATCACTATTCTCCAATAGTCCATCACTATACTCCAGCCTAAGGATCATGACATCTCCAGTTTAGTGTGACTGGCACAACAGGACAGTATTACTGACATGTTCTTATAGATTTGCATGGGCACCTGTCTGTAATGTTTTAAGGTATTGTATGTAAGTACATAATATTGGTTTAACAGACTTGAGCTAAATTTGTGAATTTATGCATAGCTTTTCCATAGGAGGCATTTCTGGTTTTAAGACCCCAAACACATTGCTTGGAAGGGGTTTTGTTACAGTGAGAGCTGTGAAGATGTGGAATTGTCTCCCTGAATCAGTGGTACAGGCTGATACATTAGATAGGTATAAGGAAGGGTTGGATGCTTTATTCACCAGTAGCTCCTCCCAGCAGACAGGAGGGAGCCAATGAGATTAGAGGAGGGAAAGGGGTGTTACAGGGAGAGCTGGGAAGTGAATCAGTGGTACAGGCTGATACATTAGACAGGTATAAGAAGGGGTTGGATGGTGTTTAGCAAGTGAGGGAATACAGGGATATGGGAGATAGCTCATAGTACAAGTTGATCCAGGGACTGGTCCCATTGCCATTTTGGAGTCAGAAAGGAATTTTTCCCCCTCTGAGGCAAATTGGAGAGACTTCAGATGGGGTTTTTTTTGCCTTCGTCTGGATCAACTGGCAGTTAGGCAGGTTATATAAAAGCTTAAAAGGTTGAGCTTGATGGACGTTTGCAGTGCTTGAATTGGAGTGAAGAAAGTGGAGGGATGTTCTGTGTGGCGAGCGTAACGTGGCGTGCTAAAACAAGCCCCTCACATGACCAAAAGCCACACCCATTGTTATAATGAAACTCACGCACCAATACTTTCTGGTTTCACCCACTTTAATGCAAAACCATTTTGCTATTTCCTTCTAATGCCCAGTTTGATGCCCAGTTTGCATAGAATTACCTAAGAATGTGACCTGCAAGGAACCCAAAATGAAAATTGTACATACCGGTATGACTTTTCTTGGCTGCCAATTCAGCTCCTGCAAACACAACACTTTGCCTGTGTATTAGGTGTAATAACGTAACACACCCACATCATATTCTATATTACCCATGATTATTTAATATATATCATATCTACCCTTAATCTGCTGCTGTTTAATCTACATTACCTCTGTTTTCTTCTACTCTCCTTTTTGCTATAATAAAATCCTCTCTGATGCCTCCACCTTCTTTATCTGTTTAACACTTCTCTATCTCTTCTCTGTTTCTCTCCTTTTCTCTTCTATATTTTTAGCTATATTTCATTTTACCTCTGCATTTTATTTGCATGTAGAAGTGGAGAGGAGCAAAAGAAAGTTGCGGGATTCAAAACTCCTGCATCCACACTGAGGGGATATTATTTCCCAAAAATAAAGAAGTGAAGGGATGGCATCCCTGTGTATCCCTCCCCAATTCCAGCACTGTGTTGTCTTTTTCAAACTAACTTACTATGTTACTATGTAACTGTGTTTATTGCTGCCAAAAACTAACGGCAAGTTCTGTGACTTTTCTCTTATCCGTACCATTAACTGTAGGCAGTGTTGAAGAGAGAGAAAACATGTTTTTTTTTCAAAATTAATCAGTTAATAGTGCTGCTCCAGCAGAATTCTGCACTGAAATCCATTTTTCAAAAGAGCAAACAGATTATGTTATATTCAGTTTTGAAATCTGACATGGGGCTAGACATATTGTCAATTTCCCAGCTGCCTCCAGCCATGTGACTTGTGCTCTGATAAACTTCAATCACTCTTTACTGCTGTACTGCAAGTTAGAGTGATATCACCCCCCTCCCCCCCCCAAGCAGCCAAACAACAGAACAATGGGAAGGTAGCAAGATAGAAGCTCCCTAACACAACATAACAGCTCCCTGGAAGATCTAAGAACAACACTTAATAGTAGAAGCCAAGTCCCACTGAGACTGATTCAGTTACATTAAGTAGGAGAAATAGCCTGCCAGAAAGTAGTTCCATCCTAAAGTGCAGGCACAAGTCACATGACTGGGGCAGCTGGGAAACTGAATGTCTAGCCCCATGTCAGATTTCAAAACTGAATATAAAGAAATCTGTTTTCTCTTTTGAGAAATGGTTTTCTTTGCAGAATTCTGCTGGAGCAGCACTATTAACTGATGTGTTTTGGAAAAAACATGTTTTTCCATGACACTATCCCTTTAAGGGCAGAGACACATGCTCAGATTCAGGAAGATTAGTCGCCCGACGACAAATCTCATCTTCTTCTGGCCCTTCCCCTGTCTTCCCGCCAGCTAGAATAAAAATCACCAGCGGTATGGCAATCGGAGCACTTCGTTTTCTGAAGTTGCCTGAAGTTTCCTTGTGAGTAGTGATAGCCGAATAAATTCAGCAGGCACAAATTTCCATGTTTCGGAGACAGCAAAAAAATTCACGAAACTGCAGGGAAAACTCACTGCCGGCAAAAATTTTTGGACACGCGTTGAAAAAGTCGCTCATGTTAAAACCGTTGTGCGTCAACATTATTTGGATGCCCATTGACTTTAACGCCAGTATCAATATTGACGCGAGTGTCAGAATTGATGCGGGCTTCAAAATTTGTGTTTCGTAAATTTTTCGGTGAAGCAAAACGGGACAAATTCGCCCATCATTACTCATGAGGCAACGTCCCACAACTTGGCAAAACAAAGCGATCCGAGTGCCATCCTGCTGGCAATTTTAATTCTAGCCAGCGGGAAGGCAGGGAATGGCAGTTCAGGGAGATTAGTCGCCCGAAGAAGAGGAGATTTGTCACTGGCCGATTAATCTCTCTGAATCTGACCGTCTGTCTTTGCCCTTTGTAGCTCAGTAAATTACTCCCAAGAGTTTATATTCTGATGCCATAAAAGTGAAGGGAAATAAGATGAGTTCCCAAGGACTTGTTATGGGTATTGAACCTTAGTGCCTGATAATTAAAAAACTGGGCCACATGAATGGAACCTTTTCTTCCAAACAGCTATAAAACTATACTCACTAGTGGTGAATAAATTAGCCAGGCACAAATTCGTGGCAAATTTCAGTTTTTTGCGCCGGCAAATAAATTAGCGAAACTGCAGCAAAAAAAATTTGGACGCGTGTCGGAAAAATTGCTCGCGTCAAAACTGTCATGCGTCATTATCTGTCATTATTCAGATGCCCATTGACTTTAACGTGGGCGTCAAAATTGGAGTTTCGCAAGTTTTTTGCTGCTTTTTGACGTTGGAAATTTGCAAATTTTTCTGCAAATCAAAATGGGGCAAATTCGCCCATCACTGATACTCACACATCACAGAGTAGAAGCGACAATGTCCTCCAGATTCACAACACCACTACTTTAACTATAGGCAGATATTTGACTGAGTCCCAAATAAAAACTCTGCCATTTTTTGGATGATAGGCTGAAAAAGAGCGAAAAATTTTTTGAGGGTGCCCACCTTCCCCCAAATTGTGTTAACATATGGCACCTTACATATACTGTGGACACTTGTGTAGGGCATTAGAACACCTATTTAAACTTTTATTAAGTTTCCCTGGGCTTGTGTAGTGTTCTGTATACGCTGCAACATACACGTCCATTGAAATTTAAATTTGGTGCCGTATGCAAATTAGCCTTCGCTAGCACAACTTCGCTTAGCCTGACGAATTAAGGCTAGCGCAACTTCGCCACCTTTCGCCTCCTCAGCGCAACTTCGAATTTTAGTGAATTAGCGGCGGCCTAGTGAATATTCGCCAGGCCAAGTGCGGCGAAGGCTGCACCAGCGCAACTCCGCAGGTTAGTGAATTTGCCCCTTAGTGTTTTGCAGTAGTCCTTGCTAAATTCTCCGTGAGACTTAAATTAAAATAAATAATATATAAATTTTTTTAGATAAAATGAAAATGTGGCTGTGAACGTTTTAGGTTCCCTGAAATTAACATCAAAAAACTGTCAGATAAAATTGGCTTGCTGATTAGAGACATCATAGAACAAAACATCGGAGTGTGTCAGTTACATTGTTCTACTTTCCCTGTATTCTTAATTATTTCTGTACTCTCTACTCAAGGCAAGATAATGTCCGTGCAAACATGAAAGCAATTAATACTCCCCCAGCGACATCCACTTGCAGCAGAGAAAGACTCCAATAATATCATTCAAATTTAAATGTATTTCTTCCACTATTTATTTTAGCTGAAAATACAAAAACATTCAGAGCAGCCCTGCATTTGGACTTCATTACTCCTTACAACCCAGCATGCACTTGCCTGTATTCTGTGACATTCGAAAGGATTGTCTAACTGATTTGTTTAGCAGGGAAAACCTTCTTCTCTAAGGGGTTTATTTATCAAAGTCCGAATTTATCTCAATATTTCCTACTACAAACTCAGATCAAATCTGCTCAGGTTTTTTAGGCTTATTTATTATTCAATTCTCCCGAAAATTTGCTTTGCAGGAAAAAATCAGTTTTTCATGGTTTTTTTTGGATTCTTCATTCGAATTTCAAAATTTTTTCTGATTTTTCACTCGAAAACTCTGACTTTTGCCCGAAAACTTCGGGGTATTGCCCGAAACCCATCGCACATTAAAAAATCAAAAAATGCAACCTTGACAGGTCTGAGGGGTTTAATCAATTCCGAAAAAGTCGTGATTTTTTTAAAAGTCCGATTTAAAAAAAAAAAATCACAAAATTTTGTAAATAACCCCCCTAAATGTTAAGTAAAATATACAAGGGAGCCTTATTTCTCTCTTGCTTATCCGCATGAGTGGTGGCAGCCATGACTGCTCCAAATGAGCAACCCTCTTCCAAAGGCTGTAGGAAAAAAAGCTCCCTCTAGTGGCCAGTCAACAATGACATTTATAGAAAGCTGATCTGATTTTCTTACAAGAGAGTCAAGATTTAATCCATTGGGAACAACGTCTTTCCTTTCAGTAGGGAGTTTACTGCACCCGAGGCCTGTCTCCCTAAAGCTGCCACCCTAGGCATGGGCCCCCAGGAGCTTAAGATTAATTATATCTTAGTTGGGATCAAGTACAATCCACTTTTTTTGTTATAGAGAAAAAGGAAATCAATTTTAAAAGTTTGGAATATTTGGATAAAATTGAGTCTATTATCTGGGGTTTCCAGATAATGGATCCCATACCTGTATCATGTCCTTATAAAAGGTCATGGAAACATTAAAAATGTATATAGTTTCACATGTAAAAAATAATCATGCTGATGATTAAAAAAGTTCTACACAGAATTGTAAATACGGTCTCAGAGGCAATTGTGTAACTAGATGTTACTTGGCCCCCAGCAAATTCAGTTTAGAGCCCCAAAACACAGTTCACTGGAATTCGGCACAATTGCACCCAATTTGTGATGAAGCACTGGCACATTTGCATTAATTTTGGCAAATCGGACACAATTGCAGCAAATGCAGCGCAAGTACATTGCCATCTTGTGACCACTATAAGATTTTCCCAATCTTATTTTCTCTTAGGTCAGGCAAATTGTGAAATAGAGCCATAAGGGTCTTTAAACAAATTTGGGGGATGTGGAAGTGGATGGTTTGAAATAGATATAAAAATGCAAGGGAGTGTGTGCAGTAAAACAATGTTAATATGACCAAACAATGTAAAACCAAGGTCTGTCCCATTCCTGTAGATCCTTCTGAATACATTTAAGGAGGGAATAGATATTATGCAATGCACATCTGAATTACATGAACTTTTAAGGCCTAGATATGTGACATACCTGTTTTCAGTAGCAGAACTACTGGGGGAGCAATTGCCCCAGAGACTGTCAGCAGTTTTTGTGCCTGTGTATCTGCCAAGAAGATTGATTCTGGAGGGAGGTAGGGGGCTCATCTGCCTGGCACAGGTTAGTTACTTTACTGCCTGTCTTCTACTGTAAATGCAACAGATGCTTTCATTTGGCTTAGATGATTTGGTGTCAGTCTGTCAGAGATATATTTAGTAAGCTAGTTTTCTGATGTTCAGATTGATAACCAAGCCTTATTCATCCAATTTGTTTAGGAGGTTAAGAAGAGTCATGCTGTGATTGGTTAAGAAAAATAGCATATAATCCATGTGTGCCATGTTGTGTGATAGAAGTCCAAGGTGTCAGTAATGTCGGTTTTTATCTTCTGTACAGAAATAGTTTCTGTGTAATGATAAATAGTAGAGGGGATAAAGGGCAACCTTGACTGGTCCCATTGCTAATGTAGAAGGGGTTTGGTGGATTGTTTCTACATATGCCTATATATAGTCTTAGGATTCTATTTGGTTGCTTCCAGTATCCTTATATTTAACAGCCATTGGGACATTATACTTTAATAAAACATACCTTAATGGAAAAGGTATAAGTAATATTTCAATGTTGGACTCACAGTAGAAACTATATAGAGGCTGTCAGGTAACAGCATATGATTAAAGGATAAAAGTATATATGATAAATGCAAACTTTATGTACTCGTTATGGGTTTGGGGAGATATAGGTGAGTCATTTTATTAATTAGTTTTGTAGGACTGATCACTGCTCTATGTAGGGGCTTGACTTGGGACATGGCTTGGTAAGTGATCAGATTCACACATGCCATTCTTTGATTTTCACTACTGTTTGATTTGTAACTAGCTGTCTGCAATAAACAATGTGACTTTGTGTATGGAAATTGAATATGAACATAAGTTTGATTTTTGTAGGTGCATCTTCCATTGGGATAATGGCACACAGGGCAGTGTTGCAAAGAGGTCTTGGGTCAACTGAGAGTGGTAACATGCGGGCAAGGCCATGTCTGTTTCCCACTGGATGGCAGCAACAGTCAAAATGTCGTGAGCCTCATGAATTCCCATAGGAATAGTTTGCATTGTCAGGAAGCTAGCCAGAAATATGAAGGTCTAAAACAGAAGGTTTGATTTAGTTTAATATTTTTACTAGAGCGGATTCTAGAGTCAACAGAGCAGGATTACAGGCTGACTCCATTCATATAACAGACAGCTGTATCGAGGGCTAACTCGTCTCTGTCAGATCTGAGCTCAATTGGGGGAAGGAAGAAGCCTGGGAGTCCTTGTGAATTAATCCCTTTTTGGCACAAGATAAAACTTGGGCTTCTAACTCTCTAAAATGTCTTAACTTGACTTAAAAAGTAGTTTTTTTTTCATTCAGTTAGCTGAGAACCTGCCTTCCAGACTTTTTTAGTTACTGCATTGTATAAAAGAACCTATTTCTCTCGCAGAGGAAGAGTAATGTTCAAGGCTCGGGGGGACTGGGAAATAATAATTGTCCATTTAAATCACTTTATACAATGGAGACGCTTTGTTGTCTGTGAAAGAGAAGAAAAGAGTAAACACTACAGGATCGACCAACAATTTATAGTCTCTCACACCTTATTGTTTGACTGTTCCATCTCTGTGTTACATGGTGTTTCTCAGACTGCAGGGCCAGCCTTATTTGCTTGAAATTCCAGGCCTGAGAGGGCTCCTTGTTTCCCCTATATGTCTCCTTTGTGTACTAGAAATAGTAGCCCAACCCATTTTCTCTTAATTTCTAGGATAAAATCTTGAATTTCAGCTCCATATAGAAACTTAAGCATTTTTTTATGCAGTGGTTTCCAAATTGTAGGGCTGCTACAGTATGAAGTTCAAAGCATTGACAAGGGGACTCGGCTTGGAGGCCAGTTAGTTTGGAATTAAAATATGCATAACGATACGACAGAACCCGTTGTGACCTTGTTTTGAGCAAAGGAAGTCCCAAGCAAATCTTAAACTGGAGAGGTGGACCTTCCCTTAAAATCTGAAGTCCTTTGATATAATTTAATATAGCCACAATAGACCTGCAAGTCGAATTATCATTTCTGCAGAGATGTTGTAAATGAATAAGACCTGACAGTTTTATGTCTTGGTGAAAATATCTTTAAGAAGCTCAAGATCTTCCAATGTAAAGTCTTGCTTTTAACAATAAAATGTATGTGCAATGTTTAATGTGGGGTTTATGAAGGACCATGGCCTCATCTCAAAGCACACACAAAATGAACATTCAATCAACAAAAAAAGGGTAATGTCATAACAGTCACAACATTTGCAGTAAGTCTTCTAACTTAAATGAGCCAATCAGATGTTTGCTGTGATACAAATCCATAAATACAGCCTGCTGCTTGGTTGCTAGGTGTTACTAGACCTGGAGTCAACGTTGGGAAGGAATGGAAGCTGCATCCTTTACACTTTGTCATTGGATGGTCATAGAGCAGGGATCCCCAACCTTTTGAACCCGTGAGCAACATTCAGAATTAAAAGGAGGTGGGGAGCAACACTAGCATGAAAATAGGTCATGGGGAGCCAAATGATGACTGTGATTGGCTATTTGGTAGCCCCTATGAGGACTGACAGCCTATAGGAGACTCTGTTTGGCAGTACAACTGGTTTTTATACAACCAAAACTTGTCTCCAAACCAGGAATTTAAAAAATAATCACCTGCTTTGGGGCCACTGGGAGCAACATCCAAGGGGTTGGAGAGCAACATGTTGCTCACGAGCTACTGGTTGGGGATCACTGTCATAGAGTGAAACAGACTTGCAAGCAAGAAGGTTTGAGGTACTTTGATAAAACCATCGGTCAGAGCAAAGGCAATATCTGAATAATTATGTCATTACTGAATGAAGGGTTTGCACACTGATCTTCACAAACCCACATATAACTTGGACCTCAGTGATTCATTAATTACATTAACTGCTTTATTGTTGTTACCCACAAGCAGGCCCGGACTGGCAATCTGTGGGTTCTGGCAAATGCCAGAGGGGCTGCTGTATGGTTCCATTGAAAGTTACCATATATTGGGCTGGTAGGAGGCTGTTTTGGGTTGGTAGGGGGCTGTTTGGGCCTCTGTGTACTTGGAATGGCAGGGCCTATTTTGACTCCCAGTCCAGGCCTGCCCACAAGCAGGGTGGACCTACTCCTGGCCTGACTTCACTAAGGTGATCTCCATACCTTACAGCTTCTTTGCTGAATTCCACTTTGGCTCCTGGCACCAACTGCCCTCCTCCTGCTATAGGAATGCATGGGAAAACTCCAAACATATTATCAATAAAACAACATACTGTATGGCATCAAACATTTCCCTCCCTACTCTGAGCCCCACCAAATCTCATTTTACAGACTGCTGGGGTGGGTGGCTTCTTTGAAACATTTATAGGTTGTGCACTGGATTATTAATAAGGTCTATTATCTATTATGCCAAGCCAATGAATAAGCTTGTTAGTACCCTTGAACCAGAATTGGATATACATTTGCTCCAGCTTCCTAAGCAAGAGTCATAAATTAGACTCATTGAATAACTTGGTGGCACATAGGGTTCTCCCTACTCAGCATCCATATACATTATATTCTTTGGAATTTTACATCCGTGGAACATTTACCTACCATGATCAGTTAGCAACCTAATGCAATGACAAACACTGACATGTTTTTATCTGTACATAATGTAAAATTTGAAATCTTTAAATGATCTTAAGTGGTCTATTTTGGGAAAAATTTCCAGCTAGAGCGACATGAAAGCACCAGCACATGTTTTGCCACAAACAGCCTGCTTTGCATCACATTCGGTGGCCATAGCAACTGAGAATGTTTTGCAGAACAATGCTGTTTTTTTCTGCTGAAACAATGTGGCTTCATCCTTGTTTATGAGGAGCTCAGCTCTTCTTGTAAATGGTGTCTGCGTACATAAGCTGAGGCCCCACTAATATTTCACTGCAGGAGGAGCTGAACAGCTAAACACTTTGATAAAAGACCAATTCATTTTGAACTGTCATAAACAAGGGAAAGTTGTGCTCACCACTATTTTTTAAAACTAGTGATGGGCGAATTTGCGCCGTTTCGCTTCGCCGGAAAATTCTCGAATTTCGCGCGAAATTCGTGAAACGGCGAAAATTCGCGAAACTGCGCCTGCGTCTCGTTTTTGATGCCGTTTTTTCGAAAAAAAATTTTTGCCGCCGGCGAATTTTTTCCACGAATTTATTAGCTGACGGCGAATCGCGCAAATTCGCCGCAAATTCACGCCTGCCGAATAATTTCGCCCATCACTATTTAAAACCATTAGGCGGGGGTGCAATGAGGGTGTGACCACAAAATACATATAGACAAATACAAGAGTCCTCTGCACTCAACCCATTATCAATATATTTAAGACAGAGACATTTTGTGCATACTGCTACTGAAAAATGCCTTACCCTTTAAACAAAACTGGGATTGTTTGTCCATATATTGCAATATATTTAAGCTGCCAACTACGTCAAAGTCATCCCATATCTGGCCAGTCCTACGCTCAATTTTATCTGATTCATTAAGAATTCAATTGCTTCATTATACATTTTACCTGCAACTTACTTGCTGCTTTCAAAGTAAAACTCCCAAACTTGGCTGCCCTTTTATTAGACACCAGTGGGATCACCTGACTATAGCTGGGAAGGGTGGGAGCTACAACATGGAGCTGGTCACTGCTCCTGTATAACTATAACAAACAAGGGAAAGTTGTGCTCACCACTATTTTTTAAAACCATTAGACGGGGGTGCAATGAGGCTGTGACCACAAAATACATATAGTCAAATCCAAGAGTCCTCTGCACTCAACCCATTATCAATATATTTAAGACAGAGACATTTTGTGCATAACTCTATTTTATTTTATGACGCTTTCCAGGCTTGTGTAATGTAATGTAGTTGCTGCTACATATACGTCCATTGTACTTTAACTTGGCGCCGTATGCAAATTAGGCATCATAACTTCAAACCGCTGATTACATTTTTTATTATTTGTGGTTTTTGAGTTATTTAGCTTTTTATTCAGCAGCTCTCAAGTTTGCAATTTCAGCAATTTGTTTGCTTGGTCCAAATTACCCTAGCAACCATACATTGGTTTAAATAAGAGACTGGAATATGAATAGGAGAGACCTGAACAACAACAATACATTTGTAGTCTTACAGAGCATTTGTTTTTTAGATGGGGTCACTCCCCCCCCCCCGTTTGAAAGCTGAAAAGAGACAGAAGATGAAGGCAAAAAATTAAAACACGATAAAGAATAAATAACGAAGACCAATTAAAAAGTTGCTTAGAATTGGTCATTCTATAAAATACTTAAAGGGATCCTGTCATCGGGTTTTTTTCAAAACGCATCAGTTAATAGTGCTATACCAGCAGAATTCTGCACTGAAATCCATTTCTCAAAAGAGCAAACTGATTTTTTTATATTCAATTTTGAAATCTGACATGGGGCTAGACATATTGTCAATTTCCCAGCTGCCCCAGTCATGTGACTTGTGCCTGCACTTTAGGAGAGAAATGCTTTCTGGCAGGCTGCTGTTTTTCCTTCTCAATGTAACTGAATGTGTCTCAGTGAGACATGGGTTTTTACTATTGAGTGCTGTTCTTAGATCTACCAGGCAGCTGTTATCTTGTGTTAGGGAGCTGCTATCTGGTTACCTTCCCATTGTTCTGTTGTTAGGCTGCTGGGGCGAAAAAGGGAGGGTGTGATATCAGTCCAACTTGCAGTACAACAGTAAAGAGTGATTGAAGTTTATCAGAGCACAAGTCACATGACTTGGGGCAGCTGGGAAATTGACAATATGTCAGATTTCAAAAAATCTGTTTGCTCTTTTGAGAAATTGATTTCAGTGCAGAATTCTGCTGGAGCAGCACTATTAACTGATATATTTTGAAAAAAATTTTTTCCACATGACCGTATTCCTTTAAAGTTAACTTTAAGCCAAATCTTCAGACTTTCAAGATCAGGTTTGATTTGCTCATCAAAATGATAATGAATTATATAGCAACCTCTCTTCCGAACTATGAAGAGGGAAATATATATAATAAATATATAAAATGACCTACCCCTTCAGCACTGGCCCCTCACACCTTTTTCCTAACTGTGATACTATGTATGAATACAATGATATACTGTATATGACAATACAACTCACTAGATATTAATAGTGATGGGCGAATTTATTCGGCAGGCGCGAATTCGCGCCGAATTGGCGCGTTTCGCCACCAGCAAATAAATTCGCGAAACGCCCGCAATAATTCACCCGCAAAAATTCGCCGGCGTCAAAAACATTTTTCGCCACGTCTAAAAAAAACGGACGCTGGTGCCAAAAACGGGCGCCGGCTTCAAAAACGAGACGCCTGCGCCATTTTGCGAATTTTACGCCATTTTGCGAATTTCGTGCGAGATTCGCAAATTTTCTGGCGAAGCGAAATGGCGCAAATTCGCCCATCACTAGATATTAAATCTTATTTATAACTGCAGTCACCACTGTGGACGCACAAAAATGTATGCAACTTGTTGCACACATCAACACTATTCATTAAAGGCTCTTGCATACAAAGTCACTGCTTGTATTGGTGATTTATAAAGAAATGCAATGGAATTTTTTTTGAAGTGACGAGTAAGGAAATAAAATGTTTTTGACCTTGAATAGATTCTATTTTAATCTCATTTTGGTCCCATGTCATGAAAGTGACCCCGTTGACAAGCAAATATTGGCTTCTGTGTCGAAATTGCTTCTCCTGAAGGCAAGAGGTACAGTATATCTTATACATTCCCAGACTTACTGTATATAAAGGTATGGGACCTGTTATCCAGAATGCTCGGGACCTGGGGTCGTCCGGATAATGGATCATTTGGATCTTCATACCTTAAGTCTACTAGAAAATCATGTAAACATCTAGTGGGTTATTTATCAAAACCCGAAAAGTTCTCACTATTTTCTGAAAAGCACTCAGAGTGACTAGGGATGGGCAAATAAATTTGTGCGTCAAAAGAATTTGAATAGAATATTCGCATGCATAAAAATTGTCTCGTGTCAAAATTATTCAGACGCCCATTGACTTTAATGCATTTGGACAATATAAAATTTGGTGTAGGCATCTAAATTGATGTGCGTCAAAATTATTTGACTTCAATGCATTTCGCAAATTTTTCCTGTCAACGGGACAAATTTGCCCATCACTAGCACCGACTATTTCCCCCTATTTATCATAAAATTTTCACAATTTTTTCTTGTGTGAAAAAAGTCACGATAAAGTTGTAAAATAATCGGAATCCTATGAATTTTTTCGATTTTGCTTTGACAGCCAACGATTTTTTCATAAAATTGCCAAAAGCTGGAGTTGGAGTTAAAGAGTAGAGACACATGGTCAGATTCGGGCAGATTACTCACCCAGCAACAAATCTCCTCTTCTTCGGGCGACTAATCTCCTCAAACTGCCTCACGAGGAAACTTCAGGCGACTTTGGAAAATGAAGCGCTCCGAGTGCCATCCAGCCGGCGATTTACATTCTAGTTGCCGGGCGACTAATCTCACCGAATCTCTGCCCTAAATAAACCCAATAGGCTGGTTCTGCTGCCAATAAGGATGAATTATATCTTAGTTTGGATCAAGTACAAGCTACTGTTTTATTATTAAAAATAAATAATTCAATTTTAAAAATTTGGATTTTTTGATTATAATGGAGTCTATGGGAGATGGACTTCTGTAGTTTGGAGCTTTCTGGATAACAGATCCTATACCTGTATATTCTTGCAAGCAATCATTTATCTGAGAGAGAGCCTGTTGTATGTTCATAGAATTTTCATGTAATACGTGGAGCTCAGTAGATAAGAGGGTCTCTCAGTTTGTAAATACACAGGGAACAACTGCTTCTCATTAAAAAGATCAGAAACGAGTTTTACTCGGTACATTTACAAGTGGGATGGCAAAAGACTAAAGCTGACCATAGACGCACAGATCCTATAGTACGAATCGAGGATTCGTACGATTTTCGGATCGTGTGTGGAGAGTGCCGACATCTTTCGTCCGGCGGAGATTGGTCGTTTGGTCAATCGGACAGGTTTAATTTGGACCTAACCGTCCCGCCGGAGCCCATTTCACATCGTAATCGGATAGTTCGCCCATAAGGCCGAACTTTCAGATTACCCCCGATATAGCCATGCTCGTTAATGGCATATCGGGGAAAGATCCACTCGTTTGGCAATGTCGCCAAATGAGCGGATCTTTGAGTCTATGGCCACCTTAAGGATGACTCCAACCACATCCCAGATAAACTCTAAGTAAAGGTGGCCATACACAGGCGGATAAAAGCTGCTGACAGACCGAGTCGGCAGCTTATTGGCCCATGTATGGGGCCCCCCGACGGGCTTCCCCGATCGAGATCTGGCCGAAAGTCGGCCAGATCTCGATCAGATGGGACTAAAAATCCCGTTGGATCGCAGTCGCATCTGTTCGTTGATGCGGTCCCGCGATCCGACCTCCTGTTCCCATCCGTTAGGATCCGATCATTGGGCCCTAGTGCACGCGATCGGATCAGCCCGATATTGGCCACCTCAAAGTTGGCATATCGGATAGAGATCCGCTCGTTTGGCGCCAAACGAGCGGATCTCTCTGTGTATGGCCACCTTTAGCCGCAGATAAGACAGTAGTAGCAACATGGAGTAAAGGATTGTGGTAAAGGATTCTTGGACATGAAGTTCCTCTACTTTTTAGAGAATCTCTGTACCACCCACTAATGAAAGCAGAGGGACTGAAAGTCTCAGAATCCACAATGGAACAAGATGAGAGAGGGGTTGTATTGTAAAGGGATGACTATACAGAGGAGTTGGCTATAAGGCAACAAACCTACTTATAATAACGTTCTCTTAGTTTTCTAATTTTTATCTACACCACCCCAAGGAGTCCTATATGATATTAAAGGGGTCAGGACAAATGTCAATGTGTAGACATCATGGCTGTTGGTTTTCTTCCTCCTTCTGTTGCCCCTGACTGAAGGTGTTTTTCCCTTCAAGTGCCTTCCCCTTGAGTCCCCTGCTACCTTACAATACCCAGTGTGCTTGTACCAATCAGGACAGTAAGTCACTAACTCGGATCAACTGCTTTAGCCATGGCCAACTGTTTTCAAACTGTTTTCTACCCAACAATTCTCTTATAATCTCCAAGTGACCAGAGGTGATCATTTATCCCAGGCTGGGGCTGCACTGAGCTTTGATAATTACAGACGTGCATCTGGCAATTGAGCTGTGACTGTGCAGGGGCCTAACACCCAGAGGTATCGCCGCTTGCACAGGGAGCACACTTAAAGGAGAAGGAAAGCTAACAAAGCAGTTTATTGCCAATAGATTAGCCACAATAGTGCAAGCTATAACACTATATTTACCTGAGTAAACAGCTCTAGAAGCTCTTTGATTGTTTAGGATAGCAGCTGCCAGTTGACGCCGGGCATTGGGTTACAATCATCATGCAGAATATACATTATAATTTTATATATATATATATATATATATAAAACACATATATTATAAATCAGCATTTCTTTGCTTCCCAGTCTTGGCATTGCCATCCTAGAGAGTGGCTTTGGCACTAGATTGAGATATATCCATATTAGCAGGTCTTTCCCGTGACACTGACGATGACATTCAGTCTAAGGCCATATCAGTACGACAGTAAAGATCCCAATTATTTCAGCTAAATGACAGACTGCCGTTAGATCACTAGACTTGTTGTAAATTGCAAATGGTGTTTAAAAGAAAATAATAGGTTGTTGTATAATGTGGCCTAGTTATTTTCATATTACAATTATTGATTTGGGAATCATGAGCTGTTTGGAAAACCAGAAGGGTTTATCACATAAAGGGCAGGGTGCAAAACATTGGCACAATCTTTCTGAGGTTTCTATCCTGCCCTGCAATTTAAAGAGTTGCTACAGGTTTATGTTCTCCAAAACGGAGCATGGAGACCTGTGTTTTCCCAATGATTACATGCCTGCATTTGACAACAATGTATTCATAAGGGGTAGGTGAGAGGAGGCACATATGCTTCCCAGTGTCTGGTCCCTACCCATCCCCTATCTGTCATTCAGAAGCACAAATTAGAGAGTGGGGTAGGCACAGGCTAAAACTGAGCTCTTTACATAGGGCAGGAGGAAAGGACAGGGTTGATTTGAACTTGCTAACTCTGTACACTGCAAGATGGCAGCCAGACTCCAGAAGAGAAGAGCTCTTTGAAGGGGAATGAATTTGCTTCCCTCTGTCCTCTGTAAATGACCCTCTAGGGCTAAACTATGGGATCATAATATATAGGAAGAACAAGTGAGTATTTATTGTTTGTATATTTGAAGCAAATATCTGCACCCTTATTAAATACAACCCTAAGTTAAGAACGAACAATGTGTAGTTGAGTCACTAGATTCTTAGTATGGAGATCTTGGATTGATTCTTGAATAAAAAAAATGCTGGACACAACACTTCCCTGGGGCCACTGGTTAGGGAAACACTAGTTTCTGCCACCATTTTGCCCTACAATATCTATTGTCCGCTAGTTTTCCAATGTATAGACCTATACCCATCCCGTTCAAACATTGACTCATACGCCAATAATTCCTTATCTTTGCCAGTATGAGAGATTTTGCTTTAAGGTCAACCTATTGTTTTTTGCAGGGTTTTTTTGTACTTTCCATAGAAAATGAATAGCAGATGCTAGAAACTGAAGAGGCCAGTACACCACAATGTAGACAAAGAAATCTCCCACTTCAATCCTCATTACCACATTCCCGTTGCTACTTCACTTTTCTAAAGTTTCAAGTCTCCCAGTGCTTTTAAGCACTGAGGTACTTCAACAACCCAGGATAGATGGCTTCATGGTGGAGCAACAAAGGTGTGTCATTTTCAAAAACTCTGATTGGAAAACAACGGTGGCTTTTCATTTATTCAAAATATTTTTTCGCACGTTCCAGTGATGCTTTCTGTGCCTTCCTTTGTCTTCATCAAGGAACTACTTAGCCACTCACAGGCACACAATTATGTATTTGCTGTACAACTCCAGTGTTCTTGGTTCTTAACAAAGAAACACCAGAATGAGCTGTGCTATTTTTTTTTTATTTGTGTCAGACCATTGTGCTTAAAAACATCTTCTCTATTTGAACAGAGTAACAAGGAAAATGAAATGTGCACAGAGAAGGGGGTGTACGCTCACTCGAACACTAAAGTTGTTTGCTCAGAAACACTCTGAAATCCAGATTAACTTCTCTGCACAAAAAAGTTCAAGTGAGGTCCTGAGACAGTCTCCTGAGAAGATTTGGCAAAAAAAAAAAAATAATAAATAAAATATGTTCATGTGACAATGGGAAAATAGCTGGAGTTAAAAAAATAAAAAAAACCCCAAGGGAACATTGAGGGGATTCATAAGGACACCTTCTCACACGTCATTCTCTATTTTAAGCTTCCCCGTTCTTCTTGTTCATTCCAAACGTAATTGACTTAACTCGATAGAGTACCAGGTAGTTAATAGGTTCTAAAAAAGTTCACAGGAATGAGCATTTCCTACAAATGCATCCAAAAAAATAGTTAGAGAGCTTTGTTATTTCCCCGAAGCTTCTTTTTTTACTCTCAGAACCTTGAGACTTCTTGGGTGTCAGGAGGTCCCCATTCTGGCACAGAGTTTCAAATTAAATACTAATTAGCAAGAGAAAGCAAAGCTGCAAACATATCAGAGAGAGGCATCAAAGTAACCATGTATGGATATAAAAAGTATGCACAGGCTTTGTATGGGTTTTGTTTTAGATAAAAGCAAGAGTTTCTCCATTTCTGAGATGATGTGTTCCAAGGTTGAAACTTGGTTATGTCAACCAAGCATTCTGCCTTCATTGATGATAATTTGGAAACCAGAGAGTGTGCAGTTTTATTAGGGCCCTTGGATGATCTTACCTTAATGGTAGAGATATCGTTAGGGGCTCTACGCATAGCAACAGCAGAGAAACAGGAGTAGGTACTGTAGGAAAAAAGAGAGAATGTTGGGTTGCTGAGACATGATAGTAGGACAGTAGGACACCATGGCAGCAGCAGGCCAAGATAATAGTAGTAACACTTGTTATCAGTTTTTTACAAACCTGCAACCCTTCATTCGTTTTTGGAGTACAGCCCTCGGAACCCATTGACAGGTGAAACTCCACCCACTTTTGTGGCATACTAAAGCAATAAAGAATGCAGGATTACTACACTTCACTTTTGTCAACAGCAAGTCAGGGCAAATGGTCTTTATTTATTTATATTTAATGCATAGTGATGTACATGCCCACTGTACCAACCCAGTTTGGTCCAATTGAAGAGCCAAGGAGATGTGTAACTCTGCCACATAACTTGTATTACATTACCCTGTTTATGTTATTAAGTTTGCAGAAATAACCCACAGCAACTAATCAGATGTTTGCTTTCAACATGAGACCTGGTACAGGTATGGGACCTGTTATCCAACATGTTCAAAACCTGGGGTTTAATGGAACATTAGTCTTTCCATAATTTAGATCTCCATACCTTAAATCAACTAAATATCAGATAAATATGAATTAAAGTAAGATTTTTTTTGCCTCCAAAAATAATGAATTATATCTTCGTTGAGATCACATACAAGGTACTGCTTTATTATTACAGCAACAAAATCAGAATTATTTGATTGAAATTGAGTCTATGGTAGATGGCCTTCAGAGCTTTCTTGATAAAAGGTTTCTGGATAATGGATCCCATGCCTGTAATCATGGCCACTTTTTATCATATCACTCCTATAGAATCTGCCTTTAGTACTAAACCCAGGATCGTTCTCAACCACAAAGTGTGGCCATGAAACACAACGTTTTTAAGCTCTTATACATAATTTAACCCTACTCTCCTTCGAAGACCAGCCATTGCCAGTGTCAGGCTGAGTCTCCAAAAACGTACCTGGTATCCAATTAGAGGCAGTGCAAATGCAATGAGGATTTACCAGAATAGCTAATCTCATTTAGGAAGCCATAAACAAGTAATAGGAGTCATGTGCCGATTATACATCAGTGATCCCCAACCAGTGGCTCGTGAATAACATGTTGCTCACCAATCTGTTTGATGTTGCTCCCGGTGGCCTCAAAGCAGGTGCTTATTTTTGAATTCCAGGCTTGAAGGCACATTTTGGTTGTATAAAAACCAGGTGTACTGCCAAACAGAGATTCCTGTAGGCTACCAGTCCACATAGGGGGCTACCAGATGCCGATCATATCCTTTATTTGGCATCCCCTAGGCTTTTTTCATGCTTGTGTTGCTCCCTGACTCTTTTTACATTTGAATGTGACTCATGGATAAAAAAGTTTGGGGACCCCTGTTATACATGGACCACTCCCACACATTCCTGTGCACTGATATCTAGATGCTGCTAAGTAATTAGCTCTACGGACAGTAATACTCTTCTTGCCTTGTACAAGTGTATTGCTCTCTGCTCCACAACTAGGCTGTGCACTGTTACCCCCTCTGTGGAGGAATGTGCACTAATATTCTTCTGTCTGGCAGTAACAGTGGCCTCCCTGTGCAGGATTATCCTCTCACTATGTATTAATATATCTCAGTCTTTAAAGGAAAAGGAAAGGCTTCACCTCCATCCCTCTTGCCTGTATGTTATCGTCACCCTTATGTTCCAAAGTTTTGCTTGTGTCACCTGCAGTCAGCATTCAAATGTTGCTCTGTTCCCCCTCCAGCGCTGCCGCCATTTTAGTTAAGAAATGTCATAAAAATGGAGCATATGCCAAGCTTCTACCTCCCCCTAGACATGAGCAAGGTTAATTCTCTTGTCTGCTGGTGGCAGAAGACAAAATAATACTATGTGCTTGGAGAACTGTGTCTATTTTACAGCATTAAGCCCATGTCACCATAGCAATTAATTTTAATGGTTGCTATTGATGATGTTGGGATGATGGTGGGCATGCGGGGTCATTTATGCAAGTTATCCTATTTCCTGCTAGCAATCAAGTGTGTTCACCAAAGGGATTTTCTGTGCATGGGCCTATTGCGAATATCATTCATTGTGCTCACATGCTCAGGGTCTTGGTCTTGTACAGGGACAAATGCGTTGTGGGCATTTTTTTGTCTGTACCCAGCGGTTTTGCAAAAAGTTAGGATTTGCAACTAGTATATAGGGTTGCCACCTGCCAGGTGTTTTACCGGCCTGGCTGGGATACTTTCATGGGAAAATTTTTTTTTTTTCAAAATGCATCAGTTAATAGTGCAGCTCCAGCAGAATTCTGCACTGAAATCCATTTCTCAAAAGAGCAAACAGTTTTGTTTATATTCAATTTTGAAATCTGACATGGGGCTAGACATATTTTCAATTTCCCAGCTGCCCCAAGTCATGTGACTTGTGCTCTGATAAACTTCAATCACTCTTTACTACTGTACTGCAAGTTAGAGTGATATCACCCCCCTCATTTCCCCCCCCCCCCAGCAGCCAAACAAAAGAACAATGGGAAGGTAACCAGATAACAGCTCCCTAACACAACATAACAGCTGCCTGGTAGATCTAAGAACAACACTCAATAGTAAAAACCCATGTCCCACTGAGACACATTCAGTTACATTGAGAAGGAAAAACAGCAGCCTGCCAGAAAGCATTTCCCTCCTAAAGTGCAGGCACAAGTCACATGACTGGGGGCAGCTAGGAAATTGACAATATGTCTAGCCCCATGTCAGATTTCAAAATTGAATATAAAAAAATCTGTTTGCTCTTTTGAGAAATGGATTTCAGTGCAGAATCCTGCTGGAGTAGCACTATTAAATTATACGTTTTGAAAAAAAACATGTTTTCTGATGACAGGATCCCTTTAAGCTTGATCCCAATGTTCTTAATATGCAGAAAAATATAGGAAGGCCAGTATTTTTTTAATGAAAAGGTGGCAACCCTACTAGTATATGGCTTCAAAGTTGAGTGACTTAGGAGGACTACAATAGAGGATTGAGGTATGGCTTTCCAGGGACTCAATATTGAGTTTAGACTTTTCTTGTCCTTTAGGAATATCCCTTAGTGCAAATATTGTCCCTCACTATGTAGCATTGCATCTCTATTGTGCAGAAGTTCTCCTCTGTACAGTATTACCCCAACTATGTATAATTCTGCCTCTGTTCTGTGTTACCCCTTTTTCCATTTCCATTACTGTAATATTTAGGGAAGGATCTGCCGGTTTGGTGTCCTCGCCAAATGATTGGATCTTATATTGTGACATGTTACCCCTCTCTAGGTAGTAATATTCTTATAGGCAGTAATATCCTTATTATATCCTTATTTTCACAGCAACACCCCTCGCTGTGCATCTGTGCTTTATTACTTCTTTGCCTGTGTTCTGTGCTACCCCCTCTCTGCATTTAGTGATCACTTGATATTAGCAATACTTGATACACCTGGTTGGTAGAACTTTCCAGTGGCTACAATATGGGGCAACTGTATTTGATTTAAATGATATTTTAATTGAACCCACATTTTTGAAATTTGAAATGAAAAAAATTCAGCCACTAAAACCTGTTAAAAAAATCAATTGGCCCCATTTACTTATTTAGGCAATGTGCAAAAAAAAATCTGTCCCTGTTCCCCTCAGTGCAGCCCACCACAATTTATCGACACCAGTGGAACATGGCTGTAGACTTACCTGATCCTTGATCTCCCACAATTATGGATGAGCCCAAAAAATGAGTACTTATGGGCGTAATGAGCAAAGGGATCCCAGCTATAAGTAAATGGGACCCCATAACCTAAACCAATCCTATTGCCTTCTTGCTCCACATTCTGAGAGCTGCTCCAGCCTGAATTTATAGGAAAGAGCCAAAGGACTACACTTGTGTCATGTAACACCATATAAATCTGCATTTACTAACTCCTTTTGTTTCAGCACAAGCAGCCATTCACTCGAACATCTGCCCTTCGCCGTTTCGCTGCTGAAACTTCTGAAATCCCAAGCTGTTCATTCCTCCAGGTAATAAATCAAGAGCTCAATATTTATGAATTCAGAAAATTCTGAATTAACGTCTTGTTGCTGTACATTATTCCCAATATGTAGCATTATGAATTAGAAAAATAAAAAATGTAAAAAAAATAACCTGAGACGTCAAGCTGATTAATGGCTCCTGTGACCACACATGGTGGGCTGCCTAGGAGGAACTGGGACAGGGAGAGTTGTAATTAGCTCTGCTTGGACTTCACTGTAGCATTTTGTATGGTAGGGAAAATACTGGCTAATAATGAGGATATTAGGGGTGGGCATCACAAAACTAACTGCTATAATCAGAGTCCCCCCCCTCGTTTCATAGCTAGTAATAAAATAAATTAGGCAGATGTCAAATAGCTTGATTGTTCAGAAAATAAGGTTCCCATTGAGTGTTGTACGAATGAGAAGAAGAGGGTGAACAGGGGGATTCTCAAAACATGGAACTGATATTTCAGTGGTAGAGTTTATAGACAGGGATGGGTAGTCTCATAATGGTACCTATGGCAATAAATAACTACTAGGAATGATACACACCAAACGCAATTGCTTGTCTTCGTAGACACATTTGCTGTTTGCAAAACTGGTTTAGTTCCCCATTGTCTTGTTTGGTCTCCAAGTTCAATTGAATCGATAAACGGTTCAATACATTTGCACACAAACAACTGGGCACATCCCTAGAAGACTATTGGTCCCAAAGGCAGAGGTGCTTTCTAATATCCTTGTATTTTACATTACATGTAACATTTGTTATAATAGACACATTTCAGTAAGTCATCTGACCCAAATGACATCACTAAGCAACAGTTATAACTGATGGCATCACAAGCAGCATTAATAAGGGTATAAGAGTTATGAATGGTGCCTTGTGATGTCATCAGTTATAATTAAAGCTTATGAGTGCGCTCTATTTAGAATGAATGGCACAAATAAATACAACAATAATATATTCACAAACAAGGACGATTGTCCCGTAGACACTTTGGGTGTAAAAAAACAAACATTTTTTTTACACAATCAACTGCTTCTGGACAAACTTGCAACAATTGTGACCTTATGCTATCATGGTTTTTGATCAACTGTTAAATAAATTCAGGTGTAAAACCCTTGATGGAAAATTGAAGAATGCTTTATTAAATAGTTTCTGCATTTTCCTAAATTGGATTGTTAGAAGAAAGCAGAAAACATGGGGAGAGCAAACCATATTGATGGTAGTCAAAGATCAGTCTCTCACCCAGGCCTGTAAAATCCAATAGTCGTTTATTTAGGTACACATGAAGGTATTTTAGTAAAAAAAAGTTCAACCAAACTAGAATCCATGACTGGACCTTATTTATTATTAAAAAAGTAAGATTTATTCGGATCGGGGAAAAAATTGAGCCAAAATCAGAATCATACGATTTTTTTGGAGTTTAATCACCAATCGCTTTATTTTTTTGGTCTTTTTTCCGAAAAGCCCGAATTGTTTGGATTTTTGCCCAAGAAGTCTGAAATAGTCCACAGAAACTTCCAAACAGGATAGGGACGTCTCCCATTGACATATACAACCTTGGTGGGTCTGGGATGCAGCATTTTTTGGATTCTGACTTCTTGCAACCTCGGGGTATAATAAAAATTTGGATTTTATAGTAAAAAAAAAACTTGAATTTTTAGAGTTTTTCAGCTTGTGATAAATAACCCGCTAAATCATAGGAAAATGAAACGCATAAATAAACTACTATTGGGGTTTACTCAACCGTTTGGGAGACTGCTCTTTGGGTGTCTGTTCTAGATCAATATGGATTTGAACTCTAGCCTGAAGCAACGAGAACAAGCAATACTAGAATTCACCAAGACTGGGGCTGCCTATATGTCCTGTCACATGTCCGCTATACGTGTTTCAAAGTTACAATATGGCTGCTTTTCAGACTGAACTGCAACTTTTTTTTTTTTGGAAAAAGTTGACGCTGGGGGTTAAAATGTCAATTTGCTTTCGAATTCTGATTTTCTACGATTTTCAACAGCTTCTTTTTTTTACATTTTTTAAAAAGAAAAATGTATCTACTTAGCCACTGTAGCACTATGTCCATCACTGTATTTGTTTCCATGCAAATATTTGTAGTACAAATTAAGGAGAGTTGAGGGAATCCAGAAGCCCAGGGAGAATGGCAGGTTATACCACAATCAGACTCCATAGATCAAAATATCTACAAGACTCCAGCCAGCTCCCCTACACCAGCCATTTACACAAGCCGCCTATTAAATATTTAAGGCCCCACCTACCAATGAGTCAGAAAGTATATGTATACTGTATATCTATAGAGTGAGAGAAAGATTTATGAGCTGCATTGCAGAACTTGTGATAGATTAAATTTTCTGCATTTAAATTAGTATTTCCCTTAAGAAAAGCTATGGACGTACCTACGCATTGAGATTTCATGTCCCCCTGAAACACAACCAGCCTTTTATGAGACTCTGCTTATATCACGTAGCAAACAAATGGTTCATTTATACCGGTGGAGCTCAGTCGCATACAATATACAGTAGTTGGCCTCTAAAAAGTCAAGCAGTGAGTCTTTAGTGATACATTCAATGGTGCAGTACAGAAGGCGCATGTAATGTTGAAGTCCTTGAGTTTCTCTTTAAAGGTAGTGGTCACAACAGCTACACAAAGACCATTTTTATCTTATTTTTCTTCTAGTGGAAACTGATGGCACTTTGACGCAAAAGGTTTCCCTTCATATTCATCACTTCAGCCTTTAATTTTTTCTACTTCTCACCTACATATATAGGGTTTGTCTTTTGGAGCACACCAATGGTAATCACTCAACGTTCTTTACAAACTAAACAAGAGTGTGAAGTCATTATAAGCTTTGTTGGAATTGTATCAAAATCTCACTGGAAATAAAATACAAAAAAAAATGGCATTTGGTTCTGTTACTTCTTTACACTGCAGCTGCTCTGAATGGTTACAGGTTGGTCTACACTAGAATGCTGTCATTGGCTTCAGGTCAGTCTGGTGCCTCTGAGCAAACTAGTGGTCTGTCCAGTTAAAAGATGACCCATCATAGAACACTACAGTGATGTTCAACCATATGCAGAGGTCAAAGGAGGAGTCGGCAAGAGATCTAGGCAGAAGATGGCTCCTGCAACGGAGAGTCCAAAGTGTTCCACTAATCAGGTGCAAGACCAAGATCAAGTTCAGGAAACACAAGTTCACAATGTAGAAGTCAGGCTGCTGGACAACATACAGATATAAGTGATGTCTAGAAGTCAAACAAGAAGCAATGAAAAATCAGGTGCAGTGTTAACTAGTAAAGAATATCAGTTTGGCTGCTTTTTCTAGAATGTGCCTGAGACATAAGCTGACTGAAAGGAGAACTACAGCTTAACTAAAGAAGTAGCTAGAAATGTTGTACATTATGTTTTGTGCTTCTGTACCAGCCCAAGGCAACCACAGCCCTTTAACAGTAAAGATCTGTGTCTCCAAAGATGCCCCAGTAGCTCCCCATCTTCTTTTCTGCTGATTCACTGCACATGCTCTGTGCTGCTGTCACTTACTGAGCTTAGGGACCCACTCACAATATACAGTACACATAGAATAGAAATGTCACAATATAAGGCTGATTAGTAATTAATACAGATAATTACTACATGGCAGCACAGAAACCAGTGCAATTAGCATCAGAATTTAATATCAGCAAATGTGTAGCATCAGCTTATATTACAGCCAGGGAAGCTCATTTTCTGCTGGATAATTAATGACGAGCCCTAAGCTTAGCTTCTCAACAGCCAATCAGAGCCCACTGAGCATGTGCGTGTCACAGACACTTTCCACAAAGACTCAGGAAAATCCCCTCTTTCTTATTAAACCTCAAACCGTCCATCACTTTGTGGTCTGATGACCTCAGCAAAGACTTGAAAATTGGTGTGATATTTTGCAGGTCCCGTTGCTGTATGCAGACGCCAAAATTATAAAGTGTCTTCCATATTTAACAAGGGTGTGTTAGTAAATTCCAAAGACAAATATGGGTTTATCTAGTCTCCCCGCCTCAAATACTAAACATAGCGCCAGTGTGAAATATATATATTTAGTCATAGCTCAATATTCCATTTACAGACTGATAGTTGTGAGGTTTCCAGCAAACACTGGTAGAGAATTTACTGTAAAAGTATTTACAGAGAGTCAATTGTTTTCAGGGAATCATCTTTACACTACACAACATCTTTACCCTTAGTGGACTATACAATAAGTAAGTGAATTTCATACCATAAAATGTATGGCACTTACACACACAACACTGTAGTCTCCTCATCAAATCTACTGTTTAACAGTTAGGGGCAAATTTATCAAGGGTTGAATAGTAAATTTGAATTCACATTTTCGAGTGTCAAAATTCACAAATCTAAATTTTAACTCCCCTATTCGAATATAAATTCAAATGTGAGATTTATCAAACCATGGAAACAGACTAAATTCTAATATTTGCCACCTAAAATCTGTTGAGTTCATGTACAAGTCAATGGCAGAGGTCTGTTGAGCCATTTGGAGATGTTAATAGCCTTCCTGACATTCGAGTTTTTTTTTCGGGAGAAAAACTTGATTCGTACGAATATGAATACGATCCGAATTTTCGGGTTGGAACCATTTGAGCAAATATAAGACATTCAAGTTTTTTATTAAATAACTTCCAGGAATGCACCGAATCCACTATTTTGGATTTGGTTGAACCCCGAATGCTTCACGAAAGATTCTGCTGAATAACTAACCGAAAATAAATCCTAATTTGCATATGCAAATTAGGGATGGGAAGGGGAAAACATTTTTACTTCCTTGTTTTGTGACAAAAAGTCACGCAATTTCCCTCCCCACACCTAATTTGCAAATTAGGATTCGGATTCAGTTCGGTGGGGCAGAAGGATTCGGCCGAATCAGAATCCTGCTGAAAAAGTCCAAATCGCAAACCGAATCCTGGATTCAGTGAATTCAGTTATTCAGTGAATAACTTTCCAGTCAAATTTTGTGAGTATATGCGAATTTAAAAGAAATTCACATGAATTTGAAATTCGACCTTTGATAATTGGGCCTCCCCATACCATTCTTTAGACTATTTTCTCAAAGAGCTGATCTTTAATGGCATGTAACTAGTGATGGGCGAATTTGCCCGTTTCATGGCCAGCAAATACATTTGCCGGTGTCGAGAAACTTTGACGCCGGCGCCAGCCAGTTTTTTCAACACCAGCGCCGTCAAAAACGGGACAAATTTGCCTGCATGTAAAATACATTTTTATTCTAATAGATCCTGGGACTTGTTTGAACTGACACCACCCCAGTTTTGTTACATTGCACCCCTTTGATAACAACTTAGGCTACTTGATTGTCTACAGGGTTATACAAGTGGAATTGAAATCTAGATGGTCACTTATTGCCAGGCGCTTACTTTTCGAGCGTAGGAGTGGGTCGAGGGGGGAGGGTAATTGCACTCTCTGCACTAGTAGAGCAGAAATTCTGATTTAAAAATCTGCCTCTGTAAGACCTAAAACCCTCCAGGCCCAAGACAACGCTCCCCCCCTATCCCCCTACATGTAAAAGGGACTAATGAAAGCATCTTTGCAGTGATTCCCTCAAGACATTGCAGGGTAGTAGCCAGCCCTGTTATCCAACATAGGTCACTTCATGAGCAATATTGTTCTACTACTGTGAGACGCGCCGGGAGATTTCAAAAGTCTCTTACCTCCAGGCACGTCTCTCATAGGTTGTTGGTGTGCAGGCATGCACTTCCCGGTCCGCGTCTAGAATGACGATGGTGCTTGACGCCAAGCCTCATGATGGCACCAGAGGCGCCGGAATTGAATTTTTGGCACTAAAACTCCTTTAGAAGCCCAATCATCAATTTTGATGGTGCCCAAGCTGGTTTCAATTACCTGTTCCTGCTCAAGCGTTTTGATTCTGATATGGATTTCTGATTTTCACTGAATTATGACTACATTTCCTGCTGCCAGCCTTCACCCCTTTGCCTGAGTTTGACTACGTCTTCTCTAAATCTCTGCCGGTACCTCGCTTACAAACTTGATTCTAGTTACGCACTTCCTTGTTGGTTTCTGCAGTAGAAAGCCCGGGGCCCTAAAAGAGCGTCGGTGAACACCGGGATCCACAGGGTCCACCTGTGCTTCTGAAGGTACCCATCACTGTGCAAGGTTCCCAATAACGTGAACATTACAACTACTCTTCAACCGAGAAGAAAAGGGCATCTGGGCAATGTACATCACAATGGAGCCATACTAATTATATCACGTCTGATTCTCTTTATAAGCCTACCATTGTGGCTTTCACCTCTTAGCATCCCAATTCAGTCTGTTGGTCAATAAAGATGGCCATATGACTTTATGTATGCTGGCCTACAGCTCCTCTTCTGTTCCTGCTGTTCCAATTGTTAATGCTCTTTGCATGAATGATAGTAACAATAGAAAAGAGGCCATATAGATAGATAGATAGATAGATAGATAGATAGATAGATAGATAGATAGATAGATAGATAGATAGATAGATAGATAGATAGATAGATATATGTGGCACCTTGTTTGCTCTCCATCAATAGAAAGGTGCCCATACCATGTGTGGTCCCTTGAACATTCTCCTATAGATCTTTGAACACAACTTTCCTAGAAATGTGCCGATAAACTAGAACTCTGGAATACATCACATTTGATTTTAAAGGGAATTCTTTCTATTTAAGAACAGAGACAAAGGAAAAGCATTAGATATAGTAGCAACATAAAAGGTACAAGGTTTATAGGCCTGATTTTATAAGGTTTAACTGGGAGAACCTGTGTTCAAGTTACTCGTAACAAACTTGTTTGTTATAGTTATACAGGAGCAGTGACCAGCTCCATGTTGTAGCTCCCACCCTTCCCAGCTATAGTCAGGTGATCCCACTGGTGTCTAATAAAAGGGCAGCCAAGTTTGGGAGGTTTACTTTGAAAGCAGCAAGTAAGTTGCAGGTAAAACTTAGTCCCTTTGTAAAATGTATAACGAAGCAATAGAATTCTTAATGAATCAGATAAAATTAAGCGTAGGACTGGCCAGATATGGGATGACTTTGACGTAGTTGGCAGCTTAAATATATTGCAATATATGGACAAACAATCCCTGTGTTGTTTAAAGGGTAAGGCATTTTTTAGTAGCAGTATGCACAAAATGTCTCTGTCTTAAATATATTGATAATGGGTTGAGTGCAGAGGACTCTTGTATTTGACTACAAGTTACTCGTAAAACAGTGGCTTTCCCTGAAAAATGAAATGTTCCATTGCTTAATGCTTTTTCCAAAAACGGTGTGAGTAGCAGATGACTAATTCATAGAGTTTAGTGCAGTCAGCTCACACACATATATCTTGCTGATGAGGAAGGGAGCTCATATTTTAGGCACTAAGCATGTGATTAAGTGAGTACATTTTAATCTAATCCAATGAGTTTTCCTGTTTTGCCATTTGAACTCATTTATGGAGATTTGAAGTACCATAAGGCCCTTTGTAACAAATAAAAGGCTCTTTGTAGAATATCCTTTACCCGGGAACTTAAATGTTCTACCTAAGCAAAGTTACAAGTATCCAGCCACAGTTAACGTGTGTGCTCCATAATGAAGAATGTTACGTTGAAGTCATTTTCTCAGTAACATTAAGTGATCTGTGCAGTGTAAAAGGTAAAGATACACAGATGCTTTTACAGAGGGTTCAGGAATTCCAACTAAAGAAATTCAGCTTGTTTTGGAGTCAAGACCAAACTGGGGTTTCTCTTACTGAGATGTAAATCTATTTAAGCGCTCCTTCACTTAACTATGTTTCATTTCAGCTTCTCATTTCGGAATGGCTCTTGTATAATAATATATAGAACCTGGCAATTCCAATTTTTTTCATCTTCTGCCCTAGAAGCATTCTTTTTTTTGCCAAGGCTCATTTCTGCACGTATAGTGTCCTCTCTTGATTAGAAAAATTAAAGGTCCATGGTTTAATAATTCAACCGCAACACCATATTTGTATAGACCAGTGGTTGTTACAAATAAAATATTGCAGAGGGACCAGTCATTCTACAGATTGGCACAATCAGGGCAAGATCACTTGTTAAAATGGCTCTAAACAGGGCAGCAAGGAAATCTCTCAGATGAAAGCCTCTCTGTAGGAATTCTCTAAATTGACAAGATCGAAACCTGCTGTTTGCAAGTTTGGATATATGGCTCTGAACTATTAGGCTGTATCTGTGCTATAAACCAGTGGTTCTGGACATAAAGGAGTAATTTGCATGTCTCCGCAAATAATGTCTCAGGTAAGAGTTAAAATCTCATTTGTGGTAAAGAAAGCTTTATGCTGCATGTCTTGCATGTGAAGGGCTTGTTGGACCCTTTTTAGCCCATTTGACCCCAACCAGTCTAGCTTCTCTGCTAAATACAAGTGACACCTAAGCTCGCATTGAAAATACATGAACCTGCTTATTATTATAAAAATAAGTATTGTAACCTTTCTGGTCTTCCCATTGCTTCTCAGCCTTTTGTATAGTATACTGTAGTATAGTATCTGTTCTTATCAGTGGGGGGAGGACATCCTAGCTAAGGGATGTTCTCTGATGAGCCATTCACTGGTGAGGCAGAGAGGCACTTGATCCTCTGGCCAAAGCCCAGATAGATCATGGCGTTTAAGTCGCTAGTGCCCTGGGCTATGGAAACCTGTGGTGCCTTACTGCACGTGTTTCCTTGTGCCACGGGTGTTGGGCATGAACACATCCTCACTTTATGATTTATCACTTTCTCTTATGCCCCAGGCCTTTTAGCTAGAGGCTAAGCAATTTTCTAGTTCCGACTGATAGGACGGGGCTGTACACAGCCACACTTTTTATGGATTTTATCTATTTATTTATTTATTTATTCTCTTCTTTTTGCACTTATTTAGGGGCTGGTGCAATACCTCTGGGAAGCACTGATCTTGGGGGGGAGATGTGTAGCCATTAGGCTCCTTCTCCCCCTGAAATCTAGTTCCGAGTGGGCACATTCGATGTTGGGACCTCTTCGGAGGTCCATTGGTTCCAGACCTCTTCAGTTCTTCGGACTGGAGGGAGAAGGATAAAGGGGTTCCCCTAGCCTTGCAGAGAAGGGAACCTGAAGACCCTTGCCCCCTGCTTTCCCCTTTAATTACATAATTGGGCAGGCTGGTTATGGTGGGGGTTGGTTCCTAATAAAGGGGTAAATTTATCAAAGAGTGAAGTTCCGCCACTAGAGTGAAATTCCGCAGCTCTCAATTCATTTCTATGGGATTTTGAAAGGCGTATTTATCAATGGGTGAAAGTGAAAGTTCACCCTTTGATAAATACGCCTATAAAAATCCCATAGAAATGAATGGAGAGTGGCGGAATTTCGCTCTAGTGGCGCAACTTCACTATTAACTTCACTCTTTGATAAATATACCCCAAAGACTCAGCCACAATACAGAACACTTACAGGGCTAAGTGAATCATTCTGCTAAAGGCAAGTTAAGTCCAAGTTGAAACTGATTCAACAATAGTTGAGGAGTCCATCAAGTATGCAAAACAAATGTGTATAAGCAAGGACTTCTCCAGTGGAATAACTCACCGCTCAGGGGTGCAGATAAACTGTATAAGGAAGCAAAAATGTTGGAGCAAGGCAAAGGTCACGCAGGGATCAGACGGATGTAGAGTAAAAATAGAAATCTTTATTAAACTGCTCGTGCAGAGGACACTAAGGGGCCGATTCACGAAGGGTCGAATTTCGAAGTTAAAAATACTTCGAAATTTGACCCTCGAATTGAAATCCTTCGACTTCGAATATCGAAGTCGAAGGATTTAGCGCTAATCCTGCGATCGAACGATCGAAGGATTTTTCGTTCGATCGAACGATTAAATCCTTCGAATCGAACGATTCGAAGGATTTTAATCAAACGATCGAAGGAAAATCCTTCGATCAAAAAAAGGTTAGCAAGCCTATGGGGACCTTCCCCATAGGCTAACATTGACTTCGGTAGGTTTTATCTGCCGAAGTAGGGGGTCGAAGTTTTTTTTAAAGGGCAAGTACTTCGACTATCGAATGGTCGAATAGTCGAACGATTTTTACTTCGAATCGTTCGATTTCGTTCGACTTCGATCGAATTCGAACGAATTTAACCAATTCGATGGTCGAAGTACCCAAAAAAAACTTCGAAATTCGAAGTTTTTTTCATTCGAACCCTTCACTCGAGCTGAGTGAATCGGCCCCCAAGTCATAGGCTATCCATCAAGTACCCATGCACAAATGAAACACACCAATGCCAAATTAATAGTTTCTGGCTTATAATATAGCTTTCAGAGACAGAATAATCATACACATCACTGTCATCAAGGAATATACATGGGTCCCAAAACACACTGTACATGTAAAGGCCAAATGAGGGTATTAAATGTCCTCCGAGAGCTTTAAATATCCTGCCTGGGCTATGAGTTTTCTATTAATGGGGATTTCCACATAATATTAAAACAATGTGCCACCAGCAACTGGAACTCTTGTAAAGCGCATGAGAACAAATATACTGCGAGGAGCCATGAACTGAATATTTATATACAGAAGATTATCAGTACCGTGGATTTAGATTTACTCAAACCCTGAACTGCTCTGCAACTCTCCTGTTATCAGAAGTTACAATACTAAACACAGCTCCCTTTATCTCCATCTGTTCTCTCCCTCACATTCTTGTCTCGGGTTTGCTGCTTATTTTCTGTAATGTCGGATAAAACCAAAAGAAAACATGAAAAGGTTTTATAGGAAATCTATGCGTTATTCATTTTCTGGCCCATGCTAATAATTGCTAAACTTGGGAATAACATCACAGGCTGAGATATGCATAAAAACATGTACAATCCAGCCCATAATATTGCAATAGGAAATTTCTAATGAATTGTGACATTAATAACTGTGTTTATGTATGTACTGTATGCAATGTTAATTATATATCTGCATTGCATGGCACAGAAATTGTAAGAGGCTTAGAGGGTGAGTAAAGGCTTCTCAAAAAGTTGGGGTTTATATCACCATTTTGCTTTTACAGTTTAGCAGCTATGGTGACCCCAGACACATCTATCCGCATATCAGTGGCCAGAAACCAGAACATGTGGTGTCTAAAGCTGGCCATTTATATAATAATATGGTACATATATCATGGTCCGCCAACAATATCCATGTCATGTGGATATAGGTCAGTTCGAAAACTAGTTACCATGTTGGTCAGTTCATGGATCATGAATAGCCGAGGAAGAGGAGTTGTTGTTCCAGTCATTCATAGTCTTTACTCATTGGAATAATAGAAAGGGGGTCATACCATGTGTGGTCCCTCATATGTTCTTCAGCTGGTTGGCTCAAGAGTCGTTCTGTTGAAGAGCATAACCATGTCCATGTATAGGCATAGCCATGACTGCTATGTGTTTAGAGCAGTGATCCCCAACCAGTGGCTCTTGAGCAACATGTTGCTCACCAACCCTTGGATGTTGCTCTCAGTGGCTCAAAGCAGGGGCTTATTTTTGAATTCCAGGCTTGGAGGCAAGTTTTGGTTGTATAAAAACCAGGTGTACTGCCAAATAGAGCCTCCTGTAGGCTACCAGTCCAAATAGTGGCAGTCAAATAGCAAATCACAGACCTTATTTGGCACCCCCAGGGACTTGTTCATGTTTGTGTTGCTACTCAACTCTTTTTACATATAATGTAAGGTTGCGGTTCCCTGATATAGAGGTTTCTTACTAGATGAGTAAGTAAGGTCAATGGCTGATTTCAAGCAGCAAGGGTACCGAAGATTATATCTTTTATTTTAAAGAATTCTAATCCCAAAAACATTGTGTGAAGTCTTTACTTCCCTTTAAAATAAACATTCTATTACACAGATGAATTTTAAAGTAGTAATTACATATGGCAGTTACCTAGCAATCCTGTTAGTTAGTCATGATAGTTCGATAAGTCTTAATGCACAAAGCATATGTACAGGTGAAGGACCTGTTAGCCAAAATGCTTGGGACCAGGGGGTTTCCAGATAATGGGACTTTTAGTAATGTGGACGAGTCTACTAAAAAGTAATTTAAATATTAATTAAACCCAACAGGCTTGTTCTGCCTCCAAAAAGGAAAAGGAAATATTTTTTAAAAAAATTTAATGATTTGATTAAAGGAAAACTATACCCCCAAAATGAACACTTAAGCAACAGATAGTTCATATCATATTAAGTGGCATATTAAAGAATCTTACCAAACTGGAATATATATTTAAGTAAATATTGCCCTTTTACATCTCTTGCCTTGAACCACCATTTCATGATGGTCTCTGTGCTGTCTCAGAGATCACCTGACCAGAAATACTACAACTCTAACTGTAACAGGAAGAAGTGTGGAAGCAAAAGACACAACTCGGTCTGTTAATTGGCTCATGTGACCTAACATGTATGGTTTGTTGGTATGTTTGAGAGTACAGTGAATCCTACGATCCCAGGGGGCGGCCCTTATTTTTTAAAATGGCAATTTTCTATTTATGATTACCCAATGGCACATACTACTAGAAAAGTATATTATTATGAAAATGGTTTATATACATGAAGCTGGGTTATACATATGAGCTGTTTTATGCAATATCTTTTTATAGAGACCTACATTGTTTGGGGGGTATAGTTTTCCTTTAAAATTGAGTCTATGAGAGATGGGCTTCTTGTAATTCAGAGCTTTCTGGATAACAGATTTCCATATAATGGATCCCATACCTGTACTGTGGTTCAAGGAAATAGCCCCATGTGCAAAATCATGGTGAACAATTTCCTAATAACCATTGCCATTCTATCCACCATGTTTATGAACTCTCTGTGCTTTTTTATGACATAAGTACATGGATCTTCATCATCATCCATGTGTATTGACAGCAGCCGCCATATTGACTTCCTCACTTTGTTATCAAGCCTGGCTTTTTTTTCTTGAATCTATAATGCTTGTTGGATATGACAGGCTAATTAAAATACTGTTTTTCAAATATATTGAAAAGCAATCCCAAAAGAAAAGAGATGCATTGCATGCATTCATTGTGAATACTTGTAAAGAACCTGGCCTTTTCACAATGACATATTATGTTATTCATGAGTAATTTAGCAGTATAAGCGTAAGGATTGATCAACAGGAGCCAATGTGTTGTGTAACTTTTAGCTTTAATGAGGATAAAATGTGCACAAACCTCTGCAGAGGGATATAACGATGCAGCAAAACCAAGTCCAGGTTCAGGTCAAGGGACAGGGGCAGGCAGCAGACAAACATAGAAGGGACAAGCCAAAGAGTGGGACAGGCAGAGTACACTCAGAGTCGATAAACAACCCAATGTCAATACTTTGGGATCAAATATCACAGGGAACAGGGCTAGATAGAAACAAGACAGGGACAGAACAAGATTACTGGAACAAGTTCAGGAACAGGAACCAGGATCAAGATCAAGATCGTCAACAGGAAGGCCAATAATCCAAACCAGGGGTATATGGGAATCAGGCTTAAATAGCCCTCAAATGAGCAGTTGCCCACAGCTGGATAGAGGGAGTGGATTCCTGGAAGATGGAGGCAGTGTCACAGAAGAGATTATATTTCAGGATGTCACCACATTGCCTCCTGTGGCTCAAGCAAGAGCAGCAGTGCCTGGAATGCAACAGGTCTCTGGTTCGAAACCAGGTGTTTTCTAACAATAAGGCAGGTGGCTCCTTGCAAGTCTATAGTAAGTGACTCATTTCTGTTCATCCAGCAGTTGACCTCCTCTTTCCTAACACAGACTCAAGTGGTAGGTGGCTTTGAGCATAGGTTTCTCTTCTCTGTTGCTCAAGCAGTTGGCAGAAAGTGATTCTTTCCATTTACTTTAAATTGTAGGTCACTCTTATATGTTTCTGAAATGGTGTAAAGTATGGTGCAAAGTAGGGTACTCTTAATGATAATTCCTCTCTATGACTCTAGCAATGGAGATCCGATTCACTTTCTAGCAGAGGTCAGTAGGTGGCTCATCTGCAGTGAGTCCCTTTTCTTTGTTGTTATAGCACTGAGCAGAAGATTATTCTTAGTCGGTAGACATCTTTCTGTTTCTGAAGCAGTGCATAATAGAAGCAACTGTTTTGTTAAAGGAGAAGGAAACCCTTTCGGTGCAAAACCCCTCCCCCCCTCGCAAAAGCCCCTAACTTGTTAGTCACCCCTCCATGCAGGTCCTCTCTTGCCGAGTTCACAGACACCATCTTTGTCCGATCGCTCTTCTTCCTGTATTTGGCGCCGAAAGTCACAAAGTTTCCAAAAAAAGAAATTGGAAACTTCGTGAAATTCGGGGCACATGCGCAGTAGATCCAACAGGCAAAGGCCTCCTATCAACAATTTGTGAAAGTTTGGAAGGTCTGGCGGTGCTTTACTCTGAAAGTGAACCTCGTTTACTTGATGACCAAGGTATACATCATCCACAAAGTGTGTATGTCGCTCTTTGTTTCTTCTGTTTCTTCTCAAGTAGAGAGTAGGGCACCTTTTTGTTACACTTGATAGGAGCTGACTTCTCTCGTTTCCTCTGCAATAAATACTGGATTCCAGGTCTCTGTTATTCTTGCAATAGGTAATAGGTAACCAGTTTAAGGAATGTCTCATTCACCTTCTGTTTCTTCTCTTTCTATACCATACCGGAAATTAAAGGACCAAATTCTTTTGTATCTTGAATCTATAATGAAACAGTGAACTACCAATACCACCAAATTTCAGTAAACTGGGGTGACTAGAGTGCAATGTGCTGTGACTATTTCCGCAAAGTTCAGCCTTGAACATTTTGCAATTACTCGGTCGGTTCTCCTAACACTTTTCTTCCCCTGCTTTTTTTGTCCACTATTTTTTCTTATTCAAGGTCTCATTTTTGTCCCTCTTACCAAATGTGTAAGTGATATACTTCAATATAAAACATAACATATTCCACTTAACTTGATTTAACTTGAACTTGACTTAATTACCATTTAAGATAAACACTTCATAGGCAGACAAAACACGCTTACACTAGAAACGTTCTTGCAGAATATAAACATTTCCTATATATAACTTTAAGATCACTCATCTCTTCTAGCCAGAGGGCCACATGGCTTAGGAATATACATTTCCATTATTAAGTGTTAGGGGACCTATTAACACTGCTCTTTTTTAAAATAAAAGTATTTCATGTAACCTCACTAGGGATGTAGCGAACGTCGGAAAAAAAGTTCGCGAACATATTCGCGAACTTGCGCAAAAATGCGAGCGGTTCGCGAACGGTTCGCGAACCCCATAGACTTCAATGGGAAGGCAAACTTTAACATCTAAAAAAGACATTTCTGGCCAGAAAAATGATTTTAAAGTTGTTTAAAGGGTGCAACGACCTGGACAGTGGCATGCCAGAGGGGGATCAAGGGCAAAAATGTATCTGAAAAATCTGCCTGTGTGTGCTTGGAAGAGATAGTGTAGGGGGAGAGCTGTTAGTGATTTCAGGGACAGATGATAGTAAGTTTGCTGGCTAGTAATCTGCTTGATACTGCTCTGTATTGGAACAAAAAAATAAATAAAAGCAGTCCTTACAAGGACTACTGTTATTGCAGCAGTCAGCAGATGAGATCAGAAGCAGGACAGCTGCCCACTGCAGCTACATACAGAGCACTGCAGTAGAAGGTAGATTACTAGCCAGCAAAGCTACCTAAGCTTAAATGTCCCTCAAACCCCTGCAGACTTCTGTCCCTCCAATAACAGAGCAGTATCAAAACGATTACTAGCCAGCAAACTTTCAACTGTCCCTGAAATCACTAACAGGCAGCAGCTCTCTCCCTACACTATCTCTTCAGCACACACAGGCAGAGTGAAAAAACGCTGCAGGGCTTCGGTTTTTATAGGGAAGGGGAGTGGTCCAGGGGAGAGCTTCCTGATTGGCTGCCATGTACCTGCTGGTCTGGGGTGAGAGGGCAAAAAAAAGCGCCAACAATGGCGAACCCAAAATGGCGAACGTCGCGCGACGTTCGCGAACTTCGCGCGAACAAGTTCGCCGGCGAACAGTTCGCGCCATCTCTAAACCTCACTGAGCTTCCATCCGAGGATCTGAAATAGCAGTAAATAAGCAGCAGATTGACATACTACTTATAGCTTTTTCAGTGGTTTCAAGAGTTTATTTCCATAACTGTGCAGCTTTTAACACAACAATGTTCCAGAGAAAGCACTTTGGTTCGTTTGAATATTGGTTTGAATATTTATGACATAAGGCATGTCTATGGGCCAGATTTACTGAAGGACGAAATGGTCTTCGCTAGAGAAAATTTGCAAAAACGACTAGCGGAAGAGCTCAGCACTAGCAAATTTTTGCCAGGCGAGTTTTCGCTCAGGTTAACGATCGTTACTCCGCAAATTCATCAAAGAGTGAACTTTCCAATCCATCTGAGTCTGATAAGATGAAGCTACGTCCTCCTCAATCTAATGCAAGCGACATCATATCCTGTATGCAGAATAGTCATCAAAACCTGGTGTTTTTTCCTAATTTAATGTGGGATTATGTGTAAAAGTTGTAACTGTTAAATATATGGGGGTTTTTAAACCATTTGAAGCTCATGCCACATTTGTTTTAGGGTGGGCTCAGGTCTAGGACATTAGAGGATCTTTTGTCTTTATTTTGCTTCCTTGGACATTTTTAATAATAATTGGCCACTTCCATCCATGTCACCAACACTCACTAATAAAGACGTATATATGACCTATATGTACGTGCCATATTTAAATTGATGTAAGCATTCAAAGTGTGTTAATGAAGTTTCCCTAGGAAAAAAGTAAGTTCACTTAAAAATGCCCGTGCTGATGAATTTTTTTGTTGGCGACACTTCGCCACGTTCGTCTGCCGAGACGTAACTTGGCATTTTGATAAATAAGCAGATGCGCTACAAATTAACGTCTGACCAAGTTGCGCCGAAGTGGGTGGAGCCTTCTGAGACGTAAATTCGCCTCTATATGTGCAGCAGGTTTACCTCCACCAAAGATAAAGCTTTACCCTGTACAGATATTGTCACCCCAGCCAATACAGAAATGATACAACCGGACACAGTGACATTATATAGGTATGTATAACTTTATTTATATAGTGCTACTGGGATATGCAGCAATGTACAATTTAGACAAGTACAAAAAGGCAGGACAAACTTTGTAAAACATATTAATATACAGAAAGTTAGGGGCCGATTCACGAATTTGGGGTGAAGGATTAGAATAAAAAAAAATTCGAATTTCGAAGTATTTTTTGTGTACTTCGACCATCGAATTGGTTAAATTCGATCGAATTCGATTGAATTCGAACGATTCGAACGATTAGAAGTAAAAATCGTTTGACTATTCGACCATTCGATAGTCGAAGTACTGTCCCTTTAAAACAAACTTTGACCCCCTACTTCGGCAGCTAAAAGCTACCGAAGTCAATGTTAGCCTATGGGGAAGGTCCCCATAGACTTGCCTGTGATTTTTTGATCGAAGGATTTTTGTTCGATCGTTGGATTTAAATCCTTCGAATCATTCGATTCGATCGCGGGATTTGCGCAAAATCATTCGACTTCGATATTCGAAGTCGTATGATTTTAATTCCCAGTCGAATATCGAGGGTTAATTAACCCTCGATATTCGACCCTTCGTGAATCGGCCCCTAAGTGTTATGTGGTAAAAAATACAAAAGACAGGAGGTTCCTGCCCTGAAGAGCTTACAGTCTAATTGGGTGGATAACATAAAGGTACAAATAGGAGGTCAAAATTGCTCAAAGGTTTAGGCATTGCCCTTCAAGTTACAAAAAGATAGTGTTCCAAATGTTTCCTTTTTATAGATAAAATTACATTTATGTTACAAAAACATAACAGAACTGGGAGACCAACCTTCATGATTATGGTATCTCCCCAAACAAGGTAAGTATCAAATGTTTCTTTACGAAGAAGGATAAAACTGATCTCCCTTTGGGGAAAATGCTGGTTCTTTATAATATGAGGATATTATAGGCATTGGATGCCATAGAGTCCTGCACTGGGTACAATACCCTTAGGTTACCTACAGAAAAGTAAGTAAGTTTGTGGGTTGGGGGTAGGACTTGCAAATATGGGTATGGGTGCATGACTCAATAGACAAATGTACTCCGTTTTTTTCTGGTTACTTTTTATCCACCTGACATCTCATAATGGAACTTCCTTTTTTTGGTGAAGGCACTTCTGGTTTATGACAACAACAATTTTGGTTTCATGGTGACGAACAGGTAGAGAGTCAGGTTGCATATTTCAGATCAAAGTGTGTGGTGATTCTAAGCAGGTAAAAAAATGCCAGTAATGGGTCTGGGTTACAAAACTTGGACATTTGCTATTGGAAGCAGCCATGGGCAAGAATATTCTTCAACTTGATGGCAATTGGGTCAAGAAAGAGTAGATGGCAGAGCCACTAATGGTGTAAACATTCATACTTTACATTTTGACTGTGTCCTTCAAGCCTAAAACAGTTTAAAAATAAAGATTGTATTGGGCACTGGGAGACCTGCAGAAGATCAACAAACAACACATTGTATCTAGAAGTATTATCTAGAAGGATAGTAGCCTGAAAAATCTGATTGACGTTGTAATTTAACAACCTTAATAATACAAAGTTTATTATTTCTTATAAGAGACTAGCTATGGGAGAAATGAGAAGAATTTCAGGCATTTTGGGTCAGATTCTTCAGGACCTCAATAAAGAAAAATATAGCTGATAAAGGCAGAGAAGGTTACCTTCTCCCCAATGCTCGCCCAACTGCACCTGCCCCCTACACTGCACAAAGTGGCAGCATTTCACTAAAGAGTAGAGATGGCGCGAACTGTTCGCCGGCGAACTTGTTCGCGCGAACATCGGGTGTTCGCGCTCGCCGGAAGTTCGCGAACGTCGCGCGACGTTCGCCATTTTGGGTTCGCCATTGTTGGCGCTTTTTTTTGCCCTCTCACCCCAGACCAGCAGGTACATGGCAGCCAATCAGGAAGCTCTCCCCTGGACCACTCCCCTTCCCTATAAAAACCGAAGCCCTGCAGCGTTTTTTTCACTCTGCCTGTGTGTGCTGAAGAGATAGTGTAGGGAGAGAGCTGCTGCCTGTTAGTGATTTCAGGGACAGTTGAAAGTTTGCTGGCTAGTAATCGTTTTGATACTGCTCTGTTATTGGAGGGACAGAAGTCTGCAGGGGTTTGAGGGACATTTAAGCTTAGGTAGCTTTGCTGGCTAGTAATCTACCTTCTACTGCAGTGCTCTGTATGTAGCTGCAGTGGGCAGCTGTCCTGCTTCTGATCTCATCTGCTGACTGCTGCAATAACAGTAGTCCTTGTAAGGACTGCTTTTATTTATTTTTTTGTTGTTTTACTACTACTACTACTACTACTACTACTACTACTACTATAAGAGCCCAGTGCTATTAGTCTAGCAGTGTTGGGGAGTGGGACTGGTGTGCTAATCTGCTGCTCCTAGTAGTTCAGCAGCACCAACTGTAATTTTTTTTTTTTAATATTCATTTTTTTTTTATTTTACTTTTTTTTATTTTACTACCGCTGTAGTAGTGTATAAGTTGACCTTTTAGGCATTATTTGCCCTGTAGGCATTTTTTGCCCAGTGTGTTATTCAACCAACAGCCATCTAGCTGTGTGACCTTGTTCACATTCTGTCTAAATATCCATAATATTACCGTCTCCAGAAAAAACACCGGAGTGACTTTTTTCAAGCAGCCATAATAAATTTTACGTAATCCGTATCCATCGCTGTAGTAGTGTATAAGTTGACCTTTTAGGCATTATTTGCCCTGTAGGCATTTTTTGCCCAGTGTGTTATTCAACCAACAGCCATCTAGCTGTGTGACCTTGTTCACATTCTGTCTAAATATCCATAATATTACCGTCTCCAGAAAAAACACCGGAGTGACTTTTTTCAAGCAGCCATAATATATTTTACGTAATCCGTATCCACCGCTGTAGTAGTGTATACGTTGATCTTGTGGGCATTATTTGCACAGTGTTTTCTTCAAACCGCCATCTAGCTGTGTGAGCTTGTTCACATTTTGTCTAAATATTGATAATATTATCGTCTCTAGAAAAACCACTTGAGTTACTTTTTTTCAAGCAGCATTCTTATATTTTACGTAATCCGTATCCACCGCTGTGTATACGTTGACCTTGTAGGCATTATTTGCACAGTGTTTTCTTCAAACCGCCATCTAGCTGTGTGAGCTTGTTCACATTTTGTCTAAATATTGATAATATTATCGTCTCTAGAAAAACCACTTGAGTTACTTTTTTTCAAGCAGCATTCTTATATTTTACGTAATCCGTATCCACCGCTGTGTATACGTTGACCTTGTAGGCATTATTTGCACAGTGTTTTCTTCAAACCGCCATCTAGCTGTGTGAGCTTGTTCACATTTTGTCTAAATATTGATAATATTATCGTCTCTAGAAAAACCACTTGAGTTACTTTTTTTCAAGCAGCATTCTTATATTTTACGTAATCCGTATCCACCGCTGTGTATACGTTGACCTTGTAGGCATTATTTGCACAGTGTTTTCTTCAAACCGCCATCTAGCTGTGTGTATTATCGTTTCCAGAAAAACCAACTGAGTTTTTGTTGTTGTTGTTTTTTTAAAAATAATGCCAGGCAAAGGCAGGCCGCCACGCAGAGGCCGTGCTAGGGGCCGTGCTGCTATGCAATCCTGTGGCCCTAGCAAATTGCCCAGTTTTAAAAAGCCAATGACCCTGAACTCCCAAAATGCTGAAGAGGTAGTTGACTGGCTTACACAGCACACCCCATCCTCTACCGTTTCTAACTTTACCACAACATCCTCCTCATCCTCCACTGCTATGGCCACCCCACGTAACACTTCCTCCACCACCGGTGCCCCTTCTTCACTGGAGTCAGAGGAGTTATTTTCCCATGAGTTTCTTGAACTGAGTAATGCGCAACCATTATTGGCAGAAGAAGATGAAGGAGATGAGGACGTTACACCAGATTTAATTCTGGCAGAGAACACGACAGAGATGGACATAATGATGAGTGATGAGGAGGAGGTCCCCGCTGCTGCTTCCTTCTGTGATGTGTCAGAAGAAATTGATGCATCTGAGGAGAATGATGATGAGGAGATTGATGTTTTGTGGGTGCCTAGTAGAAGAGAGCAAGAGGAGGGTAGTTCAGATGGAGAGACGGAGAGTCAGAGAGGCAGTAGGAGAATAAGACTTAGAAGAAGCAGGGAGGACAGCCCGCAGGGATCAGTAGGGCAACAACATGTATCGGCACCTGTGTTCAGCCAGCCAACGCACCCGCCATTGCCGCCAATGCCGCCAACTTCTACTGTTACCGCCAGATCGCACACTTCCAAAAAGTCAGCAGTGTGGGATTTTTTTAATGTGTGTGCCTCTGACAAAAGCATTGTAATTTGCAATGAGTGCAGTCAGAAACTGAGCCTTGGTAAGCCCAACAGCCACATAGGTACAACTTCTATGCGAAGGCACATGAGCGGCAAGCACAAAGCACTTTGGGAGCAACACCTCAAAGGCAACAGGCAAACTAAAAGCCACACTCCTTCTGGTCCAGCATCTTACTGCTCTCCTTGACCCATCTGAACCACCCTCCACTCCGCCTTCCACCTTGACCACCTGTTCCCATTCCCAGTCATCTGCCACCAGCCAAGTTTCTGTGAAGGCCATGTTTGAGCGTAAGAAGCCAATGTCTGACTGTCACCCCCTTGCCCGGCGTCTGACAGCTGGCTTGTCTGCACTCTTAGCCCGCCAGCTTTTACCATACCAGCTGGTGGACTCTGAGGCCTTCCGCAAATTTGTAGCAATTGGGACACCGCAGTGGAAGGTACCCAGCCGCAATTTTTTTTCTAAAAAGGGAATACCACACCTGTACCAACATGTGCAGAGCCAAGTTACCGCATCTCTGTCACTTAGTGTTGGGCCAAAGGTCCATATGACTACTGACGCATGGTCCTCCAAGCATGGTCAGGGCAGGTATGTCACCTACACTGCCCACTGGGTGAACTTGGTAATGGCTGGGAATGGGAAGCAGGGAATGGGTAGCTCAACAACAACAACAACAGTGGAGTTGGTGTCACCGCCACGGATTGCACGCGGTTCTGCCACCACCTCTACTCCTCCATCGCTCTCTACCTCGTCTTCTTCCTCTTCTTCTTCTTACTCTGCTGCTGGGTCCTCCTTCTCCTCCTCCACACCTGTGCACCCCCAGCTCCCCCTAGGCTATTCGACGTGCCAGGTACGCCGTTGTCACGCTGTCTTGGGGATGACGTGCCTGGAAAGCAAAAACCATACCGGATCTGTACTCCTGTCATCTCTGCAGTCACAGGCCGATCGGTGGCTGACCCCACACCAACTGCAGATCGGAAAAGTGGTGTGTGACAATGGAAGCAATCTGTTGGCAGCGTTGAGACTGGGAAATTTAACACATGTGCCCTGCATGGCACATGTGTTAAATTTAATAGTCCAACGTTTTGTCTCCAAGTACCCAGGATTCCAGGACGTTCTCACCCAGTCCAGAAAGGTGTCGGCCCATTTCAGACGTTCCTACACAGCCATGGCACGCCTTGCTGACATTCAGCAGCGCTACAACATGCCAGTCAGGCGTTTGATTTCTGACAGCCAGACTCGCTGGAATTCAACGCTCCTTATGTTGGAACGTCTGCTGCAACAACAAAGGGCCGTCAACGAGTACCTTTTTGAACTGGGTGGTAGGACTGGATCTGCAGAGCTGGGGATTTTTTTCCCCCGTTACTGGGTGCTTATGCGCGATGCCTGCAGGCTCATGCGACCTTTTGAAGAGGTGACAAATATGGTCAGTCGCACCGAAGGCACCATCAGCGACCTAATACCCTTCGCTTTCTTCCTGGAGCGTGCCGTGCGACGAGTGACAGATGAGGCTGTAGACCAGCGTGACGAGGAGCTGGAAGCGCACGATTTCTGGTCGGAATCACCAGAACGAACCCAGGCACCTGCTGCAACGCAGGGAGAGGTGCCAGAAGTGGAGTCAGAGGAGGAAGGTGGCTTTGTGGAGGAGGAGGAGGAGGACCAACAGGAGCAGGCTTCCCAGGGGGCTAGTGGTGACCTTTTGGGGACCCCTGGTCTTGTACGTGGCTGGGGGGAGGAGACCGTGGATGATGCAGTCCTTGATAATGAGGAAGCGGAGATGGATAGCTCTGCATCCAACCTTGTGAGAATGGGGTCTTTCATGCTGTCATGCCTGTTGAAGGACCCCCGTATCAAGAGGCTTAAGGAGAAGGACCTGTACTGGGTCGCAACGCTACTAGACCCTCGGTACAAGCATAAAGTGGCAGAAATGTTACCAACATACCACAAGTCCGAAAAGATGCGGCATTTACAAACCAGCCTGCAAAACATGTTGTACAATGCTTTTAAGGGTGATATCACTTCAGGAACTCATCAACATTCCAGGGGCAGAGGTGCCAGTAATCCTGCCACGAGCACACCTGCAAGGACAAAGCCCTTTGGCCGGTCTGTAACATCAGACATGCAAATGTTTTTCTGTCCAAGGCAGCGCCACAACCCTTCTGGATCCACCCTCAAAGAACGCCTCGACCGGCAGGTAGCGGACTACCTGGCATTAACTGCAGATATCGACACTCTGAGGAGCGATGAACCCCTGGACTACTGGGTGCGCAGGCTTGATCTGTGGCCAGAGCTGTCACAATTTGCCATGAACCTCTTGTCTTGCCCAGCCTCAAGTGTGCTCTCAGAAAGGACCTTCAGTGCAGCAGGAGGGATTGTAACTGAGAAGAGAACTCGCCTAGGTCACAAAAGTGTCGATTACCTGACCTTTATTAAAATGAATGAGGGGTGGATCTCGGAGGGTTACTGCACACCGGAAGACTTGTTCTGACTTCTATGCAGCTGTCCTTCTCTTCAAGCCTCATGACTCCACACACAGCTGTCCTTTAGCGTCCTCCTCCCTCCGCCACCGTTACAAACTAGGGTGCAAACCCTACTGGTTTAATTTTTTCTGGCCTCTGTGCTTCAGTGGCTGCAACCAAAAAAACTGGGCAAACAATGTCTACAAGGTCAACGTATGGCGAAAAATGACTATTTTCAGCATTTATATGGCATATTTTTTCTGGCAACTGTGCTTCAGTGGCTGCGTCCAAAAAAATGCATATTTTCTGCATTTATATGGCATAATTTTTCTGGCCTCTGTGCTTCAGTGGCTGCAACCAAAAAAATGCATATTTTCTGCATTTATATGGCATAATTTTTCTGGCCTCTGTGCTTCAGTGGCTGCAACCAAAAAAATGCATATTTTCTGCATTTATATGGCATAATTTTTCTGGCCTCTGTGCTTCAGTGGCTGCAACCAAAAAAATGCATATTTTGTCCATTTATATGGCATAATTTTTCTAGCCTCTGTGCTTCAGTGGCTGCAACCAAAAAAATGCATATTTTCTCCATTTATATGGCATAATTTTTCTGGCCTCTGTGCTTCAGTGGCTGCAACCAAAAAAATTTATATTTTCAGCATTTATATGGCATAATTTTTCTGTCAACTGTGCTTCAGTGGCTGCGACCAAAAAAATGCATATTTTCTGCATTTATATGGCATAATTTTTCTGGCCTCTGTGCTTCAGTGGCTGCAACCAAAAAAATGTATATTTTCAGCATTTATATGGCATAATTTTTCTGGCAACTGTGCTTCAGTGGCTGCGACCAAAAAAATGACTATTTTCAGCATTTATATGGCATATTTTTTCTGGCCTCTGTGCTTCAGTGGCTGCGGCCAAAAAAACTGGGCAAACAATGCCTACAAGGTCAAACTTACTATCATCTGTCCCTGAAATCACTAACAGCTCTCCCCCTACACTATCTCTTCCAAGCACACACAGGCAGATTTTTCAGATAAATTTTTGCCCTTGATCCCCCTCTGACATGCCACTGTCCAGGTCGTTGCACCCTTTAAACAACTTTAAAATCATTTTTCTGGCCAGAAATGTCTTTTTTAGATGTTAAAGTTCGCCTTCCCATTGAAGTCTATGGGGTTCGCGAACCGTTCGCGAACCGCTCGCGTTTTTTATGTTCGCAAACTTTTTTTCCGACGTTCGCTACATCCCTACTAAAGAGAGGCAGGAAAAACAAACACAAGATGTGAAACCAGGGAAAGTATAAAATATTTCACTTGCTCGGCACAAACACTTGGTCTGAGTCACTACAGTGGAATAATATTATTTTCCCTTAAAGCCCTGCAGTGTAATATATAAATATATAAATCAGTTACACATTCCACATGTTACCCCTGTGCACATTTTTACATTGTAAACTCTCACAAGGACATTCATGTTACATGTTGCAATGATAATGAGCTTTCCATTAGCTGTAGTGCTAAGGGGGCTTTTTTTGGGGGGGGGGTTGATTGTTTTGAATCAACACTGCTCCATGTGTGGTCCAAATGTAATTGTTTTGTGCAGGTTTGAAATCTCTATTGTCTGATGACATCACTCCCAGGCCAGTTAGTTGAATTTCCCAAAAATAGGCCCGTGTGTAATATGGCCCTCGGTGACACCAATCCCAAGTCAAGAAAAGCAAATATGGCTGCTCAAACATTAAATAAGGGAGATTAATCCTAGATCCTTAACTATAAACAAAACTTATACGGCTGTCGCCACAATCATTAGAGAGAAGACGCTGTACAGAAGGAAATCTACAAATAATCGTTGTGCCCCCAGAGAGAGAGAGAGAGAGAGAAAGAGAGAGAGAGACACACACAGACAGACAGATAGACAAAAGAGTTTAGTTACTGTATACAGTAATTCCTGAACCCAGCGCCAGCATGGGTTTACATATATTTGGGAAGTTCACCCTTTGTTTGCAGCCCCGGTGGCAGGCCCGGACTGGCAATCTGTGGGTTCTGGCATATGCCAGAGGGGCTGCTATAAGGAGGATAGCGAAAGGGCACCCCTAACCTTGTAGTGAAGGGGATCTGATGACCCTTGCCTCCTGTGGGACTATTGGCCACGGATCAAGGAAGGTCTGAAGAAACCTCGGGATTACTTTATGCCTTTTTTTAAGCAGGTAACCCACAGGATTTTATGAATATAGCTTGTCATTGAACTCTTGTTGCACTTTGCACTTGGGTGATGGAGCACTCACAGGCTTTAGTAAAAACAAAGTAAATGATAGTAAATGATCTCTTATGTTGCTGCATCATTTTTAAATGACCATTAAATGGGAATGAACTGCCACTTCAAAGCACCTTTGTAGAATAAATAGTTCAAATGGTTTTGCAGTATAAAACAGAGCCACAACCTAAGTTCTAGAATATCAGGGAAATATCAACGCGCCCGAGTGTAAAACATTCCCACCACTGCAACAGTGCAGCCTTATTGACACTTCTCATATATTTCGCCTTCATCCTTTTTTTTTTGTTTTTCTACCTTTCATTCGCTGTTTGCCTACTTCAATTTAGCTCATGAAACCACAGTCCCTCTGAGTGAGCTCATTTATCACACACAATAAGGTCCCCTGTCCAACCCGTTACAAGTATTTTACTTACAGTGTTTCACTGAGGGCCAATGAAAAGGAGCTTTGTCAGTTTTCAACCACCTATAACCCAAGCAGGGATTGACTGTGTTTCTCCATAAATTGAATAATTTTAGTCCAAACATAGGCATGGCATTACCTACAAGCTCAATCTGTGCGAGTCTGAAACCCATCCATTGTATGTTGTATTGAGCATTGTGTGCAGGATTTAGGTCAAGGGCCTATCTGTGTATAAGTCTCCATTCCCTCAAGCGCCTTACTGTAACCGGCTGCCCGAGGTCACATGATGCAATTAACGGGCAAGTCATTAATCTCATTCACTGTTTAAATCTGAACAACAAAACGAATGCTTACAAATGTAATTATTGTCTCATTGGCTTCTCTTAATATAAATACACCATTAATATACAATTAATGATCAGGATTTGTCTTTCATTCACTCTCTAAACATTATTAGGGATCTCAAATGATCTATAAACAGTCCGACAAGCCAATTATTCTAATGTAATTTTAACATCAAAGTGGTTTCTTCTGCGCTCAGATATTTCTTCACTTTTGCTCCTGGTGAAATATTTCATAGAGAACGTAATGCTCAATAAATAATAAACAACCATATAAGTACACACTTACAGTTTGAACTGTATGGGTTATAAATGCAAAGCAAACCATACAAGGCAAGAACAATTAGTGACAGGGAAAGTTTAGAGGTTGGGCCTCTGCTTGGATCCCAAGACCCATTGGGTTTGCTTTAAAAATATTCATATTTTTCCTTGAAAAATTAGCCACATACTTCACCAAATCACAGTCATCCAATCATTCTATTGGGCCAAAAAGATCCTATCGTGGGCCTATGAAGACCAGTTGTCCTCAGTCCATGGCCATTGGGATTTTTCACCTTCCTGATCTATGTTTGAATGATGCACATTGAGATCTTTATTAGGGAGGTTATAGTTTTGATCCCATTCACAGATCAATAGTGTCACGGTCGGCACCCTAAACCAGAACTAATGCCAAGCTCCCTGGTCTCGGCTCGGCTTCACCAGTAGTGTGACCGCATTTGGCTTCGGGAGGAGCCCTCAGCGTACTGCCACCTGGACTTTTCGAGAGGAGCAAGGCGAGTTCTGGCAAGCAAAGGGGCACGACTGTAATAAACAAAGTCTTTGGACAGAAGATCGCAGTACAAAGCGTTAGGCAAAGGAGTAGTCAGAACAGGCCGGGTCGAGGCAGGCAGAGAGTAAACGTTATCAGGCAGGCAAGGGTCAAACCAGGAATCAGACAGGTTTCAGAATTAAACAAGCTCAAAAGCACCAGGAACTAATCCTATCACGGGCAATGGTAACTTGTGGGAATGCCCTTTAAATACTATTTGAATTTGGCGCCTCTCGCGCTGACGTCATTACATCAGCGCGCCTGCACCTTTAAATCCGAGTGCGCATGCGCCGCGCGCACTAAGGACCCGGCACGGGAGCAGCGTGGCGTGACGGGCGTCCCCGTCGAGGGGGCGGCAGGCGTCCCTGCCGTCCCCCCACACCAGGCCCAGGTAATTTTATCACAAATAGGTTTCAGACTTAGTTCAATTGTCAGCCTATGCCCATACAAGGCAAGATAAAATTATTTGGCAATAGGGGCTCAAATTCAGAGGTCCTAACTGCACCCAGGCCCCAGGACTCACGCTGTCACCTTTAAAAATGAGTGTGTCTTGGGGGCATGTTTACTACCATTGGAGATAAATATCTAGAAAGATTTCTGGAGATGTTTCCCATGGCAACCAATCAGCAATTAAATTAGCCACATATAATTAAGAAAACAAAAGCAAAGATCTGATTGGTTGCTATGGACAACATCTCCAGAAACCTCTCCAGATATTTATCACCAATGTTAGTAAACATGCCCCTTAGCCAATTGCTGGGCCACATTAGAGTGATCCAATGATTTACCTAATAAGTAAATGACCAATTGGTCTGCATAGGCCCACCATAGAATATTATGGATGAATTCTTTCTCCATGCTCGATCTATGTGTCAGTGAGACCCATTCAGATATTAATTAGGGATTTAATTTACATAATAAGTCAAAAGTCTTCAGTTGACTACCATATTGGAAGTCGATGTCAGCCTATGTGTAGACATCTTAAAGAATTTTCTGGTGTGATGATCAGAAGAGTTTTGGAAGAAGGTTTCTTTTGCACTTGGCATTGTACAGAGGACATGGTTGAGTGAACAATTGAAGGGCAATTGACAGACCACCAGCAATATTAAAACATCCGTTCATTTAGAAAATAGTTAAAAATTAACAGAGCATAGTGAGCCCAGTTGCTCCTCAGAAGTGGGTTAACCACGAAATGCGTAAAAGCTATGGAGCAACTGGGCTCACTATGCTCTGTTAATTTTTAACTATTTTCTAAATAAACGGATGTTTTAATATTGCTGGTGCTCCGTGATTTCAAGATTTGGCTGATGGACCCACGCTTCGGGAGCAATTTTTCCACGTTGCAGCACAGCAGTTGCACATCGATGGGTCTGTGAGTGCTCCCTATTGTCTCCCTTTTGCAGTTACAATATCTATATCTTGTTAGGTTACGAGCTTAGGATGGGAGGGAAGTGTGAGATGTGGAGCCACAAAGCTTGGCTTAAACTCAAAACATTAAAAAAAAATAAAGTAAGGGGGTATCCAATAAAATACAAATAGCCATGTTTCTCATAGATCGACATGTTGTCTTCATGACTTGCTGCCAGAAAGGTATCAAAGCACCATGTGTGCCTTGTGCCTAAATGGTATTCAGTAGATGAGGAAAGGAAGGCTCGTGTTTAAAAGAGAAAAATAAAAAAAACATATTTACTGCTGACCTCTAGTCAGCATTTTGGAAACATTAAATGTACTTTCAGGTAGAGAAAAACTATTCATATAAGATGTATGGCAGCTATTAGACATGTTACACAAGACACACCTAGAAACCATTTTATAGGTTCCTGTTGCCCTTAATATACCATTGGCCTTTCATTGATTTCTCTTATAATGTGGTTGAATTCAACCATGCTGCCATGTTGATATTTCGATAGGGACCTGCTTTTGTTTGCATAACCTATAATGGTAATGATGTAGCCTCTAATTCTGGATATTAGAAAATAAATTGCTTCACTATATTATTGTGCCCAGGAAGCCTTATTTATATATAATATCTGTTGTTAATTTGACTGGAGGCAGCCATGGGCATCTTGATACAGTAACATTATCTGGTATTTAAGTAAAGTAGAATTTGCTTTGTAGAAAGTCTTTCCAGCAACTTTAATGGGCTGAGCGTGGTCCATCACTGGCAGACCAATGGAGACCCAACTGAGCAATTGTATCTACTGGGGGCTGAACTGGTCAATTGTAAGGGGGATTGAGCAGTGCTAAGTATCTATGGGGCAGCTCTATTCAAACGTGTTCCATATAGTTCACTTTGGGACTGTCCTGGCCTTTAGCTTTGGCCTCCATCCACTCAGTTTGTATGTTAAATTAGCTTTTGCATAATGTTTGATCGATAAGGATGATTGGATATAGCCATCCATCAAGTAGAGTATTTATGCATTGGGGAGTTCTTAGAAGCCTATGCCTTCATTTTTGCCTCCCTAAAGCATGTGAACTATGTTATGTCATGCCTGGTGCCTTACCTGGTAATAACTAGCATGTTGTGTTCAGGTTGAATGTGATTATTTAATATCTATTAAAGCAGTCACCGTTTTGTACCCCAATGAGATTGTCTGTATTTAGTTAATAGTGATGGAACAGGCCTCCATGATACCCCATTTGCTCCATGACAACCAAGGAAAGCCCTAAAGATATATTAAGATGACCCCAGTAGAAGTACAGGAGAACTAAAGGCTAAAAAGTGGGCCCCTTAATCCTCATGAAGAGAGTATTTCTACCCAAGGTCCATTCTGCACCTCCCCACACCCTACCCCTCTTATGAATACAGCTATGCCAAATGAAGGCCGCCCTGTATTCATGAGGATTGGTCGCAGGTCTCTGTTCTGCAAACCCTTCAATAAATTGATGAAAGTGGAAGGCAAAGTCTAAAGTGCAAAATGACAGATTCTGCACTTTATACCCTGCATTTCACTTAGTAAAAGAGCACTGTCTCCCTTTCACTAATATATACTTATATAGAGAAGCTTTGGGGAACATAATGGATATTTTAAAAACCATGCTTGAGTTTTGGGTAAATGTATAAATTCCATATAAGATGTAATTATCAAACTGTGATTCCTGACCTGCTGAGCAACCATAATGGCTACTATTCTAGAAATGATTAATACACAGAGGTATGAAAACACTCTGGAATCACAGAAGATTAGAGAACAAAAGAACCTTTGGAAGAGTTTCCATCAATGGCATTCGCTGCCACTTTCTTTTCCATGAAACATCTTGAAGCATTTCTCTGAGACGTCATTTATCTTCTGTATAATTCATTCAGAATTCTCTTTCCTTGTACTAATGGCTGTTGAAATGACCTAATTACCAATCAGGCAGTCTAACTGGCAGGTGTTTTGAGGTATTTCAATGAAACTCCTCGCACAATAGGTATGGAAAAAGCCAGGCACATTCTCTGGGCCTTTTCTTCCTACATAAAAGATTTGAGGATTACTGACAAGATGAATGTTCTTGATCACAATCCGTCCTATAAACAAATCAGCCGGTTGGGAAAGAGAGACGCTTAATTCCTTACTTACGAGTTTGTTCATGTAAAACACAATTTTTAATTTGGGTTGTGCAGCTGTTGTCTCTTTCTCCAAAGCTCAACTACAGATTAAACTAGTTTGAGGTCCCTGCCGCCATTTCTTCTAAAGGAATGTGTCAGACGTTCCTATTGCTTTTTTTCTGTAGGGTTGTGTCATAGACTACACAATCAGTTTTCTGTACTACAAGACATTCTCACATTCACTGTTTCTGTTTATTTTAGAGAGATACATCTATGAATCACTGGGATTTGATTGAGTTCTAAACCATGACAACTAAAATCTGCCAAGTCTATTTTCCATCAAGTTCATTACCATTTAAGACCAGGCATAGGTGCCCACTGTGATCAGGTCTATTAGATACCATCAGTATTTGCTGCAGTTAGTAAATCATGCCTTTGAGGGAAGGTAGGGACATTGGAATATACTTAGACTTCTTTTAATTGTGTGTGATTCAACTGGTGCTGAAGAGTGGTGATGGGCTAATTTCTCCCATTTAGCTTCGCCGATAAGGCGGAAAATTGCCGAAAAATCTTGAAATCAGAAAGTTCACGAAAAAATAGTGAAATTCTAACGGTTTCACGAAAAATTAGTGCAGTTAGAATGTTTTTATGATAAAATTGAGCAATTCAAAAGTTTTCACTAAAATCGAGCAATTCGAACATTTCACGAAAAAAATCTAGCAATTCAAATGGTTTCACAAAAAATTTTTTAGCGATTTGAACGTTTTCACATAAAAAATAGAGAAATTCTACTGTTTTCACAAAAAAAAACGTGAAAATCGGAAATTGAAGCCGGGAGGTTTACAAATGTATTCGCCGTCGGCGAAACGCAGAAATTCATCTGGAATTCGTGGCCAGGAGAATTATTATTCGCCCATCACTACTGAAGAGTGCTGTACTTTGAGACCCATTGTATATATCACTGCAATCTTATGAAGCCTCAACAGGAGTTTTGTTTTAACAAATTCTAAGAATTAGGGTTAAATGAGCATACTATAAGTGACCATCTAACTGTGTGCATTTTGAGGGTTTTCTTACCTAATTGCAATGGCTTATCTACAGACATGCCTAAAATAATTTATACTGAGGAACCCTGGAATTCCCACCAGCATGTGCCAATAATTCCAGGATCCTATTTACAGGTCTGGGAGTCAAAATAGGCCCTTGCATTCCAAGTACTTAGAGGCCCAAACAGCCCCCAACAACCCAATAAATATTGATGTTCTATGGAATCTTACAGCAGCCCCTCTGGCATTTGCCATAACCCAGTCTGGGCCTGGAACAGGTTGTGTCAATAGTCACTACTCACCCAACCCAAGCGAATGGAACACTATTGCCATTATTAATGCCACACACATTGATGACACCACCCCTACTCCCTACTCTGTAAATACAACTTGCTTCCAAGGTCATTAACATGCATTTTGATGCATCACAAGTGGCCACATTGATGCTGGAACTTTGTAAAAAAAAAAAAAGAAGAACCTACATTGTGGGAGAAAACATGTCAATTTGTGTCCCAAATTTTACTTTGCAGACCCTCTTCAATATTTGGTGCATTCAATAGAAAGTTTTTTGTTATTTCAGATAGCGATACCCTTATACCGGGCTTTGGAATTTATTGGCACCTATTGATTCCTGAATATATCTCTCATAATAAATTCATCAAATGAACTGAAATATCACATTTCTGAGTATTTAGTAAGCCACTGCTAAACCGAAGAGTAAATCATTTCTCTGTTCCGAAAGTTTAAGCTCTAAGTACAGTCGCATGACTTGAAAGATCACAATATTAGAGTTCCTTTCAGCCGCCATACAGACACATGTAAGAGTGAAATGCCAAATACCGCATGAAAGACACTGTTGTCTCCAGGCTACGCACAATGGTTTGATGATATTGTGTCAAATTCATAAGGTAGCATGCAAACTCCAACAAATGATAAATGGGCTACTGTCTTCTGTTCTTTGGCTCACAAAGCAAAATCCTCCCTGTGGGTGAGTGAATATGAACCTGAGCAGCTATAATGTGAGTTTATGCAAGTTTTCCCAATTTTAGCATTTGCTTTTCCTACTCTCCTTGCTCACTGCACCCTATTGACATCTTCCCAGCTTCCTAGTTCATTGCCCACTGTACTTGCTGGTAGGGGGCATAATGGCTCATCCCTACTACTATTCTTTCATTCTTTTTAAATTATTCTTATTGAACTGTCTCGAAAAGAAAATAGACTTTGGCATAACTAGATATTACTGGGCCCCCAAAATGCTGTTTTGGTACCTCTCCCTGGAAGGTTTAACACCTCAAAGCCCCAATCTTGCTAATACAACCAACACCTTAACTTCATGACATCATTGCAGATTATGATAAACAGATAATGCTGATTGGAGCAACATTCCACAGGATATAAAGCGAAGCAAGGTCCTATGTACAAGTTATTCTGAATTGAGAAAGCCAGTTGGATGACTGGTGAAACGTCTTCAAGAAAAAACACAGCAAGTCCAGTAGATTTGACTTATTTCTATAGATATACCATGACCTGGATGAATGAGAACTTTCACAAACAAACGCAATGAAATATCATCTGCAGATGCCTTTTTACTCAAATGCCACCAAGGCCATAGTCACTGTTTTTCACATTAGCAAGTTTCCTCACTGTACCCCCAGCCAAATTTACCCCAACAAATATCCCTTGTTTCAACTCAGGCTGGGTCTTTTTAGTTTTTTTAGTTATTTTCACTAGACTAAGACCACCCATTGTAATCACTGTTCTGTCTGTGTGCACTTAGTTTCCAATACAGCAACTCCTAATCAACCTGCTGTCAAACATTTTTAATACTTATGGAACCAGAACAATTATTTGATTAAAGCTTTAGAGCAGTAGTTCCCAAACATTTGCCATCTGGGTTAAGGCAATCCAGTTTAAAGGCTGGTTTTGGGGATGATGCTCTTCTGAATACACCTGGAAGTCCATCTTGAAGATCAATATTTGGAGTAAAATAATTCCGTGATGTCCTAGAAGTAGGACATCACGGATGTCCTAGATAATCTTGAAACTGTAAACACATGGCTAATTCAGCATTGCTTTCATATGACTGCAACCTTTATAAGCTAAGGGGGGGGCCTAGTCTAATATTGGCCATTAAAGGGCATGTAAAGACAAAAAAATAAAATCCTATTTTTATTTTCTTTAATGAAAAAGAAATATCCTTTAAATAAAAAATGTATACCGTTTTTATAAGAAACCTGGCTGTATGCAGTGAAATTCTCCCTTCATTTACTGCTGTCGATAGGAATTGTCAGACAGTCCCTAACTGCTCTGCAGGGAAACAATCATACTTATGAACAGCAGGGGGAGCTCCCGCCTTACTTCCCAGCCATGCAGAACTTAAGCAGCTTTGTTTGTTTCCCTGTAGAGCATTTGGCGACTGTGTAGAGATTTGTATTGGATTTTATTTTTGCCTTTACATCCCCTTTACTGTTTCCAACTCCAGCTGCAGGGACAAAGATCATGGAGCCAGATTTAAACAGATAAACTGGGATTCTATTTGGATTATTTTGCTGCAGCCACTGGTTCTGCAGAGTTGGAGAAAGTTTGTATTAAACAATACAAAAACTATAAAATTCACATTCGATTACATGACAACACAGGACCCAGTGCAGTCTGTATATTCTGATTATTAATCAGTTTTGCTGTATCGGCTTCTGGCAGATATTATTTGACTTGTTTTGATAATTTATGATGATCCCTAAGCAGCCCAGACCACACTGAGCATGTGCACAGTCTTGGTCTTGCAAAGTGTTTAACAAACTTACAAGATGGTGACCCCCTGTAGCCAACTTTGAAAGCATAAATTATTTGTTTGATTAGGCTTGTGATGCAGTAAGTTCATGTTTATATTTAGTATACAAAATACAGCATTTATAGCCTTATTCTATTTTAGACTTTACTTCCCCTTTAAAAGGGAACTTGACCCAAATAACTCCAACAACTCCTACATTAGAATGTTTACAATACAAAGGCCAACTCCAGGAACAACAACTAAATGGGCAAAATCAACTTCCATATAAAATAAGTTCAGACACCCATGATAAATGCCTACTTATGCCTGCATGTAAGCTATGAGTTTAGTTTCCATTGTATCCTTTATTTCTTTGAATGCTTATTTGCCTTGAATAGCTACTGGATGGTTCTACTTCTCCTCATTTTGCTTATCTAAGCATGCATCAGCAGTGAAATATAAATAGCATTAAAGCAGCACAAAACATTGCATTCCCCATGGGCCGAAGCCGTTTGACCAAAAATGAAACCAAATCTAAAAATGAAGCCACATTGGCAGCACACATGGTTCTTGTCCTTTGACAGAGTCATTGTTTCTGCCTCTGCACCCACAAAGGGGAACGCTAGGGTTGTCAGTGTGAAGAAGTATATTTGTGTTGGAGCAGAAAGGCAGAAATGATCCCTTGCGTTTATACAAAGCTATAATTGTGGCATCGCTTTGCCTTGTTTTTTCTGGTAGCAAACGCCGTGAGTAATCTTTTTTTTTTTTTTTTACAAGATATGCATTCAGAGGAAATAAAAAACGGCTATTTTTATAACTTTAAACTCTCTTTTGTAATGTTGCGGTTACTGGTAAAGCAGATGAGAAATGTGCTTTCATAAATGTAAATACCATATCTGGGAGATTAGAGGCCAGGGGAAGGCATTGGATTTGTTATATAGGCAATTTAATTCTACTGCCGACATAAAGCCAAGTCAGGAATCATGCCTCCTAATAAACAGACAATAAACATATATGGCATGCTTATCCTTTTTTATTCATGATTTCAGTGTTGGTTTCATTATAATATGACTATTAAACTGTGCAGATGGCTATGTATGTATATCTTTATTTATACAGTGTGGGGATTTGCTCAATTGGTGGCTGCAGTGCTTGGATAACATGAAGTGAACAGCAAGTGGAGTTTGTAAACAGGACTGGGCCTGCTCGTTTATTCAGCAAAATAACACAGTTCAAGTGTAAAATGAAAACAGCTTAAATCCAAACAGTCAGGAACTTTCAATGCCTCTTTACAAGCCCCAGTACTTCTCCCAATGAGTGTGGCTGGCTTGGTTTTAGGGAGCCTGATCTCTCCTCTCAGTGCTTCCCCCTTCTCACTGTTCTGAATTGTAACACTCCTTTTACCATTCAGTCAGCTGAACATGCTCCTGGCACAAAATCCGTAATGGACCTAGGAATGGAAGCTACAAAGCCTCCGGACTCCAGGACCCAGACCAGAAATTCAAAACAACTCAACCCATAAGCTGTTTTTCTCCCTATATCTATTCCCTGGAGCCCCTCACCATGTATAGGTAAGAAACCTAGGTGAAATATAGACACCATTTATAACTTTTCCAGCTGGTGTCTCACAACAGCTATGGGACCTGATATTTAGAATGTTCTGGGCCTGGCGTTTTCAAGTTTTTTTGTAAACTTCTTCATCCTTCATCTTCATCCCTTTAGGTTACTAAAAATTAGGGATGCACCGAATCCAGGATTCGGTTCGGGATTCGGCCAGGATTCGGCCTTTTTCAGCAGGATTCGGATTCGGCTGAATCCTTCTGTCCGGCCGAACCGAATCCGAATCCTAATTTGCATATGCAAATTAGGGGCGGGGATGGAAATTGTGTGACTTTTTGTCAGAAAACAAGGAAGTAAAAAATGTTTTCCCCTTCCCACCCCTAATTTGCATATGCAAATTAGGGTTCGGATTCGGTTCGGTATTCGGCCGAATCCTTCGTGAAACCCTATAGGTTGGTTTTGCCTCCAATAAGGATTACTTATATCTTAGTTGGGATCAAGTACAAGCTACTGTTTTATTATTAAAGAGAAAAAGGAAATAATTTTTAAATTTAAATAATAAGTGATGGCTAGTGATGGGCGAATTTTTGACGCCGGCGCCCGTTTTTGGTGAATCTTTCCGGGCGAATTTTCCCAGGCATTTCGCGAATTTATTCGCTGGCGGCGAATCGTGCAAATTCGCCGCGAATTTGCGCCTGGCGAATAAATTCGCCCATCACTAGTGATGGCCATTAACGGATTTCAGGACAATAGATCCCATACCTGTATAGCACTTTTTGCACATGCAGCACTGAACATTTTTACAATATATTACTGGTACAGACCAGTGGCAGAACAAAAGGGCACTAGGCCTACCAGCAAAAAAAAATGTTTGAAGGGGCATGCTGAGAGTTGGGGAGCAACAAAAGTAAGACAAAAGTCCCTGGGGATGCCAAATGTGGGTTACGATTGGCTATTTGGTAGCCCCTAAGAGGAATTCAGCCTACACCTGTTTTTTATGCAACCAAAACTTGTGCCTCCAAGCCTGGAATTCAAAAAGAAGCACCTGCTTTGAGGCCACTGAGAGCAACATCCAAGAGGTTGGTGATCAACATGTTGCTCAAGAACCATTGGTTGGGGATCTCTGTTTTAGACCATGGCAGACCTTGTTGTCTACTATCTGAGCAGGACATTTTATGAGACTATTGATGAAACTGGAATTTTGGATAAAGGACTGATATCATTGTCACTATACAGAAAAACACAAAGATAACCTTATCACCAACTGCCTACAAACAACTGAGTTGGAAAAAGAGGTGGTAGAATAACTGGGCTACAAGTGTAATGAGGGAAATGTGGATAAAATTAGGGGAGAAAGGGGCTAAATGGCCAATGGTGAGGTTTGAATGAACTCTCTGGCCCTGCCATTTATTATGCTGCACTGTATTTTTCAGCAATGGATTATTTTCAGGATCTGCCATAATCTGCTCATCATACACAATTACCTACTTTTTGCCAGTTGCCACCTTACTGTCTGGTCTCCATCTTTCCCACCATGAGCCTAGTATCATGCCTTGACAGATAAACCATGGGGGTAATTATCATGGATGGGAGGGTTACCTTTAGGTAAACTCTTCTTGAACCTGCATCGGCACAACTACATCACCACACAATTTGTTTTTTTCCCGTTAGCACAGATGCCTGGCAGATGTACAGCATGAATATTTATCAGTACATACATTTCCATCCTTACTAATGAAATAGATGCAGATAGTGAACATTCTCAGTTAATTGAGCTATTTACAGATTATGCCGAACACTGTTAATTAGAGATCATCAGGGGTGTGCATCATGGCTGGTTTTATTTTAGGAGCTAAAATTAGCTTCAGTTTGTTTGCAGCTTTGCATATATTTCCTGCTGGTGTTTTGACAATGTAATGGGTTCCTGAAATGTTGCAGATGTGTTTAGGCTCTTTTGGTTTCAGCCCAATAGCTCCCAACAAGTTAGTAGCAGCCACTGTCTAGTGGTCAAGGGATTTTGAAGCATTAAACTGCCAATATCAACTTAAATGGCTTGGGCCCCCTCCACCTTTTAGTGATTAGATCTTCCTAAGGGCCTCCCCCTGGCTCCTTATATACATTTTATATTAGCAAAATAGTTACAGAACATGAAAGGTACATACCGAATACTTTAATATTTTGTCCTTGGTGCTATGAATCAAATATTATTAAGTTCTAAAATGTCTAATAAATCTGCCGTTGGTGTTCCTACCACATGACACATAATGGCCACAGTTTCAGACAAAGCCTTTTTTTACCATTTAACATCAAACTATTTGGGTAGATATGCATAACAAAGGTGACATTGGTCACCTGTTCACCCAAGGTAGGGTGGGGGGCAAAAGAGAAACAAATGAAGGGACAATTGTTCAACATGGTGCAGATTTTGCCCAGATACTACAATAATAGTATGCAGGGAAAGGTTACCAGGGCCGGGCCAAGCCAACGGGCCGCCCTAGACACCAAGGTCAGCTAACCACACCCCCACGTGCGTGCGTATGTACATGTGCACCATAACATAGGAGAAAGAAGGGAAAGCAGAGGGGCACTTTGGGGCAGGAAATGGACGGACAGGGGAGGGATGGACAGGGGAGGGATGGAATGGACAGACAGGGGAGGGATGGGCAGGGGAGGGATGGAATGGACGGACAGGGGAGGGATGGACAGGGGAGGGATGGAATGGACAGACAGGGGAGGGATGGACAGGGGAGGGATGGAATGGATGGACAGGGGAGGGATAGACGGGGGAGGGATGGACAGGGGAGGGATGGAATGGACGGACAGGGGAGGGTTGGAATGGACGGACACGGGAGGGATGGACAGGGGAGGGATGGAATGGACGGACAGGGGATGGATGGAATGGACGGACAGGGGAGGGATGGACAGGGGAGGGATGGAATGGACGGACAGGGGAGGGATGGAATGGACGGACAGGGGAGGGATGGAATGGACGGACAGGGGAGGGATGGAATGGACAGACAGGGGAGGGATGTACAGGGGAGGGATGGAATGGACGGACAGGGGAGGGATGGAATGGATGGACAGGGGAGGGATGGAATGGACAGACAGGGGAGGGATGGACAGGGGAGGGATGGAATGGATGGACAGGGGAGGGATGGAATGGATGGACAGGGGAGGGATGGAATGGACAGTCAGGGGAGGGATGGACAGGGGAGGGATGGAATGGACGGACAGGGGAGGGATGGACAGGGGAGGGATGGAATGGACGGACAGGGGAGGGATGGACAGGGGAGGGATGGAATGGACGGACAGGGGAGGGATGGACAGGGGAGGGATGGAATGGACGGACAGGGGAGGGATGGACAGGGGAAAGATGGAATGGACGGACAGGCGAGGGACAGAAACAGGAGGGAAGGACAGAGGAGGGAGGGACGGACAGAGGAGAGAGGGAGGGACAGACGAGTGAGTGACAGAGGGGGTAGAGGAGACCTGCAGAAGGGAGGGAATCTGGACTAGTTTGGACAGAAGAATCTTGAACAGGCACCTGCACAGCACCCCCACAGAGTTGGGCCTAGGCAAGTTCTTCTGCCTGCCCCTAGTTCCAGCCCTGAAGGTTACAGTATAATGGAAGCACTATTCTGGTCAGTTGTTGATACCATCTGGACAATGACAATTTTTTCTCTGTAAAGATTTTTTATCATGGGGAACAGTTACATCACAGCGAGTGGAAAAGAGCTGCTATATAGTGTGTCATGTTACTTTTTATATCAGCGCTCAATATTATTATGCTTCCAATAAGCGGCTTTCATAATAGGGTTATTTTGGGAAATACCCGGCAGTTACGTGGCAGTGCTGCAGTTACTGTGTGATTTTGGTGCAGAAGCTTGTCAGAGCTGAGCTTCACCAAAGGGATACAAATGGGATTTAGGTGCGGGGTAGATTTTTTGTTCTACATGTAATGATATGAGAACTGTTCTTCATTCAGAGCTTGCTCTAAAATATCAAGTTGGCCATTGGCGAGTTTGCCAAATAAGCAGATCTTTACATGTATGGCCAGTTTTATTCAGACCTTAAGGCTAATGTCACACGTAGGGTTTCTCTGAAGCCCAATACCACCTGTACCACCTTCCATTGACTTTAATGCCAATTTCGACTTATGAATATGTGGTGTTTATACAAATGGCCTGTAGATGTCACTGTGCCCAGACTTATACTGTGTATGCTTCCTGACAGCTTAAAGGTGAAAGTGAAAGTTACTGTTGTGTAATGCCTGCATGAGAGCCTGCTAATAAAGCACTGTTATACTCTACTCCTCCTCGGCTTCCCAAAACATAACAGTGTGTATATATTTTTGATTATTCGGGAAGTGCATTCGGCAGTATCAGCTGTTTTTCTGCTACTGGGGGAATCTATAGATTTGACGATGTGTATTGTAGTGTATGTCTTGGGGATTGCTGGTTTAGTGATGATTGTAACCATTGCAGCAATGCCTTTTTCCAAGGCTTTTAGCAAGAGTTTAATCACCACCAAATGCAGCTGCGTTTAGCAGTCAAGTGCATGTAAAACCTCATTCATTAAAGGTAGACGCAGCAAAATAGGCTCTTGTGTATAGTTGAACTTAGTGCCACTCAGTCGTTCCTGCCTCCTGTTGAAACTATTAATGCAGAGGAGCCCTGGAGCTACCATCACCTCTCAACCAGGTGGTAGCTCCAGAGTTCTCTCCCTTGCATCTAAAGAATCAGGCACAGGTGTCATGCTCATGCCGGACCCCGAAAATGACTCAAAAATGGACTATGAGAACAATTGTTTTAGTTTTTATTAACATACTTTTGCAACCACAACAAAGCTGGAATTCAGGGGGAAAAAACTGCCTTACATAGTAAGTTAGGTTGAATAAAGACACATGTCCATCAAGTTTAACCTTTTAACTCTATATATAACCTGCCTAACTGCCAGTTGATCCAGAGGAAGGCGAAAAAACCCATCTGAAGCCTCTCCAATTTGCCTCAGAGGGGGAAAAATTCCTTCCTGACTCCAAAATGGCAATCGGACTAGTCCCTGCATCTAGGTTCTGGGAAAATGATGATAATAGACACTATATAAACTAGGTTCTGGGATAACAAAGATATAGATTAATGAGGATATCCGTAAAATGTAATATAGGTATGGAATCTTTTCCTGGACACAGGGTCTCCAAGAATGTGATCTACTTGATGAATAGACTCCAGCACCATCCTTCTAGGGCCAGGAGGAAGGTAACAAGTAACAAGTGTCAGGTTAATATATTGAGTCATTCTTCCTATCAGACTTTTTAAATCCAAGTGTTATGAGAGAACTGGAACATGAATGCTGGCTCTGGTTGCAACATTAATAAAAACCTGGTAATACCTGGTGCCAATCACAGTGAGCAGACACATTGAACATAGCAACTGGGTGTTTCCCTGTAACTGCAATAATTGTGCTCAGCCTCAAGGAGCAATTGCCCTGTAAGCCTCTGAAAAATCCTATATGATTCCAACTATTTATAGTTTGCCAATGTTTTTTATAATCCATGCTGAATTTCTAATATAGGTGATATAGCCTAGGACCAGATGAGGTGGATCTCGGCCTGCAGAACTTGCTTGGGTGCTTCCTAGAACTAATATGCCAATTGCCATTCATTTAGCGGCTGCTTAGCTCTGGGTTTGCTTGGGCATGTTAGCGGTGGATAAAGTGATGCTTTGGAAATGACCCCCATCTCTACAGTATCCTTTTTGCAAACATAGGGCAGAACATGTTTCAGGTGACTATTGCACAGGCTCCAAGGTACAAAACCTTAAAGGGCACCTATCACAGCCAAAATCAAACACATATTAACAATCTGACCAGTACAACATAAACACATTTAATCAAACTACATATATAATTTTTTGAAAAAGTCTGCAGGTTTTAAAAAATCCCTTACTTTGTCAAATGGGTTCTTTCACTGAGGGAGGCCATACTGAGACTCTAATATGCAAATTTCAGGAGCATGCTCAGATTGTAACACTGCTTTGAGTATTCTACCCAGAATGCCTTGTTTTAGTAAACTCCTCCACTAGAAGTATCAGGATATTTCCCTATCTTGTCCCTGCTGGTGATGTTATTATGCAAATGAAGGGCACACACTAACTTCCAGCAGGGGGCAGCACTACTGTACAGCAGCTAACACACAGGTTTGGCTGATTTGAAAATAGCTTAGAAGGGGGAATTTCAACTGAGCATGTGCGAGATTTCAGAGCTGCAGTTGGCTGGGAAGATATAGGTAGGAGGAGCCAGTGAAATCCAAGATGGCTGCCTCAGCTAGAACTGCAGTGGAGATAGGGGAGATCTTGCAGAAGGAATAGTGAGCTGATCATTTACATTATACAAACAATTCTAACTGTTTTAAAAATCAGATTTCTTGAACTTTCACATAGTGTATTTACTTAGGAAATGATTTTAGTTATGATTGGTGCCCTTTAAGACAGTTCCAGCTACACCAAGATGTTCTACTCCATCACGGAGCTCTGATCTTGTGGGAACACAATGCAGCCGGCCAAGATTCCATGGAATACAATGCCGTGAGCCATTCAAGAAGTAAAACAAGAAGTATATATTTTTTAATAGCAGGTTTTGTTTCTTGGAATAATCTAGGCTAATCGTTGCCCGAGGGTAGCATCGGATGTTTTGTACATTTCTCGGGTCATAATTATAGTATGTTAGAAATGTAAAAAGCCCAGAGTGCCAAACCTTTCAGTCAATTTATGTTCACATCCTAATAACAGAAAGAAATGTTCAGTCCAGGTATAAAGAACTGTTAACAATCAGTGGCAGAAGTACATGCTGGGCTCCCTGCAATAAAATCTTCAGAGGAGCCTGGAACACAGGGCCACCAACATGGACCTAACGACTTCTAGGGAAGGCTTGTACCTAACTGACAATTATTTACTACCATTATACATCACTTCCACGCTTAAGGTGGCCATAGACTCAAAGATCCGCTCGTTTGGCGACATCGCCAAACGAACGGATCTTTCCCCGATATGCCACTAACAGCATGGCTATATCGGGGGTAATTCGAATGTTCGGGTGTATCGAATTACGATGCGCCAAGGGGCTCCAACGGGTCGGTCGGGTAAAAATCAAACCTTCCCGATCGATATTGTGGCCAGATATCGATTGGGAAGACCCGTCAGAAGCCCCCATACACGGGCAGATAAGCTGTCAAATCGGTCCAAACGACCGATATCGGCAGCTTTATCTGCCCCTTGTATGGCCACCTTTACATGCAAGTTCAGCTCTCTCTATATATATTATTGTGTTTTAGGAAAACTGCCAAACTGGAGCCCAAGTTCAAGGTTTTTTTTACAGCTAGCTATAGAGACCCTTTGGGCTCCATGGACTGTTGCTTATTATAATGTATTTATTCTGCCCCCCAGCTTCATGGGGACCCTTTGGAAGAAACATAGATAAAAGTATAAAAGACATACTACATTGTGCAACTATAAGAGGGAACGCTGCAGGTGGTAGTTCCACAATCGTTGTATGGGAGCAAGTAAAACATATCGGAAATATGAAATTTTTATCTTTGCCCTCAGCTTTCTTGCGTTGCCAGGGGTCCCCTTTATCCATTTTTAGCCTGAGAAAACACACCTCCTTCTATACAGACAACTGCATAACTGCACATTAAGAATGAAAATAGTTATGGAAATATCAACAAAATACTTAATGGTAACTGAAGAAGTCCTGATAGCATTCCAGCAGCCAATTGTATTCCATTGGTTTAGACCAGACTTTCAAAGGACAGTCAAATATTGAGGTTTTCTTCTTTCCCTACGACAAAACAGAAGCTCTCCATCTTCCCACTGAAAATAGTGTGATTTTGGCAGGTCTGGGACAGATTTGTCATTACAGGGATATTCTGGTTGCTGCTGAGTTGTTTTTAAACCAGGGAACCTTTGCTGAAATAGGATTGAAATTAAACATTTCTGGCAAAGATGACAAATAGTAGTACTTAATTTCTTATAGCATTTTTTCCCACATGTCCCTTTACTAGTTTAGACCCCTTAATAAGTTGCCCCCTAGGTTTGTGTCAGCTTTTTTCTATGTGAATCTAATATGAAGATTCACAACACTGTTGAATCCAGAGATACCTTTGATCACCATATGTTCAGCAGTTGGGCAGAGAGATCCTATACTCATGAGGGTCCAGAAGCCAGAATTTATTTGGCAAAAATTTTAATTATAGACTAAATCTGGCCATAGATGTTGTCAGGCTCTGCTGGGATTTGAACCACAGACCTTCTGGTTTTAGGCTCGGCGCCTTAACCATTGGGCCAGGTATGCAGCCTGCAAGGGTGCTATCTATTACCTGGCCTTTGCAGCCATAGCAAAGCAGCAGCCTAATTGGTTTGCAGTCAGCCAATCAGAGCTGCCTCTGCCCTATTTAAGGCAAGCCCTCCAAACACTCCTTGCCTGAGCATTGGCTTCCCAAATTAGCAGTGTGTCATTGTCCCTAGCTACGGGTTCCAGCTCTAGCCTCCTTGTCTTGCCTTGTCCTGTCTTGTCTTGTCCTGCCTTACCTTGAACATTTCCGCCTTACCTTACCTTGTTGTGTTCCTGCCTTTTCTTTCCCTCCCAGTTCTGCTCCAGTCCTACTTTTAACTTTGCCTTGACCTATTTTTGCCTTGACCTTGACCTGACCTTGCCTGTTCCTGCTTCCTGTCCTGTTCTGACTTGTACCTGTACCCTGTCTTATATCTTACCTCGTCTCGCTCTGCATCTTGCTCTGCCTTTTCCTCCCTCTCCTGCTATCCAGCCCCTCTCCTGCTACTGTCCTCTCCTGCTTTCTAGATCCTTCTGCTCCAGATCCTTCTGCTCCAGTCCTTCTGCTCCCCTATCCCCAGTCTAACCTGATTCGACACCCACACCACCCTGTTCTGATTCTATGCCTGCACTGTCCTGTCTCTCCCTATCTGTTCCTGTTCTACACCTGCTTTATCCCGCTCCTACCCAGTCTGCTCCTGTCCTGACTCATCACCCTCTTCATCTTGTCTAGTCCAGACCTGATTTTTGCCTGTCCTGTTCCGCTCTGCACCTTCCTGTCTGACTCATCACCCACGTCACCCTGTTCCTGCCCTTTTCCTGTCTGTGTCCTGTGGGTTCAGACAACTCTTGCCTAAAGGACTCGCCTTCCTCCTGCTGCCTCCACAGCGCCCCCTACCTAATCATTGATAGACATGCAGACTTGATTGTACGAATCTTAGTCAGCTTAAGTGATTGAGTCACATTTTAGACCAAATACAGGATTTGACTCAAGATGTGGTGGATTCTTGAGCAGGTTTTAGCCGAATCTCTAGTTGTTAACTATACCAAGTCCAAGCAATGTATGGCCATGTCCAGAATCCAGAATGCTCAGGATCTGGGGTTTTCTGGATAAGGGGTAATTTGGAGCTCCATGCTTTACTAAAAAATAATTTAAACATTAAATAAACCCAATAGGATTGTTTTGCCCCAAGTAAGGAAGGTACTGTTTTATTATTACAAAGAAAAGGGAAATATGTTTTAAAAATTTGAATTATTTGGTAAAAATTTAGTCTATTGGAGATGACTATTAAGAGGTTTCTGTATGATGGGTTTCTGGATCCTATACCTGTAGTATCCAAGTGCACACAATTTTGCATCAACATTACTGCTGTGCATAGTAAATGAGCCTGTTTTCACCATTTGCCAAAATAGTAAAATCTTTGCTGCTTCTAATAAATGTGAAAAGCCTTAAAGAAGCAGGACTGGCAATTGAGAGTCATAGAAACACTTTGGCTTAAAAACACGGCAGGCCACCGGCTCAAAGTCCACCAGATGTACCAGCTGTAAGGCCTTTTATTGTCTCAATCCCCTCCTTTTCAATTAGTTAATGGATACAGCTGCTCATGGACCCATTGTGGTGAATAAGTAATTAAAAAATCTTTTAAGAAACTTAAGGACATAATTACCATTCTGGTAAGCAAACGAGCTTGGGCGGACATTAATCCAGATCTTGGCTGTGGGGCAGGCCACTAGCGAGCCCTGTAAATGATTTTAAAATGATATATATATATATGAACTGATGGATGAAACCTAAAGACATGAAAAGGTCATTGCTTTGCCTTCGTAATTGTTTAATGATTGTTCTCCCAGGTCAAAGCGGAACTGCTATTGTGTATATAGAACACGAGGGAAGCGAGGAGTACAATGCTATGTTTATGTTTCATTCATCTATGACATGTTAATACATTTGCCCATTATTTATACATAGAAATGATTACATTTGCTTCCCATTGAAATCTTGCTGAATAGGAAATATATATATATATATATATATATATATATATATATATATATATATATATGGGGGGGGTGATCACAATAGGAATTTTGGTGACATGTTGAGAAACACATAGGTCCCATGGGGCGGAATTGAAAAAAAAACTAGGGATGCAACGAATCCACTTTTTTGGATTCGGCCGAACCCCCGAATCCTTCACAAAGGATTCGGCCGAATACCGAACCGAATCCGAACCCTAATTTGCATATGCAAATTAGGGGTGGGAAGGGGAAAACATTTTTTTCTTCCTTGTTTTCTGACAAAAAGTCACGCAATTTCCCTCCCTGCCCCTAATTTGCATATGCAAATTAGGATTCGGATTCGGTTCGGCCGGGCAGAAGAATTCGGCCGAATCCGAATCCTACTGAAAAAGGCCGAATCCTGGCCGAATCCCGAACAGAATCCTAGATTCGGTGCATCCCCTAAAAAAAACCTTCGATATTTTTAAGAATGGTTTGAGAAAGATAAATCTGGAGATGAGAGGCCATGCATAAACTCAGACTCAGCAATTTTGGGCAGTCTGGAAAATTTCTTACACTACAGGTATGGAATCTATTATCCAGAATGCTTGGGACCTGTGGTTTTCTGGATAATAAATCTTTCTGTAATTTGGATCTTCATACCTTAAGTCTACTAGAAAATGATGTAAACATTAAATAAACCCAATAGGCTGGTTTTTGCTTCCAATAAGGATTAATTATATCTTAGTTTAGATAAAGTACAAGGTACAGGTATGGCACCTGCTATCCAGAATGCTTGGGACTTGGGGTATTCCGGATAATGGATCTTTAAATAATTTAGATCTTCATACATTAAATCTACTAGAAAATTGTGTAAACCGTAAATAAACCCAATAGGCTGCTTTTGCTTCCAATAAGGATTAATTATATCTTCATTTGGATGAAGAACAAGCTACTGTTTTATTATTACAGAGAAAAAAGGAAATCTTTTTAAAAAATTTGGATAAAATAGAGTCTATGGGAGACGGCCTTTCCATAATTCAGAACATTCTGGATAACGGGTTTCCGGATAACTGATCTCATACCTGTACTACAGACGTGATATAAAAAATAGCAGTTGATATGGTTGCACCCAGACCATGAGCATGAGGTTCATCATGGCACATTTAGATATTGAGGATCATTATTAACTCTTAAATGAAGATGACCATCTAGTTTGACCCTTCTGATTCTTTTTGGGGGTTTATAAGGAACGTACTATATTCAGAATTTGGGTTCAAATTTGGCTGAATTTCCAACACTAAGGGGCCAATTCACCAAGCTCGAGTGAAGGATTCGAAGTAAAAAAAACTTCGAATTTCGAAGTGTTTTTTGGGCTACTTCGACCATCGAATGGGCTACTTCAACCTTCGACTACGACTCGAAGGATTCGAACTAAAAATCGTTCGACTATTCGACCATTCGATAGTCAAAGTACTGTCTCTTTAAGAAAAAACTTCGACCCCCTAGTTCGCCACCTAAAAGCTACCGAAGTCAATGTTAGCCTATGGGGAAGGTCCCCATAGGCTTGGCTAAGTTTTTTTGATCGAAGGATAATCCTTTGATCGTTGGATTAAAATCCTTCGAATAGTTTGATCGAACTATTTGCGCAAAAATCCTTCAACTTCGATATTCGAAAGTCGAAGGATTTTAATTCCCAGACGAATATCGAGGGTTAATTAACCCTCAATATTCGACCCTTGGTGAATTTGCACCTTATTGTAGAATTTGGATGTGGCCTACTGTTGAGCCAAAGTGAACCCGAAATTATACAAGTATGGGATCTGTTCTTCAGGAAACCTATTATCCAGAAAGCTCCAAATTAAGGAAAGGCCACCTCCCATAGACTCCTTTTTAGATTTTAGATTTTTTTTTTAATTAATTTTCTTTTTTTCTGTAATAATAAAACAGTAGCTTGTACTTGATCCCAACTAAGATATAATTAATCCTTATTGGAAGCAAAACCAGCCTATTGGGTTCATTTAATATTTACATTCATTTTATGTAGATTCTAGGGGTTATTTATCAAAATCCGAATTTTTCTCATGTTTTAAATAAAAAAAAGTCTGACTAACCTAGAATTTACCCTTATTTATCATTAAAAAAAAAATTTGGATCGAGAAAAACTTTTTCAGATTGTCTCACGAAAACCACAAACTTTTACGAACAAAACCCAGCACACTGGGTTTTAATATAATATCTTCAAATTTAATATAATATCTTCAAATTGCAAGAAGGACCTCTGCCACTGACTTCTACAACCTTGACAGGTTCAGGATGGAGTATTTTCAGATTCAAACTTTTTGCATTCTTGGGGTCTAATAAATCTCGAAAAATTCAAGTTTTTCACTACAAATTGTGATTTTATAGCAAAAAACTTTTTCTTTTTTTTTTTTAGTTTTTAGCATCTGAACTTTAATAAATAACCCCCTAAATGTATTGCACTCCAATTAATGGAGAAACCTCAGGTCCTGAGCATTCTGGATAACAGGTCCCATACCTGTTGTACATGCACACCGTATTCCTTACAGATGACGCTCAAGTTGATAACGTTGAATGTAAATTAGGGTTCGGATTCTGTGAACCTTCTGTGGAGGGTCTGGGAATTTATCTGAATCAGCAAATAACAAATTTGGTGCAAAGATAATGATGTGCCATTTTTGGAGAACGTTCCACCCTTTGCCACCTAACTTTCCTGGATCAGACCTACCGTAACTTTCCTGGAGCAGATATATATATATTTTCTTATAAATTACTAGTTGTTTTCATGAACTATTAGCCTCTCACAACCTAAGATGCAGCTTCTGTGGAGCAGGGGGCGGCTAATATATCCGTCAGATTTTAAATATTCCAAATGTAGTGTTTTGCCTGATTCACTAGAGAGGCTCCTGTTTATGACTTGCATTGGATGCGACTCTAACACTAAGATTTGCGATGTAATTAAATCTACTTAGTAAAGGAGGAAAACTAATCTCCAGTGTGTCCCTGGAAGGTTATAAAAAGGTAAAAGAAAACAAGGCATCCCATGTTGGTGGGTTTGGTTCCCCAGAAGATGCAGATGGCTTTCTGGCAGCAGGAATACTTCTAGGAGGGTCATCACTACTCCATAGACTTAACAAAAGAGGTCCATGCGTTTCCTCGCTTGTTTTTATTATCCCAGCTACTAAATCTGTCCCGGAGAGCCTGTAAAACAAGACAATGCTCCCTCCGGGCCGGTGTTGATTTCATTGCTGGCAGCATGAGGAACGCATTACGAAAAACTCACAGTTTTAGGAAAATTGTAAAATGAAGATTGGCTGAGTGTTAATGGTGGAGTAATCTGTTGCAGCTGCGTTTCATAAAGCATACAGTCGCAGCTCGGCATCATAATAAACGAGGTAGGAATTTATACAAACATCCTGCAGTTGCCGAATGGCTTCCTTCCCTCGGAGACTGATTGAAGGTTTCCTGCCTTCGGCTTTTTTGCGGAAAAGGTGCTGACGAGCCTCCAACAACCTACACGGCAGCCTCATATTTCATTTTTAATTTGACATGACTCTCTGTTTATTTCCTGAGATGTGGACATCAGGTAGGTTTACAGAAAGGAACAATTACAGAATCGTGTAGCGTATAAGAAAACATGACATTTAATTCCCAGACTCCACCAAATGTGTCAGACTGTTTTAAACAATACAAGCGTTAAAGGCTTCCGTGAAAGTGCAGTTTACCTTTTTTTTTCTCACCCATTTTTACTTTTTCAACTTGTTTTATTGGCTTATAAGGATCAGACTAACAAAGGAGGGATTCCGAATATAGTAAAAAAATAGTATATTACAAAAAGCTCTACAGTTCTGTTATTTCTTCATTGTTTTACTTCCTCTTTATAGAAGTCTAATGGAAATATTTATAATATTAATATTAATGACCTGGAGGTGGCCATTGAAAGTACTGTTTCTATTTTTGCAGATGATACTAAATTGTGCAGAACTATAGGTTCCATGCAGGATGCTGCCACTTTGCAGAGGGATTTGTCTAAAGGTGGCCATACACAGAGAGATCCGCTTGTTTGGTGATGTCGCCAAACGAGCGGATCTCTCCCCGATATGCCCACCTTGAGGTGGGCAATATCGGGCTGATCTGATCGTGGGCCCTAGGGACCAACGATCGGATCCTAACAAATTGTACCGAGCGTTGGATCGTGGGACCGCATCAACGAACAGATGCGGCCGCAATCCGACGGGATTTTTATTCCCATCTGATCAAGATCTGGCCGACTTTCGGCCAGATCTCGATCGGGGAAGACCGTCGGGGGGCCCCATACACGGGCCAATAAGCTGCCGACTCGGTCTGTCGGCAGCTTTTATCAGCCCGTGTATGGCCACCTTTAGTTGGAAAACTGGGCAGCAAACTGGAAAATGAGGTTCACTGTTGATAAATGCAGGTTATGCACTTTGGCAAAAATAATATAAATGCAAGTTATACAATAAATGGCAGTGTGTTGGGAGTTTCCTTAAATGAGAAGGATCTAGGGGTCTTTGTAGATAACAAGTAGTGATGGGCGTCTCGTTTTTGACGCCGGTGCCCGTTTTTGACGCCGGCGTCTGTTTTTTCAGGAAAAATTTTTTTGACGCCGGTGAGTTTTTGCTGCGAATTTTTGCGGGCGTTTCGCGAATTTATTCGCTGGTGGCGATTTCGCGCCTCACTAATAACAAGTTGTCTAATTCTGGGCAGTGTCATTCTGTGGCCACTAAAGCAAATAAAGTTCTGTCTTGTATAAAAAAGGGCATTAACTCAAGGGATGAAACATAATTCTGCCTCTTTATAGGTCCCTGGTGAGGCCTCATCTGGAGTATGGGGGCAGTTTTGGACTCCAGTCCTTAAGAGGGATATAAATGAGCTGGAGAGAGTGCAGAGACTAAGTGCAACTAAACTGGTTAGAGGGAGGGAAGACTTAAATTATGAGGGGAGACTGTCAAGGTTGGGGTTGTTTTCTCTGGAAAAAAGGCGCTTGCGAGGGGACATGATTAGACTTTACAAGTACATTAGAGGACATTATAGACAAATGGCAGGGGACCTTTTTACCCATAAAGTGGATCACCGTACCAGAGGCCTCCCCTTTAGACTAGAGGAAAAGAACTTTCATTTGAAGCAACGTAGGGGGTTCTTCACAGTCAGGACAGTGAGGTTGGGGAATGCACTGCCGGGTGATGTTGTGATGCTGATTCAGTTAATGACTATAAGAGGGACTTGGATGATTTCTTGGACAGACATAATATCAAAGGCTGTTGTAAATTCTATAGATTCTATAGTGTAAAAAACTTCGAAATTCGACCATCGAATGGCATTACTTCGTTATTCAAACTCGAAGTCAAAGGTTTTTTGACTCGGTCTAAGTAAAATAGTTTGATCGATTGTACTTCGACTTCTAAAAACTTAGCCAAGTGTTGGCAATAGGTTCTAGGAGGTCCCCATACGCTAACATAGCAATTCTGCAGGTTTAACTTTTTTAAAGAGACAGTTCTTCGATTTTCGAATGGTCGAATATTCCAAGTATTTTCAATCTGAATCAAAGTCGAATTTGGCCTATTCGATGGGCAAAGTACCCAAAAATTACTTCGAAAATTTAACGTTTTTGAACCTCTGATAAATCTGCCCCTTAGTGTATGAGTATATATAGTATATGTGAGTGTATGAAAGGGTCAGTGTGTGTAGGTATGGTTGCTGGGTCTCATTTGGAGGGGTTGAAAAATGTTTTAGTTTTTTAAAATAATGAAAATATCATGTAGTGTTGCCCTGCACTGGTAAAACTGGTGTGTTTGTTTCAGAAACACTACTATAGTTTATATAAACAAGCTGCTGTGTAGCCATGGGGGCAGCCATTCAAGCACAGGATACACAGTAGATAACAGATAAGTACTACTATAGTTTATATAAACAAGCTGCTGTGTAGCCATGGGGGCAGCCATTCAAGCACAGGATACACAGTAGATAACAGATAAGTACTACTATAGTTTATATAAACAAGCTGCTGTGTAGCCATGGGGGCAGCCATTCAAGTACAGGATACACAGTAGATAACAGATAAGTACTACTATAGTTCATATAAACAAGCTGCTGTGTAGCCATGGGGGCAGCCATTCAAGCACAGGATACACAGTAGATAACAGATAAGTACTACTATAGTTCATATAAACAAGCTGCTGTGCAGCAATAGAGGAAATTTAAAAAAGTCTATATAGCACAGGTTAAAAAGTTGATAACAGATAACACCATTATGTTCTACAGAGCTTATCTGTTATCTGCTGTGTAACCTGAGCCTTTTCTCCTTTGAATGGCTGCTCCCATTGCTACACAGCAGCTTATTCTTATAATCTATAGTAGTGAAGCAAACACAGCAGTTTTACCAGTGCAGGGCAACAATGCATTATATGTTATTACTTTAAAACACTTTAGTTTTTTATGTTACTGTTCCTATAACTATGTAACAATGTAATTATATAACTATTTTTATGTTGTTGTTTACCCACTTCATTATATCACCGAGCCACTAGTGGTCATTTACTTTGGCCCTGGACTCCAGTTCAAGAGGACTAAGAGAACAGAGCACCAAAGCTGCCCTCTATGCCTGGCACCAGACTGGAAATCCAGTGCAACTCCAAAAGATGCCGGGTAGCCCTGGCCTTACCAAGCAGTAAGTACACAACTCCATTGCAGCCTGCCCACCAACATCCTAACATTGTGCATTGTTCAGATGGAGAGGAAGGGGGCAGAAGGGGGAAGACTTGCATGCCTTTATCTGCCCCTCATGAATACAGTGCTACTGAACACAGGCAACACTGCATTCATGGAGCAAACACAGGCCCATGCTCTCGGAGACCTGCAACAAGGGGACAAAGTGCAAACAAATTGCATCCATTTGTGTATACATTGCACTCTGCCCTTCACTTAGTAATTGACAACTACTGACTCAGCATGTTTTGCCTAAGATGACATTGTCTTTCAGGCTGACTGACCACAACCTTGTGTTTAAAAGATGAAGTTCCCTGGCAGTCATGGACACAGCATGCTGTCTTATAGTACTTATAGTATGGCAATAAATGAACCTTTCTATAGCACAAAACAAGAGGTACCATAACTTCAATAGCTATGGGATCCGTTATCCTGAAACCAGTTATTCAGAAAAACCCAAATCAAATATTTGTTTTTTTTAAATGATTTCCCTTTTCCTAAAAACTATACCTTGCACTTGATCGTAACTAATATATAATTCATTGAAGCAAAATCAGACGATTGGGTTTATTTAACGTTTACATGATTTGCTAGTAGACCTAAGGTATAAAGATCCAAATTAAGTAAAAAACCCAGGACCTGAGCATTTTGGATAACATGTCCCATACCTGTACTAGAATATGTTTTCCGATATATAAAGACAGTGATCCCCAACCAGTGGATCGTGAGTAACATGTCGCTCACCAACTCATTGGATCCTTCTCCAGTGGCCTCAAAGCAGGTGCTTATTTTTGAAATTCGAGGCTAGGAAGCAAGTTTCGGTTGCCTCCAAACAGAGGCTTCTGTAGGCTGCCAGGGCACATAGAGGGCTATCAAATAGCCAATCCCAACCCTTATTTTGCATCCCCAAGAACTTTATCATGCCTGTGTTTCTCCGCAACTCTTTTTACATTTGAATGTGGCTACTGTACAAAAAGGTTGGGGACTGAAAACAGTTAAACAGGAACATGTCCCTAAATCTACATGTAACTTATACCGTGCAGCATAGACATTCCCCTTTTCTAAGCACAATGACAATATATAGTTGCATTATAAAGGGAAAGTTCATAACATTATTAAGACCATTCACTCTGGATTACTAAATATAAATATATATTGAGCCGAGTCAGATGCCCAAGTACTGTGTAAAAATGTTTTTATATGGGAACATAGCACAGCACTGAGTTTTACAAGTTGCTACTACTGGACTGGTTTATATCCCAATCACAATATTTGGAGTGAGGTAAATGGCTGACGTCAATAAAGACATTTTTAGTGAGTGCAGGGCGATAAACAGTCCTGTTTGGGTGAGTTCTGTATGAGTCCCCCGTGACAACTGTATTTGCCAGTTTACTTGCTCTGGATTTTAACTCCTTTAGTTGCAAGGACAAACAAAATAAAGAGCATTGGGCTAATACAGTGATACAGTGCTGTCCAATTTAGCCCTTCTAGTGCGGCAATTGTCTCATGAATCGACTCAAAAAATCAGAATCCAACACAGAAATCTAACAAGGCTGAATGAATATAGAAAATACCATGTAGTGCCACATGCAGCCCTGGCAATCCAGTTGGACAGCCTTGCTATGATATTAATAAAATATATAAAATAAAGGAAGAATATAATCAGTGGTGGAACTACCGGGGGAGCAGGGGATGCAATTGCACCAGGGCCAAGATCGCTTCTGGAGGGGGGTCCACTGACCGGCCCGCACCCCGACGCAGCTTAATTACGTTACAGAATATAATTGCTTGAACTTAGGTCAGAAAAGTGCCAACCTTTCCATGAATTGACAGGCCTTCTTCAGTGACTTAGCCAGAAAAAATAAGCCCAAAAAGGATCGATGGGATTTTAGTCTGGGCCGCCATCTGCATGGAGCATGGCGGGTGCTCTGGTTTTTTGTCATGGCAAGTTTTTCACCGGCGAATTTTTGCCGCAGTTTCGCGAAAAACATTAGCAGGCGGCGAAATGTGGAAATATCGCCGCAAATCCATGTCTGCCGAAAGAATTCACCCATCACTATCAATAAAGGATATTAAAAGTCATCCCAGAGTCCCAAGACCTATAGAAAAGCACTCGACTTGCAACCATGTGCCTATAGATCCAGATTGGCTGGATAACTTCTACTATTCTTATATTTTACAGTCGAGACCCATTATTCCCAAATTCACAGCACTCATTGATGTCACCTGTGTCACATTTTTTAATGAAACACATGCATTGTAATCTATATAGTTTATATTTGGAGGTAATTTGGAGGTTTATGGAAAATGGGTTTCTGGATAACAGATCCCAAACGTGTATATAGAGTCAGTATGTATATAGTAAGCTGATATATATATATATATATATATATATATATATATATATATAAACTATATATATATATACTGACTCTATATACACTTTTCAGATCTGATATCCAGAAACCCATTATCCAGAACCCTCCAAATCTAACATAGACTCTATTATGAGCAAATTATTCTAATTTTTAAAAATGATTTCCGTTTTAACTGTAATAATAAAACAGTAGCTTGTACTTAATCCCAACTAAAATATAATTAATCCCTATTGGAGGCAAAACCAGCCTATGGGGTTTATTTAATGTTTATATGATTTTCTAGTAGACTTAAGGTATGAAGATCTAAATTCTGGAAAGATCTGGAAAATCCCAGGTCCTGAGCATTCTGGATAACAGGTCCCATAGCTGTATAGGTATGGGAACCATTATCTGGAAACCCATTATCCAGAAAGTTCCAAATTATGGAATGAATGTCTGCCATAGACTCCATTGTAATCAAATAATCCAACTTTTTAAAAATATTTCCTTTTTCTCTGTAATAATAAAACAGTAGCTTCTACTTGATCTCAACTAAAATATAATTAATCCTTATTGGAAGCAAAACCATCCTATTGGGTTTATTTAATGTTTACACGATTTTCTAGTAGACTTAAGGTATGAAGATTCAAATTACAGAAAGATCCATTGTACGGAAAACCCCAGGTCCCGAGCATTCTGGATACAGGTCCCATACCTGTTTATTTATTTAGAAGTTGCTTTTTTATATGGTCATGAAACTTCTTAGTTCCATAAATGCATTTACATACCTCATACCTAATGCATTAAGAAGAACATCTCAGCCCTATGGAAACCCTCTGTCTGTTTAGGGCTCTGCAGTTTGTTGATGAGACGATGGTGTGTTGGCTGCTACTATTTTTGTGCATTAGGCCGCATACCCACCAGGCCAGACCACACGTAAATCTTTCCACTATTATCCCAATCATTGGTTTTGGAGACTTTTTTCTCTCTTATGTAATTGTTCTTCATGAGAAAGCCCCGGCGTGTGGGACTTTATTTAAGGCATGACATTACCAGATACTTACAGGTTTTCCTGGCTTTAAGAACTTTCTGCTTTTTTTCCCCTGAGCTTGAAAGTTTCTGGGGAATTACTTTTCTCGCTGGCAGCTGAGTTTAAAGAACTGCTGTTTTGCTAGAGGTCCATTTCAGAGCCTTTCAGATTAGTCAATGTCAAAATAAGAAGAACAAGAAGAAAAAAAGAGAGAGAAACAATTACAGATAAATTTGATATTTTATCTTTCCAGTTCTTAGCTCAGCAGAAGGGTTTACTGCAAAGTGGTATTAGATTACTGTCACAAACATCTTCTCAATCCATATTTCATATACTCAACTAGCACTTTGTCTCTGTTTCATTCTGGATCTTAGGTTTTGCACTTAGAACCCATTATTTAATGGACTTGGAGAAAAACTTTAAGAGGCCAGTGCAGTCTATCTACATTTCTTCTCTCTTCTTCCTTTCCTTTATTCTACTTTTCCTCCTCTTTGTTTTTGTCTCCTCTTCGCATGCCCTTCATTTATCTTGTCTTCTTACAGGTTCTTCATTATCCTGTTTCAGTTTACACACTTTTCTATCTCTTTCTCCTTCTGATCTCATTTTATCTGGGAGGTCAATAACTTCTCAGTTCCTCCAGGAATACTCATTACTAGGACCGGAGCTCTTGAATCCCAGTAACTGTGGCCACTACAAAGAGCAAGAAGAAAATGGCACAAGGATGTTCAGAAGATGGAGTCATTATTGGTAGCACAAGTTCAGGCTAAAACAATAACTGTAACCATTAATCCTCAAAGGGATAGAGAACTATTGTTCTGCAGATGAAGGACCAAATATTGTTTCTTTTAGAAGGCCACTAACACCCCTCCAAAGGGTTGTAATGATACAGTTACCTATAACAAAATATTTGGATCATACCAATCTGCCACTAAGGTAATAAGTAACAAAATTTACTTTTCAACAGTTACATGACTTCATTAACATGTGTTTACATTTCATTTCTAATATTTTGGTAATTGTATCCCTTTGTAAAGGTCAACAGCCATCAATAACCAATTGTTACGACCTGTATACAGAGAAGCCTGTGTACTGCCCGGAACAAGAGAGCCCTGCTTTCCCTGGTTTTCACCGAAGCCCTTTTGGGGCCCATGGAACTTTCTGCTGCTGAAATAGGCAGGGATCTTATAAATGATAATGCACCCCCCTAAAGCAAGGGTTCCCAAAATGATCCACCCCATGATCCACATTCAAATGGGGAAAGAGTTGAGGAGCAACACAAGCAGAAATTTCCAGGGAGTGCCAAATAAGAGCTATGAGTGAGCCCTTTTGTGGACTGGCAGCCTACAGGAGGATCTGTTTGGCAGTACATGTATGGGACCTGTTATCCAGAATGCTCGGGACCTGGGGGGTTTCCGGATAACGGGCCTTTCCGTAATTTGGGTCTTCATGCCTTATGTCTACTAGAAATTCATTTAAACATTAAATAAACCCAATAAGCTGGCTTTGCTTCCAATAAGGATTAATTATATCTTAGTTGGGATCAAGCACAAGCTACGGTTTTATTATTACAGAGAAAAAGGAAATCATTTTTAAAAATTTGGATTATTTGGATAAAATGGAGCTTTCTGGATATCGGGTTCCCGGATAAGGGATCCTATACCTGTACAACTGTTTTTTATGCAACCAAAACTTGCCTCAAAGCCAGGAATCAAACCACAGAGAGCAACATCCAAGGGTTTGGTGAGTAACATATTGCTCATGAGCCACTGGTTGGGGATCACTGAACTAAATTATATTAACTCAGAGGTTCATGATCTGTATAGATGTCTATGGCTTTGTGTAGTCATGAAACTCTATGAGAAATTATGTTATATATGGTAATGACTGTAAGAACAATAAGAGAATATTTCAATGCAGAATCCAATATGTAATTTCAGAGGGTTTAGTCTGCAACCCTTTAGTTGTTCAGCTATAACCTCCACCTAGATAATGTGCAAGGTTGGAAGGGCTGCCATCTTGGAATCTGTTCTAGAGCAAAGATGTTCATGGGGCTCAGATACCTACAACAAATTTGTGTTGTGCTTTAGCCCAGTTCTTACCATCATCTGTGAGTGAAAATGATTTGAAGACAGGATTTAGAAATCAGTCAAGAGCTCATACATATTTGCTGTCTGGGAATGGGTGAGATTTTTATCTTTTTGCTATACTTACTGGCTGTGATGAATTACAGTAATGGCCCAGTGAGAGAATCATGGATCCTCAATATGATTATACACAGATTCATACTCTACACACTCAATGGGAACTGAAACACCCATGCTTATTCCACCTGAAATGAGGCTAGGATTTGTGGCGAGGCCACAAAAGCCCGGGCCTAAAACGTCACAAATTAAGGGGCCGCCCAGCCACAGGGGAAGTTGGCTCCTTCTGTAGCAATAAGAGCTAGACGCTGAGTGCTCCTGTATAAAAGGATACGTATGCACACAATTCAGTGGGAGGGAGGGGGTACCGGAGGACACTGGTCTCCGGGCACCCTTGGGAGAAATATGCTCCTACCTGAGATTTATCTAAAAAATACCTACAGTATAATATGTTCCCAGCCATTAGCATGTGAATTATTTCCATACTTAGATTTATTCCTGCCAGCTCTCTGGCAGAGTTATAGCCTGATTTTTCCTATTTATCCTCATTCAGTATATTAGGAATATCTATAAATTCACCGATTATTGTGGCCATACATTAAGGCATGTGGAAAGTGCCTTTATCAGCCTAGGACACTTTATAATTTTTTTTTATTGTCATACAATACGTTATGTAGATGTTTGCCTGTTGCACAATGTCTCATTGCAGATGAAGGGGACATTGGGCTAAGAGCAGGAATATATAGGGAATAAAGTACCCCCTTTTGTAAAATATAAGGATATTATAAGTTACCGAAGAGTTTCATGACCATACAGGGGGTACTTCATTTATTATAATACACAAGTTTTAGTGAGTCATGTGACAGAAATGACATCACTACTCACCGTTTATAACTGATGACATCAGAACTCACCGTTTATAAGGATATAATTTACAATGGCTTTTGTGTATTATAACTGTATTTGACCCAGTCCAGAGCACGATTATAAGCAATCACAGGCTTCCATTATATACCTGCATCAGACTAGTGACATCTAAAGGCACTGCTGATACCTGTTTGTAGCATTAGAGAGATTATTATATGATCCCCTGCATATTTATAAATAATTATCATATCGTCGATCCTTCCCCAATGGTGCTGAAATACATACGTATAACCCAAAATACCACTCTGTATGTAAATGCAACTATACAAAGGCTGCAATGGCAGATGGATTAGCCTCTCTCTAATCTAGAGCATATTTAACAAGATTTAGACTAAGATAGTGAATGACCCTATTCTCCAGTTTCACAAGAAAATACAAGTACCATGACTTGCTGTGACCTACTGATCTTTGCCCAGTGGGGCATTATTTTGGGCTTACACAAGCTGTATAGAATAGCTTGAGCAGAGACAAGAATAAACGCCTGTCACTTAGATTATGCGAGTGCTAACACATGGTTCCAATAATATCAGGATGCAAAAGTGTTGACTGGTGGCTGCAGATATTGGATATGAGAGCACATCTCATCTGGATTTACTTTGCAACTGATGAGAGAAAAATGGCTGCGTGGAGTGATTTTTCACGGTAACTGATTTTGGCATCACACACTTGAAAGAAGAAGAAAGCCGGAATAACAGATGGGAAGATCCCACAACAAAGCACCTCTACCACCAGGTCTTGCAGCACCATCTGTTGAGTAACACTGAAACTGATCTGAGCTCTACGTTCCATTGGGATGTGCAAGAATGTTGTTGAGGCTTGTGCCGCATGAGTCGTATGGTGCCTACAGTTGCATCTCCCCAGGATTTAAAGGCATCTTTGATAACATTTATTTTATGACAAATGCATCAATATGTCCCACTTGTTGAACATGTGTAGTAAAGGACACACAAGGCCTTATTTATGGAATGTTTCTGCCTTTAATGCATTTTGACAGTCTATGTGACGGGTCTATTTCTAGGGCGACAAAAAGTTTCCATTGAAAATCAAAATGGTCCTCAGAATAGAAATCCCACTGAAATAGTGAAATATCATCGTATGGCATTTCGATGACTTCTACACAATTATAGAAACATTCCAGTGCTTTCATTTTTTTCTCTCCCATATGGAAATAATAGATTTCCACAGGTCTGTGGTAGACAAAATGATGCTGATATTAATGTTGAAATGTTCACATTTTTGGTAGAATTGCTTTTATTAGTCTTAGGGGCCGATTCACTAAATTCGAGTGAAGGATTCGAAGTAAAAAAACTTTGAATTTCGAAGTGTTTTTTGGGCTACTTCGACCATCGAATGGGCTACTTCGACCTTCGACTACGACTATCGAAGGATTCGAAGTAAAAATCGTTCGATTATTCGACCATTCGATAGTCGAAGTACTGTCTCTTTAAAAAAAACTTCAACCCTCTAGTTCGGCAGATAAAAGCTACCGAAGTCAATGTTAGCCTATGGGGAAGGTCCCCATAGGCTTGCCTAAGTTTTTTTGATCGAAGGATATTCCTTTGATCGTTGGATTAAAATCCTTTGAATCGTTCGATTCGAAGGATTTAATCGTTCGATCGAATGAATAATCCTTCGATCGAATTTTCTGCGCTAAATCCTTCGACTTCGATATTCAAAGTCGAAGGATTTCAATTCCTAGTCGAATATCGAGGGTTAATTAACCCTCGATATTCGACCCTTGGTAAATCTGCCCCTAAGTGTTCATAGCTAATTGCTGATTGGTTGCAGTGGATCACAATTCTGGGATTGATTACTCCAATATTGTGAATTTCTGCTCTGGAATCTAATTGAATAACAAGCACTCTGCTCCCATGATCAGTCCTAAGTTACTGGGATAGGATGTGCTTTTTCTTGGCTGGGTAATCAGAAAGCAAAGCATTAAGCTCAATTTAGATGTGTTTAACGCCTCAATCGTCTTTTTTTGCTTCTGTGCCACCTCTGTACCTTTCCAACTACAACTGCAATGTAATAAAAAATTACTAAAATAAAACGTCAACATTCAAGAGGATTTGATACAGCTGGAAAGTGTCTGTGACACTCACATGCTCAGTGGGCTCTGATTGGCTGTTGAGAAGCTAAGCTTAGGGCTCGTCACTAATTATCCAGCAGAAAATGAGCTTCCCTGGCTGTAATATAAGCTGATGCTACAGGTTTGCTGATTATTAAATTCTGATGCTAATTGCACTGGTTTCTGTGCTGCCATGTAGTAATTATCTGTATTAATTACTAATCAGCATTATATTGTGACATTTCTATTCTATGTGTACTGTATATTGTGAGTGGCTCCCTAAGCTCAGTAAGTGACAGCAGCACAGAGCATGTGCAGTGAATCAGCAGAAAAGAAGATGGGGAGCTACTGGGGCATCTTTGGAGACACAGATCTTTACTGCTAAAGGGCTGTGGTTGCCTTGGGCTGGTACAGAAGCACAAAACATCATGTATAACATTTCTAGCTACTTCTTTAGTTCTCCTTTAATGGCATAGTTATTTGTGCAAACACACAATCCACTTTACAGATTGAAAATGGTGCAAAAATGCATCAGATCATGACTTCATTACACAGTATTTTCCTTTCAAAATCCTTCTTAGGGTGCGCGCAATGGCGTGAAAATGGAACACTATAAAAGACCCATTTAGGCTTTCAGACCTTGCCCATTATAGGTTTTACCTGTGGTGTTCTGAGCTTATTCTGATCCTGTTCCTGATTCTGATTCCCTGTTGTGACCCTGCCTGGCTTTTGACGATTCTACCTTCTATATCCTGACCCTTGCCTGATTACTACATTTATTCTCTGCCTGCCCCAACCCGGCCTGATCTGACTACTCTATTGCCTAACACCTTGTACCACGACCTTCTGCCCAAAGACTTTGGTAACTGTGACTTTGCTTACTGTTGTGCCCCTCTGCCTGTCTAGAACCCCTCGCCTTGCACCTCTCATTATAAGACCTGGCGGCATCTGAGTAGCTGAGGGCTCCTCCCGAGGCCAAAGGCGGCTGCTATAGGCAGAATCGTGAGCCGAGACCAGGGTGCTTGGCAACGGTTCTAGATTTAGGGTGCCAACCGTAATTCTCCACCTGCTCTGCAACCTTTCGTGAGCCATTGCTATTTCAAATTTCCTATATTATTTCCATTACCTGCAAAGGAAAAGGTCGCTATACCAGAAGGCTCTTTCTCAATAGTGAGTTGTACCATAAGGAAACTGCACTGTACTTAATGTATATACCTTTAAAAAAAAAAAAGATATGCAGAACACATTTACGTGCCTATTTATATCTCAATTAATTTGCCTAAAATGTTCTTATTAAACATTTAACTTAATCTTAGTCTAGTTTAAAGCTATAAGCATTTTTTAGCAATGGGTAATGCCCCAAAACACTTGTCTTCAACAAGAGCACAATAAACGGTACCTTTACTGAACGTTTGTTCTGCCTATTGTTTTAATTGAAGAAATATCTATAGTTTTTTGCTATTTGATGCTTAACCAAATGGTTTCAGTTCTTCATATTGTGATTCAAATTAGTAAAGCACAACAACTCCTAAAACTCTAGTGACTTGTGGGTTTAGGTAACAAAATAAGGTGTCTGACCCTGGTTCAGGCAGGTGCCCCTCTGCCTCTAAACTATTGCTTCAACCCCATTGTGGTATCAACACAGAAGCACTTTTCCCCCCTCCCAATATGTCAACAGGTTACAGTCAGAGCTACTTTCAGTTGGGTGAGGCTTTTCTAACCTGCTCATCACTATTTCAATTTGTTAGTATAAGAGGACGTAAATCTTGCTATGAACAAGGTAGTAAACCTTATACCAGTGATCCCCAACCAGTAGCTCGTGAGCAACATGTTGCTCCCCAACTCCTTGGATGTTGCTCCCAGTGGTCTCAAAGCAGGAGCTTATTTTTGAATTCCAGGCCTGGAGACAAGTTTGGTTGTGTAAAAACCAGGTGTACTGTCAAACAGAGCCTCCTGTAGGCTGTCAGTCCACATAGGTCTACCAATAGCCAATCACAGCCCTTATTTGGCACCACCCAGGAACATTTTTCATGCTTGTGTTGCTCCTCAACTCTTTTTACATCTGAATGTTGCTCACGGGTGAAAAAGGTTGGGGACCCCTGCCTTATACAATGACAATGTTATTTCAGCCAAACTGTTTAAATCCATAACAACAGAATTCAATTCTATTTCAGTAGGTTATAACGAGTTGACCTTTAGGTGACAAATATAACAGCTATGAAGACCACTCAATGGATATCTCAACTAAAACAGATTTCTATTCTTCTCTTGTCCTCACTGTAATGGTTGCCATGTTGTTGCCAGTTATATGGGCTGTTCCTCTATAATTGCACCGTACTGCCAAGATCTATGGTCAATGCCTCAGCCTAAATGTTGCCTCTCTGACAAAATATAGAATCAAAGTGAACTCCTGCATTTTACCCTATTTAAAGGGGTCCCGTCACCCAAAAAAATAATTACAAATCTAAATTTATCACGTTAGTCAAGCAAAATGAACTTTAATTACATTGTAAAATGATTTGAATCTTGTTTCCTTTCCTCTGGGAATTCATAATTACAGCAAGCAGGCAGGAGCCATTTTGTGGACACTGTTATCAAGACAAGCCTTGTATCATCTCAGAATCTTGTTTGTGCACCAGAACGGGGGACCTGATGTCCATCCCCATGTCCTGGTTACACAATTAAATGGTGAAGAGAACGGGGGAATGTGGGGAGAGTAGTGACATCTAGGAAGTGCTGAATGGAAAGTGAAAGTAATTGCATAAGGCATAGAGGGGGGGGCAGGCAATATTTGATTGACAGCTGATTTTTGTAAATGAGTTTACAACAGCTATGAATGCTTAAATAAAAAAAAATATTTGGGTTTCTTGTTTAATATGAAAAGTACTTTTATTATACAGATTTTTATGTCTGGGTGACAGGTCCGCTTTAAGGGAAAGATAAAACTGCTATTTATTAACTTGAATTATCCATTGGTGCTGTTACTAAAATAAACTCCTTGCAATTCACAGGCTTTTATTTTTATCCAGAAAGTCCCTAAAAGCCAATCTGTATCTCACAGACGATAGAATCTTATCCTCGTTCATTACAAACTTTCAACTTTTCCACAAAGGGGATCCAATTATGGTTAATGGTCGAATAAATCTGGTAATTAGAGGGCTCCTTGCGAGTCGTCATGCAGCCATTATACGATTTTTCCTTATGCTGAGAGTTAAAGCTCATAATAGAAAATACTCAACACAAACTTCACGCACATCTCTCTGGCAGCAACACACGGGGGGAGGGATTAAGCTCTGAGTGAACTGGCAATTTAACTAATCTAAAGCAGGAGATGAGTCTGGTAATTTGTGGTTTCAATGTCTGAGCACAGAGCTACAAAGTGCAATGTTCCACCTGCTTTGAGCAGATCAGATAATTTCTGGCCAACAGGGTCACATGTTCTGCAGGCGAAAATCCAGTACTGTACAAAAAACTCCAAGACTAGAAAGTAGCCGCTTATTATACATAGATAGTCAATGAGCAGCACTACATAAGGGAGCACTGAGTTTAAAGATACAAAATAACCTACATTTGCATCTTTATTTTTATTTATAGATTTATATTTAATTTCTGTGTATATATAATAAGGGGATAATGTGTAATTATTTCCTTTTGCATTGTTTATACTAGCTATAATAAAAGTGCATGAGTGCTCTATACCCATGGTGGAGACTGTAGGAGGGGTCACTCATGTTGTGACAACTTTTCTATTGTTCAATTCGATTCTGCACAGCGATGGTCATAACAGCATACAGAGAAGAAGAACTGTGCTACTAATACAAAAAAGATAAATATGGGGCAGGCACTCAAATGAAGGCAATCTTCCACCAGATAGTTGAAGCAAAGTAAAACGATGTATTGTGTCCTCTGCCTTACGTGTTTCGTGTCATAAATACTTAGTCATAGGCTAAATGTACAGAGCTAAAACACCAGCATTTAAACATATGTGCACCAATCAAGTGATCCAATCCTTGAGTTCTCCACATAGGCCAACCCCATGCCCAATTATCTCAGGTGTAAGTACCATAGGAAATGAAGAGCTACACACAGCTTTCATCCATTGAATAAATCTTTTTACTTTGCTTCAACTATCTGGTGGAAGATTGCCTTTATTTGAGTGCCTGCTCCATTTTGGGTGTCCGCTCCCTATGCTGAGGGCTTAGGGTGGTGCACCTGGGCCACTTCCCTAATGTGGTGAGTACTCATCTCACTGTGTGGAGACTCTCCTTATGACTTTTTGTGCTACCAATACTCCATGACTTGTCCTACATATTGCATTAGGAGATGACATTTTATAACCTAAACCAACAAATATCCATAGTACATGCATATCGATCAAGATCAGCAGGTCACTGTCAGCAGGCCACCTCTATCATTCTTAGGCCATTTAGATGTCATTGTGTTATAGTTCCATGAATATTCAATACAGCTTCAGAACTTGGGCTTGAATCCGATGTATGTGTATTTTGTTTTCAACCTCATCTCTTATAAGTATGTATGTGCTTTGAGATCATCCAGCTCCACAGTTTGAGAACTTCTGAAGAAGGACTTGTGGGAAAAGTGTGTTAGGGGTATAAGAAAATCTAAGGCCCATCTAAAAATTCCCCAAGATGGTGTAATGTACAGCAGAAGATGTAATTAAATAATTCCCAACTTTAGCCTATTTGATATCACATTATGGATCAGTTCAGGGGCTGGTTGTAAATGATGAGCTAGGGTAGGGTAGCTACAGAACTTGGCCTTGAACTTGATGAATGTGTATCTTTTTTTCAAGCTCAACAAGTATGTATCTGCTTTGAGACAATCCAACACCACAGTTTAAGAACTTCTAAAGTATGTCTAGTGATGAGCATGACTTTTGGGAAAGGCGTGTTTGGGGTATAGAATATGTAAGGCACATCAAGAATCCCCCAATGGTTTGATCTACAGTAGAAGGTAAAATGTGATATTTCTCAATTTTAGCTTTTATGATATCACATTATGGATATGGGGGCTGGTTGTAAATGATAAGTTAGGGTAGAGTTTGAGAGAAGAAGTAGACCAGTTGTGACTGTATTTGAGTTGATGGAAGTTTTAAGACCACCAGAGTCAGAGTCAGGACAAACAGAATTGTCAAAGTGATAACTGTGGATTCAAACCAAGCCTTTGACCAGCCTAAACCCCATCCACTTTCTCTAACCTCCTTCCCTAACCTCTTTCTCTAACCTCCAAGCTGTAAGCTTTTGTAATATTTCAGGAGGAGTATGTAGGGAATAAAGTATCCCTTATAATACCAAAATCATAGCAGATTACTGTTACTATTAAGATTCTTAGGTTACAGACACCCCAAGGAGTAATGTGACCTCACTAAATGCTGATTAGAACTTTTAGCACCCATGCTAATAATATATTTTATAGTTTATTCACAGATTTTGAGTGAATAAAAGAAAGCATTAGGAAGCATTAAAAGAAAGCTAGGAAAGAAATGTTACTTTAAACTATAAATCTTTATCTTTCAAGAGAGGGAAAACAAAGGAAATGAGACTGCGAAGTCAGTGTGTCCCATGATCTATCATTTCTGCTCCATTATAACAGCAGCTATAATATGTGATTTAATATGTCTTTTTGTAATTTCTAAACCTGAGCAACTGAGACCCTCACAAATCCCAAGATGGAGCTTCATTAACATCTCCATGTTCTGAACTCATTATGAGCCAACAGGAGGGGACATTCCACAAAGTTAAGCACTTTATTGTCAATGGCAACCGTTTATGATTACACATTGCGCAGTGTTTGCAAATCGATCTGTCACCGGTCACACTATCAGTCTGCAAATTTGTGTTAAGGGGATAAGTTCTGAAAATAAGCACCGACAACTTTTTTTTAGAACTTGATTAAACACTTTCAGGTCTTATAAATAGAATGTCTAAGGTGGCTTCATGGATGGACTTTGGTTTCTACTCACAACCTTTGACTTTACAGTATAGTTGTCTGCGTGGATTGTACTAATAAACAAATAATAGCCCCATATAATAATGTTAAAGCAGAAGGAAAGTCTTTTTGCACTTGGGGTACTAAAGGTTAGGCACCCCCAATTGAATGTATTTACTTACCTGAAACCCTGGGCCGGTGCTCCTATCAGCAGAAAACTGTACCGGCCCGTAGTTATTCCAGTGAGCACTATGGAGCACCCCAAAGTGCAAGAATGCTTCCCTTCTCCTTTAAGGCAGTGGCTAATGGGGACATTTGTCACCCACAATAAAAATGCACAACTGCATTGCAAATGATGCGGACTGCATCAGAGCTCACCGATAGCTGCGTCCATCCAGACGTTGCCTCATGCGAGACGCCGGCACCTCCTCGCCGGTATGACTCCTTAGCAATGGAGACTCCCGCTTGTAAAGGCGCTGTACTGGAAATCCACTAAAGGACACGGACTTCTTCTTCCTTCTTATTGTGCACACACATTGGTACAATATAAAGTGTGGTGGGTGTCCTGGACTTACGCGTTTCTTGCCACAAATCTCGGCACTTCCTCAGAGTCAATGTGAATCACGTATTTCAGGGAATTAAGTAACGTACGTATCACTCATTAGGCATTCATTACAGGTGAAAATACTCATCAGTATGTTTTCCAGTCCGTGCTTCTATTTGATGATAAATATAAAATCGTGAATATATAGTAAACAACAAGAAAAATTTAAAGACAGTCCAATATGTATATATACATTAGATTACTTAATAAATGAATATTTTCTAATGCATCTTAGTGAAAAAATATATTGCTGCAGTAGTAGACTAGGAAAGTGTCGCGAAGCCACGAAACGCGTTAAGCGCATGGTCCCTACTGTGTTTGGGCACGCTGAATAAACTTCAATAGTTTTTTTGCAATTAAACTTTTATTAAGTTTTCAAGTAAGTAGAGAAAAGAAAAAAAAAGGGGGGTACAGAAAAGAAAAAAAGGGGGGGGGGAAGTACATACAATTCAGAATTACAATCTGTAATGCAAAATGTAGGCCAAAATATTTTCATACATGAAGGCAGCAAAAGGGTGGACAAGGTTAGGGGTAAGACAGAGGGTGGGAAACCCACACTTTATATTGAGGTTCGTTTATAATAGTCGGACTCCTTAAAGGAGAGCCATCGCAACCACTTTGTGGCATAAACATCAGAAGAATCAGTCAAATAAAGAGAGAGCTCCTCAAATTTATGCAATTCTTCCACCTTTAAGTACCAGTCACGGATTATCGGAGCTATGGTTTCCATTTTAAAGGAATTAACAGTTTGTCAGCGTTAAGTAAATGTGGTTCAATTGTGGAAGTAAAAACTTCAATTGTTTTAACGAACCTTTCTTGGCTTCCACTGGTGCTCCGTAATCTACAAATCTCTTCCTGGATGCAACACATTCCATAGTGAATTAATTCAATATTCCCTTTACAATTTCTCAAGTGGAAAAAAAGAGCCTGAACAGTAATTTACGTTTCCCCCGCCGTGGGACACTCCAAACGACACAATGGAAAATCATTCTTCATTTATTACATTCAGTAAATCCTGAACAACAAACGGAGGCAAAGTCATTTCTATGGATATTGCCTTATGAAATGTGGCTCTTGATTTTTTTTTTACCTTTCACTGGAATCATTTTTCCATAGAATGATTCATTGTGCCGGCGGGTGGCCGTCAGGTTGGGCTTATGAATTAATTCCTGCGACTGTCATGCCTCGGGTACACAGAGATTGAAAAAAAAAACTCGCCGAAGGACCACACTTTATGTAATAATTATTCACACGTCCCTTTTTCAATTTTTAGAATTGCTATTACAATGATAGAGGTTGAAATGGAAATATCAGCATGCGGATGCGGTTGCACTGAAAGGCGCTTTATTTATTAGAAGGTGTCGTAAGATATTATCTGTTACACTTTCACCCACATGTGGGCCGTCACATTTGCACCCAGCCCCTCACTAGAACATAAACTAGAGGAGGGTTAAAGGATAAATGAATGACATTGTTCTGCATTGAAAGCCCATTGATGTTAAAGGAATACTATCTTGGGATATTAGTACTAGCATCATATTAATTCCACCCTATAGTTAATCCAATATATACTGTACATACTCAAAAATTGTGTTATTTACTTTTCAGCCAGAAGTTTAAATGGTGTATGTTGGTCGTACATAAACACCATTCCCCAAGCTGGTCAGTATAATGTCCCAGCGGCCAATTGCTATCACCAATTTAGTTGTTTTGGAGACCATTTTGAAAGCTGCAATGGCCACATGGAGACCATAGTAACTATTGCTAAGGAAACTGCTTTCATTTCTATGTTATCAACAATTGCCATAGAGGTTATTGAGCCGGGAAGATCAGTCATTGCCATGGAGACCATTTTGCAATTTTTCCTGGTAACTGCTGGCAAGGAAACCATTTTGAATGTTGGCATGGTTAACTCTGTAGCCTATGAGTAAGTGCCCCTATAGGCACGAAACGCGTTAGGTCTTCATGTCCTAATACATTTTCTACTTTTTATATCTGTTTCTTTATTTTTGGAAAACCTTCACACTTTTTGGATACAATGTTCTTGGTTTTTGCACCTTGGGACTGAGGTGAACTGTGAGTGTTTTCCTCATTATTTCCTTCATTATATTTTTTTGTATCTTTATTGATTTAGGGGCATGTTTACTAACATTGGAGATAAATATCTGGAGAGATTTCTGGAGATGTTGCCCATAGCGACCAATCAGATCTTTGCTTTTGTTTTCTAACTTGGCTGTGGCTGTTTAAATCTAATTGCTGATTGGTTGCCATGGGCAACATCTCCAGAAATCTCTCCAGATATTTATCTCCAAAGTTAGTAAACATGCCCCTTAATATTTATTTTTGTAAAGTGGTACCATAGATACTCTTATTGTGGCAGTAGCACAAACCAAAGTATTTTCATGGTTAACGCTGACCATATCCAGCCAAATAAAAGCTGCCACCTTGGTACTTTAAATCAGGCACCCTGGACCCCTCTGGCTGCCCTTGAGGAGGTGATGGCTACAGGGTTCCCCTGCGTCAGTAGGTGCATTTACAGGCATTCTTCCAAACAGACTAGGATTATGCAACAGCATTTGGCACCAATACCAGCAAGTTTGAGGGACATGTTTATACCTTTAATGAATAGTATCAATGACTTGTCTATGGGGCTTTCACACAGCTCAGCTCAAGAACATTCTGCTGCAATACATCTGATGCTCATGCAAGGCAACACAAGATTGGGATTGTCTTCAGATGGGGATAGAACTAATCATAATGTCTCATATCCCACGTTAAAATGATGAGTTTATTCTACGTGTATGAAATCACTGCAGGGGCTGAGCCTTTACTCTACACTAGGAATAAGTCATATCAGTACAATTGTTCAACGATGTTGCACCATGGCCAAGCTAGCTAAACATCTAACCTGTACTGTTATTTATTCCATCCAATTCCCTTGCCTCTGTAGAAGAACTGTAAGATTATCCATGTTACTTGTCGCCAGGCAGATCATGTACAGCCACTAAAAGATCATCTTGTTAATCTGTGCTTAGGCCAAGCTGATTCTTTAATGGGACACACTTTCTCCATTCATCACTTTTAGAGGCTGAAACATTGTGTGTTTGTGTTGCTCGTGGGAGGTCAGCCTTGTACAGAGGTCAGATTCATTCTCTCCTTGAGCCAAGATGAGCATTTGTGTGTAATACAAAGCTGCACTTTCCAATTAATGTGGGGTTTCACCCCCATTTTTAAAATTTTCAGACGGCCAGAAATAAAATAAAATCAGGGAAATATATTATGCAAAATATATACATATGACCACAAAAGAACAGTGTGAAATGGAGGAAAACTCTGCCTCTATCTTGGCACATGGAGCTACTTGTAGTGGCTAAACAAAAACCCTGCCATAGACAATACTGAGTATCATCTCTACTAAAACACACAAAGATACAGTTGTCAGTATTGTGTAGCACACCCGTAGCTGGGCCTGTATGGGCAACTCCAAGCTGCGTACAATGCGGTGGAAGAGTTTAGTGTAAAAATAAAAACTGGGTAAATAGACTGTGCAGAATAAAAAATGTTTCTCTATTAGTTAGACAAAAATGTAATGTATAAAGGCTGGAGTGACTGGATGTGTAACATAATAGCCAGAACACTACTTCCTGCTTTTCAGCTCTCTAACTCTGAGTTAGTCAGTGACTTTAGGGGGGGCCACATGGGACATAAGTGTTCAGTGAGTTTGTAATTGATCCTCAGCATTCAGCTCAGATTCAAAAGCAACAGATATGACCCACATGCCCCCCCATCAAGTCACTGATTGGTTACTGCCTGGTAACCAATCAGTGAAAAGCAAGAGAGCTGAAAAGCAGGAAGTAGTGTTCTGGCTATTATGTTACACATCCAGTCACTCCAGCCTTTATACATTACATTTTTGTCTAACGAACTATATTAGAAACATTTTTTATTTTGCACAGCCTATTTATTTACCCAGTTTTTATTTCAATACTGAACAATTCCTTTAAGCGCCTTAACCTCAGGTGGATCCTGGCTTGTTTCTTGATGCACAGCTCTACCAGATTGAAATAAACCGCTGTCTAGTTGTTGCTTCAAACCAGACAAACTTCTTGAATATTGATATTGAATAAACAGGCAGTTTAGCAGTATCACAGTTGACCAATGGTAAGCTCTTTAGCACATTCAGATCAAGCTGTGGAAACCCTCAAACTCTGATATAAATTCAGTTCAGCCCCTCTATTGGTGTATAGCATAACCTGTCTTGGTGAATCTTCCCCAGCACAAGGGCTCCCAGGGGGTATCTTGCTCTTTGGCACCCCGGCCCCTGAGCTCAGCAACTCGTGTCCATGTCTAGGGTGCTAACCCAACTAAATAGCTGCTCAAAAGCTAAATTGTCACTAACTTTCGCTAACCCAATTAAATAGCTGCTCAAAGGCTAAATTGTTACTAACTTTTGCAGCTATAATACAAACTTCTATCCCTAGCTAAAACTATCCCAAACCAAGACTTATACTGGCTCAGACCCAGTCCTGTACCCACCTCCCTGCAAGATGAGATGCAGAAAGAGCCATGAGCACATGTGATCTCCCTTTTATACAACATTATACTGCCACCTACTGGGCAAACCAAGAACTAGATCAAATGACTGTTAATCCCAGGAAAAGGGCCAATAGCTGCCTGGGTAACAAAGGAGCAAATAGGTGCCCTAAAACAGGGATAACTGCCTAAGTAAACCTCCTAACCCTCACGATCTCTACAACTGTCTATTCTGGAGTAGCTCCATGTGTCATTGCCCTTTTAGGGATTTTAACCCCAAAAAAATAAAACAAACCATGGCATGAATGCATTTTTTAAGATAACACAATTTCCTGCTTCAGTGTTTGATTAATGATCTGTTCATTTATGCAGATAAACATTGCAAGGGAAGAACTCTGTTCCATCTGTAACAAAGCAGCTGGGTTAGTTATAGATAGGCTTTGTCCTATGATTCTGTATATATTTATTATGTGATTTGATTTGTCTCCCCGTGTATACTTTTATATATATATATTGTACTTTTATGCACTGTACAGTGCTGCGGCTCCTTAATAGCGGTTTACAAATAAAGTTTTACATACATACATACATACAATATATTGCTCCCAAGGTGTGATATATTATACAACACCCTAACACCCTGGAAGATGGAATAATTAATCACAGGCCCAGCCCTTTAAGACAGACCAGAGCTGCAGCTGAAGTAGCTGAGTTTTTTAGGAGAGGCTCTTCCACTAAAGAGAAAGAGCAGGAGTTGCACTTAGAGTTGCCACCTTTCTTCTCGGGTAACTCCGGGCCAGGCCTGGTACAATGGCTGATCACCAGGTCAATCATCAATCCTGCCCGGTTTTACTAATTTGGTTTTGACCCGGACAGCCCTTCAAATCCAGGCAGGTGGCAACTTAAGCTGCACTGTAATACACCAGTGATTATAATAACTTTGGTTCTTTTTGCTGTTAAGTTGGAGTTGGGAAAGCCACCCACTGTAGTTAGGCTGCCAACTGTGTTTAGCCAGCACTCTGGAGCAAGGGTTTATTTTTCCTTGTTCTTCATTTCTTTTTGGGTGTACTTGTTACGAAAAGTCTGTGTAACAAAATAAACTGCAGACACTTGCCTTTAAGAGAGAGCGACTTCTGTGACTAGTTACTTTGTTTACCCTTAAAGGGCATGTAAAGTCTAAAATAGAATAAGGCTAGAAATGCTGTATTTTGTATACTAAATATAAATATGAACTTACTGCACCACAAGCCTAATCAAACAAATAATTTATGCTTTCAAAGTTGGCTACAGGGGGTCACCATCTTGTAACTTTGTTATACATCTTTGCAAGACTAAGACTGTGCACATGCTCAGTGTGGTCTGGGCTGCTTAGGGATCGTCATAAACAAAGCTGCTTGAGTTCTGCATGGCTGGGAAGTAAGGCGGGGGCTCCCCCTGCTGTTCATAAGTATGATTGTTTCCCTGCTCAGCAGTAAGGGACCGTCTGACAATTCCTATCCACAGCAGTAAATGAAGGGAGAATTTCACTGCATACAGTCAAGTTTCTTATAAAAACGGTACACATTTTTTAATTAAAGTATATTGGAGATAGGTTTCTTTTTCATTAAAGAACGTAAAAATGGGATTTTATTTTTTTGCCTTTACATGCCCTTTAAAGACAGTGGAAAGCAGTCCCAAGACAGTGACCAAGGTATCCCTACAGGTCTTGGTGTCACACATCTAGGGGTTGACACCTGCAGACTTGAGCTCCACAAATGAGGTACATGGAGTAGGAAATGGCATTGTGATGGCACCATTCCTCATTTTTACCAGTTCCCGGGAAAATCTGTTTACCTGGTTTTTCAGATTAGGAAAACCAGACAGGATTCTCCAAGGTTGACGCAGCAATCTGCCAATCCCTGATTGCCATCTCATAGCCCCGTCTCTGACATAATCAGCCCGCCCCCAATATGTCATTGACCTGCCACATCATTGGTCCGCCTCTATTACATCACGGTACCCACCCAGAGTTACCCGTGGAGAAAGGGGCACCCGTACACACATCCTTAATTGTGAGGAGTTGTGCGGCTTGTTTGTAGACAAAGACATCCAAACCAGTATGTTAGTACTGATGCATCGTGTACGAAAACTACAAGTTTAGATCCATCATTTTCCAAGTGATGTCGAACTGCAAATAAGCAGTTCTGACTTGAGTCGGTCTGAATTCTCTGGTGCCTCCAAGTATTTAATTCAGACATGGTCTATGAGGGTGCATTACTTATATGAAGTATGACTCTCCAGCCTGTCTCTGGACAACAAGTCTCATCTCCCAATAGCCTAGACATGTATGTACCCTTCTTGTTTCTTTGTTTTTTCTGTGGAATAGGAAATTAAATTGTGATGGCACTGTTCCCCCGCTTAGGGTACTGCCCTTGATTAATTGATGTAGGTTAGGTTTATTAAGTCCAACACTCAAAGCCACCTTGATTGAGCAGTCTTGAGCTCCCCTAAAGAGGTGTGTTGAGTAGGACATGACATTATGATGGCACCATTCCTCATTTAGGGTATTGCCCTTGTTTGGTGGCTGTAGGTTAGGTTTACTAAGTCCAACACACATAGCCACTGGATAGTCATACCTTTATTGAGCAGCCTTGAGCTCCACCAAAGAGGTATATGGAGTAGTAAATGACATTGTGACAGCACTGTTCCCCAGATGGGGTGTAGGACATGGCATTGTGATAGCAGAATTCCTCATTTAGGGTATTGCCCTTGTTTAGTGGATGTAAGTTAGGTTTATTAAGTTCAAGACATATAGCCACTGAATATTCAGACCTTAATTGAGCAGCCTTGAGCACCACCAAGCAGCTATATGGAGTAGTAAATGACATTGTGACAGCACTGTTCCCCAGATGGGATGTTGCTCTTACTTAGTGAACGTAGGGTCAAATAATGTTACTGCTTCACTAGGAGAGGGACAGAGTCTGCTGTCAAATGTAATTCTTCAGTTAACAGTTTTAGCAGTGGTTTCTTCAATAAACACACCATTTCATGAATCCCTAGCGTGTGAACTTCCTTCCTGATTCTCTCTCAACCTCCCTCGTGCTCTCCCGCATGGACAATGGACTGGATTCAGTGTTGTTTCTGTTCATTGCTTTGGCATGTAAAGCCCAGGAGCTGCGACAATGAGAAATAGTGAAAGAAAACCAAGACTGCAAAATGTAAATATACTCTGAATGCACCTTGTAAAAATTCTTTAGCAAGAAGCTGTAACTCAGAGGGGCCTGTAAGAAAGTCACATGCAGTAGTTACTGTAAAACCTCATTCTCCTTTCCCACTGTTTAAACAAATACACTTGCACATACCTGATTTTGTTAGGAAAGTGTAAAACTTGGTTTATTTTGATTTTTTTTACCCTTCTAGTATTACGTCCATGGAGTCATCCAAAGAAGAGTTGCTCTTGGTCTTTTTGTGTGTGTTTTAGTATTATTCAAACTCTGCTGGCTAGTGGTTTCATGAAGATATTGGCTACACCCAGACCATGTCACACACTAATTGAGTTCAGATCATGGTCATTATGTTTAGCACATTTACTAAGGGTCGAATATCTAGGGTTAATTAACCCTCAAATAAAATCCTTCAAATATCGCATTACCGCTAATACTTTGATCGATCGATCAAAGTAAAAATCGTTCGATCGAACGATTAAATCCTTTGAATCAAACGATTCGAAGGATTTTAATCGATCGAACGATTTTTCTTCGATCAGAAAAAGCTTAGAAAACTTATGGAGAAGGTCCCCATAGGCTAACATTGTAGCTCAGTAGGTTTAAAGTGGCGAAGTATGTAGTCGAAGTTTTTTTTAAAGAGACAGTACTTCGACTATCGAATGGTCGAATAGTCGAACGATTTTTTTGTTCGAATCGTTCGAATCAAAGTTGTAGTCGAAGCAGCCAATTCGATGGTCGAAGTACCCAAAAAAATACTTTGAAATTCAACGTTTTTTTTTACGTCGAATCCTTCACTCGAGCTTAGTAAATGTGCCCCCAAATGTATTAGGGAACCAGCCATGTGTGTAATAGAATGATCATTTATAGGGGCAACATGATTATCTGGACTGAGCAACTCTTTACTTTGCTCCTAATTTGAAAAAAAACCTTCAACTTATGGGGGCAAATTTACTACTGGCCGAAGAGGCCGTCGCTATCAAAAATTTGCCAGAAATCCAACCTGCAGGGACATTGCCAATTTACTAACAGGCATAGCGGACAATTCGCTAGCGAAAGAGTACAACGATAACGAAGTTTTGCAATTTTCGTAAAGTTTTGCTTCAGCGAACGATCGTTACTGCGCAATTTCACTAAAGTGTGAATTTTCCATTACGTTTTCCCTTCCGCCAGTTTCTTTCACCAGCTGAGACCGGGTGAACTGATAAGATGAAGCCACATCCTCCTCAATCTTATGTCAGTGACATCATATCCTGTATGCAGAAGAGTTATAAAAATTAAGAAAAAATGCTGGTGTTTTTTCCTATTTTAAAGTGGGATTGTCTTTAAAAGTTGTAACTGCTAAATATATTTTTTTTTATTCTTTTATAACCATGTGAGGGGCATGTCACATTTGTTTTAGGGTGGGCTCATGTCTAGGACATTAGAGAATCTCTTTTGTCTTTATTTTGCTTCCTTGGACATGTGTAATAATAAGTGGCCACTTCCAGCATTTGCACCAACTTATTTAAACTGACCTAAGCGTAGGGATGGGAAAATTTCTCCCCTTTCGTTTTGCTGAAAAATTTGATGAACTTCCTCGAAATCCGTGAAACGGCGAGAAATTCGTGAAACATGACAATTTCGTTGCAGGCGGCAATTCCGATGCACATTAAAGTCAATGGGCTTCTTTAATTGTTGCCGGCGTCAGAATTTTGACACCGAATATTTGCGCCCATTTCACTAATTAATTCGTTGTCGGCAAAACGTGGAAATTCCCTGCAAATTCACACCTGCCAAATAAATTCGCCATCATTACCTAAGCGTAATTGTATTACCGAAGTTTCACCAGGCAGAAATGAACGTTAGCAAAAGTTCGCGCTGACGAATTTATGTAAGAGAAACTTCACCAGCATTCGGGTGCCGAGAAACAACTTCGCATTTTAGTGAATTATCAAATGCGCTGCAAATTAATCTGACAAAGTGGTGGCGAAGCCTTCGCAGGCGAGAATTGGTGAAACCTTCACTGGTCAGAATAGTCCCTTTAGTGAATTTGCCCCATGGTGAGAAGAACTCCTGATCCAAAGCCTTGTTATACAAATGGGTTTATTAGAGATTGATATTAGCTTCTTGCTGGTTTCCCTGGTGAATCTGTTCTAATAATGAATATGTTGCAATCTGCTATTAGGACAATTTACAGCTTTCTCTAGATGCCAAAGATACTTCTACTTTTTTGTGAATTAAAGAGGCTGTCATAATCACAGTATATCATAAAAACACAGAAAGTTGCTAAGCTGTGTAATATAATAGGATCTCCGAGCCAGTTCTCCTGCCTCAAGCTACAGCTTAGCCAGGACCCATCAAGTTCAGACGTACAGACATATTATGTACTTATCAGCAACCCCTGATTCTGCATTCCTGAGGAGAATGTGGCTATTGCTCATGTAGGGATGTGAAAATTTAGACCCTTACTCTTTATTGACAGGCACATACTTAGTGATATGGACGCCTAAGTGGGTCCTTATGGGGGCTTTGTGCTTATGTAATCCCTGCAGCTCTCACAGTGGATGCTAGATGGCACTGTGGTATAATATAAAAGGCTTGCAAACCATGAGGTCAGGTCCATTGCTGCTGAACCTTTCCTCTGTTATGCTGCAGAGGTTAGGGGTGGTGGAACTCAGTCTGAGTATAGTGAAGTGATAGTTATACCCTTTAATAGATCACTCTAGGAGTGATGGATAAGGTGTGTAGTTGAGCAGCTCAACGCTCCGACGAGAATATTAGAGGGATTAAGATCCCGGGTATTACTGATCCCATAGTAGGGCCTAAGTGTTAGACTCAGGGGAATACGTAGTCTTCTGAGTTCCACCTAAGGTAATCCTGAATATTGGGGAAATACCTTCTCACAAGCTGCATAACTCTCTATGTGTACTCTCTACTTTGCAGAGAGTCATTCTATGTTCGGTACAGTGAGTATATCTTGTTATATTGGTTGATCTATGTGTTACTCTGTGTTCCATACTCCATTGTGAACTCTGGTTTTGGTTAATAAACTCAGTTTATGTTTAAGCAAAATAAAACTACTGGCGCCCAATCTCTTGTGCATTGCACACGATTATAGTTGCACTACACCCTGCCTCCACCCCGCTGCGAGGGCTTACCCCTGAGAAAAGAGTCTTATGGGTGGTATTAACCCACCCGGAAAATAGCTAAAACAGATTTCTATAAAGTCCGTTTATTATAGCGCTACACTCACAAATATACAGAATTGGTCCATGAATCCCTGAGACTTTTTCCATTGGAAAAATATTTTGAAGTCTTGGCCAACAAGAGAAAGAAAATCAGGCTTTATTGAGAATGCGAGAGTGGATCCCTAAAGCGGTTCCAGTGATCTGAGCAATGTCACGGATTCTTGTTCTAAGATGATCCCTCTTAGCTCTAAAATGAATGCTGAATGTCAATGGGATATCAGAGCCCATGTCAATTGCCTGGATTCTGGATTAGTCAATTGCTTCTCTGTCCCAGTCTTTCTTCTTATTGTTAAAGAAGGCTGCAATTCTATAAATAGAGGCCCATGAGACCTATTGTTCTTGGAGCTGGGTGTTGCTGACTGACAGTGAGAGGGGTGGTGTCTCTCTAGTTGGTTGTTTTCAACCCCCTCCCCTTGGCTCAAGGCAGGTATGAGGGTCTATTTTTGACAGTGATCTTAGATAACGTAAGGTAATTAAATCAATTTAGGACACCTGAGCTCTAGAGAGAGACTGGAATAGAACATGGGAATGACCAGAAATGCTTTATGATGAGTTTCAGTTCAGATAAATATAATGAAGGTATCTGGGCAACAGAAAAAATGTGTGCTCCTTACCCACTAATACATTTGCAATGACAGTAAGAGCCTTTATTCATGCTTGCATTGCTCCACAACTCTTTTTACATTTAAATGTGGCTCATGGGTAAAAAAAAAGTTTGGGGACCCCTGATCTACACAGATGACATATGGCAACTGCTGAATGTTGGATTCACATACAGTACAGGAATTAGTTCTTGGCAAGGATAGTTACGGAGCACAACTAGTGAGTCCAAACCATTACACAAACTGGGAAGCTTTAATTGCCTTGTACTCTGCAAAGCATATGGTGCTATTTTAAGGGGAACCTAAAATTAGCCTCCTTCAATATGATTGCACGTTATTTATGCAACAGAGGATGAAGACATAACATTGACTACTAATCTTACAGTAGGGAGATAGTGGTGACCCCTTACAGGTACCACTTTTTCTCTCTCCAGTCCTGTTTTTACATTACAGGGCCCCGTTGGTAAGCACAAAGGCCAGTGTTGTTTTGCTCGCGTTGATTCACATCTGGTTGGGAGTCCTAAGAACACAACGGCCTCTCTTTTCTTTGGAAGTGGATGACTAACAGCCAAGAGGCCCAATACTATGCACAGAGTTGCCTGGTCTAAACATAAAAGGGGTTCCCAAATTAATTTAAACAAACAAAATGCCCTGTGCACAATCACCTTTTGATTGCTGACACACTAGCATAGAAAGATGAGAGGTGTCATTTACTTAGACCCCAGACAGAAATTCAAAAGCATGTTCCTTAGTTCACATTCAGAGCACTTCTGTACAAGGTGTAGCAGCACCAGTGGGGCCGTTGTTTCTCCTACTCAGTGTAACTAAAGGAGTAACATTCAGGCTTGGGTTTATTTATTGAGTGCTATTCTTATATCTACCACTAGGTGGGGAGCACTAAGGTGGGGAGCACTTGCAATGCAGGTGTGAGGGAGGTAAGGGAAGTGGGTGTATCACTCCAACTTGCAGTAAAGCAGTAAAGAGTGATTGAAATTTATCAGAGCACAAGTCACATGGCTGGGGGCACCTTGAAAACTAAGAAAATGTCTAGCCCCTAGACTAAATATAAAAAAAATATGTACGCTATTTAAAAAAATTGATTTCTGTGCAGGAGTTTGATAGAGGAACACTGTTAACTGATTTTGTAAAAAAAATAAATAAATAAAAAAAAAACATGTTTTCCCGTTACAAAATCCCTTTCCTGTATTCAAAGTTAAGATCATCTCCAGAAATGTCAAGCAGTATGGAATCTTTTAGTTATCCTTTACAACCCAAATATTCATTGTTTCTGATTTGTCTGTGCTGCGAGGGCCCCTTTTGTGCACTAGAATGATGTAGGGGCCCTTTCTCAGGAACAGTCTTGCTTCTAATCATACCGTGGACTTTTGTTCTTACCTGCTATACTGTGATATAAAGCCTCTAAATACAGCTAATTATATCTATTAAATGACCAATTTCTCTTCTCTCAAACATGCTATTTATATTAAGCTGTGTCCTGACAAGCTGTGTTACTTCTCTCCCGTAGCATTTGCCATATAATAACATTTTAATTAGCAAGGAATGAGAGGCAGCGGCTCAGACTTATTAACATAGCTGAGAATGAATGTGGCCTCTCCGTGCACATACACGCGCTGCTTATCATTACCTTACCTTTATAATCGCTTGTTTTTCCAGACGTTTTGCACAAAGATACTTTTTCTCTAATTGCTAAAGCTCAAGTTTCCATTTCTATTTAATCCTGTTCCATCAGCAGGCAATTACACAAAATGATTTTGCAGAACATTTTTCATTTATATATATATATATATATATATCTAAATCAACATAGGTTCGCTATGCTAAGAAATATTGCTTTTTCTAATTCATTTTTCAGATGTTTCAAATTCTCAAATAAATAATATATAGAATTTTCCCCAAGAGTGAAGCTTACATATTCATTCTAATAATGTACTAAATAATGATAAATGATGATCAGTGTCGGACTGGGATACCAGGAAAACTCCCGGTGGGCCCAGGTGTCAGTGGAACCTCATGCTGATAAACATGTGGCCTATTTCATGGCCATTCCCTGTTTCTATGAGAACAAAGAGACTAAATAGAGGGAATAATAGATTATAGTATGTAAAGTAAAAAGACTAGGAGGAAAGAGGTTGAGTGAGGAGAGGAAGAATATTAGTAGTGAGTGGGCCCCTGGTCTAAGACTTTTTGGTGGGAACCTGGTCTAAGGTTTTTTGTTGGGCCCCTGGTCTAAGTTTTTTTGGTGGGCCCCTGGCCTAAGGTTTTATGGTGGGCCCCTGGTCTAAGTTTTTTTGGTGGGCCCCTGGCCTAAGGTTTTATGGTGGGCCCCTGGTCTAAGTTTTTTTGGTGGGCCCCTGGACTAAGGTTTTATGGTGAGCCCCTGGTCTAAGGCTTTTAGGGAGGCTGGTATCCCAGTCCGACACTGATGAAAATACACAAATATTGTGTATATTCCCTCCTGATTCAGACAGGAGACTGATAAGTCTCCCACTCTCTAGATCCTTACATTGATCTTGAGTGGGTACAAGTGCAAGAGCGTCCCATTCTAGGAGAACTTAAGTCCATGGTCTGACTGCTCTCTGCACCTCGAGCCAGATTGAAAAGACATTGCTAGATGCAAAGTACAGGATGATGTGCACGGTGGATGTTGTCCAACTTTTTCCACTTAACGCTACTGTATGTCTTGCACTTAATAAATGACCGATACTGCCTGTGACCTACCACTTAGCCAAGCACCTAACAACAAGCTAAGAAAACAAATTGGGCAGGCATTGGTTGAGCTGTGCTGGGCAGATACCGTAATCAATACAGATCCTCAATAAACCTTCCTTGTGTCATGAAAATGTACCCCAAACACAGGTGGCGCTCAGGGAACCTGGGTACAGTGTGTTCTTCTGCCTTAAACAGCCCCATTTCACCAAGAAAAAAACCCTCAGCCTTTGGGTTGTCTCCTACTGTGCAAGGTTTCAAGGAGAGGCAAGAGTGTCAAAAATATCTGCAGGAAGAAGTTTAGGTAAAACAGATAAATTGGTGAAGGTCTTAGCCAGAAATCTAAACCACAAGGCAGGTAAACACAGAATGGAGAAACAGAACAAAGAACCAAATATAGACCAGGAGCAGGAACTAGGAGAACGAAACTAGGAGCAAGAACATAAATATGAGGGAATCCAAAATAACAGGACACTCAGGGAGCTATCATTATGGGGAACACTGGAGAAACATTGGGGGGAGATGTCACATAATGAGATACAACTGGAGCATAATCATCATAGCCTGGAACATAGAGTGCGTAGACTTCAATGCCTAGACATAAAGCCATATAGTCAAGCCCTCACTTCAAGAAAGTTGCCTCTGGGCCATAGACTCTTTGGCTATACGGAATAGTTTCTAATTCTTATGGTCGGTTTACTAAGGAGCATACTTGCATACTATTCTCTAACATTAAGCTGCACAGAAGTCGGAGAGGCTGAAGAGTGGGTTATTGAACTTCACCTTCCACCAAGATGGTCAACCTTGTAGTCCAACCAGAAGCACTAACTGGCTGTAGCATTTTGCTCCCCAAAATAGCCTGACAGCATACGGTATAAACCTTTTTTTTAGGCACATTCCATCAGTTATTTATCCAGTGTCTATAAATGACTACTCCTAAAAGTCTCCTTTTTTTTGTCTTGAGTTGAATGAATGTTGTAGGACACACATGCAGGTAGAGACGAGAGCTCCATTCTCAGCTGAACAAAAGGAAAAATAAGCACAACTATGAACACAAAGGCCTTGCGTGAAAAGGAGCTATAACTCTTTGGCTCGCAGTCCACAAACAAGAATCAATATTTCAGAACTGCTGGAACAAAGGCTGCACTGGGCTCATAACACGCAGTTTACTCAGTTTATTTGATTGTTACGCTTGAGCAAGGTGTCCGCTGCAAAAATATACACATGAGCTCATTCTGTCCTTCAGACTTGTGTAGAGTTGTGTCATTTGCTTCACATATGTAATGACTCTGTGGCCCCTGGTTCCCCGATAAATAGAAAAGTCCTGCCAAAACATGTTAATTAGCTTGTTCTGACCCAGGCATCTTTATCATTCTCCTATTCCTCTGCTTTTTAGGGAAACCTTTTAAATCTCTCACTCAACTTGCTCAGTGCTGCCTCATTTTTCACACCTAAAAATATTCCCTGGGGGAACGTGTAGTTTATGGGTTTTGTTTCAGGATAACATATGCTTTTTAAATCTGCCTAAATGTGTGTGTCATTCTATTTCTGGAACAAGACAAAGGTCTCTAAACTCATAAGAAATATATACAAGGGATAATGTACCCCCTACTGTAAATGATAAGGATATTAGAAGTCACTGAGGGGTTGTTCTGTGACCATATAAAGACACAAGGCTGCAGGCTGAGTTATACAGGGAACTCTGAGTATCACTCATGTATTATAAGGGATAATGTACCCCCTACTGTAAATGATAAGGATATTAGAAGTCACTGAGGGGTTGTTTTGTGACCATATAAAAACACAAGGCTGCAGGCTGAGTTATACAGGGAACTCTGAGTATCACTCATGTATTATAAGGGATAATGTACCCCCTACTGTAAATGATAAGGATATTAGAAGTCACTGAGGGGTTGTTCTGTGACCATATGAGTTATACAGGGAACTCTGCATATTGGATAATGATGCAAAATATTTATAACGTTTTACATTTATGTAATGGGTGCTCCCATGGCTACACAGCAGCTTGTTTATATAAACTTTAGTAGTACTTATCTGTTATCTACTGTGTATCCTGTGCTTGAATGACTGCCCCCATGGCTACACAGCAGCTTGTTTATATAAACTATAGTAGTACTTATCTGTTATCTACTGTGTATCCTGTGCTTGAATGGCTGCCCCCATGGCTACACAGCAGCTTGTTTATATAAACTATAGTAGTACTTATCTGTTATCTACTATGTATCCTGTGCTTGAATGGCTGCCCCCATGGCTACACAGCAGCTTGTTTATATAAACTATTGTACAGTTTCAGAAGCAAACACACCAGTTTTACCAGTTCAGGGCAGCAGTACATTATATTGTCATTTTTTTAAACACTTTCATCTTTTGATGTTAATGTTCCTTTAAGTAGGATTGCGGGATTCAGCTGAATACTGAATTGGAGGGTTTGGTACATTCCTATCTTCTGTGTTCCTCTGGTCTGGCATATCTATTCCTCTTCAATCTCAGCATATTGCATGGGCGTATCTGAGCTGCAGTGTGGGGGCAGGAGTCAGGGCTACATGTCTATGGGTGAGAAATGTAAGGTACAAATAGCTGCTATTCATGGCAAGCTACACAGAAGCAACAAGAATACATTTTAGCTTTTTTTAGAACTTTAGATGAATGAAGCTCATGTCTCCTTAGCAGAAGTGTAATAACCATAATCAAGGTTCCTAGGCTTCTGCCTAAGGCACCATCAGTTCTAGGGTACTAGTGATGTGCGGGTTGATCCGAAACCCTTGGTGACCTGTGGGTTTACTGCCAGTTGCCAGGGTTCGGGTTGAAATTTGGCCAACGATTGCAGGTTAGGTTTGGGTGGGGTTCAGACTGGGGAATACACTCCTCCTCTGCTCCCGAAGATTCACACAGTAGCGCACAGAGCAAGAAGACGAAGGTTCAGGTCAGGTGTGGGTCCTACAATGGAAATATTTTGTGTTTTAGGGAGTTTTCCCTGACCCTGTTTAGAGTTTTTGGAATGTTTTTTTTTTAGCCATAAATCTGAGAGGTATCCCAGGTTTTCATATTTGGATATTTTAATAAATAAGCAACAATTTACTCATACTTTTTTTTCTAAATGTTTATTAAAAAAAACTCAAACTACACAAATTTGAATTTAATAAATAGGCCTCTATATTGGCATTAGGGGGCAGAACCTACATCTGCCTAATCTCTCTCCCAATCTACCCAAACCCGCCTCTGATCTGAGTAAACGTTGATGGACGCAGGAAATCAAACCCATGTAAAGGCACCCACTTGGACTGGGCCACTAATAGGATACCTACCTGTCCCTCCTTGATGGCAGCCCTACTAGAGGCTCTATATCACAACCATATTCTGCTCCTTGGACTTCTATTACTAACATTTTTATTAACATAGGTAGGCTTGGGCGAATTTGGCCCATTTAGTTTCGCCAAAAATTCACAGCCGGCGAAATGTCACAGACACCCATATGGGCAGCGCTTGGCAATTTTTTTTTTGTCTTTTTCTTTTACGCACAAAGCCATACAAGTCTATGGGCGTCATTTCTGCGGCGAAACAAGCCAAAAAATAAGCCCATCCTTAAACATAGGCCATTAAATTTGGTGCCCTTTAGAGTCTGCCTCTTCTTACAAACTGTCATTCTCCCTAGGTTTATCCCTTGCCGCAGATCTGAAGCATTTATCCTGAATCTGGAGCTTAAATGGTTCCATATTTGGACACTATCAGCCATGACAAGATGGCTGCCAAGTGTATCACTGGAGTCATTTATACTTGTTTAACTACACATTGATCGGGAAAATATAATTTACATTTACTGACTGTCTGCTGCTGAAAAAAGCCCCCGCTAACAGCGCAGAAGAACATCAGATTGCCTTTAATGAGCTCAAACTTTCTCCATGTCCATTCCGAGCCAAGTTCCCTTTAATTTTTCCACTCCAATCAAATGAAGTCCCTGTGACCTTTATTATGTGTTTGCCTTTACTGTCGCAGTTTTACCGTCAGACCCACGGCGGGAGCCAAGGACTCTGAGTGTCGGGAAGAGAGTTCTAATGTTTGTTGAGCTGCAGTGGAGACGGGGCAATTGGAGTCATTATTTATCATTAAACAGACGTTTCCCCCCCCCACCCGAAGGCTCTGCAGCCAATTGTAGCTAATCAGGACACAACTCTCATCTGTATTTATCAATAAGGATGTTGGTACCTACAGCCAGAAACTTTTAAACTGGCTATTAACCTATGATGTGCCAGAATGTTTCCACTTCAACTCAAAAACCAAAAAACATTAAGAAATCACCTAGGGGAAAAGACACGCACAATTTTATATTCCGTTTAGTCAAGTAATTTCAGAAAAAAATTCGATTCTAGTTTTTACACCATTGTATAACAGAGCACTCTGTCCCAGTGGCTGTACAGATCCTGTCTGATGCCCATTGGAAGCAGCAGTCCTGTCCTGCTTTATGGCAGCTGAGATTCTGTAACAGTCATCATCGCCATAGAAGTTGGTTTGCTGCAACGTCCCATCAAGATGAAATCACTGCTTTGGTTTCCTTGGGGGTCCGTGTTACAGTTGTTGTTACAGTTACAAAGAGAAGTAAAGTGAGAAGCTGGGCCTGTGGTGTCCATGTTGTACTAATAAAAGCCATGAGACAGTCCTTGCTGTCACCTCTATCTGCCAGCGATTAGTGTGAAGACAGGAAACTCAGCATCTGGTTTCATGGGTTCCTGTGAATCCTCTGCAGTTCGTATGCAGTTTATCCGGGATTATTGCCCTAACCTCCAATGGAGACCTTTCCCCTAGCCAGACACACCAGAATCAATCCATTAGGAGTGGATTTAATTTTGTATTTCTCCCAGTGAAGCAAAGGAACCTTTCTGAGCAGTGTCAATAAACAGGAGGACAGTTATTCTGATATACTTATCCTTTATTTATAATGCTAACATAATCCACAGCCCTTTAAACAGACTATACGTCGTCCTCTGCCCCAGCGGAGCTTGCAATCTAAGGTCCCTATCACATTCACACACATTAGGGTCAGAAGCCAATGAACCTGCCTCTGTGTTTTAGGAAGATGGAAGAAAACCATAAATATCATTTACCCATTGATCCTGTTTGACTGAAAGTACATAAGATACAATGAGCACTTTATACAACTTTAATTGGCATTGTCTGTGATTTCCTAAATATGGAAATGACTACCTATTCTTAGATCAACATCTGTCCATGATTGATTTGGGAATTCTTCCTTAATAGTGACCTTATGTTCCAAGGAAATGCCTAAGCTTCACTTAGAGACACATACAGTGCCATAAAACAACACATCTCTTGGCTGGGAATTCCACGTCCTCATGTAATGCATTATTCCTATTGGTGATGGATCACCACATTTGTTCCAGTCTTAGTGTCTACATACCAATCCTCATGTTTTATAGGGAATTATATGGTGTCCCTCCACCCCAATTTCATGTTATCATAGGAGCCGTCTTCATATGGACTAATATACTAGATTATGGCATTTATACAGGAAATTGAATCATGGAGTGGAGAAGTGACCAACCTTTGGCCAGGGTCCTCCTTGAAGGTCCAACCTTTGGCCAGGGCCCTCCTTGAAGATCCAACCTTTGGTCAAGGGCATCCTTGAAGGTCCAACCTTTGGCCAAGCCCCCCCTTGAAAATACATCCTTTGGTCAAGGCCTTCCTTGAAGGTCCAACCTTTGGTCAAGCCCCTCCTTGAAGTTCCAACCCAGATGTGCTCGGCACACGTTGATCCCCTTCCTCCTGCCCACTTCCAGCTCCGCCCATGTCCTGTCTAGCTTTTGTCCAGAGAGTGGCTGGGTAGGAGTGGGTTTTCTTATTAGCTATAGAGGAGGCAAACCCCACAGTCCACGCCTTCCTGTTCCCCAGGCCCCCGTGCAACTGCGGGGTCTGCTTCCTCTATAGTTACACCACTGGTCCAATCTTTGGTCAAGGCCCACCTTGAAGGTCCAATCTTTGGTCAACACCCTTCTTGAAGTTCAAACATTTAATCAAGACATTTCTTGAAGGTACACTTTTTAGTCATCCTTGAAGCTACAAACTTTGATCATGGCCCCCCTTGAAGGTCAGGGCCACCCTTAGATCACAGCAAGGTTGCTGTTATAGGAAAACACTGGTGTATCAAGAATAACTGGAACAGCAAGCGTTCAGCCAAAATCTCACCCTAACTGACCTTCAAGCTGACCTAAGGTATAGGCACTCCCCAAAAATCTCACCCAAACTGGCCTTTGGACCAAGGCTTGCCACATCTCCAGGCCAGCAGATAATGCATGAGTCCATCCTTACAGCACATATTTAGTGTGCTTATAAGTGGATATTGCTCGTTTGGGTTGTGCTGGCATCATATGAAGCGCAAAAGTCTTGAGCTGGTACACATGGTAACACACATATTACACAGAAAATGTGCCAGTGACTGTGCAAATGAATGAAAACCAATGGCAAGACATGTTCAAGCAACCAAAATGTATCTGCAGCCTGAGGGGTACATCGCGCTGCACAATAATTACACTTGTTGTGGAACTGCTATAGGGGCTGCTGTTGCACCATCCCTGTGGATTCCTCAGAACTGCCACTGCTGTTTGAAGTGGAATTTTCACAAGGGAGGAAAGAATATTAAGCAGTTTAGCCTTTTGGGCAGCTTGGCTCATTCCACAACACAACATGGGTTTCTTTAATGAGGAGCAACTTGCTGCCGACATGAGACAACACATCACAATGAAGGAAGGCAGAAGTGCTCTAAGATCTCCTCTGTCTGTTAATTGGCTCATGTGACCTAACATGTTTGGTTTGTTTGTGTGCACCGTGAATCCTAGGATCCCAGGGGGGTGGCCCTTATTTTTTAAAATGGCAATTTTCTATTTAGGATTACCCAATGGCACATATTAGTAAAAAAGCTAATTATTATGAAAATGGTTTATTTACATGAAGCAGAGTTTTACATGAGCTGTTTTATGCAATATCTTTTTATAGAGACCAACATTGTTTGAGGGTATAGTTTTCTTTTAAAGTGGACCTGTCACCAAGACACAAAAATCTGTATAATAAAATTCCTTTTCAAATTAAACATGAAATCATTCATAGCTGCTGTAAGCTCATTTAAAAATCTCAGCTGTCAATCAAATATTGTATACCCCTCTTCTAGAGGCGGGGCAGACAATTACTTTCACTTTCCATTCAGCACTTCCTACATGTCACTGCTCTCCCCACATTCCCCAGTTCTGTTAACCATTTAATTGTGTAGCCAGGACATGGGGATGGACATCGGTCCCCCATTCTGGTGCACAAACAAGATTCTGAGATGATACAAGACTTGTCTTAATAACAGTGTCCACAAAATGGCTCCTGCCTGCTTGCTGTAATTATGAGTTCCCAGACTGAAGGAAACAAGATTCAAATGATTTATATAGTGTAATTAAAGTTCATTTTGTGTGACTAATGTGATAAAATAGGATTTTGAATAATATTTTTGGGTGACAGATCCCCTTTAAGAACTTTTCCCTGCAAGGCAGATAAGTGTGTGGAGCTCTTGGGTAGGCTGAGGGTCATAGATATAATTTCACTAAACCCCAACTCCAGGTAAGTAAAAACCAAGCAGTCGGCCGGGCAAAGGGGGGGAAAACATATAATTCTACTGATTCTCCTACTTAGCTGCAATAGGGATTTTCAGTGGCTACAAGAGAAACAGCTGTCTCTGAAGATACCAGATAAGGCTGAAAATATCCAGAAGAATCATTTCCCTGTGTGGAACAAGCCAAATGGTCTGATAACAAATGAACTGTGACGAGTTAGAGGATTTGCTACAAGAGATGTTTCCTTTCTGCCAGGCAGCCCCCTGCTTTCAGCAAATCCCACACTCATTTACAATCAAATAAGACTGGATCCCTAGATCAAGAGCTCCACCTACAGGTCTCAAGCACCTTCATCAGGATGTTTCTGGCTGGCCTGTAACCTTTTCATTTTTAAGAGGGAGGTATAAAAAAATTGTTGAAAAGAGGCATTCCCGGAAGAATGGTCAGCTTTCAGGTAGGACACAGATAATATTTGCTCTGGGCTCCCAATTTCTAGTATGAGGGGCCCCTTAGTGAGATTAAAAAAAAACTTACACAAAAGTAGACTGGGCATATTGTATTGTCAAAGATGGCCATAACCTTATTATTTCCGTTTTCTCTGTACAGTTATGGGATCTGTTATCTGGAAACCTATTATACAGAAAGCTCTGAATCACAGAAAGGTCGTCTCCCATAGACTCCATTATAATAAAATAATCAGATTTTTTTTAAAAATGATTTCCTTTTTTTATGTAATAATAAAATACCTTGTATTTCAACGAAGATATAATTAATCCTTATTAAAAGCAAAACCAGCCTATTGGGTTTATTTCATGTTTATATGATTTTCTAATAGACTTAAAGGTATGATAATCCAAATTACAGAAAGATCCATTATCTGGAAAACCCCAGGTCCGGAGCATTCTGGATAACAGGTCCCCTACTTGTAGTAATAAAACAGCAACTTGTTTTTGATTCCAACTAAGATGTAACCGATTGTTATTGGAGGTGAAAACCACCCCGATGGCTTTAATTCATGTTTAAACACTGTGTCATAATACAGCTGAATTATGGAAAGATCCCTTATCCAGAAAACCTCAAGTCCCAAGCATTCTAGATAACAGGTTCCCATAGAAAGAAATTGTAAGTGAATACCTGTGTTTATATATACGGCCCCATATGAGGTGCACTCAAGGAAAAAAATGTCTCATGTGTGGCTGCTGTTTGAGAAACCATAAGGTAGTGTAGCAAATACCAGATGCACCCCAGGACTTCATAATGCAGTGAAAAATAGAAAAATTTATTGGTCAAAGTCTCGGCTCCATCCTGGGACATTGAGAAAGGTGCCAAGTAAGGAACATAGTTCTGTGGAAAGAGTAATATGTTTGTACAGGTATGGGACCTGTTATCCAGAATGCTCAGGACCTGGGGAAGTCAGACGCCCTCCCCCCCCGCTCGCCTGCATGTGTGACGGGTGCAATGGTGAGAGACGAGACAGAGGGGAAGGAGAGCAACGGAGGGGAGGGGTGAGTGATGGAGTGGAGGGAGTTGGACAGCAATGGAGGGGAGAGAAGGAGGGGAAAGCAACTGTGAAAGAGGAGAAGGAGGGGAGGAAGGGGTGAGCGACTGAGAGGAAGGAGGGGACATCGATGGAGGGGAGGGGACAGCAATGGAAGTGAAGGGTATAGGAGGGGTAGAGAGCGAGGGAGGTGGGTGACAGAGGGAAAGAAGGGGAGTAAGATTGAGGGGTGCAGACTAGGGGAAGGCAGAAGACAATTTTAGAGGCATCTGCCCAGTACCACCTACCATTGCCCCCTAATCAGCTGCCTCTTCTGCCTACCCCTAGTTCCAGCCCTGTGCCCCAGGGCGTAATGTGTTCATGCACACAATGCGTGCGCACGGTGGGCCCAGGACCCCCCGGGGACTGCCAGGAGGGCCTTCATTTGCAGCCCCGGTGGGCCCCCTAGGCTCCAGTCCAGCCCTGATGAGAGTTGACAGCTAATGAGAGTTGACAGCTAATGAAGGTCTACAGGCTGGACATTCCTTAGAAATAAAGAGGAAAACTAGGTTGTAGGTCTGGGTTTCAGAAATTGGATCTTCAAAAATGCAAATTCTTGCATTGCCATGTGCTCCAGGTATAGTAGAACATGTTGTACAGGGCAAGAGTCCACATGAGTGACTTAACTATGGATTGAATTCAGAAATAAACTGACTCCATATAGGATCTGATTGGCCCATAGTCCGAATGGATGGAAACACCATACATGTACCGAAACTTAAAGTGGTAGTACATCTTTTAGTTAACTTTTAGTATGTTATAGAATGGCAAATTCTAAGTAACTTTTGAACTGACCTTCATTTTTATTTTTTTATAGTTTTTCAATTATTTGCCTTCTTCGTCAGACTGTGTATAGTGTCAGTATTAGTCAATATGTGCAGTGACTGTGACACTATAATGTGATATGTGTAAATACAGAGATTAAACCGTCTATTAATGTTCAATTCAAGTCTGAAGAAATATCACGGGAGAGGCTGTGTAGTGGGCACATCAATGATACAGTTATAAATGGATTTATTAGGAATCATGAGCTGAAAGACTTGATTTCTCTTCACGTTGCAACACTGCAGGCAAAGTAACGATTTGGACCATCAGACACACAATATGAGATTAAACTCTATATATGGAGATTAAATATGAGAATAAACTCTAAATACCGAGATTAAATATGAGAAATATGAGATTAAACTCTATATATGGAGATTAAATCTGAGAATATACTGCCTATACAGTAACCAGTAACAGATACTTTGCTCTCAAATTTATTAGATAAAAAAGCACAAAAGCCTCCCATTTACTTAGCGCTGAAAAGTCACTATCCTCCGAAAATAATTTGGTTTCCTAAATAGTTGAATATTAAAGGCAATGTGCAGAGAAAATTTAGGAGCCACTTGTCAAAGGTTGGGTTCAAACATTACAGGAATCCTGGTTATGAAAAAGGTTCTGTTTCTATTGCTGGAATAAAGACACTAATGGAAGGGGGCTTGTTAAAGGGGCTGCTCACCTTTCAATTAACTTGCCATTGGTCTTCATTTTTTTTTTCTTTATGTTTTTCTTTCACTTTCCAGCGGATTCTTCAAGAGCTATCCAGTTTGGCATTTCAACAGCTATCTGGTTGCTAGGGTCTTATTTATTTAGCCTAGCAACCAGGCAGTGGTTTAAACAAGAAACAGGAATATGAATAGGGAGAGGGCAGTTAATAAAATTTACAGTCCTGACAATATTTATAATATGTGATTATATGAAGCCTCTAATTTATGTTATTGGCTGTGCTTATTTCCAGTTACCCGAACTGTTGTAATTAATGCAAGTTGCTGCGCCACAGTGCTCACAAACTAGTTGCATTTAAATGAATCGCAATTGGTGCAGCTCTTCTCTTTAACATCAAGTAATGGACAATTATTTGCACCACCCGTTTGAAACGTGTCTTAAGATGTTCTACTTTTTTTCCTGTGGAGCAAATGAATAAATCCTAGTTTTTAAAGCAGAATTAACTTTCATTATTAGAAGGTAAAGTCTCAGCCCAGGTGTGTTGTTATCCTAACACTCGAGTGTCTAGGTTTCCTCATCATAGGGGAAGGGGAGGAGAAGGAAATGGGGAAGGGGAGGAGAAGGAGATAGGGAGGAGGAGATGGGGAAGGGACCGGGAGGAGATGGGAAGGGAAAGGAGATGGGGAAGGGGAGAGATGGAGATGGGATGGGTGGAGACGGGGAAGGGGAGGAGATGGGGAAGAAGATGGGGAGGAGAAGGAGATTGGAGGGGTTGGGCAGAGACGGGGAAGAGGAGGAGAAGGAGATGGGGAAGGTGAGAGGACGGGGAGGATAAGGAGACGGGGAAGGGGAGGATAAGGAGATGGAGGGGATGGGTGACGACAGGGAAGGGGAAGAGAAGGATATGGGGGAGGATAAGAAGACTGGGCCAGCCCTGGGGCACCTGGATAGTAAATCCAGCCCTGGACCCCCTCTGAATACCCTTCTCCCTCTGCATCCCCTTCCCCGTCTGCGTCCCATGAACAGCTGTGTCCAACACAGCACTGGAGACTGCCATGATGTCTCCAGTGTTTGGAACTAACCACAAAACATTGCAAAAATTGGTGCACAATGCCAGTAATTGTATCATTATTGATCAAAAAAGAAGTATCCAAGGCAAATAATGAAAGGGGAAAAATACTCACAGTTCACCCCAGTCCATGGGTGCAAAAATCTGAAGAAGCCAAAAGTTGTGAGTTTTCTCCAAAAGTAAAGACCAAAAATAATTAAATATTCAAATAACTTATTAGAACATACAGATGACCGCCTATTCACCTAACGCGTTTTGTGCCTACTGGGGCACTTACTCATAGACTAACCAGAAAACGGCTAGGCCCAAGCCTGTTTTCACCATTAAAACGCTGAGTACTTTACCATCTGATTTTGTTTTATCCACTTATATGGAATACACCCGATTTGGATTGGACTATTTGATCTCAGTGGGCTCCATTGGAGCACATGCAGGACGAAAATGTTGCACTGCGCATGTGTAGAAGTGACGTAATTCTTGCCCATATTATGGCACTTTCGCCTACCACTGATGAGTCAGGTACCCACTACCCCCCTCGGGTGGGGGAAATTGTTTTTATTTGAGAAAGTTTAAGAACTTTTTATTTACCATAAAGGCACCTGATGGCCAACCCCTAAAGTTGCCTCCCTGGCCTAGGCACTGGCCCTCAAATGCTTAAATGGTAAATACGATCCTGCAGATCTGGAGTATTCATCTGTCGTTATGATTGACTCTCCATTATAAATTAGATTGTCTCTTTGTCCATGATGCTTTACTTTACACATATTGATGGCAGTGGAGTTTTATAAATAGGACATATTTTACACCAACTTCTACTCCTTTGGTATACTTTGACAAAAGATGAAGGCTGAACAGTGACGCTCATTCAGTTATAAAACAGTAGATGGAGCCATCGTGATTGTTCAAGAGATTAATACACATGAGTTACACCAATCATACAACCAAACTACTAAACTACCTAACCTTAACGAAACACTCAGCGAATATTACAAAATTCTAAAATAGTACACATGTAATAAAAATAAATATTGAATAAACAATATTGACCAAATTTCAGTAAATGATCTTTTAAAGTGGACCCGTCATCCAGACACAAAAATCTGTATAATAAAAGTCCTTTTCAAATTAAACATGAAATCCAATTTCTATTTTTTATTAAAGCATTCATAGCTGCTGTAAGCTCATTTAAAAATCTCAGCTGTCAATCAAATATTGTCTGCCCCTCCTCTATGCCAGTGGCATAGAGGCGGGGCAGACAATTACTTTCACTTTCCATTCAGCACTTCCTAGATGTCACTGCTCTCCCCACATTCCCCCGTTCTCTTTATCGTTTAATTGTGTAGCCAGGGCCTGGGGATGGACATCAGGTCCCCCATTCTGGTGCACAAACAAGATTCTGAGATGATACAAGGCTTGTCTTAATAAAACTGTCCACAAAATGGCTGCTTCCTGCTTGTTATAATTATGAATTCCCAGACTGAAGGAAACAAGATTCAAATAATTTATATAGTGTAATTAAAGTTCATTTTGCTTGACTAATGTGATAAAATAGGAATTGGAATGTTTTTTTTTGGGTGACGGGTCCCCTTTAAGGTATTGGTTTTACACTTCTTTATAAATATGACCCTAAACATAAACAAACCACCTATAAACAGAAAAAAATTCTACATACTGTCAGCCTTAAACTATTAGCTTCTGGTAGGTACGCTCTGAGATGTAGGTTCTCCAAAACTGGAGCTGTAAAGATCCCCATAGAGCAGGGGTGTCCAAACTGCGGCCCGAGGGCCACATGCGGCCCAGGATGCATATGAATGTGGCCCAGCTTGAAACGCTTGATTCCCGAGGAAATAGGAGGAGGGGGGACTCTGCCCATAGACCAGTTAGTAATAATAATATAATAATAGACCTATTTAATATCCAGGTGTCCCATATTCCAGTGTATAGCTCCATCTGGTTATCCAACTGCCATTGTAGTTCTTTTCTGTGTATTTCCTTTACTCTAACAAATCAAACGTGTTTTTGTGTATGTCATGTGTGGCCCCAGACAATTTTATCTTTTTCCAATGTGGCCCGGCGAGCCAAAAGTTTGGACACCCCTGCCATAGAGGCTCCTTCTCACACTTTTAAACACATTTTGCATTGCTGATCAGGAATTAATTAAGCTATATACTGCATTGCTGCATAACATCAAGTACAGTCTGCAAAATGTATCTAAATGGACTGCTAATTGGCCGTGCAAGATATGGGGAGTCAACTTGAAATTCCAATTGAACTTATAAGAGTGATATTTTGACTTGTCGCACCAGTCCACCCGTCTCTTTCTAATCTTTAAATCAGCACATGAATGATCCAAGCAGCCGATTATTGAGAAGAGAGAGGCTTAGAGAAAACGTAAAAACGTCTCATAAGACCAACACAAAGGCGCTGGTTTACTGAGGCCTAATGGGCGCCAGTCGGGTTTCAGAGAGGGAAGAGAAATTGAAGGCAGGTGTTTTGTCAATTTGTTGCATTCTGGAGATGTATTTACTGGTGCGTGGAATTAGACAGGTCTTAAAATATAATTTATAGGTTAGCAGTAAATGCTGCTATTGTGTGTGTGTTTACTTGGACATCAGTGTCCCTTTCCTCGTCCCACATGCAGCGTTTAATTTTCCATGAGATTATATCAGGTTGTTTTATAAGCACGCTCAGAATGAATCCTATGGGCTGTATTTCTCCTGGAAAAACCAGAATTTATCACTTTCCCCCTCGTAATAACAAACAGGCGATCAGAATTGCCCGTCAAAATGCCACCAGAATATTCAAATATAATATTTATAAATTCTCTGTGTTCAGCTGCAGATTTACCCAACTGAAACTCTTTAAAAATGGGATTAATATATATATATATCGTCTGCACTGGAAAATCAGTGTCCAACATAAACACTAAAATGTCCTGGGCTCCGTTGCCAGGGGGCTGTTGGGGGTCCGGAGTCATTGACAGAATAAGATAGGGCTGTGCAACTATTTCTTTTTATTTGTAGAACAGGTATGGGATCTCTTATCCAGAATGCTTGGGATCTGGGTTTTTCTAGATTAGTGGTCTTTCTGTTGTTTAGATCTCCATTCCAAAAATCTCCTAAAAAACATTTGCATTTTGAAATAAACCAAATAGGAATATTTTGCCACCAATATGAATTCATGCAGCTTCGTGATCAAGTTATCAACTAAAAGGTACTGGGGCTCATTTATCAACAATAGGCAAACTAGTTATCATAGCAACCAATCAGTGATTAGCTTTTTAAAGCCAGCGGCAGGTAGAAAAGCGAATGAATCCCAGTGTTGATAAATGACCCCAACTGTTTTATTATTACAGAGAAAAAAGGGAATCATATTTAAAAATTGGAATCATTTGAAATGGACTTTATGGCAGATGGCGCCCTTCCCCTAATTCGGTGCTTTTGGCATAATGGGTTTCCGGATAAGGGATCCCATAAAGGAATTGGAGAGAGGACTGAATAGAAAGATGAATAATAAAAAGTAGCAATAACTAGGGATGCACCGAATCCACTATTTTGGATTCGGCCGAACCCCCGAATCCTTCGTGAAAGATTCGGCCGAATACCGAACCGAATCCGGTTCGGTATTGAAAGGGGAAAATATTGAAAGGGGAAAATATTTTTTACTTCCTTATTTTGTGACAAAAAGTCACACGATTTCCCTCCCCGCCCCTAATTTGCATATGCAAATTAGGATTCGGATTCGGTTCGGCAGAAGGATTCAGCCGAATTCGAATCCTGCTGAAAAAGGCCGAATCCTGGCCGAATCCCGAACCGAATCCTAGCAATAACAATACATTTGTAGCCTTACGGAACATTTGTTGGAAAGAGTGAAAGGAAGATGGCAAGTCATTTTTAAAAACTATACAAAAAATAAATAATGAAGACCAATTGAGAAGTTGCTTAGAACTAGCCATTCTATTACCTGGTTATTGCAAACAGGGACCAGGTACAATTCTGCACAGTCTCGTTGTGAACGATTCCCTGACGCCCATGGAATCCTACTGTAAACGGTATCGCATTAATTGCCTTTATTATTTGATGTTCCTGCACCAGACCAGACCAGAGCTTCTATTATAATGGGAATAAATGGAGCAATGATCTAATTTATTTTAAACATTCCTGCAAATGCATTTGGGCAAATCAACTTACTAAAAGTTAACTGAAGGGCAGAGACACACTGGTCAGATTCGTGGACATTAGTTGCCTGGCGACAATCTTCTCTTCTTCTGGTGACTAATCTACCTGAACTGCCTTCACGCCGGCTAGAATGTAAATCGTGGCGGGATGAGTGTTTCATTTTCTGAAGTCTCCTTAAGTTTCCTCGTGAGGTCACTTCGGAAAACAAAGCACACTGACTGCCATCCTGACGGCGATTTACATTCTAGCCGGCGGGAAGGCAGTTCAAGATTAATTGCCCCGAAGAGATTTGTTTCCAGGCGACTAAAGGTGGCCATACACGGGCCGATAAAAGCTGCCGACAGACCGTGTCGGCAGCTTATTGGCCCGTGTATGGGGGCCCCCGACGGGCTTCCCCGATCGAGATCTGGCCGAAAGTCGGCCAGATCTCGATCGGATGGGGTTAAAAATCCCGTCAGATCGCGGCCGCATCTGTTCGTTGATGCGGTCCCGCGATCCGACCGCCCGTTTGTGAGAGCTAGGATCCGATCGTTGGGCCCTAGGGCCCACGATCGGATCTGCCCGATATTGCCCACATTCAAGGTGGGCATATCGGAGGGAGATCCGCTCGTTTGGCGACATCGCCAAACGAGCGGATCTATCCGTGTATGGCCACCTTAATCCCCCACAAATCTAATTGTGTGTCTCTGCCCTTAAGGGTCAGGCCACACAAGCAGATTCAGGGAGATTAGTCACCTGTGGCAATTCAGAGACGGTGCTTCGTTTTCCGAAGCCTTCGGAAAACTAAGCAACACGTATGAATTGCCGGCATTTTAGCCGGCAAAGGCAGTTTGGGGAGATTGTCGCCCCCAAAGAAGAGGCGATTTGTCACTGGGGCGACTAATCTCCACAAATCTGCTTGTGTGGCCTGACCCTAAGGCGAACCACTCCTTAAAGCTGATCAGGACAAGAACACAAAAAGGTTTAGGGATTAGGACACTGGACTTTGTACTTATCTCTCTTGAGATTAAAACAGAAGTAGAAGAACTGAACACTTACATGAGTTTGAGCATCTTGGACCACTGAAGTGATGCAATGCCCTTGGGGTAAGCCACTTACTATATATATATATCTTTTCTGTAAACCCTGTAAAAGACCAACTGAGTGCTAAAACAGACCGAAGCAGTAAATATTTATGTAGCGAGTGTATCTAATTACAGGAATCTGTATAAAACCAGCGTAGGACGGTTCCGTTCAGCCTTCTGGTTTCTGTTGAAAAAGAAAAACTGCTGGAAAGTTTTCCTGTTTATTTTTGTTCACTGCTTTTAAACGGGACACAAGTACAGAGGGGCATTATTATGTAATGCAAGAAGCGCGGGGACTTGTATAAAAATATCAGCCATAATGAGGTTATTGCTGCTGTTGGACATAAATAAACTGATAGTTATTACTGTGCTCTGATTTATATTGCTGCCCCATTTTGGGTTTGTACAAATATATAAATATATCAGCCAGTTGGAGGAGCAGGGTGGTGACTATAAACAAACCTGTGTGGTATAATGATATCGTTCATCTTATACAGAATATCCACCTTTATATAGAGATGTCTGTAAAGCTGGCCATAGACGCAACGATCCGATCGTACGAATCGTGGATTCGTACGATTTTCGGACCGTGTGTGGAGAGTCCCGACATTTTTCCTCGTTTGTCGAGATCGGTCGTTTGGTCGATCGGACAGGTTAGAACGTTTCTGTCGGCTGCCGATAATATCTCTGTGTGTTTTGCCGATCGTACGATTTTCAGTGCGAGACTTTGTCAGACATAAATATCGTACGATTGCTGTCAGGGGCAGAACATTGGCTGATCTGTTCTTTTACTACTTTATTTGATCTGAATGGTAAGACTTTGATCTGAATGGTAAGTGGCGGATTCGGAGATGGGAAAGTCCGACCGTACGTTGATTGGTACGATCGGATCTTTGCGTCTATGGCCAGCTTTACTATGGACTAGTCTGTATAATACAACAATGGGCTGACTGTAAGAGTGGCATTGTGTGCATAGTAATACAAAATGGATGATTAGACTTGGCCATGCCACACTCCCTCATCTTGCCTTTAGCTAAATTACCAGTAAGGACTGACAGTAACAGAAAGTAAGGAAGGGAGTTGGAAGAAGAAAGAGACACTCAAAGGCAGCTTACAGGAAAAGATCAGGAAAAAAATAACTTGTACTCAGTTATAGATTGGCTCAATCCCGGGCCACGCTCGGCGGGCCCAGCAGTCATGGCGCCTGTTTAGCGTGCGTATGTGCGAATTTGTGCTCGCGTGCGCATTTGTGATATGCGTGAATTGAAGTCTGCACACATGCGCAGAAGTGCAAAAAGCAAGAAAAAATGCAGAGAGTTGGGCAGAAAAGGGAACCGGACTTGGGGTAGGAGACAGAGGAGGTACGTGCCTGGTGCCCTCCCAGTTTTGCGCCCCAGGCACGTGCCTACTTTGCCTACACCTAGTTTCGGCCCTGGATTGGCTAATTCTAAACAAGCTAAGCTTTTCAATTGATCTTCATTTTTTATATAGTTTTTTAATTACTTTCTTCTGACTTTTTCCAGCCCTCAAAATGGGGGTCACTGACTCCATCTAAAAACAAATGCTCTGTTATAAATGTATTGTTATTGCTACTTTTTATTACTCATCTTTCTATTCAGGCCTCTCCTATTCATATTCCAGTCTCTTATTCAAATCAGTGCAGGGTAGCTAGGGGAATTTGGACCCTGGCAATCAAATTGATGAAATTGACTATGAAGATTTTCATTCATCCAGGTCATAGTATATCTAGTATAGGTCAATCTAAAAACAACTGGACTTGCTGAGTAATTTAGATTGACCTATACTAGATTGATGAAATTGCAAACTGGAGAGCTGCTGAATAAATAACTCAAAAACCACAAATAATAAAAAAATAAAACCAAGCGCACATTGTGTCATAATATCACTCTCTATGTCAAACTAACAGTTAATGCAAAGGCAAAAAAAACCTTTAATAAGTGTTGTGCTTTTACAGCTTTTACCGTAAGCCACTATTTTGTGAAATCCTGTGTCTGATCATATGACAATAACGCAGGTTCTAATTGTAACAGGAAGTGTGGACATAAAGACACGCCTCTCTGTCTATTTGTGGCAGGTGTAACCTAGCATGATTGTGTGCTCTTGGTGTGTGTGTGAGAACACAGTGCCTCATCCAAGCCAGAGGAATGGATTTTAGTACTTAAAATGGCAGTGCTTCACAGGGCCAGAACTAGGGGTAGGCTAGGGATGCCACCTGTCCGGTTTGGACCCAGACAGCCCGGTAATTTGAAGGGCTGCCCGGGTCAAAACTTCCTGCCCAAATTAGGAAAATCAGGAAGGATTTCCCATGATTGACACGGCAATTGGCTGATCGATGCATCATAGCCACGCCTATGATATCACGGCCCGCCGCCTGCCCGGTCACCACCAGCATAAAAGCTGGCAACCCTAGGATAGGCAGAAGAGGCACGTGCCTAGGGTTCAACAGTGTGGGGGTGCCTGGCACGTACCTCAATTCTAGTTTACCCCTAGTCCATACTCTTTTGCTCCTTACCGCCCGCAAGTGGCCAGTTCGCACATGCGTGTGCCGGTTGGGGGGAGATGTGGCCATAGGGTTGCCAGTGTCTCGCTTTGACACGGACAGCCCGGTAATTTGAAGGGCTGCCTGGGTCAAAACTTTCTGTCTGGTTTTACAAATTAAGAAAACCAGTCAGGATTCCCCATGATTGACACATGCCATAGCCCCGCCCCTGACATCATGGCCCCACCACTCCATGTCATGACCATGCCCCCTGCTCAGTCTCCACCAGCAGTAAAGGTGGCTACCCTATGTGCCGGGCCATGTTGCCTAAGGCGCCAACATCCAATGTCACATATTATTGTAAAAATATATTTTTCACAAAAAAGCTTCATTTGTAGGAAACAGTGTTTGAAATATGGATTGTTTTATGGCATATATTGCGATAGAGATCTTCAATGTCCAAAGGTATAGTTTCCCTCTAACTGTGAGTTCCCAGGCTCACTTCATAGCTGCACTAATGGCTCAGCTCAATCTTATCAGTGGCTGACTCAGGATATGATCCATAAAGCTTTAATAAAGATTAATGTAAACAAGGCTCCAGGGCCTGATGGCATACACCCCCGGGATCTAAGAGAGTTTAGTTTGGTTTAGACCAGCCCCTTTTTATGATTTTCTCAGATTCACTTACATCTGGTATGGTGCCTATGGAAGGTATGCTATTGTATAATCCTAAAGTGGCAATTTAATCCAGGAAACCCTCTTATTTAGTGGCACACTGTCCTAGGTATCAGGTCGGTTCCACCACTGGTAATTTAGAAATGAATATTTGCTTAGGAAACTTTTACCCATATAAAATACACGAATATATATATATATATATATATATATATATATATATATATATATATATATTGAAGTTAGATTATTGCTTTTAACACTGGTTACAAACAGTGTTTATGGTGTAAATGGCTGTGTTCGGATTTTATGATAAAATGTTATCACTTTATTGTGTTTTGGAGCAGATTTACACTTTTCTGGGTGAGTTTCTGCTCCAAGCCCTGACACTTCAGCTTAAAGGGAAAATAAACCCAAATATAAAAGTTGGCACAATGCAATGAATTCACATTAATTACAAATTGTATTGGAATTACAGTGTCTGTCTCCACTTTTCTATCCTTTGCACTGCTGGTTCTGACTGCATACCCTGCACAAAAGTGACAAGTGGTTTATGCCACAGGGGCTGTTGTAAGATGCCAGCCAGTTGCTATTTATTAGGCCTGCAGTGGGCTCTATGGGTGTCTGGTGCTTGAAATGCTAGGGCCTATTCTTATTTCAAACATTTTATTGAAGTTTTACAATAATAGGACATGAAAGCTTAAATGGTTGATAAAATATGCAGTAACAATAACCAGTGACATAAATGACACTACAATTAGTAAGAATTCATATTAAAGGAATATAAAAAAAGATTGACAAGAAACATCAAACATAAGAGAAAAAATTAACATAAGTATATGTATAAGTAACTGGGGCCTATTCTGAATCCCAGTGCTGACCCTCCATATCACATCATTGTGAAGGGGTTAATATATAAAAACTGGGGCACTGGAAGCATTTAAGCAATTTGTTTCTATGTAAACAACATTAACATTTCATCAGCATGACAAGCAAATGGGAGGGGGGGGCCTTATTTCATGACCTGTATCCGATCAACAGGCGCTTGTTTGTTTGTTAGCTGCCCGTTTCGATAATTGGCGGTTGCAGCGCAGTCAGACATATTTCCAGTGTCGTCAAATATCAACGTAAAAAAAACCCCTCCAGTCTCTGTAAACAGCTCAGCTCCACTAAAACCATTTGCAATTCAGGGGTGTATTTGAGCAATTAGCTGCGCAGCCTGGCCGACTATTTTCATAGCGTTTGAATAAAATGATAGATTTGTTCTATACATAGTGGGTCGTTTCACAGAAGCATAAATAGGTGTTTTTGTTCCAAGGAAAACAGAATGGCTGTCATTAAGTAACATTGTATGAAAGATTTATAGTAGTAAAGCAAGATTAAATCCTGGGGCTGAAAACTTAAAGGAGAAGGAAAACACTAAGGCAGTTTAATGCCAATAGATTGGTCACAACAGTGCAAGCTATAACACTATATTTATTCTGCAGAATGCTTTACCATACCTGAATAATCAGCTCTATAAGCTCTCTGTTTGTTTAGGATAGCAGCTGCCGTATTAGCTTGCGGTGAAATTGCTTCCTGCCTGAGTCTCTCTCTGCTCTCTTATAGCTCTCGGCTCAGATTACAGTAGGGGGAGAGGAGCAAACTGAGCATGCTCAAGCCCTAGCCCTGGAGGTTTAAGCTAAAAACAGGAAGTCTGATACAGAAGCCCATGAGTACACAATAGAAGGAAAGAAATGTGGTGTTTCTTTTCACAGAGGGGTTACTGGTATATTTATATAATTATAATCATTTCTGATAAAGCTTACTTAATTTTAGCCTTTCCTTCTCCTTTAAGTATGAGAACCTTGCTTTGGACTCAGTATAGTATTATTGTAACAAATGGACAGACAACTCTGGATTCTCTATTTCTGGAATGGACCAGAACTGTTATGGCTATGGCTTAGTATATGAGTAAGAGTATGAGTTCAGGGCTCATTTTCTAATCCCATAAGCACAAGAACCATAATGGCCACCCCTTGGAATCCATTCACTTGGCACCTGACCTGTGGGATTTGCTCCACTCTGCACCTTGTAGTGGATTAAACATCTGCCTCATGGACACTCGCTATTTGCACCAATTGGCACTCCCTGGCTTGCACATCAGCTTGGGACAATCCAAAACGTCACCCAACTGTCACCCCAGACAATCCTTCCTGAATACAGAGATGCCTGTCTGTATCTATAGGAGAAGCTCTTTGTGCTCTATTTAGAAACCCACAAGGTGCAACTCTTGGGGCCCAATGCTCTTTTGTGGTTTGCACTCTGTCCCACTATAAGTAGATGAGCCCTTTGGAGTCAAGAGTAAAGTCTGCCAAAAATCTCAAGATTTTTGGACTTGATGTGGTCTTGTTTCCAAAGCCAGGTGATACCAACACCATATTCTAAGGTGGTTATGAAGTAACAATGGAAAAGGATGTACCGTCTCCTAAACCGTAGCGGCCATCCGGCAACTGATATCTGGCACAACTTTTTAAATTTTAATTAGATTGGCCGTTAAGAGTCATCACCATCATTGTCTCTGCGGTAAAAACATTCTACTTGATCCACCATTCTATGATCATAGTTGCTTGATTTTTTATTTAGCCAACTAAGCTTTTCCAAGTCCATTTGGGCTTCACCAAACCCCGGGATAAACAACTAATCAACAGAGCATATACTTTATCTATAATAATTCATTGCATCTCACAAAGACATGTCACCAACTGAATGGGATACAGACTGTAATGTAACCTGCCCTCCAGAGTCCCTTCTTGTCCCTAGAAGCCCTAATGAAGATTGTGTGGTCCATAGGAAGAGTCCTGCAGTGGGTCGGTACCCACGGGTTACCTGCGAAAAATACCCTGAGGAATGAGGGTAAGATTTTCAGGTGCAGGTATAGATGCAGGTGTGTGGGTTGCGGGTCTCATCTATATTTCTAGATTTGGTGAATACCTAGTTACCCCCTACTAAAATTTTGGACTGTGAACTCCTTTTGAACCTGTCAGGGAGCTACTTGTGCCTGGCTGGTCCCTTACACAGTACAATGTTGCCTGAAAGCAGGGACAGATGCCGGGGACAACAGAAAAGATGGAAGCAATGACGCCAACAATTAGTGGCTCATTTGTGGGGGTCACTGCCTCATCTTTGTCTTTTCTTGTTAATTAATAAGAAGACTCTTGGGGGGTTATTTACTAAAACTCAAAATTTTCTCCTTATTTTATTAAAATTATGCCTTATTTATCAATAAAATGACTCGGGGAAAAGACTCGATAAAATCGTGAAAAAATGTAAACCTTAGGAATTTTTCGGATTATCGCCTTAAAGATCACAAATTATTTGGATTATCGTACAAAACCCAGCTCAGATCAGGATATCTTCCGATTGTAAAAGGGGCATCTGCCATTGACTTCTACAGGTTGGAGATGGAGTATTATTGGATTCGGATTTTTAGCAGCCTCGGGGTATAATAAATCTTGAAAAATTTGAGTTGGTTTGTTCCACAAAAAAATTGGATATCAGTCGGCTCATCGATCAGTCTGGCCGGAAAATTTTAATCAGGCGCCTTTGAAGGAACATGGGCCATTGTTAGTGCTGAATCATCAGATAGAGGTAGAATTCTATTGTTTCTATATCTATATATATATGGCTAAAAGATAGACTACAAAGAGTGGTGGTAAATGGAAGTAAATGCATCCCCCATTCATAATCAGACCCTACAAAGCCATATATTTTACTCTAAAAAGAACCATTTTGCACAGATGGAAATGTACAGAGAGAAGCCCGGCTCTATTAGATGATAGACACAGTCACATCGTCAGCAACATTTATTTCTGTGAAAAGTATCTGTGTGCGACCCCGACTGTGCTGTACATTGTCTCATTAGTCACGCAGGTGCTTTTCTACAGGAAAGTGCTGAGCCGCAGGATTGCTCGGAGCGGGTGAGATACAATGAATGGGTCTCACACCGGGTACTCCGCTCATAGCAATCACTGCTGAACATGTTAAATCCATAATTTTAAAGATATAACGTCTGTGCTTCTTGCTACACAGCTGGCGCTTTACCTGGGCTCACGGATTTTTTGAGATTTAGTTGCAGTGACTTCACAAAAGCTGCAGTTTTATGGCAAATTGGAGGTTTGTGGATTACAGTGTATTCAGCTTAAACTCATCAAAACTGGAGCAGCTGTGCCGTGTCATTGCCATTTTAGGCTGCCACTAATAGATAGCGTTTCAGTTGATTTATATCAGAGGCAGCAATCTGAATAGCTCGATACAGGACTGCCATTATAATTCATGGGGCCCCGTACAACAAAATTGTCTGGGCCTGCCCCACCCCAGATCTCGCCCACCCCACAGTTAAAAGATCACACAGACATCAGCGCTAAAAACGCCAACCCCCCCAAGTTATAAAAACCCATTGATAGCGAGGGCCCCCCTTATAAGTTAAAAAAAAACTATGGTGGTCAGGGCTCCCCTACAAGTTAAAAAAAATAATTGGTGACCAGGCCCCCCCTAAGTTAAAAAAAAACAAAAAACATTGCCACTAGGGCCCACATAAAAGTTTTAAAAAAAAAATCATTGGTGGTCAGGGTCCCCCATAAGTTGAAGAAAAAAAAAAAGTTCGGGCCCCAGAGAATTTTTTTTTTTAAAAAAACATTGTTTGCAGGGACCTATAAAGTACTAAAATAATACATTGGTTGCCAGGGGTTTAATAAAATAAATACACATTGTGTTTAGTAGAACTGAACTTGTGGCTTCAGGACTTCAACTTCGTCTCCTTTTCGAGGCTTCGGGACTTCTACTTCGTCTCCTTTTGTCACTTCTGGTCTTTTCGCAGCTTCAGAACTTCAACTTTGGCTTCTTTCATGGCTTTGGGTCTTTTCGTGGCTTTGAGACTTTGGCTTCTTTCATGGCTTTGGGTATTTTCGTGGCTTTGAGACTTCGGCTCCTTTCATGGCTTCAGGTCTTTTCACAGCTTCAACTTCCACTCCTTTCATGGCTTTGGGTCTTTTCAGGGCTTCGGGTCTTTTCTTGGCTTCGAGACTTCAACTTCAGCTCCTTTCATGGCTTCGGGTATTTTCGATGCTTAGGGACTTCAACTACAGCCCCTTTTCGTGGCTTCAACTTCTTTCGTTGCTTCAGCTGTTTTTGTGGCTTCGGGACTTCACCTTAAGCTCCCTTCGAGTCATTTTGTGGCTTTGGCTCTTCAGGACTTCGGCTCTTCATTTCGGTACTTCAGCAGTTCAGCATGGCTTTGGCGCCGTCAAGGGGGGCCAGGCTATTTCAAAAAGTGCAGCACAGCCGGGCCCCCCTTTAGGCCGGTACAACAGTACCCCATGTGCACCCCTGATGGTGGCCCTGGCGCTGTAGGGAGCAATAAGACCTACTTTCCTCATACGAGTAAGTGCTGCAACTGCGAGTCGTGGCACGGGGGGGGTATTTTCTCTGTATTTCAGACAGCAGGGAAACAACCAAAACCACTTTGAATTCTCTCAATGACTTTAATAAGCACTATAGGATCAAGCAGCTCCCACTGAGCAGTTGCACCCGCCAGCAGAAAAAATGCACTCGCTAGATTTAGATATCCCAAAATTCTTAAAGCAAGTCCGTAGGACAGTGGCTGTCAGAATTGTTTAGCTCACGCCACTCCCTAGAGCTCAAAACTTTGGTCATGGCCACCCCCTCAGTTCATGGCAAGGTTACAATTATAGGAAACCCCCAAATTCCACTCTACTTGACCTTCAGGCTGAGCCTCTCGAGACATTGCTCTAATCCCACTAAAAAAAGTGTCAGCCTGACAGTTTGGGAACCAGGGTGGGACTGGTGGATCCAGTTTGACTGTCAGGGTCCTGTAGGTGAATTGAAGGGCCCTCTTGCTGGAGCCGACCTGGTCTGCTGGAGTCAACCAGTCTGGCTGGGGGGAGAGTCTGGGTTGGCCAGGACCCACCGTGTCCTTTCTTAGAAATATCGTTTAAACCTTCACCTTAAATGGGTTGTTCAGCTTCCAAACACTTTTTTTCAGTTCAGTTGTTTTCAGACCTTTTTTAAGTTGCTTTCCATCTTTTACTGTTTCCCCAAAAATTTTAATTTAAAGTTCAATATTCCCACCTCTGGTGTATGTCTGGCAGCACAGAGTTCCAGGAGCAGTCTAACAGCTGCCTGTAATGAAACTCAGGGATTTTGCTCAGCAGGGACAAGCACCTAAATGTACCAATTTAGAAAAGTTAAAGAGTCGGTGACCCCATTCCCAGAGCTGCTTTAAAAGGTGAAAAATTAAACTTTACACTTCCATATTAGAAACATGGTCACAAATAGAAAATAATTAGAAAAAGTCTTTATTTTTGGTGAACTATCTGAAATCAACTGAACTGAAAAACGTGCTTGAAGGTGAACACCTGTAACTAAGCAGATGTGCATGGTAATTGTAATAACTTATCATATACATACAGGTAAACAGTCTCCACTACATGTGAAACTAACAGCACTATTGTCTCCTTACTTCTACATCATTCCCTTTCTTTACGTGAGAATTAGATCACCAAGATTTCTAAAGACCTATGGGTGTATTCCATCTGGCCCTTTAGCTTTGTTAGGGGCCGATTCATTAACTTCGAGTGAAGGATTCGAAGTAAAAAAAAAACTTCGAATTTCGAAGTTCTTTTTTGGGCTACTTCGACCATCGAATGGGCTACTACGACCTTCGATTACGACTTTGAATCGAACTATTCGAACTTAAAATCGTTCGACTATTCGATAGTCGAAGTACTGTCTCTTTAAGAAAAAACTTCAACCCCCTAGTTCGCCACCTAAAAGCTACCGAACTCAATGTTAGCCTATGGGGAAGGTCCCCATAGGCTTTCCTAAGTTTTTTTTGATTGAAGGATATTCCTTCGATCGTTGGATTAAAATCCTTCGACTTCGATTCGAAGGATTTTATAGTTCGATCGAAGGAATAATCCTTCGATCGCACTATTTGCGCTAAAATCCTTCGACTTCGATATTCAAAGTATTTTAATTCCCAGTCGAATATCGAGGGTTAATTAACCCTCGATATTTGATCCTTGTTCATTTTATCTAAACTGTTTTGGACCATGTATTATGTCATCCAGGGAATGTATGTTAGTGTTACCTAGGTTGTTTATCTTTGAGTTAACTTTTAGTATGAGGAAGAGTGTGATATTCTGAGTTAATTTGCAATTTTAAATAATTTTTTTGTTTTAATCACAGAATTAACTGCAAATACAAAGGATCTGGTGCTACAGATAAGAGGATAATGAAGCTGTAACACATCTGTGCATCTCTAGGGGTACCTGCCCTGTGTTTATATTGTAATTTCTTTAATGCTTCATTTTAAGGCTATTGCGTTTCCATTTGTCTCGCCCCCTACTGGTGCCTCAGAATTCTATTTATGCTTCTGCCTTTGGCCCATTCCCTGAACTGCCATTTAACTGTAAATTAGAAGGATAGAGCGTAACTGGCATTTAAATGTAGCCGTGAATTGCTAATGTGGTGCCTCTATTCAAAAGAGGATCCTGTTCTCAACCTCAAAACTATAGGCCAGTTAGTCTGACGTCAGTGGTAGGAAAGCTTTTTGAAGGGTTAATAAAGGATAAAATACTGGACTTCATAGCAAATCATAATACTATGAGTGTGTGCCAGCATGGTTTTATGCGTAATAGATCTTGCCAGACTAACTTAATTTCTTTTTATGAGAAGGTAAGTAGAGACCTCGATTCTGGGATGACAGTGGATGTGATTTACTTTGTTTTTTAACCCAATTTAACTATGTAACTAGAAGGATAGAGAGTTACTGCCATTTAACGGTAGCTGAGAAGGATAGAGTGTAACTGGCATTTAACTGTAGCCTAGAAGGATTAAGATTAACTGCCATTTAACTGTAGCCTAGAAGGATAGAGAGTAACTTGCATTTAACTGTAGCCTAAAAGGATAGAGTGTAACTGCCATTTAACTGTAGTCTAGAAGGATATAAAGCAACAAACATTTTTTTAAAGTAACCACAGCGACATCTAGTGGTAAAGCTCAATATGATTAAAAAAAAAAAAAAAAAATAACAGAAATGACAAATGATCAGGGATGAGTCTTGAAACCACTGTATTTCTAGGTCATCATTCTAATGCACTTGCAGTTGAAATCCAGTTTCTATGAACTCCCCACAGTGGCTCCACAAACCAATGGCAAATAAGTACTTTTAGGGTAGATCACGAGCCCAAGAGAGAAGGAAAACGTGGCTTCATTCTGGCACCAGGAATGCCTGCAAAGTCACACCCAACACCTGCATTGACTTTATATCATTAAAACTGGAAAAGCCCTGAGTAGGCTCAGCTGGCAAGATGGATAATTTAGCAATCTACAAAGGGGCTGCTGAACTCCATGGACTGGGAATTTAAAAGGAGATTTATGTACTTACCATTAAATCCTTTTCTCTCCAGACATCAGGGGGACACAGGAACAGTAGGGTGAAAGGTCCCACCCACCAGGAGGAAGGACACTGAAGCCCCTCCTACTCCCCTCTGTCATGCCCAGGGGGCGTCAGTTTGTGACCAAGAAAACCAGTAAATGTATCTGAAGAACAAACTCTCACATGGTAGAAAACAAGAATGAGTGTGGGAGGGCAGTCAGCTCTGATGTCATCAGTGTCCTTCCTCCTGATGGGCGGGACCCGTTACCCCTCGATCCCCGTAGACGTGGGAGAAATGAGGGTGTGAGGAGAACTGCTTGGATTTTTGTGCACTGAAAATGCCTAGACCCATACTGAATCATAGTCCAGTTATTCTTATCCATTTAGGACAACCTCTTGTGTATGTGGTGAAATCCTAAAAGGGCATTTCAGGGAAACAGACCCAGAACCTACCACAGGCCCCACAAATAACACCCCTCGGGGAAGTGGAGCAACTGATAAAGAAGACTTCTTAAAGGAGAACTACAGCCCAACTAAAGAAGTAGCTAGACATGTTGTACATGATGTTTTGTGCTTCTGTACCAGCCCAAGGCAACCACAGCCCTTTAGCAGTAAAGATCTGTGTCTCCAAAGATGCCCCAGTAGCTCCCCATATTCTTTTCTGCTGATTCACTGCACATGCTCTGTGCTGCTGTCACTTACTGAGCTTAGGGACCCACTCACAATATACAGTACACATAGAATAGAAATGTCACAATATAAGGCTGATTAGTAATTAATACAGATAATTACTACATGGCAACACAGAAACCAGTGCAATTAGCATCAGAATTGAATAATCAGCAAACCTGTAGCATCAGCTTATATTACAGGGGAAGCTCATTTTCTGCTGGATAATTAGTGACGAGCCCTAAGCTTAGCTTCTCAGAGCCCACTGAGCATGTGATCAGTTAATTAATTCTGCACTGAAACCCATTTCTTAAGAGCAAACATTTTTTTATATTTAATTTTGAAATCTGACATGGGGCTAGACATATTGTCAGTTTCCCAGCTGCCCCCAGTCATGTGACGTGTGCTCTGATAAACTTCTTTGCTCCCCTACTTTTACTTCTGAATGTAGCTCATGGGTTAAAAAGGTTGGGGATCCCCGTTTTGGAGAATTCGCATTTGTGAGCAGAAGACAAAGCAATGGAAAATGCTCTTCTGAATACTGCAATGGAAATTTACCAACTCTTATGTGCTCAGCCATTGGTCAGGCTAAAGCCGTGATCATCTTCAAACAATACTGCCATTATAATCAATGGAAGGGGATTTCCTGCATGTGTTGCCCTATGGGGTAGAATACATTCAGCAGGTTCTGGGAGGAAGCATCCAACAGATTTCGGTTGATCAAGATCACCTGATTTGAAACGAGTCTGCTTTAATCTGTCCTCACATGAGCCCTGACCAAACAAGTCACACAAATTAGTACCTGCACCTTATGGCCCATAAACACAGTTTTTTTTCACGTTATCATTGTACAGAGTTTATAGAAATGCGGAAACAGTTAACGTTATAATGTCATTTTATTTGTTAAAACCTACACTGTTTCCCATAAGTTAAACCTTACTTATTTAGTGCTGAACATACATAACTAGACAGACAGACGAACATATACAAAGTTCCATCTCAGTGGGTCAGATCTTCTCCATCTTTAAAATGAGATCATCGCATATCTTGGTGAGCTCATCGTTTTCTTTACTCTGGAAGACAGATGAAACCATGGTTAGAGCCTTGGCATGGTAACCCACCCATAACAGAGCACTTTACTTTGTACATTAACCCACCCTAAACCGGTCAAGCTCTGAACCTTAAAGGGATACGGTCATGAGAAAAAAAATGTTTTTGCATCAGTTAATAGAGCTGCTCCAGCAGAATTCTGCACTGAAATCCATTTCTCAAAAAAGCAAACAGATGTTTTAATATTTAATTTTGAAATCTGACATGGAGCTAGACATTATCAATTTCCCAGGTGCCCCCAGTCACGTGACTTGTGCTCTGATAAACTTCAGTCACTCTTTACTGCAAGTTGGAGTGATATCATCCCCCCCCCCCAGGAGAAACAGAACAATGGGAAGGTAACCAGATAGCAGCTGCCTAACACAAGAGAACAGTTGCCTGGTAGATCTAAGAACAACACTCAATAGTAAAATCCAGGTCCCACTGAGACACATTCAGTTACATTGAGGAGGAGAAGAAACAACAGCCTTTCAGAAAGCAGTGCATGACCAGGCAGAATGACCTGAGATGCACCTACACACCAATATTACAACTAAAAACTACACTTGCTGGTTCAGGAATTAAATTTTATATTGTAGAGTGAATTATTTGCAGTGTAAACAGTGTCATTTAAAAATAAAAACGACATCATAAAAATCATGACAGAATCCCTTTAAGCATGCCATTGAGGAAAGCCAGATTACCTTTTGCTCAAGGCTGCGCTCCAGGGACTGAATCTTCATTTGCTCTTTGCGTAGCGTTGCCTGCAGAGCTGTCGCTTCAGACTTGGCTTTACTCCTGACATGAGCAATCTCCTCATTGGCTCTGTTTAGAGAAGAATGTGGATTAGCAACGTAAAAGGAACCAACACTCCCACTACTTGGCAGCACAATATAAAACCTTGTGTGAACAGATTTGTAGTGATGTAAAATGGCCTGTGGGTAGCACTATAAGTACATCTTTACCAGGGAACATTTTTTAGAATACTACGCTAAATATTTTTTTTTCATTATATTAAACCCCTGGCCACCAATGTATAATTTTAATTACTATTTTTTTTTTTTTTTTTTTTTACTTGTAGGAGGGCCCTGACCAAGAAAAAAACAAAAAAACAAAAAAAAACACAACAACATGTAGGACCCTGGCCACCAAATTTTTTTTTTCACTTTTAATGGGGTACGCACAACGGACAATTACTTTTTAGAACTTATGTGTGGGGGAAGTTTACAGTTTTTAGCACTGTGTGGCCTTTTTACTGTGGTGTGGGTGAGATCTGGGTTTGGGCCCAGAAAATGTTGTACGGCCCGTGTGATTTCTGATGGTGGCCCTGTCTGTGCCAGTTCATTGCACTTACCTATTGAGTTTCTCCTCTGCATGTGCCTTCAGGGCTTGGTAGCGCTGCTCTTCCTTTTTAATCCTTACCAGATAGTCCTCTACACATTTTTTCAGTGCCTCCTCATTCTGCCAAAATATTTGAAAGGGGGGTTTAAAAATCTGCATCCCGAATCATGTGCACCATTACATTTTCCAGAAATCTCTGATCTGTGATATCAACAAACTATAAAGCAGTCACTTGAAGGAGAATTCAACCCTTTAACAAAAAAAACCCCATACATCCCACCCACCGAGACCCCCCTCCCTGCTCCCCCCCAGCCTGGCTGCCCCCCTGGGAATGCCCCATACTTTATACTTACCTCTTGGCGCAGATTCTGCCATTGGCAGCCATCTTCCGTGTCTTCTGTAAGCCGAGTGGGAGATTGGCATGTTGGCGCATGCGCAGTTCGAGCAATTTGCAATTGAAATTGCCGAAGCACCAGAAGAAGACAAAGACCCGGAAGATGGCTGCGTGGAACTCCGATGCCTGCATCTGCACCGAGGGGTAAGTATAAAGTTAGGGGCATTTCCCCGGGGGGGGGGGGGCTGTCTATGTGGGGTACATTTTTTTTGTTAAAGGGTTGAATTCTCCTTTAATCTAAAATTCAGCATCTTGCTATTTAAAGGATAAGTAAACCTTTAAAATAAGTGAATGTAAAATTGATGAGGGTGTTATTCTAAGCACTTTTGCAATGTACATTCATTATTTTGTTTTTATTCCAAGATATTAAGGGATACATGTACTGTTAATATGAATGAGTTTTGTTACAACAGCGCCACCTGCTGGTCAGTTTCCCACCAGTCTGACCACCAAGTAGTCAAGGAAGTTGTCAGGAGAAAGAAAGAGGCTGATGTTCTTCTGCTTAGGAATAAAATTAGAAACCTTTCTCACATTTTTCCTAAGCAGAAGAACATCAGAGCAGCCTCTTTCTTTCTCCTGACAACTTCCTTGACTACTTGGTGGTCAGACTGTGGGAAAATGACCAGCCGGTGGTGCTGTTGTAACAAAATTCATTCATATTAATAGTACATGTATCCATCAATATCTTAGAATCAAAAGAAGATAACTAATGTAAATTACAAATGTGCTTAGAATAGCATTCCCATCAATTTTACATTCACTTATTTTAAAGGTTTACTTATCCTTTAACAAGTTGTTTCTGGACATGTGACTGACATCACGACTGCATGCATTGACTTTGCTTTGTGTGTGTATAGCCATTCATTTAGCTACTAGGATACGGAGTACTATAGAACTTACGATACAGATAATTACACACATGGAGGACAAGCATTGTAACATACTGTACTATACATTTAGAGTTATGCTCATTTGAATTTTTTTGTTCTACTAAAAAATCTATTTTTTTTTATTTATTTATTTTTTAACTGATCCAGTTTCTTAAAGTTTTGAATGTTATCCAAAGGATTTTGTATGCTATCCTTTAAAGTAGAACTAAAACTTAACTAAAGAAGTAGCTAGAAATGTTGTACATTGTTTTGTGCTTCTGTACCAGCCCAAGGTAACCACAGCCCTTTAGCAGCAAAGATCTGTGTCTCCAAAGATGCCCCAGTAGCTCCCTATCTTCTTTTCTGCTGATTCACTGCACATGCTCTGTGCTGCTGTCACTTACTGAGCTTAGGGACCTACTCACAATATACAGTACACATAGAATAGAAATGTCACAATATAAGGCTGATTAGTAATTAATACAGATAATTACTACATGGCAGCACAGAAACCAGTGCAATTAGCATCAGAATTTAATAATCAGCAAACCTGTAGCATCAGCTTATATTACAGCCAGGGAAGCTCATTTTCTGCTGGATAATTAGTGACGAGCCCTAAGCTTAGCTTCTCAACAGCCAATCAGAGCCCACTGAGCATGTGAGTGTCACAGACACTTTCCAAGATGGTGACCCCCTGTGACAAGTTTGAAGTCCTGGATCATTGCTGCTATTGACAAGCTCAAACTTTAGGCTGGTGCAAAAAGTTCAGTATATAAAATGAGATTTTTTAGCCATTCATTTTTTACGGTTTAGTTCTACTTTAACAGGCAGGGATTGCGGGGGAGAGAAGTGGTTATCTGGGAGAGTGGTTAAAAAAAAGAGGTTGCAGTAGTACAAGCAGGATAGGATAAGGGCATGGACTAGTGTTTTGTCAGTGTTAGTAATGAAAAAAATAGGGATGCACCGAATCCAGGATTCGGCCTTTTTCAGCAGGATTCGGCCGAATCCTTCTGCCTGGCCGAACCAAATCCGAATTTGCATATGCAAATTAGGGGCGGGGAGGGAAATCATGTGACTTTTTGTCACAAAACAAGTAAAAAATATTTTCCCCTTTAGGATTCGGTTCGGCCAAATCTTTCACAAAGGATTCGGGGGTTCGGCCGAATCCAAAATAGTGGATTCGGTGCATCCCTAGAAAAAAAAAAATATATCTGGTCTTTGTATCAACAGGATTTGGATTAGTCAACTAGTCATGGTACTGATCAATACTAATAGTACTTCTATGTGCCACATGAAACGGCAGCTGCTGCCTCCTATGCAAACATACATAAGTTGCAGCTTATGGTCGACACATTTATCAAGTGTCGAATTTCGAATTCATGCTAGTTTTTTTAAAACTCCCATAAACATAAAATTCGACCAATTGAAATTTATTAATAAAAATCGAATATTCTCTCGATTCAAATTCGATTTGAATTACAAAAACTCGAATCTAATAGAAAAACTTAAATGTCAGGAAGGCTGCAAACATAACCAAATTGCTCCCTGGACGTCTCCCAGTGACTTATACAGCGATTCAGCAGGTTTATGGTGGTGAATAGTCGAATTTGAGTTCCTAAAGAGCCAGAGTATTATAAATCTCGAAATTCAAATTATATAACTCAAATCGAGTTTGGATAATTCACAATTTGAGTTTTGACCTTAAAAAAAAAAAACCCGTAATAAATCTGCCCCTTAGAGACAGACACACATTCAAGATTAGTCACCCGGCGATGAAATCGCCTCTGGGCAAATAATCTCCCCAAACTGCCTCCCGCCGGCTAGTATGTAAGTTGCCAGCGGGATGGAGCACTTTGTTTTCCGAAAGTTTGTGAGGCAGCTTTGGTCTACTTCAGAAAACGAAGCGCACAGATTGCCATTCCGCTGGCGATTTACATTCTAGCCAGCGGAAGGCAATTCGGGGAGATTAGCAGACCCGAAAAGGAAGAGATTTGTCGGAATCTTCCCGAATCCGAGTGCGTGTCTCTGCCCTTAATGTTCTTCTCGTCATGCCTCATACAAGAGCTAAACTCAATCAGTAAAAGTGCAGAGTAGGGAAACTAGGGATGCACCGAATCCACTTTTTTGGATTCGGCCGAACCCCCGAATCCTTCACGAAGGATTCGGCCGAATACCGACCCCTAATTTGCATATGCAAATTAGGGGTGGGAAGGGAAAACATTTTTTACTTCCTTGTTTTCTGACAAAAAGTCACGCAATTTCCCTCCCCACCCCTAATTTGCATATGCAAATTAGGATTTGGTTCGGCTGGGCAGAAGGATTCGGCCGAATCCGAATCTTGCTGAAAAAGGCCGAATCCCGAACCGAATCTTGGATTCGGTGCATCCCTAGAAACAAGAACAAAGATTATTCTTGCAAGTGCAATTCACATTCCTGAACTCCATTCAGACAATCGAACAAATGAAACTACAGCAACTGTTCCACATACACAGCCACATACCGTATATACTCGTGTATAAGCCGAGGTACCTAATTTTAACTATGAAAACCAGAAAAACTTATTGACTCGCGTATAAGCCTAGACACAACTCAGAAAAGTCTCAGAAATATCAAACAGTCGGTTTAATGTTAAAAATCAAGCCATGATGCTTAAAACATTAATTCATCGTACAATGATACCTCTGGTAGATGAAATAGATATATTAAAGGAAAACTATACCCCCAAAATGAATACTTAAGCAACAGATAGTTTATATCAAATTGAATGACATATTAAAGAATCTTACCAAACTGGAATATATATTTACATAAATATTGCCCTTTTACATCTCTTGCCTTGAACCACCATTTCGTGACTCTATCTGTGCTGCCTCAGAGATCACCTGACCAGAAATACTACAACACTAACTGTAACAGGAAGAAGTGAGGAAGCAAAAGGCAGAACTCTGTCTGTTAATTGGCTCATGTGACCTTACATGTGGTTTGTATGTGAGTACAGTGAATCTTATGATCTCAGGGGGCGGCCCTTATTTTTTAAAATGGCAATTTTCTATTTATGATTACCCAATGGCACATACTACTAAAAAAGTATATTATTATGATAATGGTTCATTTACATGAAGCAGGGTTTTACACATGAGCTGTTTTACTCAGTATCTTTTAATAGAGACCTACATTGTTTGGGGGGTATAGTTTTCCTTTAAGAAGACAGCTGCCTTACCGGTAAATTTGCTCCAATGGGAGGGGAGATTCAGGAAGCTGCTCCCTGTAGTAGGTGCTGATCGCCTTTAAAGGCTGCCCAGAGTTGTTAGTGGGTGGGAGGGGAAGCTGCTCTCTGCTGCTGGGCCCCTTCAAAGTTTAAGCGATCGCTGGGGTAGGGGCAGCCCGGAGATCTTTGTTCTACTGAGAGGTTCTCCCATTGGACAAACATTTACCTGGAAACAGGATTTGTTCTGCTTTGTTTTTTTTTTGTATCACTGGAAATCATCACTGCATCACTGAAATGTATTACCTGGCCCGAGAAATGAGCAAACGAAGCAGGAAATAACCCTTAACAAGTTCAATTCAGACAGAGATATACCGTATATACGGTACTCGTGTATAAAAAGGGGAGAGCCGGGGATACTGCTTCCTGCAGCCGGCTCTGAGATGATGACGTCAGCGTGTCACCCCTGATGAAGTATATGATATACGAAACGCGTTGGGCTTTTATTGTTGAAATAAATAAATTTTATTACATTTGCTAGCCAAGTCGATTTCTATTCCCCTGAAGTCTTTAGAAATCTTTGAATATCTAATCAGAATCGCTGCAATACACCGCGTGTAAACCCATACCAACACGCTGGAGGACTCTACTACAAGGGTGCATGTGAACGACACCCAGGACCGCACAATCATCGTGCCGACAGCCACTGCGCTAAGTTTCAAGTTGGAGCTATCGGTCCGCACTCATCGACTACTCCAAAGTGTTGCGGCTAATAACATACAGAATCTCGCAGCGCTAAGGAACATCGCGAAAATTGGAGATTAACTCACCGCACGCCAGACACCCATTGTGAGACGGCATCCTGCGCTGCAAGCATATACTTCCGAAACGCTCATACCCATCTGACATTCGGTGAGTACAATCAGATTCCAAATACTTTCGCAAAATTCTGACAATATTACACCATTATAGCTGTATATCGCAGGTATACGCCTAGGACTGATCCCAGCCTGAACGAGCTAATTCGAAGCCCATTAACCGATTTCAAATTGTGAGTAGCTCCAATTAGCACTTTTAACCAAGATACATCAGCTGTATTGCACTATATACCTTTTTTCTTATCTAGATATTGGGGAAAGAACATCGACTTAGCGCACCAAACCTTTGCATATACGGTAACAGCCTTTATATAGACACCTAAGTGTTCCTATCCCTGAGAGTTACTGCTTGGTAAGGCCTAGCAAATACTTCATCTTCCCATTTGGCTGTTGCATCATTTGAGAAGCAGAAAATTATGAATAGGAGCATATTAAAACCACACACCAGAGCAGTGCTTGAAACAGCATTCAGAAACATTTCTGTGAATATACCACCTTTCATAGTAGTGTAATCTAAAGAGGTTTAGCAAGAGAAGTAATAAATGCACCACTTATAGCATAGCGTTACCTTACGGTAGCCTTCCAGCGCCTCCTTCTGTTTCTCTAATCGCTTAAAGAGCTCAGAGAAGGACGTTTCCATAGAGTTTAGATCCACCTGCACTTGCTGCTTTTCTTGCAACACTTTATTTAGTTCTAGTTTGGCAGTTTCTTTCTGCCTTTGCGAGTCCTCTGTGGAATATGAAAAAAAAAAAAAAAAAAAAAAAAAAGCTAGGGATAGTTCACTATAACTTCGTATGATACAGACTCATTGAGACAATTTGCAAATGGTTATTTGCAGGGTTTAAACTTAGGTTTTAGCTCAGCAGGTTGTAACTTTACCTAGAATTTGTGTGATGGTGCCTTCAAACTCTGCAATTATTTTCCTGAAACAAAGAAGGATATAGTTATGGAATGTTTCATATGCAACAAAAGCTAAAGGGTTATAAGGAAATAAAGTATTTATAAAGAGTAACAGTCCCCAGAATGCTTGAGGGTTCAATATTCTTTTGGGCCTAACAAGTCAAAACGTTTTAATGGGTCTGTAATCAGTCACAGCCAGAAGACTCGCTATTGACCCCTAAAGGGCTTGTTCACCTTTGTGATAACTTTTAATATGATGTAGAGAGTGATATTCTGAGACAATCTGCAATTTGTTTTCATTTTTTATTATTTGTGGTTTTTGAGTTATTTAGCTTTTTATTCAGCAGCTCTTCAATTTGGATCTCAACCAATCTGGTAACTAGGGTCCAAATTCCCCTAGCAACCATGCATTGATTTGAATAAGAGACTGGAATATGAATAGGAGAGGCCTGGATAAAAGGATCAGTAATAAAAAGTAACAATACATTTGTAGCCTTACAGAGCATTTGTTTTTTAGAAGGGAGTTAGCAACGCCATTTGAAAGCTGCAAAGAGTCCGTAGAAAAATAACTATAAAAAATAAATAATGAAAAACAATTGAAAAGTTGCTTAGAATTGACCGTTCTATAGCATTAAAAGTTGCCTTAAAGGTGAACCACCCATTTAAAAACTTTAACCAAAATGTTTAGATGCTTACCCCATTTCAACATATTCAAGATAAAGCTTTTCATGTTTGTTCTTCCACTCCAGTACTTCTAAATCCTTTTCTTGAACCTAGTGGGGGAATAGATAAGTGTACAGAAGACAGGCATGTATTAAACAGCTAGAAATAATGGAACAGAATAGGCATAATAGGAGTCTCAGGTGTGAGGGGTTATGCTATTGGGGCCACAATGATTCCTCCTTCCATAATGTGAAAATACCTCCAACAGAAAACCAAACCCTGAGTTATGGAACCTTGTACTTGATTTAACTTTAAAGGGATTCTGTCATGATGTAGTTTTTATTTCTAAATGACACTGCAAATAATTCACTCTACAATATAAAATTTCATTCCTGAACCAGCAAGGGTATTTTTTAGTTGTAATTGGTGTGTAGGTGCATCTCAGGTCATTTTGCCTGGTCATGTGCTTTCAGAAAGAGCCAGCACTTTAGGATGGAACTGCTTTCTGGCAGGCTGTTGTTTCTCCTACTCAATCTAATTGAATGCGTCTCAGTGGGACCTGGATTTTACTATTGACCGCTGTTCTTATATCCACCAGGCAAGCTGTTATCTTGTGTTAGGGGGCTGTTATCTGGTTACCTTCCAATTGTTCTGTTGTTAGGCTGCTGCTGGGGGGGGGGGGGGGGTGATATCACTACAACTTGCAGTACAGCAGTAAAGAGTGACTGAGACTTATCAGAGCACAAGTCACATGACTGGGAGCAGCTGGGAAACTGACAATATGTCTAGCCCCATGTAAGATTTCAAAATTGAATATAAAAAAATCTGCTTGCTCTTTTGAGAAATGGATTTCAGGGCAGAATTCTGCTGGAGCAGCACTATTAACTTTCATTCCAAAACGTTAAAAAATCATGGCCTATGGCGACTCCCTGAAATAATAAGTGATATTGATCTATTCAATTAACTAAAATCTCTATACTTCCCATAGCAGTGTTCTAAATAGCAAGTAAAGTAAACACTGTATATTTTTGTATAATTAATAAGGATGCACCGAATCCAAGATTTGGTTCGGGATTCTGCTTTTTCTCAGTAGGATTTGGAGAAATCCTTCTGGAAGGCTGAAACTAATCCTAATTTGCGTATGCAAATTAGGGGCAAGGGGGGGTACGCACGCGACACAAATAAGTAGAAAATGCCCCCCGATTTGCATATGCAAATTAGGATTCTGTTCGGTATTCGCCTGAATTTGTCAAGAAACAATGTGGGGGTTCGGTCGAATCCAAAATAGTGGATTCGGTGCATCCCCCCCAATACTTAAACTTTCAATTTGATTAATTTTAGTTGCTATAAACACCGTCCGTTTGCATGCTCCTGAAACAATGTAGCATAAGCCAGCTCTGGAGGAGAGACAACTACTGGGAACAGCTACTACATACTAACAATTACATTTATAAATTTAAAAAATGCTAATTTTTCCATTATACAGTTATGGGTGGTGCACCCCATTAAAGGGCTGCTGAAACTAAAAGCTAAGCTTCATGTAAATGACAAAGTTATCTATAGGTCATGTTGATCATTTTTCCACCAAATAGGTTTGCTTTTGTAAGTTAGTTAAAGGGGTGGTTCATGTTTGAACTAACTTTTAGTATGATGTAGAGAGTGATATTCTGAGACTATTTGGTTTTCATTTTTATTTGTGGTTTTTGCTTTTTATTCAGTAGGTCTCTAGTTTGCAATTTCAGCAATCTGGTTGCTAGGGTCCAAATAACCCTAGCCACCATACATTGATTTGACTGAGAAACTGGAATATGAATAGGCCTGACTAGAAGGAGGAGTTATAAAAAGTAGCAATAACTAACTATACATTTGTAGCCTTACAGAACATTTGTTTTTAGATGGGGTCAAGTGTTCCCTATTTGATAGCTGGAAAGAGTCAGAAGACAAATGATTCAAAAAAACTATATAAAGGATACATAAAAAAAATAGACCAATTGAAGTTGCTTAGAATTAGCCATTTTATAACATACTAAACGTTAACTCAAAGGTAAACCACCACTTTAATAGTTCCTAAACCTGACGTTTTGCCAACATGACTGTCCTTTCTCAGCTTGTCAGTTAAAGTTTGTAATGCTAACGGACTCCTGCTGCACAAATATGGCAGCCCCCTCGCAGAGAAGCACAGGGGATTAGATAGATATTGTAAAAAGCATTGAGTAAATCGTTTTATGGCAAAAGATTAAATAGCATGCAAAGATAACACTGATCGTTTTTTTAACTTGCCATTGACCAGATCCTGTAGCCAACAATACTAAAAGGGAATCTAGCGGCCTTTGTTATATTGTCAATGCCACTCTTACCTCTAACCGCACTGCTTCAATTGCTGCATCCATATCTTTCTGGCTGTACTTCAGCATCTCAACGATGGCATCAGAAGTTAAAAGGAAAGGATCGGGAACTGCCACACTGCTTGGAGCATCAACAATTAGAAGAGCAGTGTCCTGTGGAGGAACAACAACAACAACAAGGCATTAGGGGAGGGCACACCTGGAGATTCGGGGAGATTTAAGCTGGCCATAGATGCAAAGATCCGATCGTACGAATCATTGTACGATCGGACTTTCCCATCTCCCGACCCACCACTAACCATTCAGATCAAAGTCTTACCAGTCAAATTAGTTAAAGAACAGATCAGCAATGTTCTGCCCCTGACAGCAATCGTACGATATCTATGTCCAACCAAAGCTAGTAACAGTCTCCCACTGAAAATCGTACGATCGGCAATACACGCAGAGATATTATCGGCAGCCGACAGAAATTTTCTAACCTGTCCGATCGACCAAACGACCGATCTCAGCCGGACGAAAAATGTCGGGACTCTCCACACACGGTCCGAAAATCGTACGAATACTTGATTCGTACGATCAGATCTTTGCGTCTATGGCCAGCTTTAGTCCTCATGAGTAAACTTCGGGCAACTTTGGAAATCAAAGCGCCGTGAGTGCATTGGCGCAGGCGTTTTTTTATTGAAGCAGACGGAAGACACGGGGAAGCAGTTCAGGGAGATTAGTCGTCCCAAAGAAGAGGCGATTAAATCTCCCCGAATCTACAGGTGTGACTTTACCCTCAAGCTCTAAAACCTGCCATTGTCTGCGTACGTTAAAAAAAAAAAAAAAAAAAAAGGACTTTAGAATACACAATAATAATCTACCATGGTAACATGTAGAAAGTGACATTCCAGTCCAACAATGGTTTGAGTGAGAAATTCACAGGCTTAAAAAAACAAACAAAAACAACCCAAATTGGAGTGTCTGGTTTAACTCAAAGTATCCCAAAACACAATCAGCTCTGCAATGTCATATTCATTATATTTAGGCAGATAGCGTCAGCAACTCACCGCAACTGTGAAAGTCCCCAGAAGGTCCAGTCCTTTAGGTTTTTCCTCATTTTCAATAGATGGGATTAGAGGGAAATTGGCCTCTGGTATTGCCCCGAAAAGGTCCGAACTGCAACAAAGTTTACGTAAGTGGGATATATAATGTACCCACAGAACATGTAGACGGTAGTGTAAAAGTTAGCAACGGTTATGAATGAGGCTTTCTACCTGCATTTCAGGGGAACGCTGGGAAGCAAGTTGATGCCTGCAGCACTTTTCTTTGGAGATTCCCTCAACAAGGGATCGAATTTCAGATAGAGAGACTGCTTTCTGAGCACCGACTCCTTAAACTACACAAGAGAGTTCATTATCCATATGGCAGGGGGTGGCCTTGCAGATTTGGCAGTGTTAAATAATTCAGATACAGAGACGATAGCAGTTAAGAATACAGACACCTACATTTGAATGGTTCATGGTCTTTTTGCATGGAAACTTACTGAATTAGTGCCAAAATTCTCTAGATAGTCGATTTCAACAGGCTGACCAAATCCTTCAGAGAAAACTAAAGAAAAAAAAAAAAAAATAGTGAAGGCATGCAAGTAGAGGGGCATGAACAGATGAAATAAAGTTTTGACAGAGACCTTAAAGGAACAGTTCAGTGAAGAAATAAAAACAGGGTACATAGGCTGTGCAAAATAAAAAAAATGTTTCTAATATAGTTAATTAGCCAAAAATGTAATGTAATGTACAGAACTACTACTACTACTTCCTGCTTTTCAGCTCTCTAACTCTGAGTTAGTAAGGGACTAGAAGGGGGCCCACATGGGACATGAATGTTCAGTGAGTTTGCAATTGATCCTCAGCATTCAGCTCAGATTCAAAAGCAACAGTTATGACCCATGTGCCCTCCCCCCTCAAGTCACCAATTGGTTACTGCCTGGTAACCAATCAGTGGAAACCAAGAGAGCTGAAAAGCAGGAAGAAGTGTTCTGGCTATTATGTTAAACATCCAGTCACTCCAGCCTTTATACATTACATATTTGCCTAACTAGCTATATTATTTTGCACAGCCCATCACAGGCGCTTGGTGAAGAAATTATACATTACAAAAGGTACCAATACAGAGTGTCATCACGAGTCAAACACTCAGCAAAAGAGGCTGAAGATGTCTGTCTCTGATGTAAGAATCAGGTTTGTTCTGCTCCAAGTTGATAGCGGGTGCACAATATGGCTATAAATGCCACGCAATGATAATTGTTATCACAGTACAGTGGAAATATATTTCCTAAGAGCTTAAGAAAAACTGAGTTGTCTCTCTACTTTTATCTGAAGCTGGCTTAAAAAAAGGTCCCATTAAAGATGGTCGAAACCACTGAAAAACAGAGCTTGTTTGTGTCCAGACACATGATCACAAGGACCAACATTTATCTTAAAAGGAGAACTAAACCCCTGTTAATAAAAAATCCCCATGCCCTTCTGTCCATTGGCTGCCCTCAATGCTTTCTCCCTCCTTAGCAACTCATTGGAAAAAGTAAAGAGCAGAGTAGCGCAGCGGAGCTCTTCAGCGACATCTTCTGTATCTTCGGATACTCATCTTTTCCTTCGGCAATCTTAGGAGCTTTCCACGAATTTGCAGTAGGAACTAATACCAGAATGGTCCCAACTGCGCATGCGCGAAAAAACTCCGTGCTGGCACTCGTTTCCGCGAGGAACCAGAAGATACAGAAGATGGCACCCGGGAGCGCAGCTGCACTACTCTGCATGAATATGCCAAGGTACATGACAGGGATACTTTTTCCCATGAGTTACTAAGAAGGGAGAAAGCAGTGAGGGGGGCCAATGGACGGAAGGGGATGGGGATTTTTGAATAACGGGGCGGGGGGGAAGAGGGGGTTAGTTCTGCTTTACTGAATGTAATCTTACAACAAGAAGAAAATCAAATAATTGGTTTAAAAAAAAAACAAAAACCCAGAACAAGAATCTTACTTTCTGAAGCTGGTTTAAAGTCCATATCTGCAGCTGATAAAAAGTCTGCTTCTGTGGCTAATTTAAACTCTGAATCGGTTCCATTTATTTCTGGTGGTGTCATATCTGAACTTGTATGCTCCACTTCTTTCTGGGAAGGTTCTTCATTGACCAAAGAAGCTTCTGGTTGTGTCTCATTTTCCACAGGGGAACAATCAGTAGTTTGCTAGGAGTTAAAACAAAATAAAATTGCTATGCAAATAGATTCTTTACTATCCACTGACAAGGACATTGTTCCCACAGCTGAGCACAAAGTAGCCAAGTCAAGTTCACATTGCGGTATAATGCTTAAATCTCAATGCCGACGACTACACTGAAGTAATGAAAGAAATCCAGGCTGAAGATGACACGTGACAAATCACACCACTAGTGTCACTATTTAATAAATGTCATCCAAGTAAAAGGCAGAGACTCTCCTAAATGAGATGGGCAAGACAAGAAAATTATGACATTAAAGTAGGGATGCACCGAATCCAGGATTCGGTTCGGGATTCGGCCTTATTCAGCAGGATTCGGATTCGGCCGAATCCTTCTGCCCAGCCAAACCGAATCCGAACCCTAATTTGCATATGCAAATTAGGGGCGGGAGGGAAATTGCATGACTTTATGTCAGAAAACAAGGAAGTAAAACATTTTTCCCCTTCCCACCCCTAATTTGCATATGCAAATTAGGGTTCGGATTCGGTTCGGCCGAATCTTTCACGAAGGATTCGGGGGTTCGGCCGAATCCAAAAAAGTGGATTCGGTGCATCCCTACATTAAAGGGAACACTTCGGAACTAGGGATGTGTGGGTCAATAATTTCTCGATCCACACCCAACCCTAACCCACCCACCTTCCGAAACCCACCCTTATTATAGACCCGAGCCTGCCCCGCAGTGATGTCACAAAAGGGGCGGAGGCAAGTGGAAGTCTATAAATTCCGTGCCGGCAGTATTAGGTCGTGGGCGGGGAGAGCAGGAGATGAGCTGGACCCGCACCGAAAATTGTGTGCAGGAGTCAGCCCGAACCCGCGGGTTTCTGGTAGGCCCGCACATCACTATTCGGAACTGTATTACCTTACTATCGGGTCAATGATAGTTCACAAACAAGACCCAAAACAAGTCAAAAAGGGATGTTTGGAAAGCAGGGCTGAAGGGAGACAATTTAGCTATTGGCTGCATATTGAAAGGAGACATTTAATGTAAAAATAAGAATTTACCAATGTGATATACTCATTTAGATAGAGAAGTATTGTGCTTAAAAAAAAAGTGTTTCAGGCTGATTTATTAAATATTTCTGCAAAAACTCCCTTCTCTTCCACACCCTGCTCCCTGAATTCCCAGGCTGTGCAGGGGAGCCGGCGGCTCTCAGCTCACTGCACTTTAGGACAGGAACCAATCAGCAGCTAGCAGAACCTGAGAGGGAACTAAAGATTGTCTTTGCTAGAGTGACTGCAGGGCTGTGATTGGCTGTCCCCCTCCTACTGTGCTCAAATTTCCATCTGGTTGCACAGTCTTTTGTCAGAATCTGGTTAGTGAGTCGCGCTTGTTCTTTGTTCTTACACATGGGGAGTGCTTGAACACAAGTCTTACCTCATGTGGTACTTCAACTTTACTTAAAGCCAGCGATTGATCTTCCACTTGTGATCGATCTTCAGCAGCACCAGAATCCTGGGAAGGTCTGCACAGATAATACAAAAATATGAACGTTAAATATATTAAGATTATATATTACACAGTAACTGGGTGTTTCTCACATTATATATGTATTGGCAAATTCTTAATAATTGTAATGTTATAGGGAAAAATCCACTTAGTGAAATGACTACCAAACGGAAACCAATCAATTCTAAGCAAATCCGATTTATGCATTGCACGTTAAAATGGCTTTATAGTTATTTGTAAAAGCAATACAGTAATACAGCGATATGTATATTACTGCTTATTGATGCAGCACACAGATGCTTTCCTATTCAATGACTGGGGAAAGCAACTCAAGCACTTTGGAAGAAAAGGCTTGCACATTTATATTGTACAGGTATGGGACCTGTTATCCAGAATGCTTGGGACCTTGGGTTTCCTGATAAAGGATCTTTATGCCTTAAGTCTACTAGAATGTCAAATAAACATTAAAGGAGTTATTAACCTTTATATTAACTTGTAATATGCTGTAGAGAGGGATTTTCTGAGACAATTTGCAATTGGTTTTCATTTATGGTTTTTTGAGTTTAGTTGTCATTCAGCAGCTCTCTAGTTTGCAGTTTCAGCTGGTTGCTAGGGTCCAAGTTAACCTAGCAACCATGCACGGATTTAATTAAGAGACTGGAATATGAATAGGAAAGGGCCTGAATAGAAATATGAGAAATAGAAAGTAGCAATAATAATAATAATATTATAATAATAATAATAATTAATTATAATTGTGTAGCCTTACAGTGCATTTGTTTTTTACAAGGGGTCAGTGACCCCAATTTGAAAGCTGGAAAGAGTCAGAAGAAAAAAAACAAAATAGCAAGTTGAAAAGTTGCTTAGAATTAGCCACTCTGTAACATACTAAAAGCTAACTCTTAGGTGAACCACCCCTTTAAATAAACCCAATAGGCTGGTTTTGCTTCCAATAAGGATTATAAACATCTTAGTTGGGATCAAGTACAAGCTACTGTTCTATTATTACAGAGAAAAAGGAAATAGTTTTTAAAAGATTTGGATAAAATGGAGTCTATGGGAGATGGCCTTTCTGTAATTTGGATCTTTCTGGATAACTGATTTCCGGATAATGGATCCCATACCTGTACATTTGCTACAAGCAGTGCAGAATTTAAAGGAGACTTACTCTATTTCTCCATGGTCCTTCTCATCAGCATTCTCAGCTGGTGCCATGTCAGATACAGTGCATTCTGCTTCTGGTTTACTACCCTGGGTGCAAGCACTTGGCTGTTCATTGGCTATCTTCTGGCCCTTAGGAGAGCTGGAGATCTTTGAACCACCACATCCAAATGGATTAAAATTTGGATCATCAAACTTCTCCCAGTCGAACTTATAGGAAGCCTTTGGAACGATGGCTTCTTCTTCTGATGGCTTTGCAGTCTGCTGTTTCTGGTTTTCCGATGCAATTTCTGGTTTCGGAGATGGCTTCTTGGCAGCTGTTTTAAGGAGTGGTCTCTTTCCAAGTTTTTTGGGGGGAGGTTTTCTTTCGGAAACGTCACCATCACCAAAGTTGAACTCAAGTTTTACCGGTTCAGTTTTAGCTGTATTTAGATCTGCTGATGGAGGAGTTTGCTTTTCTCCTGCTGGTGAATTCTGAAGCTTGGAACCTCCAGTTTTAAAAGGATTCATCGTGTCAAACTGATCAGGGTCAAAACTGTATGAGGATTTTGGAATAGGAAGAGGGCTTTGTGCATCAGAAGTTCCTTCACATGTGGCATCATCCTTTTCATTACTGGAACATATGTCCTTATCCAATGTTACAGGCTCTTCTATGTTATTGGATGATGTATGTGCATCAGAAGTTCCTTTACATGTGGAATCAGCCATGGTGGCATCATCCTTTTCATTATTGGAACATATGTCCTTATCCAATGTTACAGGCTCTTCTATGTTATTGGATGATGCATTCAACCCCTGTAAATCTTTAATGCCGGATTCTGACAGAGGAAGGGTGTCATCCAGTGCAGTTTTTTCTGATACACCTATGGAGCCGCTTTCAGAAGAGAACTGAACTGTAACGGGGGAATCCAGATTTGCTGCAGATAAATTTAAAGACATCATTTGTTTGGAAGCTTCATCCGCTGGAACTACAGGAGTGGTTGTTTCTATGTTTTCTGTAAAGCTTGGAAGATCAGCTTTTATGGGGGAATTTAGCATTTGAGTTTTACTCTTAAATGGGTTGATGTCATCAAAGTTGTCAAAATCGATGCTATATGCCCCTGTAGTCCTCACAGGTAATTCCTCTGAATCAGGTTGGTTATTGGAAACGGATACATTCATTTCTACTGGATTTGGTCTAAAGAAAATAAAATTTACTTTACAAATGTGGTAAATATACCTGAAATCTGAAAAGCTTAGTATTTAACTATACACAGTTAGGCCCATAAATCTTTGGGCAGAGAAAACTTTTTTCTAATTTTGGTTCTGGACATGACCACAATGAATTTTCAATGAATCAACTCTGATGCAGTTGAACTGCAGACTTTCAGCTTTAATTCAGTGGGTTGAACAAAAAGAACGTTCGTTTCAATACACACGTGTAGCGCTGAATCGTCAGATATACGGGAAGAAACAATAGAATTCTACCTGTATCTGATGATTCAGCACTAACAATGTCCGATGTTTGGGTCCCTTCAAAAGGCACCCGATCAAAATGTTCCATCCAGCCCAATCGACCGATATCCAAGTCTTCTGCCGATATCGGTCGGCTCTTTTTCCACCATACACGCAACGAATATCTGACGAAAATTCGTTTTGTATGATATTATCTGTGTGTCTATGGCCACCTTAAAGCCTTTTTTTTTAACACAATCCCATCATTTCAGGGGCTCAAAAGTAATTGAACAAATTAAAAAACAGAAAAGAAAATGTTCATTTCTAATACTTTGCTGGCAATGACAGCCTCAAGTCTTCAACATCACCAGATTCTGGGTTTCCTCCTGTTTAATGCTCTGCCAGGCCTTTACTGCAGCGGCTTTCAGTTGCTGTTTGTTTGTGGGTCTTTTTGTCCAAAGTTTAGTTTTCAACAAGTGAAATGCAGCTCAATTGGGTTCAGATCAGGTGAATGACTTGGCCATTCAGCAATAATTCACTTATTTGCTTTAATAAACTCCTGGGTTGCTTTGGCTGTATGTTTTGGTCATTATGAAACACCTCCCAATCAATGTGACTGCATTTAGCTGGATTTGAGCAGACAGTGTCTCTGAACAGCTCACAATTCATTCTTGTGCTTCTGTCCTGTGTCACATGATGGATAAACACTAGTGTCCCAGTGCCACTGGCAGCCATGCAGCCTAAGCCATCACACTGCCTCCCAACTATAGTAGTACTTATGTTATCTACTGTGTATCCTGTGCTTGAATGGCTGCCCCCATGGTTATACAGCAGCTTGTTTATATAAACTATAGTAGTTCTTATCTGTTATCTACTGTGTATCCTGTGCTTGAATGACTGCCCCATGGCTACACAGCAGCTTGTTTATATAAACTATAGTAGTACTTATCTGTTATCTACTGTGTATCCTGTGCTTGAATGGCTGCCCCCATGGCTACACAGCAGCTTGTTTATATAAACTATAGTAGTACTTATCTGTTATCTACTGTGTATCCTGTGCTTGAATGACTGCCCCATGGCTACACAGCAGCTTGTTTATATAAACTATAGTAGTACTTATCTGTTATCTACTGTGTATCCTGTGCTTGAATGGCTGCCCCCATTCTGAAGCAAATACAGTACACCAGTTGTACCAGTGCATGGCAGGACAATGGTAAATTATATTGTCTTTCCTTTAAAACAATTAAACTTTTTGTGTTACTGTATTAACTGCACCAACCAGATATTTTTTAGGTCAGAAATCAAGCGCTGACATCAGCTTAGATATACCAGCACTCATTTTAGGATGAGACAAGTTTGGCGAACCCTCGGCTTGAGAACATGAAACTGTATTGGGATATTCACAGCTGAAAGGAGATTTCTGAGGAGCACTATCCTTGTCATAAGACAATCCACTAAATTGTTTCTAATTAGTCCCTCTTATACTTATTCATGTGCTATGTTTTGGATCATCAGCTGTTCCACGCCTTCTCCATACTTTTTTCTTGCCATCATTCTGGTAGAGGTTGATCTTGGTTTCATCTGTCCAAACAATGTTTTTCCAGAACTGTGCTGGCTTTTTTTTAGATTTTGTTGTTTTTTTTTAAGCAAAGTCCAATCTAGCCTTTCTATTCTTGCTGCTTATGAGTGGCTTGTACCTTGCAGTGCCCCCTCTATATTTACTTTCATGCAGTCATCTCTTTATGGTAGACTTGGATATAGATACTCTACCTCCTGGAGAGTGTTGTTCACTAGGTGGCTGTTGAGAAGGGGTTTCTCTTCACCGTGGGAATGATTCTGTGATCATCCACCACTGTTGTCTTCCGTGGTCATCCAGGTTTTTTTGTGTTGCCGAGTTCACCAGTGCTTGCTTGCTGTACCAAACTGTAGATTTTGCCTCTCCTAATGTAGCAATTTCTCTGATGGGTTTTTTCTGTTTTTGCAGCTTAAGGATGGCTTATTCTCACCTGCATGGAGAGCTACTTTGACTGCATGTTTGTTCACAGCAAAATCTTCCACATACAAGCCACTCCCCCCCCCCTCAAACCAACTCCAGGGCTTTTATCTGCTTCATTGATAATGACATAACGAAGGAATTGCCCATGAAATAGCCTTTGAGTCAATTGTCCAATTGCTTTTGAGCCCCTGAAATTAAGTGTGTGTTAAAAAAGGCTTTAGTTCCTCACATTTTTCTGCAATCTTTTTGGTCAACCCACTGAATTAAAGCTCAAATTCTGCAGTTCAACTGCATCTGAGTGGTTTCATTTAAAATTCATTGTGGTAATGTACAGAAGCAAAATCAGAGAAAAAAAGTTCTCTGTCCAAAGATTTATGGGCCTAACTGTAGTCACATTGACCACCTCCACCTGCCCTTGTAATCTGGATACCCTTCCACTTTTAAGGCACAGATGGCAACCTAACCTCTTCCAGGAGGTACAGCTAGCAGCATCCCCACTAAAGCCCAACAAATAATTCATTTAGGGGAGTTGTGTACAAGACCAAACAGGTGGATTTTAAGGCTATGTATATCAGTGGCCGTTATATAGCTCTATATAGAAAGTTAGATGTAATATAATGCTTCCTTGTATGTGTGGTTCTGCTTACACAATGTTTCGTGCCAACACTTCATAGGACCATTAACATCATGGAATAAAAATGCCTTAAGGGTGAACTGCACACAAACGTAACTTATGCTTTTAGAAAAGTAAACATAATTTCAAGGAACTTTGCAATATAGGTCAATTAGAAAAATGCAGATTTTTCATGATTTTTTGATGGTTTGGAATAGTTCCCTAAGCCTTGCCCCCTGCTGATCTTTCTGACTACTTTGATGAGCTGGCTGACTACTGTTACTTTGTCCTCAGCCTGCATCCTCCAAACCCCACAATTCCCTGCACAAGTGATTTCAATAAGGAAAGGAATCTCACAGTGCAATGAATTGTGGGTTATGTAGTTCCTGCATGCTGTCTGTCAGCTGTGGAGAAGTTGTTACAATTTGTGTTTAGTCCCTCCTTCCCTGACAGGATTTCAAATGATGCAGAAAGAGAAGAACTGGATTTCAGCATAGAAAATGGCATTTATTCATACTTTTTAAGAAACCGGTAACTGTGATGGGTATAGTAGGGTTTCTGTGTTATATGGGCCTCTTATCAAATTTTGGCTTGGAAGCCGGAGTTACCCTATAAATTCACATACTGTAATGTCAGCACTATCTTGCCAACTCAATCATAATGGGACATGCGTGAAAATACATCTCCATGCAGCCCCCATCCCCCAATGGGTCTGTATAGGTTCTTAGCATTCAATCCTGGCGCAAGGACCTGACCAGTCCCATTTTGCTCTGGCACCAAGGCTAAATTAGGCAAAATTATTTTTGTGGGTGATCTCACCAAACCAGTGGGTCTATTTGTGTATTGCCATTTTTAGCACTACTGACCATTTCTGAAAAATCATATTTATATTTGAAAATAACCAATTTCTCTGTACAGCATTTGAATACAGTCATATACGACTCTACAGAATCATTAGGCCACGAGGTATAATCAGACCACTTAAATGTCCTATGACCATCTCATTTCCACTCTGCACTTACTAGGAAGCTTATAAACACTAGCAGTGAGGCAGCCATCGCCTTTGCAACCCCAGTTACGGTTACATATGGACTCACCCACAGCTACTGGGTAGAGACAAGTGCAGCTGTTCCAGTGCTTGGGTACAATCCTCCAATAAAAATACATTCTCTGGCTTGTTTGCAACACTGGGCGTCATAATTCTGAGAGTCTGTGGGTCTCGCATCGGTGTCTGAAACGTCACCTAAAACAAACAAAATAAAACTTTGTGATGTTAAATCAAAATACTCAAAAATCCAACTTAAAAAAAAAAAAAAAAAAAAGTTAGAATGGGGATTTTATAAAATAATGCTGATTAAAAAATATTTAAATACCTTTGTGCTTTTAAGAGCAGGTTTTGGTGGCAGATTGTCTTTCTGCGAGGGCCGGAGAATAGAGGGTCTCCCAGTAGTCAGAGGATTTAACAGCAAGTCAAACTTCTCTGCAGTTATATCATTTCCTGCATTTTCATCGTTTATGATTTGAAGGCTCATTCTAAACAGGAAAGCAAAAATGAAAGCAAACACGACGACACCCTGAGACCACAGACTGGAGTAACAGCAGCTCTATCTCTGTACAGACACCTTTTAAAAAGAAGCGCGTCTTTAAATCATTTTTAGTATTATTCTCAGGCATTTTGCAAGTATGAAAAGTAGCTTAAAGCAGGATATTCTAGATTATACTAAAAAGTATACCTACGGGGTGGTTCACAGTTAACGGAGAACTAAAGTTTAACTATAGAAGTAGCTAGAAATGTTGTACATGATGTTTTGTGCTTCTGTACCAGCCCAAGGCAACCACAGCCCTTTAGCAGTAAAGATCTGTGTCTCCAAAGATGCCCCAGTAGCTCCCCATCTTCTTTTCTGCTGATTTACTGCACATGCTCTGTGCTGCTGTCACTTACTGAGCTTAGGGAGCCACTCACAATATACAGTACACATAGAATAGAAATGTCACAATATAAGGCTGATTAGTAATTAATACAGATAATTACTACATGGCAGCACAGAAACCAGTGCAATTAGCATCAGAATTTAATAATCAGCAAACCTGTAGCATCAGCTTATATTACAGCCAGGGAAGCTCATTTTCTGCTGGATAATTAGTGACGAGCCCTAAGCTTAGCTTCTCAACAGCCAATCAGAGCCCACTGAGCATGTGAGTGTCACAGACACTTTCCAAGATGGTGACCCCCTGAGACAAGTTTGAAGTCCTGGATCATTGCTGCTATTGACAAGCTCAAACATTAGCCTCGTGCAATAAGTTCACTATATAAAATATGGCAATTTTAGCCACATTCATTTTTTAAGTTTACTTCTCCTTTAAGCTAATTTTTAATATGTTATAGAATGGCTAATTTTAAGCAACTTTATAATTTGCCTAAATTTTTTCTTTTGTATAGTTTTTTTTTTTTTTTTAATTATTTGCCTTTTACTTCTGACACTTTCCATCTTTCAAATGGGGGTCACTGACCCCGTTTAAAACCATGTGCTCTATACGGCTACACATATATTGTTACTGCTACTTTTTATTATTCATCTTTCTATTCAGGCCTCTCCTCTTCCAGTCTCTTATTAAAATCAATTTATGATTGCTAGGGTAATTTAGACCCTGATTGATGAAACTGCAAACTGGAGAGCTGCTGAATAAAAAGCTAAATAACTCAGAAAACACAAATAAAAACCAATTGCAAATTGTCTCAGAATATCACTCTGAGTCTGTGAAGGTTCTCATTCATTATTCTCCAGTATAATGTAAGCGGAGTTAAAGGGGTAGTAGTAACCCTCTGTTCATTATAAATTTAGTGAAAGGGGTTTGTTCACCCATAAATTAAGGTTTAAGTACGTTATATTCTGACAATTTGCAATTGGTTTTCATTTTTTATTATTTGTGTTTTTTTATTCAGTAGCTCTCCAGTTTGAAATTTCGGTTGCTAGGGTTCAAATTATCCTAGCAACCATGCATTGATTTGAATAAGAGACTGGAATATGAATAGGAGAGGCCTGAATAGAAAGATGAGCAATAAAGTAGCAAAGGAATTAAATGCCTGCCTTGTTTTTAACTTCATATGCATTATTTAAACTTCATGGACAATCCAGTTTCATATGTAGACCATAACAATCCCAACAAAGGGGGTATAGTGTAGGGGGGGGGCATTTACACATGGTAGAGTCCTGCGCGGGACCAGTTGGGCAGACCTGTGTCCAACCCAGACCTGCTAGACAAGATCCAAACCCGGACCTGCTGGTCCTCTATAAATCCCCCCTCTTCCTGTTCCCGATAACCTCCCAGCAGTGCCCTAATTTTAGGCCTGACTGGGACCTGCAAAAACCTGAAGTGCCGTCACTGGTGGCCGAAAGCAACGTCACTCCAGATGGACATCAACCAGGTCAGGGGAAATGGTTACATTTAATAACCAATAACAGCAAAAAAATTTAAGTATTCTAAAGTAATGAAATAATATACTGTTGTGCTGCACAGTTAAAAATAAAACAATATATAATAAATACAATAATATAAATTTTATATATGTATAAATTACAAAATAAAGTTATATAAACAAGCTGCTGTGTAGCCATGGGGGCAGCCATTCAAGCACAGGATACACAGTAGATAACAGATAAGTACTACTATAGTTTATATAAACAAGCTGCTGTGTAGCCATGGGGGCAGCCATTCAAGCACAGGATACACAGTAGATAACAGATAAGTACTACTATAGTTTATATAAACAAGCTGCTGTGTAGCCATGGGGGCAGCCATTCAAGCACAGGATACACAGTAGATAACATAAGTACTACTATAGTTTATATAAACAAGCTGCTGTGTAGCCATGGGGGCAGCTATTCAAGCACAGGATACACAGTAGATAACATAAGTACTACTATAGTTTATATAAACAAGCTGCTGTGTAGCCATGGGGGCAGCCATTCAAGCACAGGATACACAGTAGATAACAGATAAGTACTACTATAGTTTATATAAACAAGCTGCTGTGTAGCCATGGGGGCAGCCATTCAAGCACAGGATACACAGTAGATAACAGATAAGTACTACTATAGTTTATATAAACAAGCTGCTGTGTAGCCATGGGGGCAGCCATTCAAGCACAGGATACACAGTAGATAACAGATAAGTACTACTATAGTTTATATAAACAAGCTGCTGTGTAGCCATGGGGGCAGCCATTCAAGCACAGGATACACAGTGGATAACAGATAAGTACTACTATAGTTTATATAAACAAGCTGAAAAAGTCCATAAAAGAAGAGTTACATTATTTTCAGGATTAATTCTATTGTGTTCATGCAGATAAAACACATAAATGATATAGAGAGAAATCCTCTCCAGTTTATATAGTATTGATGCTTTAAGGGGGGGGGGCAGATAATATTTCACACAAACTCAGGGAGAATAAATATAAAGTGGGGGATGGAATACCAGACACACTCGCTGAAGAATACAAGTCCAGCATAAATGATCTCCCTACCTTCCCTTGTATAAAAGCAAATGTAGTGAGTCAGAGGAGCCCATTTCTAGCACCAGCCCCACACACAGCAATGAGACTGAACACAGACAACACTCGTTACACTCCCCTCACCTGTGAGAAAAAGTCCCGAGCGCCCGACACTGCGCTATTTAAACCTTTATCCGCCCCGAGTATCCCTGTAACCACTACTTCGCCTCAGACCCTCTGGTTTTTTTGAATCACTGCGGTTTGGAAGAACCCGTCCAATCACCGCTGCCGAAAACTCCCAACGTCACGAACGGGTACGAATGAACCAATGACAGCGCGCAGAATGTGACACGTGCTCGCGCGCCCCCTTGGGCGGAGAACGGCGTGACAGACTTGCTTACGTGTGACGTCGTTGCCGTAGCTGGAGCGCGGCTAATTGTGTTATGCGGCTGAAAGCTGTTTGTGCTTCTCCTTACCCTCCAAGTGTGATCTCTGGGCCCCTGTGCTTTCTCTCATTCTTGTAAAAAAAACTCATGTCAGCCATTTATTTTAGCCTCTGTTGTCACAGTTAAAGACAGTGTGAGGCTTGAATTGTTTGAGAGAGAGTTAAATATATAGGAAGGCCGTTTCCAGAAAAGGTGGAAACCCTAGATGGCACTCACAGGATTTTTGAAAAATAACAAACGAAGATAAAAAAAAAAAGTTTATTAATCCAATGTTTCAGTCCCACACAAGGACCTTTTTCAAGGAATTAGAAGTTTTTGAATTCGAAAATTCACTTTGAATTCACTTCGACCCTTAGTAAATGGGCCCCTAAATGTGAATCACCTCTTTAAAGGGATACTGTCATGGGAAAAAAATATTTTTTCAAAATGAATCAGTTAATAGTGCTACTCCAGCAGAATTCTGCACTGAAATCCATTTCTCAAAAGAGCAAACAGATTTTTTTATATTCAATTTTGAAATCTGACATGGGGCTAGACATATTGTCAGTTTCCCAGCTGCCCCCAGTCATGTGACTTGTGCCTGCACGTGAGGAGAGAAATGCTTCCTGGCGGGCTGCTGTTTTTCCTTCTCAATTTAACTGAATGTGTCTCAGTGGGACCTGGGTTTTTACTATTGAGTGTTGTTCTTAGATCTACCAGGCAGCTGTTATCTTGTGTTAGGGAGCTGCTATCTGGTTACCTTCCTATTGTTCTGTTGTTTGGCTGCTGGGGGAGAAAAGGGAGGGGGGTGATATCACTCCAACTTGCAGTACAGCAGTAAAGAGTCATTGAAGTTTATCAGAGCACAAGTCACATGACTGGAGGCAGCTGGGAAATTAACAAAATGTCTAGCCCCATGTCAGATTTCAAAATTGAATATAAAAAATCTGTTTGCTCTTTTGAGAAATGGATTTCAGTGCAGAATTCTGCTGGAGCAACACTATTAACTGATTCATTTTGGAAAAAAAACTTTTTTCCCATGACAGTATCCCTTTAATGTTCACTTTACATTTAGAGGCAGGTTTACCAATATTTGTAAAAAAAAAAATAATCTCTATTTATTGACCACGCTCTTGGAACCTGTTTCTGTACCGTGATACTGTTTTTTTTGGCCTGGCATGTGACCATGACTATATTCTTGTCTCCAAAACTGTGCTGTGCTGACTGATTGGTATTGATTCGGCCTGTCCCATGACCTTGTTCCCGGTCCTTCTCATACACGTTCAGTTCCCTTTTTCTGCCCAGAATTCTCCCCTTGGTCCTCTCACATTAAGACCTGACGGCATCTGAGTAGCAGAGGGCTCCTCCCGAAACTAAAGGCGGCTTTTCTAGGCGGAATCATCACCTGAGACAAGGGCATTGGTGTTAGTTCTGGGGTTTGGCACACCCTACTTTACAGCTGGGGTCAGGGCCAGAATTAGGTGTAGTCAGAAGAAGTACTTGCCTAGAGATCAACGATGGGGGGTGCTGTTTGGGGGCAACCTTTTGAAGAGTCTTCTGCCTACCCCTAGTTCGGGCTCTCTTGCTCCTGCCGCCCTTTTGTCAGCAGCACCAGAGCCACATTTGTACGGTTGGATCTATGGTAGTTACACTACAGTTACCTCTATAGTATGAGAAAATATGCCCTTTTGTTAATCTGCTATGAACAAGTATAAGCAAAATTCCCTCAAGGTAGAATGAACCTGTCACTTTATCACACACTGTACCTAATGAGTCTAAATTCCTGGCCTTTCATGTCACTCTGTTTGTAACACTCCCATTTGCACCCCACTGTGGGGTGAGTAGTAGTATTTTATAATAACTCCATCTTTGACTGGAGCAGGGCAGGAATTAGTGCAAAGCAGGAAGCTTGGAGGGCCAGACACCAAACAAGGTGATAGTTCAGGTATCCAACAGGACCTCCAACTGTTTGGAAAATACCAGCTCTTATGCCATCATTTGGCCATTCAGAAGGTTTGTGGTAGGGGGTGTAGTTGGCTCGCTTTATTCAGAATCTTTTCTTGCCAGAGCACCCCTTTCATCATCATCATTTATTTATATAGATAATTATATGAATACATTTTCCTAGAGAAATAGTATAGAGTGAGAATAGCAGAAGGAATTAAACAGAGCCTTGAGGAACTCCCACAAAGAGGGAATGAGGTGGAAGTAGAAGTTGGAAAAAAAATCCCTGCTATTTTGACCCAGGAGAAGACCATAACAGAAGCAATACAACATAAGGACAATGTTACTAATGAAGCCTCACATTCCATGTGTTAAACAGTTACAATCTAGAATAGGCATAATAGGAATGTTAATTCAATACGTGTGCTAAATAAGTAATCAAGAGCAATTACTATGCTTAGAAGAGGCTGCTTTATAATCTACTAAAAGTTAATTTATTGGTGAACTCCGCCTTTAATTTAAATAGTGCCAACAAGATATGGATCACTTATTTTTTGAGGTTACCTTAGAAGCCAGCGATCTGGAGGGTGGAAGGTCAGGTTCTTCCAGATTGGAAGGTGAATACTGTAAGTCATTACCTCTCCTCACTCCAAATTATCCCTTTCCTAGCCCCCCTCCTTTGCACATTCCACATTTCTCTGTGAGGGGGACATTTAACAACACCATAGAGAGACTTAAAGTTATATATCATGTGGAAATTTTACTCAGTTTAATATCGCCCATTTATCTATTGAAAATCCCATCAAATCTCCTGGGGCCACCTATATGATGTAATTGTTGGCTCCTCAGCCACCAGTATGATTATCCCATTAAGTGGTTGGCCTAATTGGGGGTGGGTGGGGATGTAAATTTGCTCATTTCTGACCTTGGCTTTACTCTTTAGAGGGAAAACCGAAGCTGGTTAGGGTGAGGAGGGCTGAAAGGAACCATAAAGCCCTTCACAAGCAATTGCATGCAAAGTGAAGCCTTCTGAAATCAGAAGGTATTTACTTGTCTCATGCCATACACACAGCACTGCCTAAATACCAAAAATGAGAGTTTTAGTTGTCCCATAAGGCATCATGGGCGGAGACAAGCAAATCACTCCTTTATGTCCCTTTGACCAACTCTGCATCCAGAACGCTGGTTATTAGCACAGATACAGCCTAATAGTTCAGAGCCATATATCCAAACTTGCAGACAGCCTGTTTCAATCATGTTAGATCTCATCAGTGCAAGATATTGAAAAAATGGTTTCTGAGGGAGTAGGACTTAGAAAGTAGCAAAATGGAAAACCGAACCTGGTTCGGATAAGGACGGCTGAAAGGAGCTAAAAAGCCCTTCACAAGCAACTACATGCAAAGTGAAGCCTTCTGATTTGTTTCCAAAGTTGGCCGAATTTGCCTCACGTGGAAACTTTGGGCAATTTCGGAAAGCTGAAGCGATCTGAGCGCCATTCCACCGGCAATTTACATTCTAGCAGGCGGGAAGGCATTTAGGGGAGATTAGTCGCCTGAAGAAGGGGAGATTAGTCGCCTGAAGAAGAGGCGATTTGTCGCTGGGCGACTAATCTCCCCCAGTAGCCATGTCTGCCACCACCCTTGTCTCAAACTGAATAGGTTTAGCAATAATATTGAGTCATCAATGGTCAACTCCCATGTTGTTTTCAGCATGTGGCCTTTAAAGCCAGAGCTTTATCTTTACTCTCTAGACATCTCTTGATATAGTACTGAAAAAAAGTTCATACAAAGAGGTGGTATTTTTTTCATAATATGAAACTTTATTTCAAATCATTTTTGTGAACATAGCACATAAAAGGGAACTGTGGTTAGGGGTGTAGAGCGAGCCGCTTTAGTCTCTGATATCCGCTGAGCTCTATCTGGGGGGGGATTGTGTAACATAATTCCTCTTGGCACGTAATAGCAAAGATAGACACTGACGTTGCTTCAAGCTGACGTTGCTTGGAGAAGACTTTTTCACCACTTGGTGGTAATTCTATAGCGATATAATTGTGACTCACTGCCTTTAATTCAGTAAGAGCAACACAGCAGCCAAACATCATGTGTGCCATAATCCATAGGGTTAGAAATAGTCTGGAAGTTGCTCAGAAAAGGGCTGCTGTGATTCCATTCTGTATTGTGAATGGCGGCTCTTTCAATGTTTGTCTTTTATTCCCCCAGGTCCATATGATTATTTTTCTCTTTACATTTTGGGTTTCCTGTTACTTCTCTTCTTCTTCCCTTGTGTTTGTTTGGTCTTATTCGCTTTCTGAGCTTCTTGGTTCTTATTATCAGTTCTCATTTCTTCTGTTTCCTCATGTTCATTTATTTCCTCTACCAATTCTGGTTTTATGATTTCCTTGACACCTAAAACAGAAAATTGTTTAGCAAACTCTCCATTCAGTGTTCCATATGACAAGCACTAATGTCTAATCTCCTGTACCCCGAGGCATCTCTCATTGTTCTGTTTTGCCACAAATAGAATTGGCTGTAATTTAGTAAATCCTTTTGGTGTAGTCTTAGGGACAGATTTATCAAAATGTGAGATTAGAGCACAGCACAGACAATTTCAACCACTTTCTATTTATTCCTATGGGATTTTTAGTTTTGTATTTATCAAATGGTGAACTCTAACTTTCACCCGCTGCTATATAGTATTCTAAAAATTCAGAAAGTGGGTGAATTTTTTGTATATATTTGCTCCAAAGTATCCAGCCTAAGGGTAATAGGTTGAAATTACATTTAGTTTTATTTTTCCTTTAGATTGATCCTCAATTCTTACCAAAATGCCTTAAAGTGAGCCCTACATTTCACATGTTCCCTTTGCATTTTTAAATAACGTATATACTCAAGTATAAGCTGTCCCGAGTATAAGCCGAGGTACCTAATTTTACCTCCAAAAACTGGGAAAGCTTATTGACTCGAGTATAAGCCGAGGGTGAGAAATGCAGCAGCTTCTGGTAAGTTTCAATCTCGTTTTTGGATGACTATTCTTAGGCGCCGGCTAATATTCTAAGGCGCCAGCGAATATTCTTAGGTGCCGGCGAATATTCTTCGGCAACCATTTTTGCGCTTGACCCGAGTATAAGCCGAGGTAGAGTTTTTCAGCATATTTTGGGGGCTGAAAAACTCGGCTTATACTCGAGTATATACGGTACCTGTATCCATTCTGCACTGGCCCTGACAATACAACAACCCAGCTCCACACTATGAGACTTACAATTTCAATCCATAGCAACTACTCTTAACCTGTGGTTCAATTTTCCTTTTCATTTCATTTGTACTTACTTTATGTTATCTCTTTCTCTGTATCAGCACAACTCTAAGTCGGGGGTTCAGCTTTAATGGTAGGCACAAATACTTCCTTCCCCTGATTTTCTATTTCTTTAGTAGGAGTATCATCCTTTTCCTTTGTGTCTTCTTGTGGCCTCTGTAGTTTGCCACCTGAAAAGCAACAGTTCAACACTTTAATTACTTATTTCAAACAAGGCAGTGAAGTTTGCTCAGTGGCAAGCCATAGCAGCCAATCAAATGCCTTCTTTCAAATATGAGACCAGCAAATAGTAACGTCTCATTGTTTTCTTGGAGTTACTGGAACTAAAGGAGATTTCCATCAATAGGATGTATTTTTTGTAACTGTCTAATTGGTATATTATAGTTTTATAGGGATGCACCGAATCCACTATTTTGGATTCGGCCGAACCCCCGAATCCTTCGCAAAAGATTCGGCCGAATACCGATCCGAATCCTAATTTGCATATGCAAATTAGGGATGGGAAAGGGAAAACATTTTTTTACTTCCATGCTTTGTGACAAAAAGTCACGTGATTTCCCTCCCCACCCCTAAGGTTTGGTTCGGCCGAATCCCGAACCGAATCCAGGATTCGGTGCATCTCTATTTCCTTATCACTTGCCTATGTTGTATATTTCCCACAAACAAATCTACAGATGGATATGGCATAGTGTCTTAAAACACATTCCTTAATCTCATAAGTGTTTTTTAAGAAGATTGACAGGAGAGAAAAATCCTCTCTTATTAGCCCTGAATAATGTTATTTTATAGGGACAGAGCCTCTTTATCCATATGAACTTATTCAGATATTTATAGGGTGGACATATCACAAACAAACGACAATCTTATAATTTTTTACCTTGTACAACAACTTGGAGGCAGCGCAGCTCTTCTTCGGCTTCTCTTAAATCTTTAACATGCTTGTTGCTAAGACAGAACAGAAATATAATTTTAGGAGCATGTTCTACATAGTACATAGAAAATGAAAAGGGATGGTCTTAATTCACTTATGGGCTTAGAAAACACTACAGGCATTTTTTGGCTTCATAAAAATAGGAAAGCATGCCAATATATTTTTTTTACTTATTTAAGAAAAATAATGTGAATTTAACTTTGTTTATCTATATAGCACCCTAATTGTCCTTACCAGTATCGAATGCATAACGCCAGGACTGCGATTATGAGTAAGCCAAAGCATCCACCAGCGACACGGATTAGTAGTCCAACAGGGATATTAATATTGATATCTGCAACACAACAAACACATTTGTGATTAGTATAGCTGTAATCATAGAGATGTTTAAAAGTATGAAAATATGGATTCATCTTGATGCAAATTGGTCATAATAGAATAGGGCAGGGCATCAAGAGGAGTAAATGGGAGTAATTGGGAGTAAATGTTATGCACACAAGAAATATTACATTGTATAACTGTTGTTTGACATTTTTAGCAGTGCCAGCCCCCTGTAAGTGATCTGAACACTCTGTCTTTATGTACTTGCATTCGTGCCTATCAGTGGAATTAGAATTACATGTGATGCTGAATAATAGGAAAGTAGGATCAAAGGAAATAGTGAATATCACAGACGAATAAGGGCCACAGAAATCTTACCAATTCCAAAAACACGGATGCTGCCAGCAATCTGGATGGGATGCCAATCTGGGGGTTAGAAATTAAAAACATCAAGAAATGAGACTTCAAAAAATAAACTTTATGTTAAGAGGATAAGTAGGAAGAATAATACACATATTAATACATTAAATGGAAGGAATAAAATGTCAAGAAATACCTTTAAATTGATTCTACTATCAACTTCTTCCCTGATTAAACCAACATCTCAATAATCTTTGAGAAAAAATCCAACCATGGAACTGATAGGGGTCCAAGTAACAGCCTTCCTATCTTTTCTTACATTCTTCTGTATTAATACAATTGGAATCAGGCACAATTATAACTGCCCAGGCCCGTAATATACAGATCAGTTGGAAACAGCTACTAAAGTTTGGGCTCATCGTTACATTTCTGGCACTTTTTAACTGTGTAAGATCGCTTGGTTGGCATTCAACAAGGGCAGAGAAAGCAAGGACACCATTGTCTCATGTTAGGGTCGAAAATATTGGTGAATGTATTTGGGACATTTACTGAAGCTGTGATAGTTTACCTGTTAGCTCCTTATGTTGTGTTGTTGTAATAATCTCTGCCTCCTGATCATTGGGTCCTATAAAGAATAAACATAATTAACATTACAGTATATAAATAGCAGTAATAGAGAATCCATGCACACTATAGGATAGTTATAATCAATCACTCACATTCCCAGAACATAGGAATAAGTATAAAATCAGGATACATTACCATCCAGTCTCCCAACTGGGAAGCCCACAGTGAAAATGATAAAATAGATTAAAATTAGATAAAAAAGTGTTGTGTTGAAGATCAAACCAGCCATGACTGTCTAGTTCTCTCTCCTGCTCCAACTGATGATTGTGATGTTGTTACTGGTCAGGATACAGGATGGTGTCACATGACTGTGCATTGTGAAGTCATAGCCTGCATTGTGATGTCAGGGCTGCAGTATGGCTGGTAACTGACACATTACAGTTATATAGAATGGCTAAAGGATATAAGAATATGAGCTAGGGATGGTGTGTGTGAATAAAATACATTTATAATTGTATTAATATCATTATAGGTGTTATTTTACTTTCCTGTGTAATGTTATTCAAAAATTACATTATATTTAATCTTTCATATTGAGGAGCCTGTGCATTGTGTATAATACTGAGTTGCTAATAGTTACTATATATTACACTAAGAGACCAACACACACTTTTTTACAAAACTATTTATCCCATAATGACATAATGGGGATGATACTGGGATTTGTAGGTGTTGGACAGATCTGATATACACCACAGTTATGGTTTCTTCTATTAACTCCCTCTGCCTTATATACACTCTGTCCCACAATTACACCCCATCCACTGACATCTTGTCTTACTATATACACTCTGTTCCACAATTACAGCCCATCCACTGACATCTTGTCTTACTATATACACTCTGTCCCACAATAACTGTACCCTCCCAAAACTAAAAGTCCTTCCAAAATTGACAAATAAATCTATCTGAGAATAAATATAAATACAGGATACATTACCATCCAGTCTGTGAACTGGGAAGCCCGTAACAGTAAAGGTAAAAGTGATTAAATATAGAAAAATGAAAAATTGGGTGAAGATAAAACTCTGCATAACTGCTTCGTTCAATCTCCTGCACCAACTGATGATTGTGTTGTTGTTACTGGTCAGGATACAGGATGAGGTCACATGACTGTGCATTGTGAAGTCATAGCCTGCATTGTGATGTCAGGGCTGCAGTATGGCTGGTAACTGACACATTACAGTTATATAGAATGGCTAAAGGATATAAGAATAGGAGCTACAGATGGTGTGTGTGTGAATAAAATACATTTATAATTGTTATTTTTACCTTCCTGTGTCATGTTATTTAGAAAGTACATTATAGTTAATCTTTCATATTGAGATTACAGGTGTCACATATCTGCGCATTGTGATGTCATCTCTAATCAGTGTCAGGGCTGCTGTATGACGTGTGTACAGTTAAACAAATATAAATAAATACATGTGCAAGACTACAGACTGATTTTTTTCATGTCAATAGCAACTGGTTTCCTAAATATTTTTAATATTTTCAATACTATGATATAATAATATTTTTAATAAAAGATAAAGTGTAACATATCTATTATGTTACAGTGTCTATTGCATGGCAGGAATTCCAGGGGTTCCCTTATAGTGTATCCCACAGTCACACTCCCTTCCCAGAGACTATTATCCACTGTTACTATAGACACCATCTCTCCCTACTATACCTACTATCCCACAGTCACACTCCCTTCCCAGAGACTATTATCCCACTGTTACTATAGACACCATCTCTCCCTACTATACCTGCTATCCCACAGTCACACTCCCTTCCCAGAGACTATTATCCCACTGTTACTATAGACACCATCTCTCCCTACTATACCTGCTATCCCACAGTCACACTCCCTTCCCAGAGACTATTATCCACTGTTACTATAGGCACCATCTCTCCCTACTATACCTGCTATCCCACAGTCACACTCCCTTCCCAGAGACTATTATCCCACTGTTACTATAGACACCATCTCTCCCTACTATACCTACTATCCCACAGTCACACTCCCTTCCCAGAGACTATTATCCCACTGTTACTATAGGCACCATCTCTCCCTACTATACCTGCTATCCCATAGTCACAATCCCTTCCCAGAGACTATTATCCCACTGTTACTATAGGCACCATCTCTCCCTACTATACCTACAATCCCACAGTTACACTCCCTCCCCAGAGACTATTATCCACTGTTACTATAGACACCATCTCTCCCTACTATACCTGCTATCCCTCAGCCACACTCCCTTCCCAGAGACTATTATCTAGGGTAAGCAAATTAAGTCATGAGCTAGGGGTTGCCTAATAAATGTTCACACCCCCAGTGACTTTTACTGTCCTTGTCCTTTAATTTTTAAATAAGTTGTCCACTTAAATAAATTGGAGGACCAAAAGAAGTAGCCATAGAACCATCCTAGGACTATAGTTTATTTAGTAACATTTAGGAACCAATAAGATAAAGCATTCAGAATGTTGAGTTTAGTAAAAAAAAAAAAAGAAGTAATTGTTAACTGGTTGCTGTGAGCCAACGGATCAAAGAAAACAATTGCTCCTCGTATAACATCAAAGGGGCAGTTCATATTTAGTAAAAAATTTTTGGTGTAGACAATGATCAGTGGCGTAACTAGACCCCTAAGGGCCCTGGTATGTAAATTTACAACTGGGCCCCCCTACTCCCCCCCCTGTGCATTGGGCTGGAACAGACTCCCATAGACTCCATTATAATCAAATAATTCAACTTTTTAAAAATGATTTCCCTTTTCTGTGTAATAATAAAACAGTACTTTGTACTTGATCACAACTAAGATATAATTAATTCTTATTGGAAGCAAAATAGGATAGGGACCTCTCCCATTGACTTATATACAACCTCAGTAGGTCTCAGATGCCTGGATTTTCGGATTCAGACATTTTCCATGCTCGGGTATAATAAATCTCAAAACATTTGAGTATTTGTTTCCACTAAAATTTCAGATTTTATTGTTAAAAAAAAACTCGAACGTTGTGAGTTTTTTGGATTCGGTCTTTGATAAATAACCAACAAAAAGTGATATTCATCCTCACTCTTGGTAACCATTCTAAAGGCACACAAATGCATAAACTTCAGACTGTTCATGTATGCAATTAAAACTTACAGGACTACAAAAACAGCCTAATGAACCTGGTGCTGCAATTTATAATAGGACTATTGGACCTGTAAATTTTGAATTACCCAGAAAAGCTCTTGGGTTTCTTCACCACCAGGCCAATAAGTATTTGTAGATTTCTGCAAAAAAGAAAACCAAAACCTCTGATCCTGCCATTTATTTGGTTTGTAGAGGTTACGGAGACAGCACATACTATTCAAACCCACCTAACGCTTTAAGAAGGGACATCCACCCTGGGGTCCACCAACATTAGCCTAGGCTACAACTCCTAGTAACAACAAAGCTGTAGTTTGTACCATTCAATAATTGCTTTTCTTACAGCAGTGAAATAGTTAGGGAACAGGCTAAGCCCAAGCATTGCACATCCCTGTGATATCTGCCATGTTCCTTTTTAATGCAGTTTGCTGACTTCAGTTCTTCTCCAGCTCCCAGAAGGAAGAACAAGGGCAAAGATAGTCAGCTGCGCTCAAGATGTGGCTGAATAGAATTGTGCTGGGTTATCTAAAGAGGTGAAAGGGCAACTATTTTCTCTGTCATTTAGCCTGCTGACGTTCACATAGCATATACCTCCCCGATTCCCAATAATCACCCCCATCTACAAAAAGAAATCTATCCCTCCACTATCAACATTGGCATGCAGCTAATTGGATGTTGATTAACTGCATGAATTCTTAATGGAATTAGCAGATGAAATTAAAACTTCCTAATACAATTACAAGCACCTTGGGATGACTCTCTGTACTTTCCCAAAATACATTAAAAAAATAGGTCATGAGAGGGTATCACAATGTTATTCTTCCTATAATAATTTCATCCCCTAGTCCTATAGACACCCCTCAGACTCCATTCTTTCAACAAATGAAGAACACAAATTTGTCCTTTTTATTTCATTATCCAAGTAATTGCAACAAGTGTCTGTCCTTAACCAAAAGGGGGTCTTCTAACAAGGGAATTATGGGTCAACAAACAAATTAGACAAATGATATTCTGAATCGTGTAACAGAACTACTGTCATTGTAATGGACAGGGTGCAAACTTCACCCTAAACTTATACAGCATGAATCCCAGGAGCAGTGCAGAAACACAATAATACACTATATGTTATTTTGCATGAGGTTTGGGGCTGGAAGGAACCCAAAGACCACCGACAGGTTCGCAAAGTCACTTTGGGGAACATAACCACTGCGGCACTGTGTGCAGACAGACACAAATCATTGGCCTTTAGGTTCACTCGCCCTGGTGGTCTAGTGGCTGGCGGGGACGCCCGCCGCATTAGTTCTTTCCTTCCAGCGCCAGCTCTCCTATGTCACACGCTAAGGGCAGCATGCGCTGGTGACGTCATGCGCAGCGCACCGTGGACAACCCAGTAATCTGGTCCGGACACAATTTCTATGCTGGGATGCGGGCACCAACCGGGGGTGCAGGGGCACGGGGGTATGTTGCGCGCTAAGGGCAGCACGCGCTGGTGATATCATGCGCAGCATGCTGTGGACAACCCAGTAATCCGGTCCGGCCACAATTTCTATGCTGGGATGCGGGCCCCAACCGGGGGTGCAGGGGCACGGTCCATGGTGCCGCTGCACCCGTTACACCCCCGGTAGTTCCGCCACTGACAATGATGTTCTGAGAGAAATTGCAAATGGTCTTATTTTTTTTATTTATTTATTTTTTTTATTTCTATTTTTCAGTTATTTAGCTTTTTGTTCAGCAGCTCTCCTATTTGGTATTTAAGCAGCTATCTGGTCTTATTTTCCTTTGCAACCAGTCGTTTAAGTGAGAGGAATACATTTATGAGGCGATTTGGATATAAAGAGTAACAATAAATAAAGTCATAAAAAGTAACAATAACAATAAAATTGGATCTCTATAGAGAAATGTTTTTTTGGCTGCTATGATCACGGGATTGTAAGCTGTATGGGGGCAGGCACTTTCTAGCATGTCTTGTACTACATGGCACTTAATCTCTACATATTCATACATATGTATTTATTTATGTTATGTATGTAATGTAATATGCATTCATTTTCTTTTTATTGTTACTTAATTAAAAAAACATAGAAACATAAATTATATATATAAAAAAAAAACCTTGCAACTTCAACAGCTTTTGTTATGCTATGAATAGCATAGTGTATATTTTTTTATTTAGGAAGGAAATCCATGGTCACAAAAAAAAAACACAACGACAACACTCTTCAGCCTGCACTCACCATCACCAAAATACAAAAACACACAAACATCAAAGTTGTATTCAAATGCATTTAGACCTGTTAAAGTACAAGTGGAAATGTGACAGAAAACAAAGTTTTACATACATTTCATCTGTAGTGAATTCTGCATGAAGGACAAAACTCCCCAGTGCGGGAGATAATCTATGTGTGCTGCATGTTGGGAGAATACTACTAGGAACATATGTCTGCCTGGAAACAAAGGCTACAAAAGCCTCATGGTCAGGAATTCATCATATGGGTAGCTCTGCATCTTTAACTTCTTCAGAATATCAATAATATACACATGTAGGGGGTTATTTATCAAAATATTAATTTTTCTGATCTTTTAAATAAAAAAACTGTGACCAAACTAGAATCCACAATTTTACCTTATTTATTATTAAAAAAGCTCGATTTAATGGGTTCGGGTAAAATCTCGATAAAATCGCGTGAAAACCCGAATTGTACGTTTTTCCTATATCGCAAAATTTTTTCATATTGCCCAAAAAGCCTGAAAAGATTTTTGGGCTAATTCTAGCGCAGACCACAGAAACGTTAAAACAGTATAGGGAACTGTGCTATTGAATTATACACAACCTCGGCATGCTTGTGATGGTGTATGTTCAGATTTGGGCTATTTGCTGCATAGGGCGAAAAATGTGAGTTTTACCCCAAAAAGCCCGACCATAGTTTAATAAATAACCCCCATAATGAAGTAAGTCGGCCAGATGTCGATCGGGCAGGTTAAAGGAGAAGGAAAGGTTAAAACTAAGTAAGCCTTATCAGAAAGGTCCATCTAAATATACCAGTAAACCCCCCAAAGTAATGCTGCTCTGAGTCCTCTGTCAAAAGAAACACTGTATTTCTTTCCTTCTATTGTGTACTCATGGGCTTCTGTATCAGACTTCCTGCCTTCAGCTTAAACCTCATTGCCCTGGGCAAGAGCATGCTCAGTTTGCTCCTCTCCCCCCACCCCTCCCTTCTCTACTGTAATCTGAGCCCAGAGCAGGGAGAGACTCAGGCAGGAAGTGATGTCACAGCAAGCTAATATGACAGCTGGTATCCTAAACATACAGAGAGTTTCTAGAGCTTTTTACTCAAGTATGGTAAACATTATTCAGAATAAATATAGCATTCTAGCTTGCACTATTGCAGCTAATCTATTGGCAATAAAATGCCTCCGTAGCTTTCCTTCTCCTTTAAAAAATCCCGTTGGATCGCGGCAACATCTGTGCCTTTATCCGACCGCGTGTATCGGATGCGTTAATATCGGATCAGCCAATATCGCCCACCTCAATGTGGGCTTAGTAACATCTATGGTCAACTCCCATGTTGTTTTCAGCATGTGGCCTTTTAAGCCAGAGCTTTATCTTTACTCTCTAGACATCTCTTGATATAGTAGTGAAAAAAAGTTCATACAAAGAGGTGGTATTTTTTTCATAATATGAAACTTTATTTCAAATCATTTTTGTGCACATAGCACATAAAAGGGAACTGTGGTTAGGGGTGTAGAGCGAGCCGCTTTAGTCTCTGATATCCGCTGAGCTCTATCTGGGGGGGATTGTGTAACATAAATCCTCTTGGCACGTAATAGCAAAGATAGACACTGACGTTGCTTCAAGCTGACGTTGCTTGGAGAAGACTTTTTCACCACTTGGTGGTAATTCTATAGCGATATAATTGTGACTCGCTGCCTTTAATTCAATAAGAGCAACACAGAAGCCAAACATCATTGTGCGCCATAATCCATAGAGTTAGAAATTGTCTGGAAGTTGCTCAGCAAAGGGCTGCTGTGATTCCATTCTGTATTGTGAATGGCGGCTCTTTCAATGTTTGGCTTTTATTCCCCCAGGTCCATATGATTGTTTTTCTTTTTACTTTTTGGGTTTCCTGTTACTTCTCTTCTTCTTCCCTTGTGTTTGTTTGGTCTTATTCACTTTCTGAGCTTCTTGGTTCTTATTATCAGTTCTCATTTCTTCTGTTTCCTCATGTTCATTTATTTCCTCTACCAATTCTGGTTTTATGATTTCCTTGACACCTAAAACATAAAATTGTTTAGCAAACTCTCCATTCAGTGTTCCATATGACAAGCACTAATGTCTAATCTCCTGTACCCCGAGGCATCTCTCCTTGTTCTGTTTTGCCACAAATAGAATTGGCTGTAATTTAGTAAATCCTTTTGGTGTAGTCTTAGGGACAGATTTATCAAAATGTGAGATTAGAGCTCAGCACAGACAATTTTACCCACTTTCTATTTATTCCTATGGGATGTTTAGGTTTGTATTTATCAAATGGTGAACTCTAACTTTCACCCGCTGCTGAATAGCATTTTAAAAATTCAGAAAGTGGGTGAATTTTTAGTATATATTTGCTCCAAAGTATCCAGCCTAAGGGTAATAGGTTGAAATTACATTTTGTTTTATTTTTGCTTTAGATTAGATCCTCAATTCTTACCAAAATGCCTTAAAGTGAGCCCTACATGTCACACGTTCCCTTTGCACTTTTAAATACCTGTATCCATTCTGCACCGGGCCTGACAATACAACAACCCAGCTCCAAACTATGAGACTTACAAATTCAATCCATATCAACTACTCTTAACCTGTGGTTCACTTTTCATTTCATTTGTACTTACTTCCTGTTATCTCTTGTCTGTATCAGCACAAATCTCATTCGTGGGTTCAGCTTTAATGGTAGGCACAGATACTTCCTTCTTCTCATTTTCTATTTCTTTAGTAGGAGTATCATCCTTTTTATTAGTGTCTTCTTGTGGCCTCTGTATTTTGCCACCTAAAAAGTAAAGAGTTCAACACTTCAATTAACTATTTCAAACAAGTTGGTGAAAGTTTGCTCGGTGGCAAGCCATAGCAACCAATCAGATGCCTTCTTTTAAATATCAGACCAGCAAATAGCAACTTCTCATTGATTTCCTGGAGTTACTGGAACTAAAGAAGATTTACATCAATAGGATGTATTTTTGTAACTGTCTAATTGGTATATTATACTTTTATAGCTTCCCTTATCACCTGCCTTGCCTCCAATTTTGTATAATTCCCACAAACAAATCTATAAATGGATATGGCATAATGTCTTAAAACACATCTATTGACAGGAGAGAGAAAATACTTTCTTATTAGCCCTGAATAATGTTATTTTATAGAGACAGAACCTTTTTAGACATTTATAGGGTGGACATATCACATACAAACGACATCTCATCATTTTTTACCTTGTACAACAACTTGGAGGCAGCGCAGCTCTTCCTCGGCTTCTCTTAAATCTCTTACATGCTTGTTGCTAAGACAGAACAGAGAAATATAATTTTTAGGAGCACATTCTACTCAAAAAGTACATAGAAAATGGCAAGGGATGGTATAAATTCACTTATGGGCTTAGAAAACTCTACAGGCATTGTATGTCTTCATAAAAATAGGAAAGCATGCCAATATAGTTTTACTTATTTAAGAAAAATAATGTGAATTTAACTTTATCTATATTGCACCCTAATTGTCCTTACCAGTATCGAATGTATAACGCCAGGACAGCAATTATGAGTAAGCCAAAGCATCCACCAGCGACACGGATTAGTAGTCCAACAGGGATATTAATATTGATATCTGCAACACAACAAACACATTTGTGATTAGTAAAGCTGTAATCATAGAGATGTTTAAAGGTATGGGGCAAATATGGATTCATCTAATTGTTCACAATAGAATAGGGCGGGGCATCAAGAGGAGCACTTGGGAGTTAATGTTATGCACACAAGAAATATTACATTGTATAACTGTTGTTTGACATTTTTAGCAGTGCCAGCCCCCTGTAAGTGATCTGAACACTCTGTCTTTATGTACTTGCATTGGTGTCTATCAGTGGAATTAAAATTACATGTGAAGCACAATAATAGTAAAGTAGGATCAAAGGAAATAGTGAATATTAGAGACAAATAAGGGCCACAGAAATCTTACCAATTCCAAAAACATGGATGCTGCCAGCAATCTGGATGGGATGCCAATCTGAGGGATAGAAATGAAAAACATCAAGAAATGAGACTTCGAAAAAGAAACTTTATGTTAAGAAAAAATAATACACATATTAATACATTAAATGGAAGGAATAAAATGTTAAGAAATATCTTTAAATTGATTCTACTATCAAATTCTTCCCTGATTAAACCAACATCTCAATAATATTTGAGAAAAAATCCAACCATGGAACTGATAGGGGTACAAGTAACAGCCTTCCTATCTTTTCTTACATTCTTCTGTATTAATACAATTGGAATCAGGCACAATTATAACTGCCCAGGCCCGTAATATACAGATCAATTGGAAACAGCTACTAAAGTTTGGGCTCATCGTTACATTTCTGGCACTTTTTAACTGTGTAAGATCGCTTGGTTGGCATTCAACAAGGGCAGAGAAAGCAAGGACACCATTGTCTCATGTTAGGGTCGAAAATATTGGTGAATGTATTTGGGACATTTACTGAAGCTGTGATAGTTTACCTGTTAGCTCCTTATGTTGTGTTGTTGTAATAATCTCTGCCTCCTGATCATTGGGTCCTATAAAGAATAAACATAATTAACATTACAGTATATAAATAGCAGTAATAGAGAATCCATGCACACTATATGATAGTTATAATCAATCACTCACATTCCCAGAACATAGGAATAAGTATAAAATCAGGATACATTACCATCCAGTCTCCCAACTGGGAAGCCCACGGTGAAAATGATAAAATAGATTAAAATTAGATAAAAAAGTGTTGTGTTGAAGATCAAGTCATAGCCTGCATTGTGATGTCAGGGCTGCAGTATGGCTGGTAACTGACACATTACAGTTATATAGAATGGCTAACGGATATAATAATATGAGATAGGGATGGTGTGTGTGAATAAAATACATTTATAATTGTATTGATATCATAGGTGTTATTTTTACCTTCCTGTGTAATGTTATTTAGAAAGTACATTATATTTAATCTTTCACATTGAGATTACAGGAGCCTCTGGATTGTGTATAATACTGAGTTGCTAATAGTAACTATATATTACACTAAGAGACTAACACACACTTTTTTAACAAAACTATTTATCCCAGAATGACATAATGGGGATGATGCTGGGATGATGGACAGATCTGATATACACCACAGTTATGGTTTCTTCTATTAACACCCTCTGCCTTATATACACTCTGTTCCACAATTACACCCCATGCACTGACATCTTGTCTTACTATATACACTCTGTCCCACAATTACACCCATCCACTGACATCTTGTTTTACTATATACACTCTGTCCCACAATAACTCTACCCTCCCGACTCCCTCTTGCATTACCGAATACACTGAAGCTCAAAGTCCTTCCAAAATTGAGAGATAAATCTATCTGAGAATAAATATAAATACAGGATACATTACCATCCAGTCTGTGAACTGGGAAGCCCGTAGCAATAAAAGTAAAATTGATTAAATATAGAAAAATAAAAATGTGGGTGAAGATAAAACTCTGCATGACTCTGCTTCGTTCAATCTCCTGCTCCAACTGATGATTGTGTAGTTGTTACTGGTCAGGATACAGGATGAGGTCACATGACTGTGCATTGTGAAGTCATAGCCTGCATTGTGATGTCAGGGCTGCAGTATGGCTGGTAACTGACACATTACAGTTATATAGAATGGCAAAAGGATATAAGAATACAAGCTAGGGATGGTGTGTGTAAATAAAATGCATTTATAATTGTATTGATATCATTACAGGTGTTATTTTACCTTCCTGTGTAATGTTATATAGAAAGTACATTATATTTAATCTTTCATATTGAGATTACAGGTGTCACATGTCTGTGCATTGTGATGTCATCTCTAATCAGTGTCAGGGCTGCTGTATGACGTGTGTACAGTTAAACAAATATGAATAAATACATGTGCAAGACTACAGACTGATTTTCTCCATGTCAATAGCAACTGGTTTCCTAAATATTTTCAATAGTATATGTTATCATAATATTTTTAATAAAAGATAAAGTGTAACATATCTATTATGTTACAGTGAATTCCAGGGGTTCCCTTATAGTGTATCCCACAGTCACACTCCCTTCCCAGAGACTATTATCCCACAGTTACTATAGGCACCATCTCTCCCTACTATACCTGCTATCCCACAGTCACACTCCCTTCCCAGAGACTATTATCCCAATGTTACTATAGACACCATCTCTCCCTACTATACCTGCTATCCCACAGTCACACTCCCTTCCCAGAGACTATTATCCACTGTTACTATAGGCACTATCTCTCCCTACTATACCTTCTATCCCACAGTCACACTCCCTTCCCAGAGACTATTATCCCAATGTTACTATAGGCACCATCTCTCCCTTCTATACCTGCTATCCCACAGTCACACTCCCTTCCCAGACACTATTATCCACTGTTACTATAGACACCATCTCTCCCTACTATACCTTCTATCCCACAGTCACACTCCCTTCCCAGAGACTATTATCCACTGTTACTATAGGCACCATCTCTCCCTACTATACCTGCTATCCCACAGTCACACTCCCTTCCCAGAGATTATTATCCCACTGTTACTATAGGCACCATCTCTCCCTACTATACCTGCTATCCCACAGTCACACTCCCTTCCCAGAGACTATTATCCACTGTTACTATAGACACCATCTCTCCCTACTATACCTGCTATCCCACAGTCACACTCCCTTCCCAGAGACTATTATCCCACAGTCAGGGCCGCCATCAGAAATCACGGGGCCCCATACAGCAAAATTTTCTGGGGCCCCTGGCCCCGCCCACTCCACAGTAAAACGTCCACACAAACACCAGTGCTACAAACAGTACCCCTCTCACTCACAAAAAAAAATTGGTAAAAACATAAAAGTTTTAAAAAACATTGGTGGTCAGGGCCCCCCTACAAGTTAAAAGAAATCATTGGTGATGACTAGTCAGGGCCCCTCCTATAAGTTAAAAAAAAAAACATTGGCGCCAGGGCCCCCCTTAAAATTTTTTTAAAAAAATTGGTGGTCAGGGCCCCCTACAAGTTTAAAAAAATCATTAGTGGTCAGGGCCCCCTACAAGTTTAAAAAAAATCATTAGTGGTCAGGGTCCCCCTATACATTAAAAACGATTTGCACAAGGGCCCCCCATAGAAGTTTCTACTATAACAATGGTGGTCAGGGGACCCATAGAATATTTTAAAAAAAATTTGCCCAGGAGTTTAATAAAATTAAAAAAAAAATTGGTGTGGAACTTACATGCTGGGAAGAGAGGCTCCCAGTGCCAATGTTAGAGTAGCTGAGTCTTCTTCACAGCTGGAGTCACAGGGTTAAAAGTTCCCCCCTCCCTCCCTCCCTGCTTCTCCACTCCCACGTCAGCCTCACCCTCGGCAGCAGCAGCACGGGAAGAACTGGAGAGAATGTAACCTTGCCTCACAGAGCTTAGCGATCCGAGAACTGAGTAGCATGAGCAGCGTTGAGCAGCAACAGCAGTTCTAAGCACGGCTTCGGGTATTTAAGTCCAGCGTCGGGTTCAGCGGCGCTGCAGCACATGAACTTCGCCACTAGGGGGGGCCGGCTTATTTGAAAAATGTAACACAGCCGGGCCCCCCTTCAGGCCCGGGGCCCGGTACAACGGTACCCCCTGTGCCCCCCTGATGGCGGCCCTGCCCACAGTTACTATAGGCACCATCTCTCCCTACTATACCTGCTATCCCACAGTCACACTCCCTTCCCAGAGACTATTATCCACTGTTACTATAGGCACTATCTCTCCCTACTATACCTGCTATCCCACAGTCACACTCCCTTCCCAGAGACTATTATCCCAATGTTACTATAGGCACCATCTCACCCTTCTATACCTGCTATCCCACAGTCACACTCCCTTCCCAGAGACTATTATCCCACAGTTACTATAGGCACCATCTCTCCCTACTATACCTGCTATCCCACAGTCACACTCCCTTCCCAGAGACTATTATCCCACTGTTACTATAGGCACCATCTCTCCCTACTATACCTGCTATCCCACAGTCACACTCCCTTCCCAGAGACTATTATCCACTGTTACTATAGGCACTATCTCTCCCTACTATACCTTCTATCCCACAGTCACACTCCCTTCCCAGAGACTATTATCCCAATGTTACTATAGGCACCATCTCTCCCTTCTATACCTGCTATCCCACAGTCACACTCCCTTCCCAGACACTGTTATCCACTGTTACTATAGACACCATCTCTCCCTACTATACCTTCTATCCCACAGTCACACTCCCTTCCCAGTGACTATTATCCACTGTTACTATAGGCACCATCTCTCCCTACTATACCTGCTATCCCACAGTCACACTCCCTTCCCAGAGATTATTATCCCACTGTTACTATAGGCACCATCTCTCCTTACTATACCTGCTATCCCACAGTCACACTCCCTTCCCAGAGACTATTATCCACTGTTACTATAGACACCATCTCTCCCTACTATACCTGCTATCCCACAGTCACACTCCCTTCCCAGAGACTATTATCCCACAGTTACTATAGGCACCATCTCTCCCTACTATACCTGCTATCCCACAGTCACACTCCCTTCCCAGAGACTATTATCCACTGTTACTATAGGCACTATCTCTCCCTACTATACCTTCTATACCACAGTCACACTCCCTTCCCAGAGACTATTATCCCAATGTTACTATAGGCACCATCTCTCCCTTCTATACCTGCTATCCCACAGTCACACTCCCTTCCCAGACACTATTATCCACTGTTACTATAGACACCATCTCTCCCTACTATACCTGCTATCCCACAGTCACACTCCCTTCCCAGAGACTATTATCCACTGTTACTATAGGCACCATCTCTCCCTACTATACCTGCTATCCCACAGTCACACTCCCTTCCCAGAGATTATTATCCCACTGTTACTATAGGCACCATCTCTCCCTACTACACCTGCTATCCCACAGTCACACTCCCTTCCCAGAGACTAGTATCCACTGTTACTATAGACACCATCTCTCCCTACTATACCTGCTATCCCACAGTCACACTCCCTTCCCAGAGACTATTATCCACTGTTACTATAGGCACCATCTCTCCTTACTATAACTGCTATCCCACAGTCACACTCCCTTCCCAGAGACTATTATCCACTGTTACTATAGGCACCATCTCTCCCTACTGTTCCTGCTATCCTTCAGTAGACAAGGTAATGGTGAATGAAAGGGTAGGATTATATACTAGTGGGTACATAGGGTGTGTGGGTGTAGTAGGAAGGGCTTTCAGCTTGACCACTGGATTTAAATCTGTCTGATTAGGAGGGTGCCGATCCCTCCATCACCATGCACCAGGCATTTATTTCAGAAGGCCAGAGTGTGAGAGCGGTGCCTTATATCCTACACTGGATTTAAATGCCACATGAGTGTGACTGCTAACCTGCAGTTTTGTTGAATTCACCGTTTGTTTTTTTTAGTGATTTTTATAAAACCTATTAGCTACCAGCTGCTTCATTGTTCCAGCTGGGACAGGTAGCACACAGTTGTACCTTTATTAGCATAGAAGCATATCAAAAGAAACACGATTCTTTTTGTGGTGGAGGAAAATACAAAATACAGCAAGATTAAAAAAACTAATTAGTTTCCTTCTTCTTCTAATGGCCTAAGTAATTTAAAAAACCAAGAATAAATAATGTATCTTAATCTAGTTACCATTTTATTCAGTAAAAGGTGGTTCTGGCTCTCCCCCCACTTCCTGTTAGCAACCTACCCACTGTTTCTTTCTTATTTATTCAACTATCTGACCAGGTCTATTTAACTCTCCATGGGGGAAATGCAATAAAGTCATATATTGAAAGAAAATTACATAGATAAAAAAATTCATTTTGCAAAGTAATATTCTTCATAAGAAAGTTATTAAATTGTGAATGTAATTGCAGGATATCGGGTAAGCAAATTAAGTCATGAGCTAGGGGTTGCCTAATAAATGTTCACACCACCAGTGACTTTTGCTGTCCTTGTCCTTTAATTTTTAAATAAGTTGTGCACTTAAATAAATTGGAAGACAAAAAGAAGTGGCCTAGTGCCATCCCAGGACTATAGCACTATCATAGTTACAATATAGTTAATTTAGTGACATTTAGGAACCAATAAGATAAAGCATTCAGAATGTTGAGTTTAGTAAAAGAATAAAATGTAATTGTTAACTGGTTGCTGTGGGCCAACGGATCAAAGAAAACAATTGCTCCAGGTATTACTTAAAGGGGTAGTTCATATTTAGTTTAACTTTTATGGTGTAGACAATGATGTTCTGAGAGAATTTGCAAATGGCCTTATTTTCTTATTTTTATGGTTTTTCAGTTATTTAGCTTTTTGTTCAGCAGCTCTCCTATTTGGTATTTAAGCAGCTATCTGGTCTTATTTTCCTTTGCAACCAGGCGTTTAAGTGAGAGATTGGAATAAATTTATGAGGCGATTTGGATATAATGAGAAGTGTATGTATGTAATGTAACATGCATGCATTTTCTTTTTATTGTTACTTAATTAAAAAAACATAGAAACATAAATTATATATATATAAAAAAAGGATAGCGTAGTGTATACTTTTTTTTATTTATTAAGGAAATTCATTGTCACAAAAAAACAATAACACACTCTTCAGCCTGCACTCACCATCACACAAAAACACACAAACATCAAAGTTGTATTCAAAAGCATTAAGACCTGTGAAAGTACAAGTGGAAATGTGACAGAAAACAAAGTTTTACATACATTTCATCTGTAGTGAATTCTGCATGAAGTACAAAACTCCCCAGTGCGGGAGATAATCTTTGTGTGCTGCATGTTGGGAAAATACTACTAGGAACATATGTCTGCCTGGAAACAAAGGCTACAAAAGCCTCATGGTCAGAAATTCATCATATGGGTAGCTCTGTGTCTTTAACTTCTTCAGAAATATACACATGTAGGGGGTTATTTATCAAAATCTGAATTTTTCTGATCTTTTAAATAAAAAAAAGTGTGACCAAACTAGAATCCATGATTTGACCTTATTTATTATTAAAAATGCTCGATTTAATGGGTTCAGGTAAAAACTCGATAAAACCATGTGAAAACTCAAATTGTATGTTTTTCCCGTAACCTGAAAAGGTTTTTGGGCTAATTCTAGAGCAGACCACAGAAACGTTAAAATAGTACAGGGACCTCTTCCATTGAAGTATGTTCAGATTTGAGCTTTTTGTTGCATAGGGCTTTAAGAAATCTCGAAAAATTTGAGTTTTACCCCAAAAAGCCCGACCGTAGTTTAATAAATAACCCCCATAATATCAGAGCAGAGCATTTATTAAATAATAATTTGTTGCAAATAACATTTAATTCAACAGAATAATATATATGATATTTGAATGGGCTGAAACATTGAACGAACAAGCAATTTCAAGTAACACATGCTGTCTCCTCAGAGTCGGACTGGGCCGGCAGGACACTGGGAAAAAACCCAGTGGGCCCCGGCTCTTTTGGGCCCAGACCCGCTCCCTGCACTTCCTTCTTACCTCATAGACCCCGGTTGTGCCGGCAAAAGGTATACACACGCAGCACGGGAGGACTTTGCGGCCTGAAGATCAATAGAAGGCTTTATGGAGAGCGGAATAATGAGCAATTGATAAATGGGGGCCCTGAAAAGATTTCAATATGGGGTCTGACACCTGGAGCTTCTAGTTATGCAGTTGGACATGGGCCTTGCCTTGTGTGGGAACTGAGACAACATTATTTGTTATACAAACTATCTGGGGGGGCAACTGCAGGGGGCATCATTTGTAACCAGGTTACTTATAGTGGCGTATAGTGGGGGATGGGGTAGTAGAACTGCAGCCAGGGAATATCATTATTGGAGCCCTACAGCCAATACGTATATACTTGATGCCAATATTATTAGCAGGGAGTATAGTTAGTAATTGTATATATGTATGTATATTTTTATTTGTATAAAAGGCAAAGCACTGTACAGCAAAACAATAAATTAATAGTAACAAACAAGGGGTGACTGCATTAATACGTAACAATAAGTGCATTATTAGAAATACGATTCACATAAATATAAAATATAATTACAATACAGAGTAAGTGCTCAGTGTCAAGGAAAGAAAAGGCTGGATGACCCTACCCTGCAGGGCTTACAATCTAAATGGGAGTGGGCATCTTATTGGCCCGTGAGTAGGGTTGCCACCTTTTCTGGAAAAAAATACCGGCCTTCCTATATATTTATCTTTTTTCCCTATTACTAACATTGGGATCAACCATCATTTTTACCAGCCAGGCCAGTAAAATACCAGCCAGTTGGCAACCCTACCCGTGAATGGAGCCATCCGAAGGACTTCCCCGATCAATATGTGGCCGAAAGTCAGCCAGATGTCGATCGGGCAGGTTAAAAAATCCCGTCAGATCGCGCCACATCTGTGCGTTTATGCGGCCCAGCGATCCGACCGTGTGCATTACGATCGGATCAGCAGATTTCGTCCACCTCAATGTGGGCTTATTAACATCTATGGCACCTCACAGACACAATTCAGAGGGGTATTAAGTCTGTAGGCTACTGTGTGTGACTGCCATGTAAGTGCAGTTGTTAGTTCAAGTGTTATCCGGCTAAAGGCGGTCAGGTTGCCCAGTTTGTGGTAAAAAAAATTGAACGTTCTGCTCCTATGTTTTTAGCTTTCTTCTCTATTAGGGTTGCCACCTTTTCTGGTAAAAAAAATACTGTCCTTCCTATATATATTTATCTCTTTTCCCTATTGATAACATTGGTACTGAGCATCGTTTTTACAGGCCAGGCAGCAAGACTAGCTGTCAGTTGTTGTTGAGCTCAGAGCTGGCAGCAAGGGCCCTCATCTGAAACCAGCCCTGTACAAGTGTCACATTTACTCAAGCACACCAACGCCTCAAAAGTAATTCCTCTTTCAAATATTTCACAGTAAAAGTAAACTATGTGGAAAATAAAAACAACAGTTCCTCAGTAAAATAAGAGACCAAAAATCATTAGCATTATCGTTTATTTGTAACAATATAGACTTTTTTTTTGTGCCAAATGAGGACACTGTGTTTTGGCGGGGAAATGTCTGGTTCAAAATTGACATACGGAACTATAGGCAAAGCTGCACCTATCAGCTCAATGAATTGGCTTAGCTCCGCCCTCCCTTTCCCAGCGCTGACGGAGTGCAACGCTGAGCCAATCCCAAAGCGATTACTTCGAATCTTCCATTCACGAGGAGGGGTGTTAGAATCCAATATAAATCTAATATTTCATTTTGTTTGTCCCTGCTCATTTTGATTTCCCTTTACAGCATGTACAAACGAAGTCTGGATGCGATGGGGTTCGCTTGCTGTTGAGGAGTGCGCGTTGGTATCGGTTTATAATCATTCCCCCACCCCCGCGTGGTAAATGGTACATCCTCACGCACAGGAGGCGGCTTATGTTTGTGTGTTTCTGGCGCGCTTCCCCAGACCTAAGAGAACATCTAGTAAGGAAGAGAGCTCACCGGCTCAGGGATCGCTATCATGTCTCACCACTGGCGCAATGTCACCGAGGAACACAGGTAATGTACACGGGTAAGGGGAAGCCCAGGGAACGCTGCGAGTAGAGATCCGACGCTGTTTGTGCTTTACAGATCTGCCTTCCCTTATGTCCCATTTCTGCTCTCTTGGAAGAGAAACTGGAATTCCCACAATCCCTTTCGCAGCTTTTAGTTTATTATCAGGGGAGTCACAGAGTGTTTCTGAGGAGACGTTGTAAATAGGCCCCTCTGGCTTTCAGGTTTGGCGCCAATCGTCTTCCCTCCCCCACAAGTTGCGCCTGGAGCTGATAAGCGCCCTGATCTGCCAGGTTTAGCGCCTCTGCTTGGCCCAGCCTTTCCCTTCTGCACCTTTGTCTTTAAATTCTGCTTTCAGTCATTTGTGCCCCTTGTCCATAGAGAAACAAGGGAGGTGGCCTCTATTCTTAATGGGGGTGTTCACCTTTAAATTAACTGTTAGT